>OZ018389.1:25780262-26420482 GCA_963969525.1 Ontholestes murinus
CCCGTTCCCCTGTTTTAGTGCAGTGTGTGAGTCAAATTCGTCTATTAGATCTCTTTCTACTCATACTCTGCATTTGGTGTTTACCATCGTAGTTCTATCTAGTCTCACCAGCTTAGGTAGTATATTGCAATCAAGCAGGGGATGTGGGGCGACCGTATGCCTGGAGAAGAAGGAGGTGGAGGCTCCTTACCTACCAGCACAGAGCTAGGCATGGCGGTATTACAGATGAATGTCAGGGCCGCCCATGAATGCTGATGTCCATCGCAATCCGAAGGGGGGTGGGCTGCTACTAGTTAGCGAGACCAATAATTAGATGATTGACGAATCGTCACTGGGAGATGGGCCGAATGGGCCTACAAGAAGGATAGTGTGGGTGGAGCTGGGGGGAAATGCATCTACTGCTGTTATATCTACCCAAATTGTAGACGGGTGGCATACAAGAATTGGCTCGCGGCTCTAGAAGAAAGTATTCGACTCCGAAAGAGACCTCGTCGTTGCGGCGGATTTAAATGCTAATGCGACCCAGTGGGGCTCTCGACACACGGATATTAGGGGTTAGGAGGTGATGGAGATGGCGGCTGGAAATGGGCTGCAAGTTAGCAATGTTGAAAGCTATCCCACGTTCGTACTTGGCCAGTCCAAATCGTACATCATGCTGGAGTCCGGATCCCTAGAGCAGCGGATCTAGACTGGATCGTGATGGAAAACGAGTCGCTGAGCGTACGTATTCTATAGCATTAGCGAGCGTATTTCGGTAGTGCAAGCCGGATTCAAGACAGGGCTCGATAGGTGATCTGTGGTATGAACGAGTACAAGTCCAGGGCGGCCCTGGAAGCCCAGCCATCCTCCATCCAGGAAACACCGGAGGTACATTACTGGGAATGAAGATAGAAGGAGAAAATCGGTGTACTGAGATTGGAGGTTGCAGGAATGCAACCGACGCTGGCAGGAAATGGCCTGGTTAAGGGCTAAGAGTCAAAACGTTGTCCACTACACAGCGGATCATAAGGAAACAATTAGAGCTTTGCGAGGAAGTGGAGAGCAACCTATGACGGAGGCTGTACCCAATCGTAACTTGTAAGATTAAGGCCAGGCCACCAGGCCCAGGAGTAATGGTACTAGGTGGGGTAGAAAGGGTCGTTAAATAACTTTTCCAGCTCCAGCAGTAAGAGATTGACGGTGACTCCAAAATCCACTTTAAATGGACGGAGACGGAAGTGGTAGCGGCAGTAAAGAGGCTCCCGAGTAGAAAAGACCGATGGGTTGCCAAACGAGTTGATGAGAGCAATGGCCCATTTGATCTTGGAGATTACCGATGTAATGAACCTGTGCCGAAGAAAGGAGTCTTCCTAAAGGTGTGGAAGAAGGCCCGGCTTTTGCCGCTCCACAGGCATGAAAAATTACCAGAGGACCCCAGAGGCCTCTGTGTATAGAGGATGGACTGGCCAAGACGCTCAAGCGGCTAGTCGAGCTCTTGGGCCGCTTCACTGGGACGCGGTGAGAGCTATAAAACCATCGCTGAGAGGGAGGAGGTACCACTGCATCATGGTAGCTATGAATATTAGAAATGCGTTTAACTCGATCCCGTGGGAAAGAGTTGTGCAAGAGTTCAGTTCGGTGGCATACATTAAGAAATTAGTAGTATTAGTATCTCAGTGAGAGAGAAACAATATACAGCGACAAGGAAGGCATACAATAATTTAACATGTATGGTAGGATCCCTCAAGGATCGGTAGTTGGCCCACTACTTTGGAATATGGCCTGACGGGTTTCTGCACATTGAGCAGCCCGCTAGCGTAGATATGTAGCCATCGTGGACGACCCGCCGGTGATAACCTGCGCGGACTCGGTACAGGGAGCACATGAAGCAGTAGAAATAGCCACAAGAAGAATTTCCAAATGGCTCAAGTTGGCGGGGTTATCGCTAGTGCCGAAAAAAAAACTAAGGCGATGTGGCTCTCTACCAAGAGAGTGGGACACCAAGGGCATGAGCCGCTAGTGGTCAATGGGGCACAGGTGCCAGTTCGTACAACTATTAAGTATCTTGAAGTGTGGGTCGGAAGGAAGAAAAACCACAACACGAATATCAGCGATGTAGCAAAAACGGAGGCCGCAATAACAAGACTGGAATGGACCTTCTGCATGCGGCACAAGCATGAGCCAGGAATTCGGAGAGGCTTTGACGGGCGATCCGGTTTGGAGCCATCTGAATTAACAGAGCTTACCGCATGATATCTCTGGATGCTGTTGAAGTCAGTACTGGCTGACCTATTGACATTGAAAAGGATGGCAGAATAAGAGATGAAGCGGGCGGGAGAAACCACTCGGGATATCAGAGAGTGGTTGAGGACAGAGACGCTGGAATTGTTGAAGGTTGTCCTTGATTATCGTTGTATATATCTTGTATATTGTGGTAAGTAGCGATATTCCTCTATATATGTTACGCGCGAGTTTTTCTTCCTTTTTATGTATAGGGTGTATGTGTGTTCTCCGATATATTTCAGGAGTTTTGCTGGGGCATTGTCGACACCTGGTGCTTATTGTTCTTTACTTCTTTGAGTGATTTAAATATTTCTTTGTAGCTTCTAAATGTATCTCATTATGTATCTTGAAAATGTTGTTTCCATCTATCTAGAATTTGTTTTTTTCCTGATAGTGTCCGATTTGGAAATTTGCAAAATCATACGCCCTCTTCTGTTTTCTTATAATTTTCTTGGCTGCCCTTCTCTTTGCAAATTCTCGATTGAAATTTAAATAAAGTGTTAGGTTCATTGACCATAGAATTTATTTTAGGGATAAGACTTGGCTTCTGTTAAAAATATTGATTAACAAAAACTATAGACTTTTAGTTGGATTGGACTATGATTTAGATAATCCCTTATTGCCAGATTTGGTCAGATATATTTAAGATATAAGTCCTTTTGTTGGTAATTTCTGATTAAACTCAGGATTCGGAAACACATATAATATCATATTTATTGGACAAAATAGTTACACAAATCAATTATTTCGGATCTAAAGCTTCTTATATTTTGATATGATGCATTATTGATAGTAATTAGCAAATGTAATATTGGTGTGAAAATAGTATATACGAATAGAAATTTATTCTTCTTAGGTGGATCAATTCTAATTTTGGTGATATACATAAATATAGAAAATTTTAAATCGGCGTTGAGATTTAAAAATTTTCTAGCATGATGATATTTTTATCAATATTAGAGTAAATCCTTTATTCATAACGCCGTTCCTTTTTGTAAATATTTTATTAATTATATTCATTGGCCATAAAATTTGTGATAACACGTCTTTTCAGTTTAATTTGAACTATAGTGTCTCAATCAGATAATTCATCCTTTCTTTAATAATACGTTTTACTGAGTATTCACAATATTTATTATTAGTTTAGGTGAGACTATCAATAGTGGAATAAACATTTTTAAATTATAGTTTCCTGAAAATAGTGTAATGATTGCCAATAGATGGTATTATCTTGTATTAAGCATTTTTAGTAAAATGTGAAATTAATATATTTACGATTGGATGTAAGAAACTGACCTAATCCTGAACACTATATTGAGTTTTAAAAGAGTATAATAATTTAAATAAAGCATCAAGTTGTTGTATCGCACGAAAATATGTTATTGAGACGTGAAAGTTTGTTCCGTAAGTCTTCATTCCGAATGGGTTTAATTCAACAACAATTTCTCCGGTGACAGGTGCATAGGAAACGATGACATAATTTAATACATCACATATAATCACAAATATATAAACATAATAATTTGATAAAAATCAAATTTTTTATAGATGATAAATGGAGCGTACTGTTCAAATGCATATACATTAAAACCTCAGAAATGATTGCATAGAAATTACACTTTCAAAACTGTAACATAATAATGACTAGCGTTTTAATAACAACCAGTCTCGTATAGAAAGTGAAGGGTTGTCGACACGAGGAAGAAATAAAATGACCGCCGGCCAATGCTGCGCACAAACACACAATTTATCTCTTCTGAATTTAAAAGTGCCGAGTGTAAATTACCTCAGTAGCCTGCACTATTTTCCTCAGCATGAAAGTGAAACCGAAGAAGAAAAACACCGGTGGTGTTTCTTATTTTAATCCCACGGTTGTGTGCAACATTATGCACTCGTTCTACTTTGATTATAGTCCCAGGCGGTAACAATTAAAACTCCTGGTTGTAGACATTATTGTTTCGCGTTATTATGTCATTCGATGTGTTTTAATGCTTTTTTGTGTTGAACATGTGAAAATGTTGGTATAAAAATTGGATCATATAATTCAAATTTACTTAAGCACAGATAAAAATTGTAATAATTAGAATAATTTAGAAAAATAAATAACTCATATAATAAAAAGGCAATTTAGTTTTAGAGTGACGTAGATAAAATATTCGCCAATTATTTAGAACTTAATGAGCACAATTACAACTTAATAGATAAAAATAACAATTATAATTATATCGCTAGTCGATCACAATTGCGGTTTTATTTTTCCTTGAAAATTGTTCGGTTTCAGGTTAATGAACGTCCTTCGTCTAAATCATTTTCTTAATAATTGTTAATAACTTCATGCGTGGTGAAATTATCGTGTATCAGATTAGAGAGTTACAAAACAGGAATAAGATAACAACAAAATAAATGGTAATCTATGCGTACGCTTAGCGCTTATTATGCGTTCAATGTACGGAACAAATTGTAGGTGAAATAAAACTGTCATTATAACTTTTAATTATATGCACTGCATTTATGTAGTTATTTTCCGTACTTTCTCCAAACGAAAGTGGCGTAATTATTTTTTTTTTAAATTTATTATAATTCAAATTTTTTAAGCGAATTTTTATAAAAAGAAATAGTTTTATTTAGTACTGAGTTGGCCATTTTTTTCGATGACCTTTTGCCATCTTTCGGGTAACATCATGATGCCACGCTCAAAAAATTCTAGCCTTACTTAGTAGAAAAGAAGCAAGTGCGCACCATTGTCTGAATGTAATTGTTTACCATTCAAAGACTTTTGCAAAGGTCGAAACAAATAGTAGTCGGACGGCGCAAGGCTTGGTGAGTTTTGTGAATGGTCCATCAAAACCCATCAAAGCTTCAGCAACTTCTGGAGGGTCACTAAACTTGTTTGTGGTCTCGCGTTGTCATGGTGGAATTTGAATATTAAACTTCTTATTTCTGCTAGTTTGTTTGAGTTTGAGTTACGTGAAGAGAACTTATAATATTAATAAATGTATTTACATATTAAACTTCTTATTTCTGTTAGTCTGTTTGAGTTCGAGTTACGTGAAGAGAACTTATAATATTAAACTTCTTTCCTTGTTTACAAATGTTAGGTATAATCATTTTAATCACTTGTAAACAATCTTCTAACAATCAAAGTTCTGCACTACAATAACACTATAAAATCACCAGCATTTTGAGAACCATTATATTCACTGCCAAAAAATAGAAATACTTTTACTAGAAGAAAGATTATCATGAATAGATTATTATTACCTATATGTTAATTCAAAATTTAAACTCTTATTCTTTTTATTTCAGAATGTAGTCTTCGTAATAGTGACAAGGAAATAATTTATTTCAATTACATTCTTCAAAAGAAATGCTGCACGTTTGACAGTTGAGTGCCTGCCGTGTTCTGTTACTATTATATAAACGATATTTGATTCCATTCGTGTATAAACAATAATTGAACTCGTTTTTGTCACGAACAATTTAAAAGTGGCATTCGTCATGCAACAATATATTATATTTAGAATATTTCATTCTTAAATCAAATGTAAAGTAGAGTAAAAATTGCATTAGAAAGGAATTTCTTAATAATTAATATGATATAAAGAGGGGTATTAATAAGGTGGCACCTGTACAATAAGCCTTGATGCCACAGAGAGTCAAAAGCTTTTTGGACATCGAGAAATAAACCCACAGAAGCTCTACCTTTAAGATGAGGTGGCTAGGATGGTGGTGAGAAGAGAAGTTGATCGTTGGAGAGGAAAACCAAATTGATATTTAGTGATGCTGTTAGAAATCAGACAAAGGATTTATTTTTGAGAAGGCATTCATAGATTTTTCTTATAACAGGTAGGATTCCGTCATGTGTCGCCATTCCTTTCCAACTCAAGCTTCATACGCAGTCCTCCCATTTTTATCATTAATGACTTACAATATTTGATGTATTACTTTGTACAAAAAATATCCATAACCGTATCCATTCCTTCAGCCCAGTTACTGCGTTGTGTTTCAGAAACCTTGCCAGATTAAATTACCGTCAATCCTAATATAAACTCTAATACTATCACCTGTCTCTTCTTCGATTATAAAAAACACACCTCAACTAACAAAACAATTTTATAAATATCCCCTTCCAAAATACATTCTATGATGTATTATTAACAAAGTTTGAAAAAAAAATGACAGACAATTTCCTTGACGCAATCGCATAAAAATTTCCCGACAATTTTAACACTTCAATCTAATAGGTCAATGACACAAACATTTTTGATTTTTGAGATCAAAAGTTTTCAAAAATTGTAAATAAATAGTACATTAATTATTTTGACATAATATCCTGTTCAGAGCCGACAGAATTTTTCACTTTAATCTTTTAAAAAAAGAAGATTCTAATTGCAAGTCATATTTACTAATTTACTAAAAATACCACATATTTTTTTTGGAAAAACCGAGTCGTAAAACGATTAGAAAATATTCTATTTTTTAGAAAATACAAAAATTTAAGTTCTACTTATTCATTAAAAAAATGCTTGGCTTTAGATTGACTAAACAAAAAACTCTTCTTTGTTGAGTTACTGTGCTACAGATAAACACTTTCTGATAAAAATAAAGGAAACAAAGGATTAACCTAAGCACTTCTATAACTTGTTCCCAAAATTTTCTTGAGCTAAGGTTTCTTCAAACAAAAGAAAATAAACATTATTTAAGCTATATCAAAAATATTTTAATTATTAAATAATTTAATTTACCAAAAGAAAAGTAAAAATTAAAAGCACTTCAGAACGCAGTATTCTTATTTAAGACGTATTACTTGTCTCAGACCCAACCTCTAAATTACTCTTAGTTTGTCAACATGTAAATAGAGGCAAACAAAGGTTGCAATATTTACAATTCTTATAATGTTCCAATGGCAATTGCAAATTCTAAAAGTAACGTTTATAAGTTAAGAAAACGCAGCGGTTTTCAATGGCAACGATAACTATGAGGTTTTGTCCATTTAAATATGGATACATGAGAAAAATGTGTGGATTAATTTACTACGAAGCAAAGAGTGACATCAATATTCAAAATTGTGAAGTATGTTGTCAAACAAATCGGTCGATTGCTGTTCCTTTGTAAAGGAAGTTTAACTGATGAAGAGTTGGAGCTAGTCCAAGTTAAATTTGTGACCTCATGGAAACCACTTCATTGGGAGATGCATTATATAGTGTGTAAATATTAAAGGTCTTTAGAACATACAAAATTTATTAAAACTCTATTTTTTATATAAACACATTAAGTATCATCTCCCATTTATGTATGAAAAATTATATCCTCAATATGACCACCGAAGGTCGCGCGGCAACAAGCAATGCGTTCATTGAAGTTCTTGATGACGCGATCACAAACATCTGGTGGGGTGTCGTTAATAACCCTTTAAATTGCATTATTCAATTGTGTATTGTGTATTATTTTTAGTTTGTTCGTGTACACGTTTGTTTTCACAAGTCACTTAAGATCGCATGATCTGGTAGGCCATTCCTGATTGGCACGCAAAGAGAGAATTTTTGAGAAGACTTTTCAGACACCAATCGTTTCACGATATGTGTGAGATGTCGCACCATCTTGTTGAAACGAAAAATCCACAACTGTGAAAAACAAGCAGAAAGCATGTTTCTGTAACTGTTGCCGTCCACAGTGACTTTTTATCACTTGGATACATTACTTCATAGCGAAAATAAACATCAAACTACAATGCTCACCACACAAAAGCTATAAGGCTGTTAATGGGAAGGATAGCAAATAACAAACATGAAACAAGCACGACTGCCAAACGTCAACAAACGTATGACAAAATGGTGCCAAACTCAAATAAAAACCCTATATATTTGGCATGCTGATATAAAGAGATATAAGGTCGCTTCTAAAAAGGAGATAGAAGATTTAAATAAAAATAAATATAGAAGATAGACTATACCTCCTGCATCAACATCCTGGCAATTGATAGGTTTAAGTGGAAGAACTCAATGAATTGTAAATTCCGCCCGTGTTTTCTTTGCCAAAAATTTATGTACTTATGTTTCTTTTCTTAATATATTATTATACTTATTATTCAAGAAAGAAAACAGAAGATACAAAAATAAATTAATAAACACTTTCTAACACTTATAGACAGTGTAGTAAAATGTGTTTATGTATTTTTTATTAAGTGTGTGAAAAATCTGAGTTTAAATGATTGGTAAAAATTAGCGAAATAAGAAATAAAAAGTTTTAGGAGCTAATAATGGTGGTGAATATTTAAATAAATATTTTGAAGATTGCCTTCAGAAAAATGACAATATTTATCATATGTTACAATAGATAGGTATGAGAGTACGTTAAAAAAGTACCAGATTGAAAAAGCCAAGTGTTTTCAGTTTGATTATAATGTTAGTAGGTCTTACTATATGTTGCTACAAAAATCGTTCTATTGCTGCTGGATTTTTAAAACTTTGTTTGAACTATGGATGGATAAAAGGCCTCCTTGTGGAGTTTCGCCGCTTTTTTGGGGTGTTAGGTTAGTCCCCATCATCTATCGTTTTCTATGTTGCATCATGGTTTAGGCTTATCATCGCTATTTCTCTCCATTTTTTCCTGTCTTCTGTTTCTGCCTCCAATTGTTTATTCCTCTTCTCTTAATATCAGCTTCCACCTCATCCTACCATCTACTGTTTGGTCTTCCTCTTCTCATCTTTTTGCTCGATTTCCATTCCATTACCGCTCTTATGTTGCTATGGCTCCCCGATCTCCATACGTGCTCTAGCCACTTTACGCGAGCAGTCTTGATAATGCTCACATCTTTTCCTTCAAGAATTTCTAAGATTTCTGCATTGGTTCTTCGTCTTATTTCACCTTCACTTCTTATTCATCATTTTTCTCTCAGCTACTCTTAGTTTCAGTTCATCTCTTCTTGTCATTGTCATTGTTTCCGCGGCATACGTCATTATTGGTCTTATTACTGTCTTATATATTTGTATCTTAAGACTTTCCGATTAGCATAGTATGCACTATTTGCCTTCTGTATTTTTTCGTCAATTTCTGTATTATCTCGGGTACTGTTACTTATTGTTATTCCCAAGTACTTCATTTTGTTGATTTGTTGAAATTCGTGTTCTCTTATTTTAATTTTTTCAGTATCTATTTTTGTTCCAATTCTCATAAATTTTATTTTTTCTTCATTTATTGTCAGACCCATTTTTGTTCCTTCTTCGACTATTTTTTTTTAGAATGCCACTCATTAGGTTTCGTTGTTTTGTGATTATCACTATGTCGTCTGCGTAGGCAATGATTTGACTTCCCTTTGTTCTAAGTGTTCCCTTCGTGTTTAACTTTCTTAGCACATATGTTAAACCGATATTAAACAGAGTAGCTGAAAGGGAATCGCCTTGTCTTACTTCTTTGTTTATCGTAAACTCTTTAGTTTGTCCGTATTCTGTTTGTACCGCAGCTTTGGTATTATCTAGTCATTGTATAAGTTTAATTAACTTTGTTGGTATTTTGAACTCTATTAGTGCTTTCATTAATTGGTGTCTATTCAATTAGTCAAATGCCTGTTTAAAATCTATCAATAGTAGTTCTAGGTTAATGCATTGTTCTTGTGATTTTTCTATTATTTGTTTTAGAATATGAATTGCATCTACTGTTGATTTACCAGGGGCAAAACCACATTGGTAATCCCCAACGATATTTTTTGAGTATTTGTTAAGTTTTTTTTGAATTATTGTTGTTAGTATTTTGTAAGCGCTATTCAATAGTGTATTTCCTCTGTATTTTTTGCATTGCGCCTTATCTCCTTTTTTATGTATGGGGATTATCGTCCCTTTGCTCCATTCTTTTGGCATTGTTTCTGTTCTCCATATTTCATGAATTAACTTTCCAATTTCCTCGTGTACTTTTCTCCACCATATTTAATCGTTTCTGTGTTGATGTTGTCTTCTCCTGGTGACTTTCCATTTTTATATTTCTTAATTATTTCGTCTATTTCCTCCATTGTCGGTTCGTCTACACTGTTGTCGATTTCATCTGTTTCTTCGATTTCGGCCAATTGTTTTGTGCTGTTTGTGGTTGTCAATAATATTCGAAAGTGTTCTTCCCATGTTAATTTGGCATCTTCTTTACTTTCTACTGTCTTTCCTTCATTATTTTTATTCCTAATGTTTTAACTTTATTTTGTTTCCGTTCATAATTTATTTGTTTATAAAAGTTTTTTTGTATTTCTGTTTCGGTACTCACTTTCTATTCGTTCCATCTTTCTTTGTATCTATAGGTTTTTCGTATTATTTTATTGCATTCTTTCCTTTTTTTGTCGTACTTCATTTTGTCGTCTTTGTTGTTGTGTTGTATCCATTTTCCCCTTAGTTTCGATTTTTTTTCGATAAGTTTACTGCATTCGTCGTTCCACCATTCATTTTTGTACTGTTTTTTCATTACTCCTATTTTTTCTTTTGCCGCATCATTTAATGTATTTTTCAGTTGTTCCCATTTTTTATTTATATCGTTTGTAACAGGTATGATGTCTTCTATTTTATGTTTTACCGTGTTTTTATATTCCTCCCTTAATTTCAAATTGTTAAGTTTGTCTATGTCCCATTTATTTTTTGTATCTTATTTCTTCAGTTTTGATACTACTTGTCTCAATGTTGCTGCTACCATGAAGTGGTCTATGCCAGCGTCTGCATCTCTGTGTGATCTCACGTCTAGTATAGCCGATGCTCTTTCTTTTTTAATTAATAGGTGGTCGATTTGGTTTCCGTAATAGTGTCCCGGTGCCATTCATGTTATTGTGTGTTCTTTTTGGTGTTTAAATTTTGTGCTTATAATCTTTGTCGCTGTTGTTATTGCCAAATTGCATAATCTTTGTCCATTGTCGTTTGTGTTTTCATGTATCGTGTTTTTCCATGCTACAGCTCTTACATACTCCTCCTTTCCTTTGGGCGTTAAAATCTCCCATGATTATTATAGTATCTTTGTATATTTGCATGTATCTTTTCAATTTCTTCATATAATTCGTCTTTTTGTTCCTCGTCTGCTCCTTCTGTTGGTGCATACACATTTATGATGGATATGTTAAAGGGTTTTGCTTTTATTCTTATGTAGGCTAATCCACCATTTATTGGTTTAAAATCTATTATGTTATGGTTAATCTAATCAACAAAAAAAAAACAGCCAGTAGAGAGGTAAGAGTGTTTAAAATGTCAAAAGAAGTGAACATATTTTCTAAGATAAGATAGGAACTTTGGATTGAGTGGGGACAGAAAGGTAGGCAACAATCATTGGATGAAGATAAAACTTAAGATGATGACAACGCTGAATATGTACCTCAAAATTGGAACTAAGTAGTCACTAAAGAACAAAGGACTTCACACAGGCCAAGAATAATAAAGATTGAAGTAAAATAACATATTTGAGAGGATTCCATATTTATTCTTAACCCCTGCAACATGTTTGCCATACAGTGGCTTCATCATGCAGATGAATACTATGTGACGAAACATGTTGCAGTGTTTAACAATAAATGTGAAACCTTCTCAACTGTGTATGTATTATGGAGTTTCATCATGTATCCGCCTCATCAATTCAATATCTTCAAGAATGAAGGTGTTTGAAGATTATTTATAAATTTTTACTTTACAATATCATGTTAAAATAAGGTAAACAAAAAAAAAATAAATTTAGTTCACAGGACTTGTAGACGGAGTTTACCATGTGTACAAACAACTATTTCGGTTGCATTTTTAGGACCAGATGAGGTTAATTGATCGAAAAAATGGCGAAAGAGATCAGAAAATAAGACATGGGAATTCGTAGATCGTCTAAATAAAGGTATTTAAAAAACAAAAGTCAGATACTAGTGACAGAGGGTTATTTCAAAGAAAGTATATTATTTATGCTGTGTGCATTCAGGGATTTATTAGAAAATAATTGTTTAATAATGAATATAATAGGATGAGCAATATTTAGAAGCACTTGTACAATAGGCCTTGATACCAGACAGTGTTAAAAGCTTTCTGGTTATCGAGAAATAAAGCTGCAAAAGCTCTTCCTTCAATTGAGAAGTATGTTTGAAACTATGATGGTTGTTACAAAATCATTAATCTTTAGCAAAAGGATGTAATTTATACACGCATAGTAATGATTAATTTGCTCTTCTCCAAACAAAATAACTTTATAATATCCAATTTAATTACTACAGATCCGACACTAGTATATAGTACTTTTTCTTGTTTTAGAAGTATTCTACATATCTACGAAAAATGCAAAGTTTAATATGATACAAAACATATTTTTAAATAATTTAAATGTGCTTTTTGTTGATTCAAAATTTTAAATATCGTCATATTTATATAATTTACATACAATTACAAAACTTAATCAACTGTACTAAGTGACATAGAAATCCGAACACCCAGTATAATTAATTTTATTTATACAATATTTTGTACAATTGCAAGGGAAAACGTAGTAAACAAATGAACAAATTTTCTCTTCAATTAAACGAGCATTATAAGAAAAAAACATTAATAATATGTGGACTATACACTCTCTAAGGCGCCTAGGTTAGCTTCTAATTAGGTGATTGATGTCCTCATGTGGTATCTCATTCCAAGCAATTACTAACGCATTTCGACGGGCTTCTAGTGTTTGAGAGGGATGCTGCAAATTAAGGAGTCTTCGGCCCACATATGCTCAATTGGACCTCAGTGGCCAGGGCAACAAAATTATTTCAGCGCGCTTAAAGAAGTTCATTGTGGCTCTTGCAATGTGTGTACGAGCAGTATCCTGCTGAAAAGTTGGACTTGGCAATGTCGGAAGATAGGGTGGGAGATGAGGTTCCAGAATTTCTTCGATGTAACGCTGTGCGGTAATGTTGCCTCTAACGAAAATTAGAGGTGACCTAGAGCCATAAGCAATGGCACCCTATACCATAACCACAGCAGTGTGATGAACGTGCCTTTCTACAAAAAAATTGTGGTTTTTCTCTTTCACCACGTTATCTTCTGACTCTGGCCCAGCCATGATGGCATGATGCATCCCTAAACAGAATCTAGATTCATCACTAAACACTATATCATTCGATTCCTGGTCCCACATCAATCGTTCTCTACACCACTCGAAACGATTTCGTCGATGCTCAGCCGGAAAAGAAGTAAACCGTTCGTATTTGAATCGGTCTTCTATGGTTTACAATGGACCTGGTGGTGGAGAAAGCCAACATTCGCAATTTGTACGCTCTGTGGTTCTTCGGCGTGGTCCTGTATCTCTAGCTCTTCGTGTTCGACCCTCTTGATCCCATTCCCGACAACATCTTACTATAGTGTCTAAAATTCTGTGTACCATGTCCCTAATTTCTCGGAAAGAAAGTCCAGCCTCTCTAAGTCCAACTATCCGCCCTCTATAAAACTCAGAAAGTTGATGAAAATTTGCTCGTCTTTACATCCTAGGCATTGTAAAAAATAACAATAGCTTAGAACCTCACTCAGTAAAATTAAAATATTTACTAGGGCAAAAATAATTAATTTCACCTTATTCAACAATAAATAAACAGGTTGAATAAAAAACGAAAACTGTATCTGATACAGCTGAATTTTTAATCGTTTTTTCTTTTCACTAACATAAGCCTAAATGTAAAATTTTATCAAAATAAAATGATTTATACTGGGTGTTCAGATTACTATATCACTTAGTATACTTTTAGGCAGAAAGATTTTTTTTTTAATTTTCTTATCCTTTATTATGCAAAGTATATTAATATTTAATATTATCTATGAGTATAGTATATCTCTAATTAAAGAACTATTTCTTTAATATTTAAATTATAAATAAAAGTTAACTAAGATTCAAAAATTTCCTAAGGGTTAATTAAATTGAAAAAAAAAAACAGGCTGATTACAAACGCATTTTCTATAATTTTTTCTGTTCTATTTATTTCAGTCACGCGTGATTGAGAGATTATAATCACCTAAGAATGACTCAATCATGTTCCGGTCGGTCTTAGACATCACGTAAGCCGATTATCCGCTTGTCCGGTTGTACTCGTCTACTGTGGTTAGAAAGTTTATAGCGAAGATATTTATATTAATATAAAGCCATTACAAATCTAATAAAATCCCGGACGGTTTAATAAACATAAAATAAAACGAATATACCACTGCGATTAATGGTGAAAACCTACAGGGTGTGTCAAATTGAGTGAGATAAAATGGTCAACTTTCCTATCATAAAATGGATAAAAATAAAAATAAATAGAAATAAATTTTTTGACTAATATTTTCTACGTATATAATTATAGAGTTGGTTGACGTAGTCACCTAACGACAATTATAAGAAAAAACAGAAATTCCGAAAAGGCTTTTAGAAGATAAAATCATAACTATATTTTTTCCGGGTGATGCGGTCTAATAAATTAGTGAAGGGATTATGGCATGTTTGTATTACGAAAAATACAGTATTTATTAAGTAGAGTTAGGTTAAAAGGTTTAGTAGCATTTTTTGACCGGCTAATGCACGTTGGGTGATTTTCTCACTTCGATATGAAGTAGGGCGGAAGACCAGCATAAGGGTAAAAGAGATTTACTTGTAGTCTAATATGAGCCGAAAAAAAATTAATCTTGGTCGCGGTGTTTGTTGATATTCTTTCATTTTTATACTTTAATGGTTATCCACTCAAGCAGGAATCTAATACAACGCTTAGATAATAGATGGCACCTTTATGATAATATGTTGATCAAGTAGGATTGGGAATATGGGGGGTATGATTTCAGTAATATAAACTATTTTATAAGGATTATGAAGTAAAGGGTGGAGTGTGGTTCTTTTACTTTGAAGTACACCTTGTGTAATAGGAATGTCATGGAAAATGATTGTCGGATTTTTATTTGACAGGATTTATTAATAAGGTATTAATAGATTAATTTTTAGGAGAAATATTTTAAGCAGAACTCTATACCACACTGACAAAAACCTTTCTTATGCCAAGGGAAGATATGGCGGACTTTTACCCTTCAAGTCATTTTGTTCAAGAATTGGAAGTGAAGATGATAAGGTGAAGAGTAGTTGGCTTTTAAAGCCAATGTTGGTAGAGGATCCTAGGATATTTTTCTTTTGGAGGTGATTCAAATAGAGTTCAAATGATTATTGTACCTTATTTCCATGAACTGGGTAGTATTTGTCAAAGTAGTTCAATATAGGTAATGTTTGTTGTACAACATTCTTGATCAAACCGAATGTATAAATTTAATGAAGAAGCACATTTATGTGTTTCGAACTTTGCAGTTCATTATCAAAGGTAATTCTAAATATAAAACGAAAAGATGTACATGGTATTTTGGATATTCTTGATTGCTTTAAATGGTCTTTAGTTTCTAATTTGTTTTTAACTAGCCTTCTTGATAGAATGTTCCTGACTACAACTATTGTTTTTATGCTATGTAGGATCAGTTGTTTTTTTGTTTCTTGAGCTGACGTTTCCAAAGATCACTGCATAAATATGTTTATCGTTTTCGGTGGGAATATTGTATAAAAATTTATTATTTTTTAGCTTTTTACGTTTCTTAATTAATTTTGTCATCGTCTTCCTCTCGTAACCGTTGTTCTTGGTTATGTCATAAATGATGTTGACTTTTTGTTCCTAGTGCTCAGTTGTCATGGGTACTGTTAAGAATCGGTGTATACAGGGTGGGCCACGAATAACGACCATTAAAAGTTTACGGGGTTGCAGGAGGAAAAATCTGAAAAAATTCAACATTGTACGGTTGATTGCGATCTCCTCATGGAAAATATTTTTGACTTTCTATCACTTCCGGTTGTACCGGAAATGGCTACCAACTTTGTTATTTTAAATGGAACATACTGTATATTATTTTATTTTTAAATTCCTTGTTCGATTGCCTACCTCTCCATATGGGTTTATGTCCACTTAACTTTTACAGTTTTTGATTTAAAAATTTATTTGTCAAATATTGACCTCAAGCGTTTACAAAAATGCCTATAACTTCTAGTAGCTACAAGATAGACACACGAGCGGCATCTTGTATTGTACCTAATCGATTCCTCTACAACGAAAAAAATTGACATATGTCAATTTTGACAGTTGGTATTTCAAAAATAACAATATTTCAGCGCCCACTTAAAAACATCATATTTCAATTTTTTCAAATAGAATGACCAATATTTTATCTTATATGGTGATTCACAAGACAATTTGCTACAAAAAAGTATTATACATCACTATATCTAGAGCCAGTAGTTTTTAAGTTATTTCGAAATTTATTTCCTCTCACATTTCAATAATTCCTCTTATATTCACACATGCACTATAGTAGGCTTCTGTCAATATTTATTGAATCGAATTAGAAAAAATTCGTCCGAATATTATTAAAATGATTAGTTATCCCGAGTTATAACTTACAAATAAAACGGAAGCAAGAAGACTGGAATAAAATAATTTTTAAATAAGTAATTAAATGCAGGAACTGAAAAAAGTTGTCAGAAAAAAAATTATAACAATTGTTCAAAATGATAACCATTAACATGTAAACACTGTGCAGCACGTGTTGCGTCACCCTCTTATGTTGCTCGCCTAATTTTTTCTGAATTAAGATTCCGCGAATGCAGCTCGCACCCTTTCTTCCAATTCTTCTTGGGTATTGTCGGCATTTGCATAAACTTTATTTTTTATACGACCTCAAAGATATATGTGGATTTTCAATTGACACACATGTGATTGGTTTTTGTATTGAAAATACCTTCATGAGAGAAACTTGATTCGTTCGTCCAAATTATATTAATTTTAAGCAACAACAACTCACAAAAATCAATCATGTTCTCTGCATCTTGAGAAAATAATTTATATTTATAATTATGCATTCCATACATTTTCCAAATTCTTTGGAGTGGGGTTCTGCTTACTCTCAAATCCTCCTAGCAACCTGATGCGCGTTGATTTGCTTGAAAATAAGTCAAAACATTTACTTGAATTTCCTCATTCTCGGTTATTAGCTTTGGTTGATTTTTTTCTGCGTTTTGTTTTCCAAATAATAGAAAAATTGACTCCAGTCTTCGAAACTTTTTTTATCCATCAGCGGTAAGTGTGGATAAGTTTCGTTGAAAGTTTTGCAAGTTCTCTCAACAATTATGTTGCACTGGCCATATATGACAAATAAATTAATAATTTCTTTATTGGTATAGGTATTCATTTTATTATCACTCGAAAGAAGCGTACACAAATATTAATACGTTGGATTCAACAAATATTGACAGAAGCCTACTATAGTGCCCGTGTAAATAGAGCAGGAATCATTCAAATAAAAATTCTGAAAGGAAACTAATTTCGAAATAACTCAAAAACTACTGGCTCTAGATATAGGGATTTATAATACTTTTTTGTAGCAAAAGGTCTTGCGAATAACACTATGAGATAAAATATTGGTCATTCCATTTGAAAAAATTGAAATATGATGTTTTTAGGTAGGCGCTGAAATATTGATATTTTTGAAACACCAACTGTCAAAATTGACACATATCAATTTTTTTCCTTTGTAGAGGAATCCATTAGGTACAATACAAGATGCCGCTCGTATGTCTATCTTGTACCTACTAGAAGTTATAGGCATTTTTCTAAACGCCTATTTGAGGTCAATATTTGACAAATAAATTTTTAAATCAAAAACTGTAAAAGTCAAGTGGACATAAACCCATATGGAGAGGTAGGCAATCAAACAAGGAATTTAAAAATAAAATAATATACAGTATGTTCCATTTAAAATAACAAAGTTAGTAGCCATTTCCGGTACAACCGGAAGTGATAGAAAGTCAAAAATATTTTCCATGAGGAGATCGCAATCAACCGTACAATGTTGAATTTTTTCAGATTTTTGCTCTTGCAGGAACCCCGTAAACTTTTAATGGTCGTTATTCGTGACCCACCCTGTATATGCATTCAATGTTGAGTGTTTTATTTGTATTGATTGGAGTGAGTCGTTTGGTATAATGGTGGTTGCTGTCCTGTATATATGGAGTAATGTAGTTTATTGTCTTTCTTCTGTATTGTTAAATCCAGGAAATCGATTTTTATTGTCTATTTCTTTTTCCATGGTGAATTAAATTTGCTGTAATTAGTTATTGAGGTCTTGAAGAAATGTGCCCAGCTGCCGATTAGACCCTCCCCATATTCAAAAAACATCGTCCACGTATCTGCATCAGAATGGGATGTTCGTATTCTTCTTCTCATTTAATAATTTTCTTTCGAATGATTTCATAAATAATTGAGCAAAGAATGGCGAGTTTGGGGCTCCCATGCCTAATCCATCGTCTTGGGCGTATAATTTGTCATTGAATCTAAGATAGTTTTGGGTTAAGCAGGCGTCTATTGTTTTTTGTTGTTCCATTTCTTCGGACATCAGTGATTAATTAATTATGGCTTTTAGTTCCGCTAATGGAATGGATGTAAATATGTTTTTTTACGTCAAATGATACCAGGATTGTTTTATTATTGAGTTGGAGGTGTTGAGTTTTGTTGATAAATTCCTGAGTATTTTTATCGAAACAGTTCTTGATGACGCGTTCACAACATCTGGTAGGATGCCGTTAATAACCCTTTAAATTGCATTCAATTGGTGTATTGTGTTTGGTTTGTTCACGTACACTTTTATTTTCACAAATCCCCACAAAAAAGTAACAAGGCCTAAGATCGCATAATCTGGCAGGCCATTCCTTCTTGTCACGTAGAGAGATAATTTTTTGGGGAGACTTTTCAGTTAGCAGAGCAATCGTTTCATGGGATATGTGGCTTGTCGCACCATCTTGTTGGAACCAAAATTCTTCATTTTCGTCCCCAACTGCGAAAAACCAATCAGAAAGCATTGTCGCCGTCACAGAGACTTTTTATTACTTGGATACATTGCTATGTTGTTACACGCTCCGTGGCGAAAATAAATATCAAACTACAATCCTCACCTCACAAAAGCTATCAGGCTGCTAATAGAAAGATCGCAAACAACAAACATGAAACAAGCACGACTGCCCAACGTCACATGACAAGATGGCACCAAATTCAAATTCGTCCTTACTTCCTGGACACCATATACAATAAAGCTTCTGTATAATTTATCTAGTTAATAGTTATTGAATGAATTTCTCACTTATGCACTGCCTTGTAAAGTTTAATATAATAGTAAACAAGTCGCTATGAAATCGGAAGTGACCACTATGTATTAATGACAATACTATAGAAAAATAATAAGAACGATGTCCGCGAAAAGAAAAGACAAACATTAGCAATCGAATACAGAAAGTTAAGAACGTAAAATCTAAGAAAAAAAAAACAATAAACCAATGCAAGGAAAAATTAGAAGACACGCTAGAAAAAGCAACGAAAGCGAAAATTAAATAAATGATGAATAACCTAAAATGAAGCATGCTAGAGGCAGCGCAAGAGACAGCATGGTCGGATAGCATCAACGAAAAAATAAAAGAAAAGAAGAAAAGAACTATGAAAGATAGAAAGAGAAGAGGAAAAAAGCACCAGTAATGAAAAGGGAATGAAAAAATGTTTTAGATGGTTGATGCCATAACACATTTTGAAGTAGAAAATTTATCAAATGATAAATAAAACTGCACTTTGTTAATATAAGACACGGGATTTATACAGCGATTATAGTTTAAATAGTTTCAAATGAGAAAAGTTTGTAGGAGCAATGGAGAAAAACGCAAGAGAAAATCTCTTCTATAAAATACTAAAAGAATGCAGGAAAGGGAAAAGACAAGAAGCGAGATGCATATAACAAAAACAAGACATAACATATAGAGAAACGGGAGAAATAATAGAACGTCGGAAAGAATATTTTCAAAACATAATAACGACAACGGGCAAAAAGTAGGAAGCAGATACAAGGATAACACGAAAAAAGAAACAAAAAAGATTGAAGAAGAGGGATTACTTGAAGGCACAAGGAGACTCAAAATCGGAAAAGTACCAGGAAGAGATTTTAAAGAAAAGAAAAGTTAATAAAAGTATTGAACAAAGTATAAGAATAAGGGGAAGAAGGGGACTCAAAATGGGGAAAGCACCAGGAAGAGATCAAATTACAACAGTTGATGAAATCTAAAGGAAAAGAAAAGTTAATAAAAGTACTGAACAAAGTAAAAGAATCCCATAAAGTAGCAAAAGACTGCGAAATAGCTTCAGCAGAAGTATAACATTGATAAGCTTTGGAATAATAATACTAGAAAATATAATTAAGAAGAGAATTGCAATTTTAATGGACCAGATGAAGCACAAAACGAGAATGACAAGAAGGTGGACTAATACATGGATGGAATAATTAAGATCGTGAAAACAGGAATTATTAAAACAAAACTAATAGGAAATATAAGTGGCAAAAAAAATAATAGAATAGAATAAAATAAACAAGTTTTACTTTGATGTATTAACCTCTCTGAGAAAACCGTCAATCAAGATATTACTATAAAGGTGGCATTTATTGTCTAAGCGTTACATTAGAACCATGTTTTAGTAGATGACCACCAACAAATGGAATTGACAATTTTAATAATAATAATGTAAACAACAATTATTGTTTCGTGTCAACAATTAATGTTTACATTTATTGTTATAATTAGAGAGCGGATTTCTAGCCATTATGCTTATCCACAATATTTATAGTATCAAAAAATTCTAAATATGTATACGAATCTTGAAAAATGTGATTAATTGGCGCTAAGATTTTTTTTTTCCTATTTTTAACCTTTTGTGCTTATTTTGATTTTTCATGTTCTTTTTATGCTTATTTAGAGCGTTTTATTCAAACTTTTAATAAACATTTTACACAGATTTAAATAAAATATGCTAATGTAGAGAATTTTCATAAAAATTTGTATCCCATCATTTATAGATTATATTTGTATGACGTATTTTCATCATGTCTTTTGACAATATAATTGTTTAAAATATGTAGCTGTTTATAATATGATACAATAATTATAATTTAGTATAAATTATAAATATTTGTACTGAGTATGGGTATTAATAAATATTAGAATAAATTACCATTTTACAATTTAATAACAATATATTCGTTTATAAATAAGTAGATACAGGGTGACTGACGAAAAACCTTTGGTGCTGTATCTCGCTTATTTTTGATCCGATGTGAATAAATAAAACATCAAATTAAATGATTTTTAAAAGACTTTAATATGAACTGTACTGATATTTTTTCTTGCATCCAGTTTTTGACAAAAGACGATTAACTTTTTTTTTCAAATTGCACTGTATATATATTAGATACTGATCCGCAAGGAGATTTTTTTCTGAATCTAAATTTGTAAACGATTTTATCCATTCATCAAACCAAAGTCGAGAAATTGAGGATTAAAAAAAATAAAAATCAAATACCCATAGTAAACAATATACAGAGCCTATTACAAATGTCAAAAGTGACAGTGTCAGTCATTGGTACAATACTGCAATGATTTTTAATAATTTCATAATAAAAATGTTGCAAGATTTCAAAAACTGAAAAACGATATCTGTAGAAGCACAAAATTCTAGTACAGTGTTTGAAATATTGCAACATTTTAATTATGAAATAATTAAAAATAGTTACAGGATTGTATCAATGGCTGTCACTGTCACTTTTGACATTTGGAATAGGGTCTGTATATTGTTTACAATGGATACTTGACTTTTTATTTATTTTTTGAATCCTCAATTTCTCAACTTAAGTTTGATGTATGGATAAATTTGTCTACAATTTTATATTCAGAAAAAAACTCTCCTTACGAATCAATAAAAATATATATACAGTGCAATTTAAAAAAAAATGTTGATCGTATTTTGTCAAAAACTGGGAGCGAGAAAAAATAACAGTTCAGATCCTATTAAAGTCTTTTAAAAATGGTTTAATTTAATGTTTTATTTATTAAAATCAGATAAAAAATAAGTGAGATACAGCACCAAAGGTTTTTCGTCAGTCACCCTGTATAATGGTCCGATCATTCAGACTAATATTTAGACAAAACAGACGAACGCTTCATACACCTATGATATTCCGGATGTAAACGTCGCAAGACCAGGCCCAAATAGGGGTACTAGGGGTAGGTTCATATTGAAAGTTCAAAGTTGAATTTAAAAAAAAACAGCAGACAATTTCACAATCTTTAACATTATCTTCACCAAACGATGGATAATTTAAGTTTAATTTAGATTACAAAATAATGCATTTAAATCTTTCTTGCAAAAATATTGTAAAATGTGCAAATTATGTAGCTCTTGCGTGCAATGAAACCATTGAGGAAAGGAAAGAGGAAAAGATTACTGTGTTATCCACCAAAGATATGGTCGAAAAGCTTGGATCTGGAATGGCGGATGCTCGAGATGCTGGCATCCATGTAGTCTCACAAGATTTTCTTGATGCTATCAAAAATTCTAAAATACCTGTGACTGAACTGGTGATTGAAAAGAGTATTGTTGACTGGGGATCGGATCCTAAAAATCGTTTAGCAGCAGAACCTTTAGCAAGCTCGGTTCCAAGCAGTGTTACTTTAAAATTGAAAGGTGGAACTGCTGTTTTACCTCCTTTTTTAATATTCATATAATATATATAGTACAAAGTGTTGTTTCTTGCCTTTTTTGAGTATAAGTTATGTGCGCACGTATCTAAAAAAATAAAAGGACAATCATGTTGTTGTTAACCTTAACGGCCGTGATGGTTTTCCGAGAGAAAAAAAAAACGGCCCCAAAGACGACAGACTTTTTTACAATTGTTGCCTCAGCAAGACTTGATTGGCATTGTTACTGTTAAAAATTTGGTATCCTTATTAAAGACACAACTGTACCCACTCTGTTCGACCAGCTGATCGTGGTACGTATCAAGAAAATATGTGCCTTTTGCAGACTCCAAAATAATCCTGTCCTCACCAATATCCAAAGACAGATCTCTTGACGAGGTTATATAAGGTAAATAAACTTCAGCATTGTTCTCATCATCGGCCTTTTTGAACAACCTGTAAACCGGAGTGTTCGACACCTTATCGCTGAGAACTACGATAATCTTCGACTTTCCAGCGTCGTTCCTATGCAAAATATCATCGACAGATGGAAGTGTCTGTTCTAATCCCATTTTCTGATTAATCTCGCGTTGTTGTATCTGTGCACCTGCAGATTACCGTGGGCCTTCTTGTTCTGCAGCACGATCTTCTCATCCTGCGTTTCCGTCTTGTACTTCTCCTTCAATCCCTCGAAGGCGACGGCGATGAAGAATTCCTTGAAGGTCTGGTTGGTTTTGATCTTATCGAAGAATTTTTCGGATTGACGGCGATGTCGCAGACCGAAGCATCGTCGCCCTTCTTATCGGGCTCAGTGCGCAGGTCGCCGATACTCATGGGGATGCGGTAATTGCAGATCTCGTCCGTGTCTAGGATTTCGATCAGCTCCGCCTCCGAGATGTCCTTGGGCGCCGGAATCGCTTCGGTGTGGCATATGTTGACGACGAGTTTCTTGTCCGACGTTTTCTTCTTCGTCTTGATGCAAAAACCGGCTATAGGTTTCACAAGATTGATCCAGATTCTGGTTTAGAGGATAAAACACATGTATACCAAAGTGGAAATAATATGTACACTGCTGTATTGGGCGTAACTGACTTACAGAGTCAGAAAAACAGCTTCTATAAGTTGTAGCTATTGCAGTCAGACAAAGGTGGCAAGTTCTGGGTCTTTAGGGCATGCGGGCATATTGGTACCGTCAATCCGTGGAAATAAACTTGAACCTCAGACCTCGCTACAAGCATTTTGAGAGCCTCTATGAAGAGAAAACTAGCAATTGCTGTAATCTGTGACATGATTTCATGAAGGTGCCGGGCCGTATGTATCCAATTGATATCGACTATCGTGAAGACGAAGCCAAATTGGAAATAGAATCAGATATACCTGTCCAAAACCTAATGAAACTCATCTTTGACATTAATTCAATGAAGAAAGTCATGTTGGAATTTGAATTAGATACTGAAAAAATACCACTAGGTAAATTAAGTAAATCACAAATGAAGAGAGCTATCCGATGCTTCTAATCGATTCTATACTTACATTCCACACTCTGTTGGGGTTAATGATTTACTAATATTGGATAATAATGATATCATAAAACATCATCATAAACAAAACATTGAAATGACTGAAAACCTAATGGAATTGGAAATAACTTACAATTTAATGAAATCTTCAATATCTGGAGGAGTGGACGTCTATTACGAACAATTAAAAACAGAAATTGATGTCCTTGGAAGTGATACAGCTAAACTCAAAATTATAAAAGATTATGTACGTCAAGGAGAAGAGAAGAGATTCAAACCTTTCAAGAAGATGCACAACAGAAAGTTGCTAAGGCACGATTATCGTACTACCAATTTTGCTGGTATATTATCACAAGGTTTGAGGATTGCTCCTCCAGAAGCCTTAGTTACTGGTTACATGTTTAGTAAAGGTATTTATTTCGCCGATATGGTTTCCAAATTTGAAAATTATTGTTGCACCAGCGTGTCAAATTCTACTGGTTTGCTTCTGCTTTGTGATGTAGCATTAAGAGAGATGTATGAAAGAACTAGGGCAGAATATGTTGGGAAGTTACTAAAAGGAAAGAACACTTGCAAAGGTTTGGAGAGAACCCACCCTGATCCATTCCATGTGGAGAAAATTGGTGTTATAGAAGTTCCCCTAGGAACACTCAAAGAATGTCTGGATAGGTCTGATTTGTTGTATAATGAATACTTTGTATACGACATTGCTCAAATTTTAACTGTTAAGTTGACTTTTTTTTAATATACCACTTTCTTTAGAGAAAATTTATTTTATGGTATGAATATTAACTCTTGATATGAAGTTTTTATTTATATTTGGCAGTTTCTAAATATAATTTGTTATGTATAACATAACCTAAACTTTTCTTTCAAACAAACAAAAATATATAATAAAATGTATTAAAATCCTTTAGTTCGTTGTAGAAAATTAAATAATAAATTTAAAAATACGAAAACATTTCGTAAATCTACAACAATGAGTCTTACTAAGACTACAAAACAAATCAATTTTGAAACAACTACTTCTCTGGCTAATACCTCGACAGACATTGAATTTATTATTTATTATTTAATTTTCTACAACGAACTAAAGGATTTTAATACAATTTATTATTCAATTATGCTCTAAGCGGGTATTTTTTCTTAATCCCGAACGTAATGATTTCTGTAGAATTCACTTGACCTTCAGTTGATTATATTTCATTCTTGTGTCAGTTGCAGTACATGCCTGAGTAAGTTATTTATATTATTGGCGGATAGTTTTTTCTTGATTTTATTGAAATGGCATATACAGTATTACTATATCATGAGGTAATGATGTGCTTTCTTCATTAGCTACGTTTGAAATTATTATTGCAGACATGATAATATGTAATTACTTATTTCCGCAACCTACCAGATAAACTTGGTTGTGAAGTAATTATACGCAATTCAAAAGAAAATTAGTGTGAATACTATGGTGAAATGATTTGATAGGTGAACATAACTACATAACTAATTAAATAAGGTTCAATAAAAAATACTAAGATTAGCGCCGAATTTCGGGAAATAGAAAATCACAAAGAACATTTTGCACTATTTTATTAGAGGTATAAACATTAATTCCCTTGAATGTGAATAACCTTTTAAAATAAGAAATAACCTCCATGCTATTTTATATATGTATATGGACAGAAATAAATCAATGCAATTGGCATTTTAATATTAATATTAATTTAATAATAATAATTTAATATTAATAATTATTAATTACGAAATATATATGTTGTATTTAAGGTTTTCACGAGTGTTATCTGTTTTTATAAGTTTTCGGGTTTTTTCTCGTGTTGTTGGATTTGGTAAATCTCGACGTAAGTAATATATTAGGAGTATATATTTCAGTGGCACAAACAGTACGTGTGTCAATTCAATGTTTATATGATTATTATTTTATTATTGTTCTTGGGAGTATACAATACTGAATGCTACACAAGCACAATAAATCATCTAAATTTATTGTATTCAAATGCTTGTTTACATATCCTACACGATTTTGTACCATTTGGTAGACAGATAGCTCTTACATTGTTCGCGCATTCACGAAAAATTACAATGAATGTGGAGCAGTCAGGCCTGTCGCTAACAAACACTTCACAATTGCGAAAATTTCAGTTTTTAACAACGCTAATTGCGTGTGAGTCGAATAGTCATGTGAAGTAAAATTTATTTACACTTCTATCATCTGAAAAGAAACCAGAGAGATTTATAGACGACGGGAAAAGCAGGAATATGAATTATGTCTATATGCTTAGCAATTGTGTTCGGAGTCCATCTGTTCGTGACTTATGATGAAACACCTTAATTTACACTTGAAGCATAAATTTCTATACGAAAACTTGATTACAATGTATACCTACTATTAGAAATATGATTGTTTTTAATGGAAAAAATAATGCTATTATTTTTATATTTTTTTCTTTTATAAATAAATAAAAGATTAATGATATTAAATATTGGATTGATGAGGCTTTTACTTGGTAAAATTCCATTATATAGGTGATAAATAAAACACTTGGGTTTTGAGAATTTACACAATTTAATGTGTGGCGAAACCTATTTAATGACATTAAATTATTACATTAAAAATTATTTAAATGTATATATATTAAAATGATAAATAAAAACTGAATTTTGTATTGATCCTTTAATAAAGTTCCTTATTCAAGATGTTATGGTTTCAAGCATCAAACACATTAAAAACATTTATTTTATTTATTTTGTTAATGCGATCTTTACTAAGATTTATTTTGTAATTGTCTCTTTACAAAAGGGTAATAAATAAATCAGCATTTAAATGCGAAACGTGTTTAAACCAGATGTGGAATTGCTAACATTATGGGCGCGGTAACTGGGCCAGAATGGAAGAACATTCTATAAAACTAAACCCTGTAATATGTGATGATGGAATGCAATAAATCTTAAACACTTGGAAATTTCAACATTACTCGTTTATGGATGAGATTTTCTACTAGATAATCATTCAGCTAAAACAATTAACAAAGTTAAATACAATAGATTTTTATATGACTGTTATAATTGTTAAAATTTAATTAAGTTAATATAATTGCAGCTTTTATTACTATAAAAATATAATTTGATTACAAATTATAACGCTGCATAAATCTTTCAACACGCAAATATACAAGTTTCTCGTTGAAAAAATATAGAGCAATTAATATCAATTTAATGACTGCATGTGCATAAATGTTGCGTGCTTTATTAAATTATGCATGCTTTTCTAGGACTGTATAGTTTATATGGGAATTTAATTATTAATTAACATATTTATTGTTGTACTCAAAATCGGCCTTTAAAGTGCTTATTCAAATTGCGAATAACCGTTAAATATAAACGCCTTTTAATTGGTTATTAATTATGCATAGAAACAGCATTTATTTATGGTAAAATAGTGAAATCTATTATCGATTACGTGTTAACGTGATGATACCATGCTTTGGGGCAATATTAAAATTATTTTACTTTCTTGGAATGTAACGCATACCTTTAAATAATTAATTGATATGGATGATTAATATTATTTCAATCATTTCTTTGAATATTAATGAATGTTCATATTTTATTTAGAAATTTTTAATTTATATAAATGTGTCCATTTTAGTATGTAAGATTTTAATTTGCCGCCATCTATGCAGTAAATTATTGGCAACCTAAAAAGAACAATTTGACATCTGAAAGTTTAGGGTTAGTAAAATTAGACTGTTACAGGATACAACAACTTATTTTCATTATTGAACAATATCTTAAAAGTAATGCACATTTGCGATTATAGTTCAGAATTGAAGCACTTTTTCACCTTGAGGGTCGGAAAACCCAAATGTGATTGTCGAAAAACAAATGCATCCACAACGTGTCACTGCTGGTGATTTTGGGCTGGAGGCATCATTGGACCATACTTTTCTGAAAATGAGGCTGGTCAAGCAATAACTGTTACTGGTGCTCTGCCGAAATTGGATGATAGTGATGTGACCGATATGAGGTTTTAATAAGACGGAGCCACATGCCATACATCTCGTGAAACAATTTAATTACCGGATGAGACCTTTCCTAGTACTCTCGCTTCGGTGATAAGAATTGGCCCTCTAGATCGATATTTAATGCCATCAGATTTCTTTTTCTGGAGTTTTTTTTTAAATCTATCTATGTTAATAAGCCCACAACCACGCATTGATTGACAGGAGGAAATTAAACGCTACATCAACGAAAATCAGCCATATTTTTGCAAAATGGCCATAGAAAATTTCGACAAAAGATGGCATATGTGCCAGCAAAGCATTTGTCCGATGTGTTATCCTATGTAATTTATGATTCAAAAAATAATGACAATCTAAAAACTAATAACTGTGTGTTCTTTGTAATTCAAATCTTGCGTTAATTTTGGGACACCTTTTATCATGAATCTTACTATTACTTATTGTCTGTCCTCTGTGCTATCATGTTTCGATACTATTTTTACTTCCTCTCTACATATCACCAATGAAAAATTATCGGAAAGGATAAAATCTGTACTAATTGAGAAAATAAAAGTCATTCGTAACAACTGAACATCTTGGTCGGTCATATTAGTTATTCTGTAGGGTTTTATAAAAATTTTGTATGAAATTAATGAATGTAACAAACATGCAAATAATTTGATCACTTTCATTGTATTGAAAATAAATTAAGGACGTATAGATTAAATGAGGATTACCCAACTACTGACATCTTTTTTTGTCTGCTTATCGGTAAAGACAGTACATACAATTGGCCTATAAAATATTTTAAAATTAGGTAATTTAATGTATTATCAATGAAGTAAACTAAATATGAAACAATATCCGAGCAAATCTTATTAGTTAAAGAAGCTGGAGAAAATATTCTAACAAAACAATATACAGTGCACGCCGCTTAATGTGATCACAACGGGACTCGGGGTTTTTGATAACAATAACCGATTGATAATAATAGCCGAAAAACAAAACTTTATTTTAAATAAAATTATATAACGTAACAAACTATAATAACGTAACATTTTAAATTGTCTACAATTAATTGTTATATAACTTTCATGTTGCTTCAATAGTTTATTAGCAATTGGCAAAAAATGTCAAAAATTTCAATTTTTATTTTTTTTTCTCGAAAGTTAAGAATTTTATGAAAAATATATTTTAACAAAATTTGTTCAGTTTCTCATTCTCTTGAACTTTTGTTCGAAAAGTTTTGTAATATTTTTCATATTAAAAAAATATCGGAAAAAACAAAAAACGCCTCGAGTAAACACCCACTTCCGGTTTATGAATGTTTACCAAAAGCTTTTCAGTTCCAGTTTTTAACGATAAAACCTTAAGTTTAAAGTTTCATCTCAATCGGATCAGTCGTTTTTGAGATACAGCACCCACGGACAGACAGACAGACACACACACAGACACAATTTTTTTTTTTCAGAAATTAGTTTAATGGACTCGGGGGACCTCAAAACGGATATTTCCGCAAAAAAAAAATTTCAAAAAAAATCACGATCACAATACTTCCCCTATATATACTTCGTATATAGGGAAAGTAAAAATGATAACATAAACCGAAATCATGATTACTATAAACGAAAATTTTTGTATGTAGTATTACACGTTCGGCCCGTTCTTCGCAAAAGTGATAACAATATCCGATTGATAACATTATCCGTGATTCTAATAAGCGGCGTCTACTGTATTAGTTTATTATTTGTTTTACTGATTTTTTTAAATATTTACTCAACTGCTTTTGCTTTTTACAGCATTGACAAGATAATGATAATGCTGATAATCATTATGTTGATAAATCTGAAACCAGCAAAGCTAGATGAATAAATATTTAAAAAATCTGTGAAACAAACCAGTGTTTATCATTTTTACCCATTATTTAACATTAACCTTTGTTAATTCTAATTAACTATTAAGGTTGAGAATTTTATTACATTAAAATACTTAATACCATATAAACAATTGACTATTAGACTTAGTTGTCGCATCATCTAACCCAAAGTAAATATTTATTTGATTTAATTTATTTATTTTAATATTAGTTTTTGATATTACTTATCACTAATAATTATAGAAAGATATAGAGAATTCTCTAATCTCTATTTGTTTGCATAGTTGCATAATAAATCGTATTTTACTAGTAATTTACACTGCAAATGGTCAATTTTTTTAACTGAGAATAAAATACATGGTACATGATTGACCTTTCACAATTTTTGTACGCCCACAATTACTTTCTAGAAAATATTCAGTTTGATTTACCAAAGAAGTTATTAAATTAAAATGAATTATCATCACAAAACGGTACAAAACTGTATACCTCTTAATCGCCGTTGTATAATTTAGCAAAATCTTAAACTATGTATTTTTTTAAAAGTCAATAAAAAAAAGCCCACAAAAATTTGGTCTTATATTAACGATAAAAGTGATTAAATAAAAAGAGAAAATGACCTCATGGTCTTAAATAGATGGAAACTAAACTTTTGAGGAGAATTTAAAGATATATTTAATTGGCTGAGATGATATTTCAAGTTTTTTTTTTTTAATTTTGTCCCGGTTCTGCTCTAAGCTTAAGCCAAGCGATAAAAAGAAACTACAATCTATGTCTGTTCTAAACTACTGCAGAAAAATAAGTAGACTTACAAATAAATATATCTTTTGTAAACAGCATGGGTTTGTTAGAAATACGTTCATAACTTCTAATCTTTTAAATATAACCCTTACAATTTTAAAAGTTTTCTTATTGCATTTGATTACTAATGGTAGCTTATTAATTTCTAAAATATTAACTGTTAAATTCGCGCCTTAAGAAACAATTTTTAGTATTAAAGTAGCAAATTGTTTTATTTTTATAGATCCTAAGATAACTCCTAAATTGATCCTTTCGATTCTAGAAACTAAAGTTCAAATTTAACATTTTACGAAATTTGTAAGATAGACAAAAACTATAAAAATAATAATTTTGTATTCTTATTTTAACATTGTCTAAACGAGTCTGCAATAAAATATTTTTTGTAAGTTTATTCTTTAGTGTCTTTGCTTCTCCTGCTTAGAAAATTTAAAAAAAATATTATTATTATAATATACATACATTTCACATACAATACACAAATAATTTAGGCACAGAAGTCACGGGCGGAGTTCACTGTTTAGCAATGGTCTTCCTCTTAGACCCACGGTCTTCCATAAACAGTCGATACACTTTTGCCATTTTCGGAGTTTTTTTTAAAATATTTATAAGCAAATATGCTTTGTTTTGACCCTTTTGTGGGATATTTTAGTCAATATCCATTATCTAATTTTGACAGCAAGTTCAATATCTTTTTCTTATAACAAAATACTTACTGCAAAAACATTGTTACCTGGCTTTCTTGATATTGAAACCATTATTTCTTATAATATACTTACAGAAATATTTGGTTAAATAAATGTAGGTGTTGGTGTTAAGGGAGGGTGACAATATCGTCGTATTTAGGCACTTGGGCCCATTATACTCTAAAAGAATTGGGAGAACAAGCAAAATCATAAATTTAATTTTTTACACCCTCTGCTAGTGGGATCTGAAGAGACATTGAATACGTTTAACTATTTGGGAAATAAACAAGAAAGTAATTTAATTTTGACAGGAAATAATGGTAACACTTTAATTCACAAAATATTTTTTATTCGCTATATATATATACATACATTTCGAGTGCAAAACACTCATTATCAATAGCTTACTGTCAGTAAGTAAGTAAGTAGTAAGCTATTGATAATGAGTGCTTTGCACTCGAAATGTATACATATAGCGAATAAAAAATATTTTGTGAAAGAAAGCGTTACCATTATTTCCTGTGTAATTACAGTTTGGCGGTTAAGATTTACTGATGAATTTCGGCTTTATTTGAATATTGGTGCAATTATGCAAGATTTTGAAATTATTTATGTCCGGAAATTGACCTTTGCATTCTAGACAATGATTTGAAAATGATTTATTTATTATTTTTACTTTTGTAAGAACCAGCACACTTCAAACCAGACAACAAATAAATTAACTAGAATATGAAGTAAATCATCGCTCAACCCACTCTTCGGTTTTACAAATTATTTATAAAAATGAATAAAACAGGCCAAAAAAAATATGATTTGGATTTGTTCTTTTTTTAAGGTTTGGTGGCTAAACTTATAGAGAATCAATTTTTTTGTTAAATAAACTAATAAATGATTAAACGAGAATATGGTATGAGGAATTATGAACAAGAAATGAATTTACGCTGATTTCATTAAAATAAACTAGCAAATGCAATGAAATACTAATTATTCACATTAAACAGTCTAAAATACATTTTATCATTTATTAGTTTAATTAACAGAAATAATTTCATTCAAATTAGTGTTGCTTTGATAGTTGTACTATTTGTCATTCAATATCTGTCGAGGTATTAGCAGGAGAAGTAGTTCTTTCAAATTCAATTTGTTTTGTAGTTGTAGATTCATAATTTTTTTCGTATTTATATATTTTAATTATTATATAATTTTCTACAACAAACTAAAAGATTTTAATACATTTTATTATTCAATTAAATAATTTAGCATTCAAGTTTATAAACATCTGTAGACACGTGTTTCGATCTTTTGATCTCTTCAGTACAGCTTTATTATAAAATTGATTTTAAATACAATTAATCGTTGTAGATTTACGAAATGTTTTCGTATTTTTAAATTATTAGTTAATTTTCTACAATGAACTAAAGGACTTTAATACATTTTATTATTAAATTATGCTCTTTGTGGGTTTCTTCCTTAATCCCGAACGTAATTATTTCTGTAGAATTCACTAATCCGTGTTAGGTATAAATTCAGACCTTCAGTCCATTAAATTTCATTATTGTGTCAGTTTTCAAATTTTTTTTATTTCCATCGCGCACATTTTTGTAATTAATTCACTAGGTGTCTTATTTATGGTTTTTTAAATATTTGCAAATACAAATTAAATGACATTCTAAAAATCGCTACGCCACTGAGATTAAATTGATAAAAAAATCATTAGAATAATATAGGGGAATTCCCGAAAGTAAAATTTAATTGGAGGAATTCCCTGATTTGCAGTCAGACCGTCGGCCAATGAGTTTTGTTGATCCACAAAAAATCTTGTTACCTCTACTGCATATTAAATTAGGATTAATGAGACAATACGTTAAAGCTTTAAATAAAGATCTGGAAAATTTCCGGCTATCTCAGAATAAAAAATTAAAGGAAGGAATTTTGGTCGGTCCTCAAATAATATCAAAAATTTGTTAATACCATGACCGAAACCAAGAAAGATGCATGGATTTTATTTGTTATTGCTATTAAAGGTTTTTTGGGAAACAACAAGAATCCTAACTATAAGAAATTTGTGAAAAACATGCTACAGAAATTTGTGGAAATGGGATGTAATATCTTGATTACTTCCCCGAAAATATTGGTGATGTGAGTGAGGAGCGAGGTGAGAGGTTCCACTAAGACATTAAAGAAATTGAATGCAGGTATTAAGATCGGTGGAATGTTTCAATGATGGCTGATCACTGTTGGTCAATAAAAAGGAACAATCCAGCCCTGGAATACAGAAGAAAATCCACTAAATTAATTTTTTCATCCTAGCGGGAAATATCTTTTTGAAAGAAAAGAAATTAAAGATTGTTTACGACTTCTTTCAACTGAGTTTACAATTTGTAATTTGTTTTTATCTCTGTATCAATAAAAGTAGCGTTTATATACAATAATCTTTATTGGGACACATTTACAATACATAAAAACATTTAACATACAAATAAATAAATGGTGTTAATCCGTCTGGGCATAGACCTGAGGTCTTTCTGCCCAAAGTAGCGTTTATTTTGACCAAATGTTTTTATTAATTTGATTTCAACATTGATAGGGCAAAATGACACTCGGATTTGAATTCAGCAGATTAAAATTATACAAAATCAGATGCCAGATCGAAATCAACTTTCAAAAAGCCAAAATTTGTTGACCTGTGTAATTTGAAAAAAATTAATACAATTTTATAAAAAGTTATTTTTTTAAGTTTCTTTGGTTTCATCTAACTAAGATTTAACTTTACTAGCTCTTAAATTTAGCTATTTCATTCTGCAATTGCTCGACTCCTTTAAGCTTGTAATAATGTTAATACTATCTGTTAAATCCACTTTATTTGACAATTTCATATGTATCAAAACTCACTCAGTTATTTCTTCACCAAGAAAATTATTAAATTAGAATCTAATCTAAGAATCAATTTTTTTTTTCTCTAGTAAACTCGCACCTTTAAATATGCGTTATAGATATTAGCAATGACTTATACGTTATGCATTACCAAAACAGATCAAACAAGATCAAACATTATTTTATATGTTTAAATGTTATATTTATGAGAAAAAAGATATATTTTAATGTGTCCCAGCAATGTATTTTAAGTGACAATGCAACTTTTACAACGATTGGCATAAGGAGCTGTTTTAATTATAGATATTGATTGATAGATTAAGTGGACTGCGTATGAATAGAGTTATTCATTGTTTCAGAACTAATCAATTATTTAATTTCCAGTTCTGTTATAATATCTTTCTCAATTTTACGGTTTATCTCTTTTACATCGTAAAATTTAACGGGTCTTCACGGTAGAGAAGTTAAACACTAGAATAATTAAATATTGTTTCTCCTCCAAAAAAATTGTTGATTCCACATCGAGGAAAGCAATTTTTGATGTCTGAATATCACATGCGTATAATTAATTCGAAAAGCAATCGATTTTGATAAAATAATTTTAATAAATCAAACTTTATATTATACTGATTGTCCAACCTATAAAACTATAGAAGAATATTAAAGTTACCATACCACCATAACTAAGTAATAGGTATTATTTCCATGGCATTTTTGTGATGTTTACTTTTTATTATCGACTATCATTGACACACTATCAACTATATATATGCAACTCTTTATTAACAAACAAAGCTATCGACCGGAGGTCTTTCAGCCCTGATTTGTTCTTGTCTATGTGTCACGTCGGTTTGTTTTTGATGATGATGATGGATGATGTCATGCGATGAATTCGAAAGTAGTGAATGGAGGGGTTTTGAATTTTGGGTTCAGATTAGGATTTCTGCGCAAGCAGTAGAGGGAAAGGATATGTTGGTTGAAGAGATTTTTGGAAAAATTTTCGGTTAGGTATAGAAGGCGTTCATTGATGGGGATAACACAGGTAGAGTCATATAGGAGTTGGTTAGAAAGATTGTGTAGATGATTATTGGGGTGGCGGATTTTGGTAAAGTTCTTAGAGAGGATCGCTCGCTAACTTGGATATTGTGGATGATATGATTGCAGGAGTTGGAGAAAAGGACATTACCATAGTCGAGTAGAGGGGCAGATCATTTTATATATTTTAACCGCTGTTTTTTTATAGATATGCTGTTCTTTTTATATGTTAGGTTTCTGAACATTTTGACTGTAGCTATTATTTTTATTTTGTTTGGTATTTGAAATTGACTTCTCGGTCTATGATATGCCTAGGTAATTATTTAATTTGGATTATAGATTTTTAATAATCATCTATCTTAATTGATAATAGAGATAAACTAATAATTTACCTGCGTCTTTTAAAAACAAGTTTACTTACTAATTTATACAACAGTAGTGATTTTTAAGACTAAAAATATTCTGTTAGGGGTATTTAAATGAAAATGTATGAAACGACATTGTAGGTATAAATGAAGTCTTTATTTAAAATATATACCATAGGTCTAACCGGAACAATTCCATTGACTAACGAGCCAAAGGAATGAGTATTTTCAGAATTCCTGTCTTTGTGGCGATACCTAGTTAGTCCTTCACAACATCATTGAGTTTGTCGTCCGAGTTAAAGCGCTGCTGTCTTTTGTGGGGATCAAACACATGAAAATCTCTTGGCGACATATCCAGGCTCTAGGGTGGAGACGTGTAGACGCGCATTATCATGGAACAGAACCACCTTGTTCTTGGTGGACCTGCGTAGTCATTGGAATGTCTTGTAGTATAGACCGTAGTTAATGATTCTTCTGAGCTTGAAAAATTCAACAAGTAGTGGACATTGGATGTCAAAAGATAGTAAGCAACCTTTCCTACTAGCATTTTACGGCAAGGTGACAGAACCATTCACTCTGATGTGTACTGTGAGATACTCCGAAGACTACGTAGGTACATCAAGAAAACAAGACTGGCGGCTCACGAGGGGTGTGGTTCTGCACCACGATAACGCCGGTCTATATATCTCCAGGGTTACAAATGCGGAGCTGAATAGTTTGATCATCCATCCTACAGCCAATACGTTTTGACGTTTTTATATTTACATGTGTTTAGTCTCCTAAAAAAAACATCTAAAAGTGCAGCGCTTTAACTCAGACTACGAACTCAAGAACACTGTGAAGGACTAGGTCTCGTCACTACAACAGGAGTTTTAAAAACACAGAATTATTTAGCTTAATCGTTTTTAATGAAGGCCTTATTTATACCCACAACCTTGAAATACGAAGTAACGATCATGGATGTTGGTGACGTGCGTTCGGGACAACTGTCAGTTATTACGGACGAACTGGTGTATTTAATTAACTGGTGTATTTAACTAAAGAATAAATAAATAAAAATAAAGTAAACATTTCCGCAATATTTTACGAAATGTTGCATGCTCACTGATGTTATAGAGCTACTCGTACGTTTTCAGCACTAACGCTTTTGGAACTTTATTCTCTGGAAGACCCTTTCTTGAGTCGCATAGCCACTGGTGATAAAAAATGGGTTTGCTATGCAACAACTGAGAGTAAAAGCCAATGAATGAACATGATTCGCCAAACAAACCTAAAAAATTCAAAACGGTAATCGCAAAACCATTTTCTGGGATCGGCGAGGTATAGCGCTCATTGACTTCATGATCCGTAGAGACACTATCCATGCCGACTCATATGGTGCAACATTAAAAAAATTACAGCGAACGATTCTCCTCCACGACAATATCAGGCCTCATACGGTTGTGCAACAATTCAAATGAAAAACTTTCAACCATCCACCTTATAGACCAGACCTAGCTTCTTCAGATTATCTTCTATTTACAAAACTCAAGGACTTATTGACAGGAAAGAAATTTGAAAGAGTTAAAGAACTGAAAGGAGCTGTGTTTACGTAATTAAATACACTGGTAACGTTAATATTTGTTATTAATAATTTTTGTTTATCCATATATAGAAAAGTACTTCCCAAGTTTAGGCAACATTATTCTGGCCCAAAAAATACAACTGAATTATATTAAAATCTATTTTTGGAATGTATTTACAGTTTCTGTCTATCTTACAGAATTGAATAGTTTTGAAATAATCTATATATATACAACATCTTTATTAACAGACAAACGTACAATAACAATAAATATAATACATGTATGGTAGATGATGTTAGTGGATTAGTCCGTTAGTCCGTTAAATGGCTATCGACCAGCGGTTTTTCAGCCCGGATTTGTCAGTCTTTATATGTCTCGTCAGTCTGTGAAATAATCTATTTTACCTTATTTCTCAAAGAAAGTTTATGTCATCGATATTTTAATTAAAATTTCAAATAATAAAAATATAAACAAACATTTAAGATTAAAAGATGTTTTGCCATCCAAGTTAATATAGTAAATAGCTTCATTGGACGATCATACAAGCTTAAGCGTTGACCTTATTTTGACATTGAGCAAAACTCGGCATATAATATATAATAATATATAGATGAATAAATTGCATATTTAGTAATATCTATTAATTAATACCTAGTTGAAAAATACACTTGAATAACTATTAATCTGTCAAATATAATAGATACGAAAGGAGAGTGAGAGTAAAAATGTAATAATAAATAACATGCCAGATTATTTCACAAATAAATTTATTAAACAGAAGTGCATTTTCTCAAAATGCAAGTATCCATATTAACCACAAAATGTATTATTCTTGGATTATTTAAGACTAATTCATTTGTCATTGGTATGTAATTATTAGCGTGTAGAACGAGGGAGTTCTTTAATAAGCTTATGTAAATACACATAAATAATAGATCCGAAGGATATTTCCATTGACGGTCAAACTCTAATTTAATACAATAATCATCACTATTAAGCAACATCCATTATTATAAAAACGTAAGTACAGAAAGTGTACAAGTCAAACATAATTAAACATAATTTAATCATAACAAAGTGTGGTTGTAATGAGTTTAAGCAAATATTTTATTTTTTAATTATTATTATTATTTTAATAATACTGCACCTGTACATCAATATCTAATTTACATTTTATTTTTTATTTTTCAAACAAGAGAAGAAAGAAGAACGAGTTGATGAAGAAAAAGAAGTCTCAAAATATATAAACTTTAATTGCTCTTCAAATCTATTAATTATTATATTTTTAAATTAATTAAAATAAGTGAATAAAAAATCCAAAATAATTTAAAATAAACTGATTACCCTGGATAAAGAATATGGATGTGGATGGAATCAAAAAAACATTTTTGAACAACTATAGATAATCATAAGAATAGTTGCGACCGTTACTACGTGTTAATTCATGATAAACACTAAACCAACATATTTGCTTTGTTTAACCACTAAAATTACTATTAAGATTATCAATAGTAAATAAAATGCACATTTAACACATAAAAAAATTGCGAAGAAAGTGATTACCAAAAATTAATTTTCATTTTTATAAATTAAATAAAAGAAAATTAACTCACCTAATATATATATTTTGAATAACGTCAATTCACAAACAATAGAAATTTTGGAAAAGTGCACAAAAAAAACAAGAGAAAACTGCGCGCGGGCACGCGTGTGTTACCGGCGAATGGTAAACATGAGACTAACAACTGACGGTTTGTTTGTTGTTACCATTACCACCTGAAGGGAGAAAGCAGCCGCAGCTTAACGCAGCAGTAGAATTCTTCTGCGGCCTTTCTCATACCGCATCATTTATAAACCTATTAAAATATTTTCTCCGAACGACCACGATTTTAATCTGTATCATGTACGCGTTAATAATAGTGATCGAACTTGATCATCCGAGCGAAGGTCGTTTATTATTTCATCTAGGTGAGATGCATATTTATTTTGTATTAATTATAGATGTGGAAGTGTTAATATAGTAGTAAATTATTTTTTAATGCCCAACTATAAGATATCTTCATCACGGTCTCATAGTGAAGGGTTTAGAAACTTTTCCTTATAATAAATTACACCAAATTAGGGGAAAATATATATCCCATTAAATTTTACCATCAATTTTGGTTTTATTTTGTTGAATCAAATCTTAATTTTTAATATATGAGTATATATTACATTAAAAAGGCAAGAAACATATCGAAGAACTTAAAAATATATTGTCAACATACAGGACAAAATTCCAATGAATTGATGAAGAAATGCACCAAATAAGAAAAAAAAAGGTAAATAAAGAAGAGAAATAGAATCAAAAAAGGTGAAGATAGAAAATAATTAATCACATAAAAGTAAAAGATTATACAAAAACACTAATATTGACGTAGAAAGAAACAATGAGAATTGAGACTAAGAAACAGAAGATACAGTAAGTGAAAACACCAAATTTCCATAAAATAATATCACATAATCAGATATATTAAGGGCAATCAAAAGACTTTAAAGTGGTTTAAGACATTAGGATTGTTGCGGCTTTACTTGATACACTGTATCCTAACCCTCATTAAAATAATGTAGTGTCCAGAATTGAAAGAGCACAATTGTGATAAAATTAACTTTATAAAAGATTTGTAATTAATTTCATTGGATACAACGAGGCGATAAGGAATTAAAGTTTATATGTATATGTAGGGTGGATGGGTGGTCCTTTATCCCACCCCAGACAGGAAAATACCATCAAAAATTATTTGAAAAATTTGTTTGAATTAATTTATTAAATTTTACAATAATTTTCTAGTTATTTACGTTTTACAACACTTAATTAAAACCCTCGCTTATGTTTTACTGATTGGAGGGTGGGTTAGAGGCCACCCACCCACCCTACATATACATAATAATCCTATACTGCGCAAGCAGTATTTTGTTGATTTACATGATTTATTTAATTATTAGTGGTTAACTTATTTTATCTTCTCAAGAATTTAAAAATATAGTTTCACTTCTAGTTTTCAAATCAGCAAGTATCTAGATAATCTAAGTTCCAACAACCCTTTTTTATTCACACTACAGTTTCTTTTACAGATTCTTCTACAGAGGTCAATGATGGTTATATTTATTTTTAAAAACTTATTTTTCTTAATTTAATATCTCTTTGCATCAAATTTTCCAGTCATTTGTTTCCAAATTGGACATCCATATAATTTCATACTGCCTATAAAATCCTCCCAACTGAATAGGTTTTAGAATATTATTTTTACAATCGCATTGATGATAAACTATCCACAAAATACTGCTTGCGCAGTGATGAATTTCTGTTCCAACAGTATCTTATTGATGTAAATCATCTAGAAAACACTGCTCGCGCAGTACTTCTTACATGCAAGCATACATCACTGCGCAAGCAGTATTTTGTAAATAATTTAAGTCAATATATATTTTTAACCACAAACATCCACAACTGCGTAAGCAGTATTTTGTTGATGTACATGATTTACATAATTCTTGGTTAACTTATTTGATCAAAAATTTAAAAAAATTGTTTTATCTCTAGATTGTAAATCAGCAAATATCTAGATAATTTTAGTTCCAATAACCCTCTTTTATACACACTAGAATATCTTGTACAGATGTCGGTGATGGTTATATGTATTTTTAAAAGCTTATCTTTTTAGTTTAATATTTCTTTGCGTCAAATTTTCTATCTTTCTTTTTTTCCAAAATTGGACATCCAATTAAAAAACAAAAAAGTAAAGAAAATTTAGATAAGATAATAAAGAAAGAAGAAGATATGATGAATTGAAACATATAATGCAAAAAGCATACAAAGTAAAAAAAAATAATTAGAAAAAGGATTATAACATTCAAAACTGGATTTATTAAGAATTCCGAGATAAATAATAAAGAAAAAGAAACAACAAGAACAAACAATAGCATACGTTAATAGCGAACAAATACACAGAAAGCATGAGCACGAGGATGTAACGCAACTAAAAATGCTTATTATTAAATAACATTGGATTAAAAAATAAGTAGAAGAATATAGAAAAGATAGTATATGAACTTAACGAAGAAGACATCAAAGCAAAAAAAGATACATTTTGGCAAGGAAGTAAGAGGGGAAGTTATAGATTGGGAGTTTAGGGGATATTGTGCTGTTGCGAAATATCCTCCTTCGTTAATTAACCAACTCCTCATAGTGCTGATAAGTATTTTATATTGACATAACATGTATACACCAAAAAATCAATTACCGCTGGGTACGACGTTCATGGTTTTGTGCGACAGGCATATGCCTCCCTGTGGGAAGATTTCAATGAAAAATATGAGAGAAAATATAGAATATTAATTTTGGGAAGACATATCGATGGTCACAGAAATAATAATGGAGAAAGATTCGGTTATTTCTGCATAGAAGAAGATCTAATAATAGCTAATACATTTTTTGATCATAAAAAATCCACGATAGTGTTACAGATAGAAGAAGATCTGATGTTGAAGTCGCCTAGTATGATGGTGCGGGGTTGGAAGGACAGAAGATTGAGGATTCTAGAAATGTAGGGGGAAGAAAAGGATATATAGACAGAGTAAAGAAAGCTAGAGGGATAAGTACACAAGGAAACAATAAATCAGAGGTGAAAGATAAGTAATAGGATGCATTGTAGCAGAAATGATAAACAGAGGAAGGATAATATTTTTAAAAATCACAAGAGGTTACTAAATAGGAAGCGACAACTATCTACTAACAAGAGAAATTATTCAAAAACAGAAGAAGAGTCGAAAGAAAACGGTAAAAAAATCATACAAAAAAATAATACAAAGGAAGAGCTAGTATAAGTACGAAAACAATGCATGGACGATACATGGAAAGCATAATAAGTAACAGTGACAGAGGCAGTAAAACAAGTATAACAAATAAAAAGAACATGGTGAAGGAAATAAAAACGAAGAGAGAAATGGCAGAAAACCTTAGCACAAAAGCTCTGTGTTCTATAATAAATGTAAGAGAGAGAGAGAGAGAGAGATAACAAAAAATAAAAATGATCTGTAGTAAAAGGCAGAGTATATTGAAAGAATTTGGAAACTAGATAGAAGAACATGCATTTTTTTTTTGTAAATATAGCACAAATAATGTCAATAATATTATCAATGACGTCAGGTATCCGTAAAGCTGAGGCTTTATTCAAGGTTTTCTTTAGTACCTTGAACCCTCTATTACAATATCTTCTTCGTCGCCACTGCCAAAAATATTCTATAGACTTAGATGATTAAAAGGTTTTGAGATATGCCAAATCTATGGTATAAACTATTAATACCATGAACACATTTGAAGAAATGAACTCACCTTTGCACTTGCCTTAATTGAGTAAGAATCCGTTATTTATTTAATTGAGTAAAAATCCATTATTTATAACTCAGTATTCTAAGAATAGTACATATAGTCGCATGGGGGTCGACCGCGACTTCGAGATCAAAGGAAAAAGTGACGTTACTGACTGATATTACTTTTTAATAAAAGCTTAATTACTTAATTTAAGTGGCCAGTGAATAAACGTGAAAAAACCAAAAGTTTGTACTGAAGTATTTATTGTCGAATTTTGACCTTACAAACTACAACTCCAACTCCTAACTGGCGGTTCCAAAGATCTTCCACGATTTTCTCGATTGACGCAAAAACTACTGACAAGTAATTAACGAGGAAGTCCTTGAATTATTGCAGTTTTGAAATTCTGTTATTATCATGGTGCTGATCGATAAAGCCTGATTCAATGAACAAATTATCTAATACATCAGGCTGTTTCATCCTAAATTTATCTTTTTTTATTACCAAAAAGCTCGGATCAAGTAGTAAGAATCTAGATGAGTTCCTGAGAACTACCAAAACATTAGTAACCCAGTGGATTGAATATTCAGTTTTGGACGTTGCGTTTTTTGTCCAAGCACCATCACAACGACAAGGTGAGTCATTGATCTACTCTAGCGTAATTTCGGGAATTACTAACAGGAAAGGGGATATCCAGAAGAAACTGAAAGGTTATATTTCCTCAAAACTATAACACTGAGCCTGATCCAAGAGTTTACGGAGGATGACGCAAGAGTAATGTCATAGTTTTAATTGGCTGCCGTTTTGTTATAAATGAAAAAAAGAGCTCTGTTTTCATCAAAAGTGTATTTAAAAGTGAATTGGTTACATTACTTGGAAAAAAATATATCGATCAAATGGCCAACTCCCGAGTTGATGCATATTGCGCTCGTTTTACGGCATTTTGAATTATTGCTCGCAAAACATCTGACTCCAAATTTGCGATTTCTTCTTCAACGTTAGCTTTCAAGTCTTGCAAGGTTCGTGGTTTGTTGTGATAAACGCAAGCTTTTAAAAAGCCCCAAAGGAAGAAATCTGCTGCTGTTAGATCTGGCGATCTGGACGGCCAGTTCAAATTTCCAAAAAGGGAGATCACTTGACGTGTCCCAAAATCTCCATAGTTACCCGAGCTGTGTGAGCGGTTGTTCCGTCCTGTTGAAACCAACAATGACCGAGACTCAATGCATCCATTTACAGTTACGGCGGCGTCTTCAAAAAAATTACTATTTCACTGCAAATGCCGCACAGTCGCTTTGAGAGGATGCAATTGATTTTCTTGCATTACATGTAGATTCTCTATGCCATAGAAATGCAAATTTTGTTTGTTAACATAACCACTTAAGTGGAAATGGGCTTCATGGCTTATTATGATTTTTGATACGAAGTTATCCTCTTCTTGCGCCAAGTTCAACAGAGTTTAACCTTGTCCGACGGTCAGCAGGCTGCAATTCGTGAACAGTTTGCACTTTGTAGGCGAACATTTTCAAATCTTTCACTAAAAACCGTTGCAACGAACGTCTGCTGATACCTAATTGTGTGCATCGTCGTCTTATTGATGCTTGTGGATTCTCTTTGAAGTCGTTGGCAACAGCAGCGATGTTCTCGTTCGAATAAATTAAAGCTAACATCAGTCTGTCCAATACCTATATCGATTGTGAATATTCACAATATTAATAGCTATTGACCTATTCCTATAGCTATATGACCAAATTTACAATCATATTAAAACGTGTCTCTCTAATAAATAGCATGGTTTCATTCCTAATCGCTCAACAGTAACTAATTTATGCGCTACTCATTGCATTGCTGAAATTCTTGACTCTGCTGATCAAATTGATGCCATATACACGGATATGTCGAAAGCTTTCGACAAAGTTGATCATGACCTTTTGATTGCTAAGATGGATAACTTTGGCTTTTGCACATCATCCCTCACTTATGACATCTTATTTAAATAAACGTGAATCATATGTCAATAATTTCAGTTGTTCCACAGGGATCACTTTTAAGCCCCTTCTGTTCAATATATTTATAAACCACCTTTCTGCAACATTGACCTATCAACAAGTGCAACTTCATGTCATTTACTAGACAAGCAAATCCTTTGAGGTTTATTTATTCAATTATAATTGAAATTGTTTCAACTTGGTCAAAATTACAATTTTAACTTTACCTTGATGAAGTAATTAAGGGTTCATTAAAGGCTCTGTTTTTTTTATAACGGAACTCTAATAGTTTAAAAAGTATAAATACCTTAATTACTTTTTATAAAACTTATTTACGTTCTAAGTTGGAACATGCTTCCTTAATTTGGTTTCCTCAAAACCAACGGTATAAATACATGGTCGAGGGCATTCAAAGTAAGTTCTTGAAACTTGTATATTTTAAGTCGAAAGGTTATTATCCTAATAGAGGGTTCGATCATGCAACATTACTTGAAAAGTTTAACTTCCAATTAAGAGGTATCACAAGACAAGAAGCAATAATACTGACAAAGGACTGAAGAACCTTGAAAAAATATATATCAATATAAAAGCGAAGACGAAGTCCTTCACCCACGAGTGTAGAATGGGTCATTAAATTTTGGTAGTAAACACAATTATGTAGCAACTAATAGCCTCAGCAGCAGGCACCACAAAGGATTATATGTAGTATTTTTAACATAAGTACTTTATTTAAGTCCAACGCTTATAACAAAAAACAAGCAAACAAATGTTTCGGGTTGCGAAACAGGCATGAGGACAATTCAAGAACTTTTTGACACAGCAAGAAAGAGAGATGAAATGAAACATGTGATCCCGAACATCAATTAGTGGATAGGCATCAGAAGAAGAAGAACAAAACTTAAGGCCCATTTTTTTACAAATCAAAACAAGGAAACACTGAAAAGTCGTTTTTTACAAATAAAAATAAAAAATTAAATTAATTAAAAATTTTATTTTTAGTTTTTTATAAAGTGAAAGCCCATACAATAACCTATCACTTTTTACAATCAGAAGAAAGATGCCTAATAATTTCTTAAATGTACTTGAAATAATAATAATAATTTAAAGCTGTTTTTGTCAAATAAAGAATATACTTATTTTTATATTTACGTGTTACAAAAAATAATTATACGCGGATCGGTACATTTATACTATATTTGATCGAAAGTTTTACATTTTTTTGATGAAAATTTCTCTTATAAAAAAAATATAATCACAGAGCATTATGCATAATTAATTTTCCAAATATTAGGAAACTTTAATGATAATGCACCGAGCGTGATTTCGAAAGTGATGGGCTGTGAAATGAAACTGAAAGTGGACTAATGGACGTCTATAAACTTGTTCGTTATAACGCGTAACATTTCCATTCCAAAATCATCGATTGGAGATTGTGCTGCTCTGATATTCTGCATATTCCGTCGGTATGTCGTAACATATGTTAGAAAAAATGCAGATTACTTAACTTTTACACGAATTCTCTGCGTTCAGATATCTGCAACGTAATGCAGATTTAATTGCAAAGGTTAAATGGGTTTATTAGAAGTATATATCGAGAAATAGAATGGAGAGAAAATACAGAAATTAATTTAAAAGAACGAAAACCGAATGAAAATGGAATTGATATTTTTCGTTGAAAATTGAAAAAAATACCTATTTTCTTTCCGTTTATATTTAAAAAAATGTCACTATTAAGAGCAAGCAACTAGTAGAAAATAAAAATTATCTTCTTATGAGTTCTTTTACACTGTAGATTTAGCTTCTATAATAATAAAAAAAGAAGAAGAGGAAGAAGAGACCAATAACTCGGAAAAAAATTAAAATCATGGTTATCTGAATAAATCAACACTTGAATTAGAACTTCACGCTAAATAGATAAAATTGTTACAAATACGGATGATTATAACGTCATAATTTTTATTTAGTTCAGAAAGAACCAATATATAAAAATATTTTTCTACTCCCAGATTTTAATATGTCAATTATAATTTCAATAACTATACTTTAATGTAATTCATTATAATACAAATTTTTATTATAATTCAAATTTTTAACCAATTCAATTGCGACGCGACTTCACTTTAAAATCAACGTTGCCATGCGCATAGCAGAAATATAAAATTTGATAGATGAAGATTGTCACAAGTAATACCATAAGTGATGGCAATTTACTCGAATAAATTTTGTTTTTGCATGAAAGTTTGTTGCTTAGCGATTTTAATGAGAGCTTCTATCAGTTGCTCGAATAAAAATCGCGAATAAGCAACAAACTTGAATGCGCTAAAAACAAAATTTATTCCGATTTAATTGTCATCACGAATGGTATTTGGAAAGACTATTCCACGACTTGAAACGAATATCGGTGAATGGTTCAATGTTTATATTAAAATTTTTATGATATATCTCCTGCAGTATTTTGGTCGAAAAATTCGACATTGATTAAATAACACCTCCCTTATAATCATTTGCATTTACCTTCTTTATATTATACGCCCAGTCATCATAATCGCGGCAAGAGTTTCCATTAAAGTTTTGCTAACAACTGGTAGTTTTTATCGGCGCAGATTTCTTCAAATCGTTTCCAAACACACGATCTCCTTTAAGTTTGATTTTTTGGTGCAGAACTTGTCACCGTCGCATTTATTATGGATGATGAAGTGTTACCAAACCTTTTGATTTTATAACCTACTTGCAACTGACATGCGTAGAAACAACGTTTTTCGCTTTTTATCAAGGCTAATTCAATTCATTTGTCGGGAAATAGCTAACTTCAGGTTATTCAGGTGAATAAACAGCAACTTGGTGTTTATTCACTTATAAATTGATGTGATTGGCTAAAAAATATCACATGCCTCATTTTCATTGGCTACATGCAATAGGAGTGGAATAGTCACAAGTAAAATAACAAGACCTCCCGTTTTTATCGGAAAATCATATGCACGAAAAATGTGTTGCTTAGCAATATCCCGAATCCTGTTGACAATATTATTATTATTATCAACAGGATGAGGGATTTTGCTTAAAAGAAACACATTTTGAGTGCATGCCATTTTCCGATTAAAAGTGAGAGGTCGAGTTATTTTTGGTAAGACAAATTCCAGAATAATAGATTGTTATATGAAATTTATTTTAGAAAAAATACAATTGAATATTGAATCGTTAATGTTACTAATACAAAAAAATAACATACCGAATTATTCCGAGTATTAGTTGGTATATTGCTTTTAATAATTGCTTCAATTTCCTTTGATTTTAAACTACCGAAACGTTTCATTATTCGAAAGAAATGAATGCACGTCGGAGATTCGATTGTACTGTCACTTTTGACAAATGCGAACCAACGACACCTACAATTACCCTACCGGGATTTTATCACCGTACAGGGATTTTATCGATTTTTTTTATCACTTCTTCGTTTTTGTTTTATCGAGATAAACAAAGCTGCTGTAATTTGAAGTGCCACCATATTGCTCCTAACCTTGAATTTGACACATGAGGGAATTTGTCATTAATAAACAAGCTCCACTCTGAAATTTTCTCATTATACTGATATAAAATGTCTAAAGATGATAGTGATATGCAGTGCCGTTTTATCCATTAGGCATTATAGGCAACTGCCTAGGGGCCCTGCCACGTTCAGGGGCCCCTGTGCTACAGGGAAAAGAATAGGCAATGTTTCTTAAACAGTAAAAAATTAATTTGAAAATTTGCTCTGTACATTACATCGACGCTATTTTAGTACATTTCGGAACGCATTCCTTATTAGATATTATTATTATGATTATTATGATAGTTTAAAAGTTTATAACGCAGTAATATAATTGCAAGCAATTTTATCGCGGTAATTTAATTAAAAACGCTCAAAACTCTTTGTTGTGAATGCACACTTACTATACTGGTACCTACCAAGTATGTATATTCTATGGCCAAGCTACTTTCATAAGGTTGGCAGTACTGGTTCGTTAGCATGACCGGGGAATTCCCCGAGTCGTTAAATACGTATTGTATGATGTGTCATAGACATTATTTTCGAACCATTTTCAATTAAATCGTTCAATTTTTACTTCGTGCAATTCGTTTGCAAGTTTCACGGCTGTGAATAAAAAGAGAGTTTTACAATTTGTGTTTTAAAAATTACGAATTTAAGGATAAGTGTTGGATATTTATTTATAAAGACTGCAGAAGTGCTTCAGGCTTTGTGAAAATCGGTGAAACGACGGGTTAAAAACAGTGTAGTGGAAACTAAAGTTTCATTAACTGAAGTTAAAATTACTTTACGTAAGTTTTATTATTTTTTACATATTTTATTACCTGATACAGGATTTGACAAATGTGAAGTGTCGTTTTATTATTCAATTGGATATTTTAATTAATTTCTATGTTATTAAATATTTTTACTTTGGGTGTTTATTAATATTAAGCAGGAAACTATTATTATTATTATATTGTTTGAGCTGCTAAGGTGAAATTTTCTTTACTGTTTTAAAACAAAAGATTATTCCTTTCAGGAACAAAATGTCGGAGGTACCCGTAAAGAAAAAGCATCAAAGTGGTTCCGAAAAACGTAAAAAGCGGCAAGAGCAACAAAATAAACTTAATGAACAATTAAAGAAGACACAAAACCTTTTCGAACTCGGATTTAGTCGCGAATTAAAGGAACATCAACCTCATGACACTCCAAGTACGTCTTCTACCAGCCACAAGATGGAAGTAGACCCAGTAGAGGTTCCTTGCGAGCCTTTTGAACAGATTGGCCAGGATCAAGAAACACCTACGTTAGTCAGTGCAGAGGAAGGTGAGGCCGAGACAGGGGTCATACATCAAAACGTAGTTCATCTAGGGGTGGAATACCAGAATGACATTGGCTTATGGCAAAATATTACCAACGAAATGCAAGATTTTTGGTGTACTAGAGACCCTAACGAATGTCAACACTTTGATTGTAATTTTTCTGCTTCGGCCCGACAGTACGACGACAGTAAAAGATTTTTTTCTCAGTCTATGTTTTTTCGGAAACACATCAGTGGTGGTAAAATCAAACGGGAGTGGCTCATGTATTCTCCGTCTACTGGAAAAGTATACTGTTTTCCATGTATCCTTTTTGGTGAAGCACAAAACCGATCACAATTTCAAACTGGATTTTCTGATTGGAAAAATGCGTTGCACCGAATCCAATCGCATGAGAATAATGCAACTCACCGAGTATGTGTACAGACACTCATAAGTAGACGACGCATTCACGGACGAATCGACACTTCTTTAGAGATTACATTTAATAAAGAAAAAGAATATTGGAAAAAAGTTTTAGAAAGAATAGTCTCTGTGATAAAATTTTTATCATCCCGTGGATTAGCATTTCGTGGTGACAATGAAATTCTCGGTTCTCAACATAATGGCAATTATTTGGGAATTTTAGAGTTAATCGCAGAGTACGATCCTTTTCTTAGTTCGCATTTAGCAAAATATGGTAATGAAGGCAAAGGAAAACAATCGTATTTATCTGCAACGATTTGTGAGGAACTTATTGAAATATTGGGAAATAAGGTTTTAAAATATATTGTTAATGAAATTATTGAAGCCAAATACTTCTCAATAAGTGTCGATTCGACACCTGATATATCACACACTGATCAGTTGACTGTAGTGCTGAGATATGTTACGTCGAATGGAGAAGTGGCTGAACGTTTTCTTAAATTTCTTCTCATACAGAACCACAAAGGGGAAGAACTAGCCACCGAAATATTAAATTTTTTAAGCCAATATAATATTGATGTAAGAAATTTGAGAGGTCAGTCTTATGATAATGCGTCGAATATGTCTGGTCGTTACAATGGTCTCCAGGCGCATATAAAGAAAATAAATCACCTCGCACACTACGTTCCCTGTGCAGCGCACTCACTGAATTTGGTTGGAGTACGTGCAGCGGAAAGCTGCGTTGGAGCAATCTCATTCTTCGGATTTGTACAGGCAATATACAACTTTTTTTCGGCATCAACTCATCGCTGGGCAATTATGCTCGAAAATCTTGAAAAACGTGATGAACGTAAGCATAATTCGTCATTGGTTCTGAAAAGTGTATCCGATACAAGATGGTGTGCAAGGGCCGATGCTACTAAGGCTTTGGCAACTGGTTACAACAGTTTTCAGAAAGCTTTGCAGTCTATTGCTAGCGATGAGACTCAGACATCACAAGCGATTCACGAAGCTAAATGTCTATTGAATGACTTAAGAAAAAAAGAAAATGCTGTAATGGCCGTATTCTGGGCTGCCATACTAGATCGGATCAATGGTGTCAGCATATCTTTACAAAAGAAAACAATTGAACTACGAACGGCAGTCGATCTTTTAAAATCGCTTTTAGATTTTTTAATTTCACAGAGAGATTTATTTGACGACTACGAGACTAAGGCAAATGAGAAAACTGATACTCAATACAGTGATGAGAATCAGCGTGAGCGAAAAAGGAAAAGGCATCACGATGACGGATCAGCAGAAGAAGTTGTGCTCAGAGGAAAAGAGAAGTTAAAAGTTGATACATATTTGCCAGTACTAGACATGTTATTTACAGAACTGTCGCGGCGCCTAGAAGCTTACCGGGAAATAAATGATCTGTTTGGGTTTCTAACAGATTTCTCGACAAAATCGGACGCTGAAATTAGACAGGCTTGTACAAAATTTAAGGATCATTATTTCGAGGACATTGAGCCTGAGTTTATAGACGAAATGGTGCAGTATAAATACTTCATCTTACAATTAGATGACGCCGGACAAAAAAATATGCCAGCCGAGGAGTCTTACAAACTGATTATTGGTAACATGGCACAGTCAACTTTCCCGAATGTAATGACAGCTTTGCAAATATATAGAAGTCTAATGATTACAAATGCCACTGGTGAACGAAACTTTTCCAAATTGAAATTAATTAAAAACTGTCTTCGTTCAACGATGTCTCAAAACCGTTTAAATTCATTGGCTATAATGGCAATTGAAAATGACGTGTTGGAGAAGATTACCTTTCAGGATATCTTGAACGATTTTGTATCAAAAAAAGTTAGAAGAGTTAATATTTAAGCTATGTATGTTTTTTTTAAATGCATAAATAAACATTCTGTTCATTTGATTCAACATTTTTATTGAATAATATGATGATATACCCAGGTTAGTAAAAAACGGTGTAATTTTGAATTGGCCCTGGATGAGCATTGCCTAGGGGCCCCGACAGGCATAACCCGGCCCTGGTGATATGGAAAATTTAACACCGCCGGAAATAACTGAACATGCTAATATAATGGCAGATAATTTATTGCCCCAGAAATCACGGAAAATATTCAAAAAATTTTATTCAGAATTTATGGACTTAAAACAAGGTTAGCAGTTTTTCTGGAAATGTTTTAATTGCTTATTTTGATGAATTGGTTAAAAAGTTTAAATCCTCGAGTTTATGGACCCATTTTTTTGAGAAAATAAAGACGTTTATTATTATTATTAATCGATTTTGAAATCTACATTGTCAATTAAATATAACGTGGGTATAAATAAATATTACAAATTACATGCTCTATTAAGGAGAACATCTTAAGGGCATTTTCTACAAATGAACTAAAATGTTTTTGATAACAATAAATGATACTAAAACAAAAACAACGCGCAAATTTAAATTATGAAATTTGCAAGAACTGTATGAATCTTTACCCGGAAAATTGCACAACACCAACCTTTTTTACGAATTACCAAAATGGAAAACGTATAGCACAAAATGTTGGAATCAATAAATTTGGTAATATGGGAAAACAAATAGCCACATTTATAAATTTTCCGAATCCAACTTTATACACTGGACACTGTTTTCGCCGCAGTTCCGCGACGATATTAATTGATTCCGGAGAAGATATAACATCGCTAAAACATTCAAATTCAAATTGAAATTATCAAATTTAAATTCAAATTTCTTTATTAATGTGTTAACAGATAAGGTTTCACATACGTCAAAATATAACAAAATGAAACAATAAAATAAAATAAGTGCTTCATAAATAATAAGTAAGTAGAAAAAACTAAATGACAAAACAGTATTTTTTTTAAATAAAATCATATCGTACATTAATCAAATATTCGTCATAAGAATAATACGATGCATGCAACAGAATACTTCGAACTCTACGTTTGAATTAAAAAATATTTAGTCCTCGAAGGGGTGTTGGTAATGCATTGTAAAATTTACAAGCCAAATATCTTGCGCCACTTCTTTTGGTATCTAATCGTACATTAGAATAAATATATTTTTTATGACGAGTTTTATAATCATGCGTATCCTCATGTGTTATAAAAGTCATCAATATGTTTATGGACATGGATTAAACACTTTGATATATACAATCAGGGGTATGCCAAGGTTGGAATATAATCCTCTGCAATCATCCCTGTAACCAATCCCATCAATAACCCGAATAGCATGTCTTTCGAGAGCAAATATATTATACCTAATAGAGGAATGACCCCATGATAAAATATCATAGTTTAAGTAAGTATGAAATATAGCATAATAGGCCGTTTTTAAGACAGTTACTGATACATTATTGCTGAGGTTGCGAAGCAAAAAATGCCTTTGTTCAGTTTCAATGTTAATTGGCTACCGTGTTAATGCCATAGTAATTTGCTGTCAACATACACTCCCAAGAATTTGGTGTTGTCTTGAAAGCCATGAGTTACATTTCTATCAAATGGGCGCAAACTAAATACGTCCATGTATTACATTCCTAATAGTTATTTCAGATACACAAGTAAAATTAAAAAAAGGGACGGAACAATACACATTAAAATAGCTCAAGTACTCGAGTGGGTCAATGTTACAATCAGGGATAGATGACACAATATTATCCGCTACCAAGCGAAAAAAAGTTATTAAAATCACTTGCACTTTTGTTACACTTATTGAAGATATGGTTGGTGTGAATGGATGAATTTATCACTTGCCACATTGCCTTAAGGGTGGAACCCGCTGACTGAATAAAATTATCGTTGGCATTCATTTTCGCTGCTTTAAGTGAGCCACGATACAATTTTCGTATTCGTTTTATTTCGTTATTTACAAAATTGCTATTTGGGTGTCGCTGTCATCTAAGAACATCACGGTGGATGGAAGTCCACAACAGTAGCTGAAAATTATGTTGGCGAATCTATACAAAATAAAATCAACGTGTGCAACTAAATTTTGAACTCCATTGAATATAATCAAACGAATAACGCAGTACATTTTACTACCAAAATATTATTACGAACCTAAAAGGATAATTTGTTTTTTTGCGTTAAACTATTATAATAAGTTGAAATGTTTCTTCCTATAATATGTATTTATTCCTTTTGATTAATAAGTTTAAAAAATAAGAACATTTTCATTATTGTGAATGGTCGTAGAAAAAATAGTGTATACAACTTGCATTTGCGTGGTAATTCTTATGATCAAAAAAAGATTATCTTTTTTTGTGGATACCTGAAAAGTTAAAACTTCGTTTCCCTGCCTTCAACTGCGTTATGATGATGACACCCAAAAGAGATCAAAACCAGTCTATAGATTTTGTTGACACTGAAACAATTATTCAGTACATATTCTAGTTTTGTGCAAGAAAACTAAAAAAAATCAAAAATAAAACAAGTTAATAACAGTTATTTAAGGTACAAGCGTAAAAAGTGATACTTTATTGCACGAACTGGCGTTTAAAAACACGAGCGAGGAACGAGTACGATCGTAGATAATATATATTAAAATCCTTCAGTTCGTTGTAGAAAATTAACTAATAATTTTAAAGTACGAAAACATTTCGTGATTCTATAACAATGAGTCTTACTAAGACTACAAAACAAATTACTTGTTGAAACAACTACTTCTCTGGCTAATACCTCGACAGACATTGAATGATACAAAAGTAATTTTCGTGTTACAAATATCACTATATTCACTTTGAAGCAGTCTAAAATACAATTTTTAATTTTCATCATTTATTAGGAACTTTATCAAATGATAAATAAAACCTACTTTGTTAATATCACACACGGAATTTATTTCGTAACTATGGTTTCAACCTTACAAGGCCATTATCAAACGTACAGTAATGGCCTTGTAAGGTTGAAACTATAGTTACGAAATAAATTTCGTGTGTGATATTAACAAAGTAAGTTTATCTACGATCGTACAGAAAGTAGACGCTTTTTGCATCATTTTTCATTGTAAAAGTGGCTTTCTAAAGCACTAGTGCTTTTTTACGTTTTTATTGCACGGTAATGTCAAACTGTTTTTATTGCACAGAATTGTCGAATTTGACAGATGAATATATTTCGACGAAAAACTTAATGTTTTATTAATTGATACAAATAACTAATAAACTATAAATAAAATATATAATACAAACCAAATAGCAGATTTAAGAACTCTAAAGATTTCATTTAATGCAAGTCGAAGCGATTACAATAAAGCGAACATTTTTTCCATAAATAATAATGGCGGCCGACATTTGTGCAACTTGTTTTCTGGTTGCTAAGTAACGCTTTCATTAGTGCACTGCGGGTAAAATATGTTTTCATTAATTGAATTATTGAAATGACATTAAAATATTACTCATAAGAATATATTCTTTGAAACCCTTTACGATCGAAGATAAAATTTTGTAACGCCAGTTCGTGCAATAAAGCATCACTTTTTACACTTGTACCTTAAATAACTATTTATCATTTGACAAAGTTCTTGATTCAAGGTGTATCACAAAGTTATGACTTCAAGCATCCAACACATCATTTATTAGTTTATTGAATAGAAATAATTTCATTCAATTTAGTGTTGCTTTTATAGTGGTAATGTTTGTAACACGCGAATTACTTTTGTATCATTCAATGTCTGTCGAGGTATTAGCCAGAGAAGTAGTTGTTTCAACAAGTAATTTTTTTTGTAGTCTATGTAAGACTCATTGTTGTAGAATCACAAAATGATTTCGTATTTTTAAATTATTAAACAAGTTAATAGTGTGATTGATTCCTTTAGTCAATTTAAAATGAGTAGATTTAATTTTAGATGTTAAGCAGTTTTGTAGGATATTTTCCCATTTTTTCTGTTAAAATTCTATAATTTGCAATTCTACAATTGCTTATAGCGTATAGCAATTCGTTTTCTTAGTGCATTCCAGGTATACCTTTTTGAATAACCATTAGAAGACAAAGCTAACTACTCATTTAGCTTATCTATTTTTCAATGATATTTGCTTGATGTAGACGTATATTACAATCAAATAATATAATTTTTTGAATGAAGAAGGACACAAACTTATTTAAAATTAGACGTGACTATAGCCTCCTTCTTTATTATTTTCAAGATGTACCAAAAAGTAAACGCATTCACAATTAAACATAAATTATTCTTCTATTAGTGCTATATACGGAGGAATCTCTCCCACATATCTTAGGATATGGTGTGAAACAATTGTAGCAGTGTATACAGGGTGTTAACACTAAGTCGGTACACCCGAAAATGACAGTTAAAACTCGCCAAAACAACTTTTCTTAGTTCCAATTTGTGATTTGGTGCTCCAGTTCGAAATTATTGGAGTTTTTTTGTTTTTCTAAAAATCGCTATAACTCTCTTATTTGAAGGCCTATTTTAAGAAAGCAAAATTTTCCGAAAGTTGCTTTCGGCTCTCTAAAACATTTGTATTTACAATTATTTTTTATTGTTTCAACTAACAAAATTGCGACCGATCAAAAATTTCAAAACAAAATATTTTGATAACCACTCCATCGATTTTTTAAAGTAAGACATTTATAATATCCGTATTCTATCTACTACAAAATTTGTCCTAAACATTTTTTTAATCTATCCAAAAAAGTCTTTATTCGGTTACTTGGATTAGATATGAGTATTACGAAAAAAATTAAAACGAAGTAGCCTGCTGCCACTGAATAATGAAACAAAGAAAGATTAGATTTGACAAGTGCACGAAACCGAACGAGATACTCGTACTTCAAACTTAATACACTGTAACGTTGTCTAGTTTGTACGTTTGTCACAAATTGAAATACTTTAAAGTTCATCATTTGTGTGCTTATTGTGCATAATTTGTATGTAAAAATGCACTATATCCAAAACGATGAACTTGTTGACATGCCTTTGGTTTTTGTGGAGGCAAGGCGTAATTCACGAGAAGCTCTAAGAATATCGTCACCAACCAAGTAGGCAGATTTTCAGAAAATTTTGTAGTCGTTTGTCAGAGACTGGTTGTTTTTACCCAAAAACGTATGGGCTGACGAGAATCCGCATGCAGAGGAAGAACTAGTGGCTAGAATCGTTGATGCAGCAGAAGATATAAAAGAGAAGCTAGCTTCTTGCGAAGGTCTCCACCAACATTAAAACACGGTGTCGGGCTTGCGTTGCTGCAAATGGTGGCCATTTTGAAAATGTATTATAAATATGTACAGTAGTTGTCAAATCTAATCTTCTTTTATTTTATTTAATGACAGAAGCTACATCGATTAAATGTTTTTTTTATTTTGTAAAGAAAGAAGTAAAGAAATTTTTAGATAGATTGAAAAAAATAGCATGAGCATTTATAAATGTTTTACTTTAAAAAATCGATGGAGCGGTTATCAAAATATTTTATTTTGAAATTTTTGATCGGTCGCCATTTTGCTATTTGAAACAATAAAAAAATAATTGTAAATATAAATATTTTAGAGAGCCCAAAGCTACTTTTCAAACTTTTTGATTTTTTAAAATATGTCTTCTAATAAGGGAGTTATAACGATTTTTAGAAAAACAAAAGAACTCCAATAATTCCGAACCAGAGCACCAAATCACAAATTGAAACTAAGAAAAGTTGTTTGTTTTAACGAGTTCTAACTGCCATTTTCGGATGTAACGACTTAGTATTAACACACTGTATATTATTTAATCACGCGTCCATCTACCTATCATTAAATGTCAACTGCCCATTTGTTAAAAAAATTAATGGGAGTTATTACTTGTGAACAGTGTTTTCGACAATATCATAGAGAGACAGTTCTGGACCAACATTATAGGAGCAATGAAGGAAATAGGGGCACTTCTAAAGTTTTATTGTAGGAAATATTATTTTATTTTTATTTTCATTATTTTCTTCATTTTTCAATCATTAACAAAAAAGTAACAATATAATTTATTGAAATAAATACTCAACACACAATTGATCACTTTTATCCTCTACAAAATACATTTTTCGTCAAATTGTTAATTTTGCAGATTTTGATTAAAACACAAAAAATTTTATATTAATACTTACTTCCTTGAGTTTTAAAGCATTTGACAATTGTATCCTTTTTTTTATTACTCCTAATATTTAATTGTAAAAATATTAGAAAATGCAAATTTTAGAAGATTCTGCTTATCTACACTTTTTTTGTTTTTGTTCATAAAAATAAATAATAATTTATTTCGTATTGATTGAAAACTAGATAATTAGGTAAATCAACCATTTTAAAAAAATAATATTAATTATTTTCTGCAACGGAGATTAATTAATTAGGTACTTAAAATTTTAAAACTAATAGTCAATTATTTTTATTTAAAAATATCTAATAATTTCATTTTTTTTGTGATGTGGCATTTAATCATTTTAACATTGTCAAAAAGTTTTCTTCATTAATAGACAGAGAAACATCTTACCAACGGACATTATATACTCTGCAAAAACTTAATGATACATCACAACATATACCTAAATATTTAATGGAATTCACTCTTTCAAGGGGAATATTTAGAATCAAATATTGATACTCAATAACTCTCTATTTTTTTTTAATATTTGGGTCCAAATCATTTAAATCGCACCCATTATGTATGCAATTAAGAGCATCCTGTTTTTGGCAGTCGTGAATAGAATTAACTTTAATTAAAATTAGTACGTCAACTGCATAAAGATAACAACTGGCTGTTCCAAATTTAAAAGTAAGAGAATTAGAAAGGGGTCACAGTGACTACCCTGTGGAACACCAGATGTTACCTCTATTTTGTCAGATGTGAAATAACTGATTCTACTTTGTTGTCTGAAAGTTAAGTATGAACGAGACCAATACACAAAACTATCATTAAAACCATAAGCATATTTGAGAATGATTAACTTGTCGAAAGGATTGGAAAAGTTGGTGAAAAAAACATCAAGTTGGCACATTTTTTCCAAAGGCTGATATAATGGATAATTGGAATTCCAGTAGATTTGTGATCGTTGATTTCCTTTGATGAAATCCATGTTGTATTTTGACGATTAGTTCCTTAACCACTCATACCAATTGCTTGGAAATAATCTTGTCAAATATTTTTGAGATAATTTACTGGATTGCGACTTCTCTGTAGTTCTAAGTAATATCTCTTCTATCATATTTTAGAATAAATATTAGAAAACTCCAATATGAAGAAATTTTTTTTTCCAGAGAGCAAAAAATTAAATGTGTAAGGTTTTCGTCAAGGTATATACACATTTAGAAAGTAATATTTTTGGAACGCCATCAGAACCACAGGTTGCACTATTGCCTAGAGATTCTAACTCTTCATATATCTTTTGTAAGGAAATGGAAGATTTAGAATTATTTACTTGTTTGTTGAAAACAAAATCGCGTGACTTGTCATTGATGAAACATTTTTGTAATAGCTTAAATAATTTGGTTTTGATAACATTTTGTTTTTTCTTAAATTACTTTTAATTCTGTTTGTTAGTTTTTTCAACAGCTTTTATCGTCAATTGGTTTTTTTTTACAAATTTCTAGAATTTTAACTTCTTGTAGAAGTGATATTTCATTGTTTAACGCTTCTGATACATTTTTTTATAAATCTTCATTGATTTTGGAATGACATTTAATTATTTGAGCACTCTAGGCAATTTGAAATATGTGTTTTCTAATTTTAATCAGAATAATTTAAATAATTTTCAAGTGGTTTCGTTCAAGTGTTTGTCAACATTTAATTTTCAAGAATTTCAACTTTATTTGAAGTTTTTTACCACATTTATTTTTTTAATTTGATTTCCACGTGGTGCAATATTTTAAAATGAAACAACCCCAGTCAAATCTCAACAGCTTGTTTCAATAATTTTTAATTGTTGTCACTTTTATCAGTTATCAATTGTTTTAAATTTAACAATGTTTGCAATATTTACAGTCTGTTTTTAAATTTAATTAAATTTTGATTGTTCCCATTAGTAAATTTTATTTATTAATTTACTGTTGTTTTTTTTAAATCTATTACAGTTTTCTTCTTTTCTAAACAACATTTAACTGTTTTAAAGGATGTTTTTTAATATGTCAAGTTTTCATCATCTATTCCTCAATTATTTTTAGAAAAATTTACACTAATTTCTATTGATTCCTAGAGTAACATTCACTTGTTTTAACCCTTTTTAGAATTTATGTTATTTTCTGAAATGACATTTAATTATAATAGCGTTTTAAACAATTTATATTTTTTTATTCCTTTCGTTCTTTGCGCTTGTATTAATTGTCAATTATTAATTCAAGTAATTTCTTTTGAGACAAATAAAATTTTGTAAACGGCTGCTTCATTATATTAGTCGTTATTTTAAACTATAATAAAACGAATATTAATTTTATAAAGAGTTATAAACTCTGGATCTTTCTTTATTCTAATGTACTCTTGACGTACCATAATAATAATGACCATAATAACCTATTGTATTACCGACCTACCTTAATAAACTATGCATTATTATTTATTAAGAGTACGTAAGTTGAAGCTAGCAATTAAGGTTGAAAAAGGCTTAAACTCGTATTAATTATCTTTTTTCTGTTTTCTTAACTATATTCATTGTTATTCATGTTAATTTATTAGTTAGTTTATTAGCAAATTTAAAAACATTTTCGATAGTTTTACCTTCTGTTCCAAATCACTTGTTAATAGATTTAAATGTTTTTTGGCTTGATGAACAACTTGTCGTACCGCCGTTCATAAAGCAAAGTGAAGTCCGACAATAAATCTGAATGTATATAACATATAGACAAGAACTCTGTCTTCAACGCGAATTATTTATTTTTTATAAAAATATTATTTAAACCCCTCGAAATATAAATTATAAGGAAATATTATATACAAACTTTATAAATCAAAGGCTTTAAAACGTGGATTATAATAAGTATTGTTTTACTTTACAAAACAGCTATTGAATAACAGAATTAAAATTTCATTATATATATTTTGGAATGGTTTGTAGTTTTCATAAATGTTTGATGGGAACGAAGTTAAGATCAGATAATTCTCTTCAATTGCAAATAAATTATATATTTAGTTGGTTTTATTACAAATGATACAAAATAATAACTGAAGAGTAGTTTATAAAATTATTTTGAAAATTATTTTATTATTGTGCTATAACTTGGTCCGCTTTTATTCATCATGTTTATTAACGATCTAATTTCCTCTTTGTCTTGCCACGTTTTAGCATATGCGGATGACTTGAAAATTTTCTCAAATGTTTGTAATTTGCACGACTCACTGAAGCTCCAAGATAATCTTGATCTCATTTCTAGGTGGTGTACTAATAATAAATTGAACTTGAATATCAATAAATGTGCTACTGTTATATTCTCTCGTGTTTCGCGCGTAAACTTCAGCTATAATATCAATGGCTATCCCCTACAACGGCTTACAGAGATCAGAGATTTGGGCGTACTCTTTGACTCTCAGATAACTTTTGTTAAACACATAAATGATTTATATTCATCTGCTTCCAAAATGTTGGGTTTCATTATGCGTACTTGTAAATATTTTAATGATAGTGATGTAATTAAATGCCTTTATTCGGCTTTTGTACGAAGTCGTTTAGAATACGCTTCGTCAATTTGGTACCCCCACTTTGTGTATTTATCACTACTAATTGAAAGGATACAACGTCGCTTCCTAAAATATCTGAGTTTCAAGGAGGACAAAACTTTCCCTGAAAGAGGTATAGAATATGAGCAGCTACTCCATCGTCATCTTCTAAACTCTCTTTCTAGTCGCAGAGATGTAAACAGTGCGTCACTGATGTACAAATTAATTCACAATGACATTGATTGCCCAGATCTTTTATCAATGGTGAAGTTTTCCGTTCCTAGGCTTACCTCGCGGCACACAAACCCTACTTTTTTCATCCCCACATCGAGGTCCGTTACTATGTCTAAGTCGCCGATCCATCATATGAGTAGAAATGCTAATACCAAGTTTCACGATATATTTATTTAATATATTATATGTATATATATCTAATTTATAGACATTTCTTTGCCTTTATTTCTTCCTCCTTCTTCTTTCCATTTTTATACATGTATGATTAGTTTTTATTTATTATTATCTTAATGAATCAATTGTTTACTTTTTACTTTTGTACTTAATGTTGTCCTGTAATTGGTTTATCTGTTGGGCAAATAAATTTATTATTATTATTATTATTATTATTATTATTATTATTATTAACTATGAATGGGTGAAAAAATAATATATGTTTTTTAATAGGTAAAATAATATATATTTTACACTAAATTGCGAATAATTAAAAATACTCGAGTAAAAGTTGCGAAACAAATGTTGTCATCACTTGATCAGTATCGCATTAAAAAATGAGTACTGAATTGTTACACTCAATGCTCGATTAGGCGTGATATTGCACTATCAGGGTAACCTGTGTGGTATCCTTGGTTAATATAACAGATATTGTTCGGGAAAATGCATGCATATTATTTTCCATCAATCAGATAACCTTCCGAGATGCCACAGCATACGGTTTTCGATTACGCAAGGAAGGAAGTAAATAATTTTGCGTAGTACAGCGTCCTTAATAAAGCAACTACGGTGCCGGCAGCAAGTTATTGCATTTCCATTTACATATATTCCGTTTCACAATCTAATACCTAATAGATTTTATTTATTACAACTTCATTGCTTAAATAAATTATCCACATCCCATTTATACAATTCATGTTATTTTTCATTTTATTCATGCCATTTTTATCTAATTAATAATCTATTAGCGAAATTAATTAAAATAAGTGTGTATATATACTAAATATTTATACCGTGTCCCGTTTGAAGACGCATCATAGGGAATTCCCATGTAAAATTTTCAATTGCAGTTTGTATCTCTATTATTGAATGAAAATGATCAGAATAAAATTAGAATGATTCCTTTGCCAACTAAAGATATTTTGGAAGTTTTATTTTGGTTTCATCTTCATTTTTAGTCAAAATATACTTTAAAATGTGAAAAAAAGGAATCATTCTAATTTTATTCTGATCATTTTATTACAGAAATATGAGTCTTTTGTAATCATTAATAATTAAAGTATAAACAGTATTGTGAATATGTAATAAATGAAAGAAATCATATCAATATAAACTTTTTCTTGTATAGAACATACCATAACCTATTTCTTAACAGAGTCGCCTCGCAAATTTAAACACTTGTAACGTGTGATCAGTTTTTTTTTTCCCACCTTCATTTTCCTCCGCCGCCAGAGTATATACATATTTACAAGGCCAAATAAGGCTCGTCAATAGCAATAATTGGCCCGAAACCCTCCTGCGGAATCTCCAAAACCGCAGTCAATCGATCCATAAAAAAATGGGCGGAGACACAGGCTCATACCTGGTGGACGAACTCACCAGGACAGAGACGGGCAAAACATTTCCTTGAGAAACAATCGCCAAAATTCACGACCGAACTTCTGAACCAAGACAGGAAAATGGTCAAAACAATAGTAGGCCTGATGATAGGACACTGCAAGCTCAACAAACATATGAGCAAAATAGGCCTGGTGGAAGTAGCATCATGTAGATTCTGCCTAGAGGAAGAGGACTCGTTCCACATCCTATGCCACTGCGAGGGTCTAGCAAGGATTAAATATCAAAAGCTGGGCACTACAAACCCAAGCGCGGAGACCTATACCCAAGCCCCTCTGGCAGGGCTAATAGGACTAATCAAAGAGGCAAATCTAGAGTTGGTCATCTGAGATAAACAGGGATCCACAATAGATCTGAAAAGGTCGCGGTGGAATAGGCGCTGGTGCCACCCATATAACATCTATCTATCTCTCTATATACATATTTAATCACAGCTTCTTTCAGTTCTTCATCTCTTTCAACTTTCTTTCTTTAGTGCCACCTTCTTAACAAGACAGTTTAAAACGAATGGTTGGTACGCGGATTCAAGGGCTAGTTTTCATCTTGCCACAAGTGTACAATTTATGAAAAACAAGTCATATGATTGTAGTGTTCGGGAAATTTCAGTGGCAAATGAAGGGAGACTCACAGTTACATGTGTGGGTCACATTAATTTAACAAGAGTGGTAAATAATGTCAGTAATAGTGTAGGTATCAAAAATGTAGTTTATGTTCCTGGCCTAACGCAAATCTTTCATCTCTCAGTCAATTTATTAAAAATGAAAATACAGTCAACTTCACGAAGAATTCCTGCAATATTTTTAATAGAAATAGTGTACTAGTTAGTGTAGCTGAACTTATACAAAATGTATGTAGACTAAACTTTGCTAAGTCAAGTGAGTGCTTGCTTGCTACTGCAAATAACGTATCAAAAAACATGGCATAGGAAATTTGGGCACAAAAATTCATCAGATTTATTTATACAAGATGCGTAACAGAAAAACAGCTTTAAGAGGACGCCAACCGTAGCATCTAGGTTTGTAGTGAGGGCAAGCACTCAATGTACTTCAACAAGCAAGGCTCCAGATCAAAAGCAATATCATTCACACAGACTTGTGCGAGCCAATGGAAAACAAGTCTATTTTAGAATCGAAATATTTTGTCACTTTTCAGGACGATTACAACAGGATGGTATACGTTTATTTTTTGAAATCCAAGGAGCATGTCCTTAAATATTTCAAGATATTTAAAAATGAAGTAGAAAACCAGCAAGAAAGAAAAATTAAGATTCTACGATCTGACAGAGGGGCCGAGTTCGGTAATAAAGAATTCCAGAAATTTTTGGTGGATCATGGCATAAAAACAAAACGGCTTATCAGAGAGAATCAACAGACCTTTGGTAGAAAAGGCAAGATGTTTGCTATCCTATACGAATCTTAAAAAACGGGTTGGGACAGAAGCGGTGGCTACTGCCGCATTTCTAAGGAACAGATCAATTTGTTCAGGAATAAAGAATAAAACATCATTTAGAATGTGAAACAACAAGAAATCAAATGTAAGCCACATAAAAATTCAAGCTATGGTGCACATTCCAAAAGCGCACCAAATGGGATAAGAAATCCAGAAAGATAATACTTTTGGGCTACAGTGATCAAACAAAAGGATATAGACTGTATGACGAAACCAGGAATAAGATAATCATCAGTAGAGATATAATTCTAATGGAGAATGAAACTGATATTGTGTTGGTCAGAACCTTAGATTCAGTGGGAGCTAACATTGAAAACCAACAAGATGCTTCATAACAAAAAAACCCAGTTGATGAAGAAATACGTCAGGTAAAAAATGAAGGTAACACAGAAGCAGTTTTAAAGTCAGCAAGAGAACCCAAACCGAAATCGTTTGAGAACTATGTAACGTATCTATGTACAACAGATACAACTCGGGAATGTTACGATGAGTGAAGTACTGTCAAGACCAAAAACGCCTCGTGGCGGATGGCCATGTGAGGAGAGGTAGATTGTAGATTCCTTTTATGATCTAATAGAACCACCAAGAATCGGTTGTGTAGTAGATTCCAAATAGGTTTTTAAAAGAAAAAGTGACGTGCGAGGTGAAGTGCGGTATCGTACACAAAAGACAGAATTTCGTACACTGGCTATGTGTTCAAATTAGCCAACCCAGATATATGCTGGGAAAGCAAGAAACAAGCTACAGTGGCGCCCAGCACTAAAGTAGGATATATCACCATGTCGAAGGCTTCAAAAGAAATAGTTTATTTAAGAAACTTGTTATATGAACTTTAGGTTCCTTATGCTGTATAAATATTTCTTATAATAACCAAAGTGCGCAAAAGTAATCAGTAAACCCTGTGCACCATAAGAGGACCAAATATATCGATGTTCGACATAATTTTGTGCGAGAGGCTGTCACAAATAAATATAATAAAATGTATTAAAATCCTTTAGTTCGTTGTAGAAAATTAAATAATAAATTTAAAAATACGAAAACATTTCGTGAATCTACAACAATGAGTCTTACTAAGACTACATAACAAATTAATTTGAAACAACTACTTCTCTAGCTAATATTTCGACAGACATTGAATAATACAAATTAATTTGCGTGTTACAAATAGTACAACTATCAAAGCAACACTAATTTTTGTTAACTGATCTAGATCTGTTAAACTTGTGACTAATCGTGATTTTTTACTTACGATCCCGAAACAAAGAGGCAATCCATACATTGAAAGAGACCAAGTTCGCCAAGGCAAAAAAAGCCAGGATGAACAAATTCTCAAATTGTCCTTTTCGACATTCGTGGCATTGTTTACGTTCACTGGGTTCCCGAGAGTCAGACGGTAAATCAACATTCCTACATAGAGGTTCTGAACGCCCTGCGTGAGCATGTGAGGAGCCAAAGACCCGATTTGTGGAAGACCAAGACCTGGATCCTTCACCAAGACAATTCACCAGCCCATTTTACCTTATCTGTGAAAGCGTTCCTAGCAAAATACGGCATATATTTCCCAAGGTCAAGTCGGCGCTGAAGGAAACAAGATTTGAACGTTTGGAAGCGGTTAAAGCAAAAACGGAGGTTCTCAACCAGCTGGCAGAAGAGAGGTTCTAGCACTGCTTTAAACAATGGAAACGTCGTATGGAGCGGTGTAGAGATCGCCAAGGGGAGTACATTGAAGGTGATAAAACTTCTGCTGTAATTGGTGACGAACAAAATGTGTTATGACTTCTTGCAATACAAATAATAGATAATATTAACTTAGTTACAGATGTACCAGAATTAAATAAATTCTTAATTTTTTTAATGCTTTGGTGCTTTTGGTGTGAACATTTTAATCTTTATTTTTACTTTATCCCAATAACTTTCTGCTATAGTCGAACTCTATTAATCATCGTGCTTTTTAAACCTCATTGCACTTATACCTGTATTTGAAGAAAAAAGTACTAAATTTTGCAATATTTTATCCCTATGTTTAAAAAACAATCTTTATTGTAAATGCATGCAATACAATTCAAATCCTTACAAGAAATAAGGGAAGTTATGTCTTCTTAAATTCTTGAATGAATTACAAATGCCTGTATTACTAAATTCCTCCAAAATAATCCATTATCAAAACTACTTGCAATGCAGTAAATTTTAAACAAAGAAAAAATGATATGAGATATATTTCAAGGTAAATTAAACTTGCCAAAATAATATCAAATTAAATCTCAATTTGAATTTTTTTCTTGTAACCTTTGCTCTTTCGCTATTAATTTTTGAGCTCATATGCATGAATCTATGATTCGGTACTTGTTATGATATTTTTGAAGGACACAATCACATTTCTCGAGCCTTTTTACGTTGCGAGTAACTCTAGTGACAAAAAATCGAACTTTACGATAGAGATAGATCATCCATTTCCGAAATATAAAAGAAATACCTCGTATAAATGTTTCTAGAGTATTTAAATTCATTATTTATACTAGTGACAAACCTTTTTTACATATTATTCTTAATAATATTTCTTATTTAATTAAATATTTGTAATACGATCATAACGTAAATATTGTATTTTATATATCAATCTTAAATTGGTGTTTTAAGAATTGTCCTGTAGCTTTTAGTGCCATTTATTATATCTAAATGCCGAATAGTACCGGATGATCTTAACTACTACACTATACTTTAAAACACAAAAATAGAAGAACATAACAAAGCAAAAAAATTGAATTAATGTATAGGAGAATTTAATATTCACAAGAACTCTTATTCGCAACTATAGTTTAATACACATTAAAATCAATTAGTTATTTAATATATTACACAGCTAATACAAAACATATTTTCAAGTCAATGAAATAATTCTTTACTTAATGCGAAATAAAAAACTAGACCGTATGAAATGACCTAATCTTAACCATGTCTACAAGATGCACTGTATAACATGATTACATTATATAATGAGGCATCGTTATAGATATAATTTTCTCTTTAGTAACGGTCGTGAATTAGTATGCATGCCGGCGTTTAATGCAATAAAAATTATCAATAGATTAGTCACACAATAACAGCTACAGCTATGTATGTACTGTTACCACTTCATTTATGGATTTATTGCAATGTGGTGGTATACTTTCTATGGAGTGAAATCGATCGAAATGATTGTGTTTCCTATCAACACTATAAATAATATGTATTGTTTTTGTAATCATGCACTAATCAATTTATCGAAAAGCTGTTTTTCATTAGCTTTATAAATTATAATAATAGTACAATTACTTTTTTTTAAATTTAAAGTGTCATAGTTGAATTTTAATTAAATGGAGAATATTTGTTAATTTAAAAAGTGGATAGCAAAATCAGTAATAATGAAATAGTTAAATGATTATGAGAAATTATAAAAATAGGTTTTAAAATATTTAAAATATTTGTATTCTAAACGACGGATCAGTGCAGAAAATAATCATGGAGTTGGAGTGTAAGAGCATACACCTTTCTGCATGCAATTAAAATAATTTGTATATTTTTTGCTTAGGTTGTTTGTAAAATTATATACCGGGTGTTTCTAAATGAATATCGAGGTTTTAAAGCTTTGTAATATTGATTACGTATAACTTGAAAACATAATTAATACATTAAATGAAAGAGCAACTCAAACAGTTATACGTACTAGCTTACAGGTGTTCAATATGAGCACCTTTCATCATACGGTACATATCAAGTCGATAGGCCAGTTCTTCTCAAACGTTGTTTAGTATTTGTGGTGTAATTGTTCAACAGCTGCCTTAATCGTGTGTCCTAAGTTTCCATTTCCGTAAAACTTTCCAGTCGTCACCGGAATTTCTAATTCAAGACTAGCCTTCCAAACTGATTTAGTCGGGCTATGCGTAATAAACTCTCTTACTCGCTAAACACTCTCTTCATAAACATTTAGTCGTCCCGTACTCTTTGCAAAGGCAGTCGGTATTTTCAAATGATTCCATCTACGAACGCACGTTGTACAGTAACTACAGTTTCGGCCTTTGAAAACTGCGGAACAAAAAAAGGTTTCTGTTCATTAGTTGCAATTTCTGCTAATATGCGCTTACCAACAAACAGAAATGTTTAATATTATGATTTTTAATTTTACGTAATAAGTACTACAAAGCGCTAAAACCCCTATATTCATTTAGAAACACCCGGTATTTCTTAATGTAATGCATAATATTGTTTATTGTTTATAAGTACTTTATAAGACTTGCTTTATAAATATAATTCATAAAAGATTAAACAATAATATATAATAGATAAAGATTAAACACAATACTGGAATAAATCAACAAAATTGTGATAATATATTTTGTTGATATTTAAGGATTCTACTTCGTTTAATATCTTAAAAATAGAATGAAACACTTTACTTTATTAGTCCAACTTTTAGTAGTAACATATATTTATTGACAAATTTTTGTATATATTTACATTGGAATAATGAAGAATGAATGAGGTGTTAATGTATTAATTTGTCAAAAGGCTATCGACCAGAGGTCTTTCTGCCTTCTTTTGTCTAGTCATATGGCGTCAGTCGTTAATGCGTAAAAGGATGAAATGAAATCGAATATGGTTGAATTGGGATTTTTTAATTTAGGGTTAATATTAGGGTTTCTGGGAAGACAATATTGGGATAAGATATGGAAGTTGAAAGGGTTTTTGGAGAATTTTTCTGATAGGAATCGAAGGCGTTCTAGGATAGGGATAACTAAAGTGGTATCATAGAGGAGCTGATTCGATGGATTGTGTAAAGGATTAAGAGGATGCCGGAGTTTGGTTAGGGTACGGAGGGATGCTCGCTCGCTAACTTCAATATTACGGGATGTTAGATTGCTGGGATTGGTATAGAGGGCACAACCATAGTTAAGAAGTGGACAGCAGATCATTTTGTATATTTTAACAGCTGTTTTTGTGTTTATACCACTGTTTTTATAAGTTAAACTTCTAAATCATTTTGCTCTAGAAGTAATTTTACCTTTCATTATGGCTGTATGTTTTTTAAAATTGATTTTTTATCTATGGTTATGCCCAATCCAACTTTTATTTTTCATTGACTTTAGTTTGGGCGACTAAAAATAAAATAATTATACATTGCGTTTATTAAATATACGGCAAAAAAAGGATTATTTCCTGCACTATTCTAAGAATATTTTGTCCTTTGTTGATTCTTAAAAACCCGCTTTATTAAGGCGAAAAAAAATGTCGGCAACATTTTATTACCAAAATTTACATGTAAAGTTCTACAAGAACTATTGAAAATTACTACCTCCAGCTAGGATACAATAATCCAATATTCTTCTCATTGATTGTAGAACTCTTTCAAAAACATGAGAGTCATTTCTTATGGCGTTACAGTCAGCAATTATCTGATTTCGCAAGTCTTCTACGTTTTCCACTGGAGTTGTGTAAACTAATGACTTTAGATAGCCCCATGGGAAATAATGCAGAGAGTCTATGTCCGGGGATCGAGTAGGCCATAAATGAGGTCCTACTTAACCAATCCAGCGATATCTTTATGTTACTGTTATAAATTGACGAGTCGCACTTAAATGCGCTGGTGCACCATCGTGCATAAACCAGTTTGAATTGTTGCCAATGATACTTCCTTTAGAAACTAAGATATCGTTTGTTCTAAAAAGTTACGATATACCTTGCCGGTAAGTCTTCCTGGTAGAAACACCGGTAAAATTAACCATCAAACATCACTTTTAATGAGAACTGATGTCGAAAACGATCTTCAAGTATCTCCCGTGTATTTTTTCAGTCCACACACGATCCCTATAAAAATTCCTTATTGCATTTCTTGACAAATTCGCTGTGCATAAGCCATTGAAAGAATGCAATATGTAAAAGAAAATGAGCTGGAATTTGTTATATGTGATATTAGTAGAACAAATAGTCTCTAAGAATTTTCCTAACCGTCGTATTACTTACAAGTATTTGTCATTTTTTGAGTAGACGTATCTAAATCTTTCTCTATCATGTCCAACATGTCCACTTCTAGCGTTCTTATTGCCTTTGCCCTTCCTGGTCTTCCACTTTGTTTCAATGAGCTGATTTCATGAAGACATTAATAATACTTTGAAAGATTATTATATCAGGAAATCGATCAATATACAACCACCTAGCTTGTAATGAATTATCATTAGCAAGTCCATGAATAAAATGCATATCAGTCATCCCGACGTTCTTGATAAAGGACTTCACTAACAAAAGTTTAACTATTTATAACAGATAATAAACGTCAATCAGGCTAATATATTATTAATTGAAATTGGTCAAGAATACCCCTGCCTAATATAAAATATGTAGATGAATTCATGTCTGATTTGGGTTAATCGAAAATTTATTGAGGTAAGTCAAGAAGACGCTTGTCCAATGTGTTATTTATTGTGCAAGCCAATCATGCATTGGTTTGATATATGATCATTTTAGGAGGGTAAGTAAGAACGAAAACGATTAGAAATAGCTAAAAAGGGAATTTAAAACAATTGAAAACTTCTTAATAATAATAAAACCTTTCTAAAAAATACATTTTTATAAATATATACACGTTGTCCCCTGAAATTTTGAATATGAGTAATGTAATGTGTTTGTATTGTCTCTCGATTATTATTGGTTGCCATGGTTGTTGCTGCAATATGAATGTCAATTTGACTTACATAGCTTCAAAATGTTAACAGGAATTTTATGATCGTCTGGGATATTGTTTGGCTCAATAAAGAGATGTTTTCGAACATTGAATAAGCTGTAGTTATTTGTTATTCGCTACGTCAAATTGTGTAAATATGTTTCATTTCAATTCCCTATTTATTACAAATTAGAAATTACTGATTATTTCCCGTTGGTCAGTCTATTAAAATACGTCACGAGCACGGTAACTAAGTAACAAGTAACGCATTTAAATGCCCGTATTCAAAATTTCAGGGGACAACGTGTATATACAAAATCAATTATAAATAGTCTGAAATGAATAAAAGAGTTTGAAATCTACAAATTTCATTTAGAATTCTTCAAAAATAGTTGTTAAGAAATAAAAAAAGACATTTGTAAATTAACCAAAATTTGACAATAATACTTTTAAAAGAATGAAAATTGCTTTAAAAACAGCCGTAAATAAAATATAATAATATTAGATAGATATTGGAATTAATGCAACTCTTTAACATGGAAACTTTATTTGATAAACCTCCTAGAGTAAAACATGATGTAAAAGGCATAAGTACTATAAATCTTCCTTTCTCGGACAATTTGGCATCAGCCTGACTAGAATAAAAAATTCGCCCAAAACAACTTATGTTACACGTAACTTAACATTAGAATCTACTTACCGTTTTAAAACAACACTGCAGGAAGAATCCTGGGACGGAATTTCAGATTGCAATGCTCAAGACTACTTTTCTTATTTCTTTGACACCTTTCTCAGTATCTTTAATCATATATACCCCAAAACAAAACGACACCAAATAAACTCAAATATAAAAACAAGGAATTTGCCTGAGCATCTAAACATCATAAAAAAACCCTGGATGACTTGGCTCTTATGCATAAGTCACCAAAACCAGAAAAGCTTATCTAGCATACTCCAGTTTAAAATAAGACTTTTTTGAAGAAGTTGATAAATCTAAAAAGAAATAGTACGAGTAAAAAATTTTGCATTCACAAAATCTTCAAAAAGATGTATAGAACATAATAAACAAAGAAGTTGTGGGGAAGGAGAAAAAAAACACATAGATAGCAATTTAACGGCAGAAAAATTGGCACTATAAAACCATTCCTGGAGAAACCATTAAAAAAATTATACCAAATAGTGACACCACTTTTGATAGCTACCTATATAACCAACACTCCTGTTTTTTCCACAATACGACACCGGAGGAAATAATAAAATTAATACCTATTGCTAAAAAGGCTAATTTTGATGAACCTGACCACCTAAGTAAGACTATTGCGATTCTTCCTGTTCTGTCCAAGATTTGGGATGCATAATAAAATCACGACTACTTAGTTTCCTAGAAAAACACAAATTACTCAGTAACTGTCAATATGGCTTCAGGACCGCAAACTCTACAACTTCAGTAATTGCCGCTCTGCTTGATAAAGTCGTAGAAGTATTGGATAACAAAGGTCAGATAGGTTTGACGTGCTGCGATCTATCCAAAGCCTTCGATACCATGATATTTTGCTACATAAACTAAATTAAATTATTAAAATTTAAACCAAGCGAGTACAATTTGTAGATTGGAAAAATACTCAGTCAACGGAATTTGAGGTAAAACATGGTGTCCCACAAGGATACATTTTGGAACTATTGCTTTTCCTTATTTACATCAACGACTTACCAGCTAACCTACTAGAACCTTTGTTTGATAAACAAACAACCCTATTTTTACTCAGACGATACATCTTTCCTGGTTGAAGGCTCATCGAAGAAGGATCAAGTTACACGAAATAACACTATTGGAGCAATCAAGGACTGGACAGGGTGCAATATGCTAGCTCTTAAAGGAACACTCAAGAACTATCTTTCAATGACAGAAGACACAACAACTACATCAATTTCCTGGGAATTATGATAGACACCAAATTGAACTGGTCTGCACACATACAATATACTTGCAGAAAAACTACCCAATCGAATTAATTGTATAAAATGATCAATGAAAATTAGTACTTACCTGGCAACCCGAACTTACTATTTCGCAAAATACCATTCTTTGCTCCAGTATGGCATTAAATTTTGGGGAAATTCCGTAGATGTGAAAAAAGTTTTTATTCTCCAAAAAAGGACTATTCGTGCCCTATCAGAAGTGCCTGGAAGAGAAAGTTGCAGATCTCTATTTAAAAAACATTAAATGCTTACCTTAACAAATTTGTATATATTTACCATCGTTAAACATGTTTACGATAACAAGTAGAAGTTTTAAAAAAATAGCCATTACCACTCGTACAATTTCCGTGGACAAGAACAACTACAAATTCCATACCACCGAATACGAGCTTAATAAGGATTGAACCATTGGGGGCCAACCGTTTATAACAAGCTGCCAACCGAATTGAAGATCCTTAACATGAAATCTTTTGGAAAAGCTGTTAAAATATTTTTGTTGGACAACGTATTTTACTTATTATTTTTAAAATAAGTTTGTGTTTAAATATAAAGTGTATTTTGTGTCGTATATAATATGTTAGTGCTATTTTATATGCATCCATGACGTTTCATGTAATATTGATTACATCGAATAAGTACATTTATTCAAGATGTACCACAAAGTGAACGGCTTTATAATCAAATATTTAAAGACTTATTTGACAGTTTTTTTTAAATCAAAATGTAATCTAATTTTGTGTTTTGATTTAGGTTTATATTTTTTATTATTTTATTTATTAAATCTAAGTTATTTTTAATTGCAAATTTGTATTTAAATTGGATTGCTTTTACAATAATTTTACTCAAGTTTTTTGCTAATTTTGTACAAGGAGCATTAGTGTATGAAACCACCGGTCTAATTGGGTGATTATCTTTATGCAATTTAACTAAACTATACAATTTAGGTGCTTGTGGATTCATACACTTTAACACATATTTTTCTTTGTCTGAAAATATTCCTTGTATTTCCTTAAGTTCTTTAATTAGATTTGTTTGATACTTTTTTGTAGGATTATTTTTAATAATTTCAAAATTGTTTTCTAGAAGAAAAGACTCTACTTTACTAATGTAATCTGATGTATCTAAAGCTATTACGGTATTTCCTTTGTCTGCCTTTGTAAACGTTGTTGTTTTTGGCATCGGATCTAATTGATTTGGCTAATTTTAGTTCATGATTATTGAATGCATTTTTAGTTTTAAAGTTTTTAATTTTGTTGGCAAATATGTATTTATTTATCGTACAATTTTGGGTTTTATTTAGGGCTAATTCTGTTTCAACACTCAACACTCAGATTTTCTCGGGATATTATATTTAAAACCTTTCTCTAACAGGTTACTTTGATTTTTATTAAATGAAAAATTTGACAAATTTATGAATCGTTCAAAAAATTGATGGTCGCAATTTATTTCTTGATGTATGTTACTATTTTCTTGTTTCGCTTTAATTAGTTTTATAATTTTATTATTTTGAATTTTTCTCTTTTGATATGTTAGTTTGTTAACTTTATCACTAGTCATTTGGTCTATTATATCGAACTCAATTCTGTGTAATCTCCATGCTAACTCACTGTGACATACCTTAATATATGCTGATAAGACGTCTCTTCTGGCGTTGAAGACAGCTATTTCTTCTTTAATCCACTTCTTTTCTCCGGCGATTTTTGCTTCACGGGCCGCTTTACTTTTGTTGTTGGTTTTGAGTATTATGTGTTTTGGGGTGATATTACTGTTTTTACATTGGTGTAAAAACCACAGGTCTAGATTACACTTTTCACTTTTTAGGCGTAGTTTGAAGTACCACTTAGCCAATTCTCCATTACTCTATTGTTTTAATAATTTGATTGTATTGGCTTTTAATTGTTGAAAGTCCATTTTGAATTCACTGTTAGGTGTTGTAACTAAAACACAAACTTTCAAAGAGTATGCTTTTATTTTCCGCAACAATTTCGCCACACTGTGGCTTCTTCAGGCGAAGATTGGTACATTATTAAACTAGGGTTGTGTATTTATACATTTGTGAGTGGGGGTGGTAAATTGAACAAGTTCAATAATGTGGATTTTGATAATTCAGTTTGTTCATTTAGCAGCCCCCTTTTGGCGGAAATATTTATGAACAATTTCGAAGAAAGATTATCAAAATTACCGCACTTTAATTATTGCGCTTACTGGTACAGGTATGTCGATGACATTATCGTGGCTTATACAGGTCCAGCCCGACAATTAGACCAATTTTTAAACATTTTAAACACTCAACACCCCAAAATCCAATTTTCGTTAGAAATAGAACAAAATAAATCAATAAACTTTTTAGATATCGTCATAACAAATAAAAATAATAAACACGAATTTGCCATACATCACAAACCTACACACACAGACTCAACTATACATTTCAATTCAAATCACCCAATTAACCATAAACTTGCAGCCTATCATAGTATGTTACACAGATTAATCAATATTCCTATGTCAAGTCAGAATTTTAATAAAGAATTAAACATCATTCTAAAAATTGCAAAAAATAACGGCTATCCAATTAATTTAACTAAAAACATTTTAAATAAAAAAATGAGAAAACTCACGATTAACGAAATTTATCCAGACTTACAATTAAAATCACATAAAAATTATATTTCATTAACGTACACAGGACAATAAAGCCGTATTATAAGCAAAATGCTTTCTAAAAACAATTTAACGCCGTCATTCAGAACATCAAACAGTTTAGGAAAATTAATAAAAAACAATAAAGACAAAACCGAACTTAAAAATCAAAGTGGAATCTACATGTTAAACTGCTGTGACTGCCCCAAAATATATGTAGGGCAATCCGGGAGATCTATAACGGATAGGATAGAAGAGCATAAAAAAGATCTTCAATATAAGAGAGAGAAATCAGCATTTGCCACACACCTCATCGCAGAAAATCATAGATTTGGAGAAGAAACAATTCTACACATTGAAAGAAAAGGAAGGAAATTGGATGCCCTAGAATTCATGGAAATCAATAGAAGAAAAGAAACTGGACACCTGCTAAATGAACAAACTGAATGATCAAAATCCCCATTATTGAACTTGTTCAATTTACCACCCCACTCACAAATGTATAAATACACAACCCTAGTTTAATAATGTACCATTCTTCGCCTGAAGAAGCCACAGTGTGGCGAAACAATTGTTGCGGAAAATAAAAGCATACTCTTTGAAAGTTTGTGTTTTAGTTACAACACCTAACAGTGCATTCAAAATGTAATCTGCTTTGGCTGTTTTTTCACCAATTACCTTCAACTACATTTAATTATATTCAAGTGTTTTTTTTTTGATGTTGTTGATAATACTGCTATTTTTTGCAAATAAACTTTAAATTTCCATTTTTACAATTTTTATGTTAGTAATTATTAATAATTTATTGTAACGATATTTTCAGGATTTCGATAGTTTAATTAGAGTTTTTCGGAATGTTCAATTTTGGATTGTTGTATTTTATATCAAAATCTTCAACTATTTTAAACATATACAGAAAACCCTTAATATTTAAGTCAAAAAAATTATTACTTAAATTATTGGCACATTAGTATATTAATTTGGAATAAGAAAAATCTTGTAACGTTTATGATTTTTTACAAAAAAGCGTTTTTACGTCTGCATCTTATATTGCTCAAATGTTTACACGGTTGCCTATAAAACATTGGTACCCTAATAGCCTTAGACCATATAAGCTTATATGGTCTAAGCTAATAGCTCTGAGTTATAAAACGGTTTATGTTCGGTCAGATTATTAATTTATCGTAATTTATAGTATTGAATAAATATTTTACATAATTTATTTTACAGGCAAAAAGGGTGGATTCTTATATAGGCACTTTAAAGAATAAATTGAATTTATTTTATAATCTATATCATACATTATAACTATTATTAGTTCTAAATTCTCTAAATTAATGTACAGGATATCCCATTTAAATTAAAAAAGTTTTGGGTATTTTCTGTTAAACCGGAAGTATATTATTAACAAAAAATCTAATGTGCATCAGATGCATTTTGACCTGCAAAAGTTTAAAGATATTGTCCGTTTTATTTTAAAGATATTTACTTGATTCCATACTTTATCCCAACCAATAACAATAACCAATTGAGTTACCAAAGTTTATGCAGAGAATGGTTGCGACCGTTACTACGTGGTAATCCATACTTACACTGAATTGAAAAATTCACTATGTTTTAACCACAAATAATTATTGTAAAAATATTATATAACGTGTAGGCACAATTATATAAATCTAAACAACACAGCACGACTCGAGTTTCGACGTTTTATCGTGATAATGACGATAAAACGTCGAAACTCGAGTCGTGCTGTGTTGTTTAGATTTATATAATTGTGCCTACACGTTATATAATACTTTTACAATAATTATTTGTGGTTAAAACATAGTGAATTTTTCAATTCAGTCAAAGTTTATGCGTTTAGGTGTATATTAAGTTGCATATATAAATCTTATACTGCGCAATTAAAAAATCAAAAGTTAATTAATCTCATAAAACATACACTGAATTGAAAAATTCACTATGTTTTAACCACAAATATTTGTGGTTAAAACATAGTGAATTTTTCAATTCAGTGTAAGTATGGATTACCACGTAGTAACGGTCGCAACCATTCTCTTTATCATAAAACATACAATATTTTATTGGTTAACATCGATTAAATAATGTTATATTACTTCTAAATAATAATAGATATTAATTAGTGCTTTGTTTCAAACATTACAAAGTCATTTTAATTTAAACATCCATTTTAAACATTTTAAATAAAAGATAAACATTAAAAACTAGTAATATTAAAAATTTATTTAAAAAAAATGAAGTATACAAAATATTAAGTAAAGCCTATTGTTTCATTAGATCATCGAAATTTTCAGTCTCCTTTTCTTGTAAAGTTTCATAGGCAGATTCATTTAATATTCCCAAAATATTTTTGACCAACGTTTCATAATCAATCGTCTGAAATAAATATATTTATATTTTTTAAATAAGTGGCCTATCAAGCATTTTATCGTAGTAATTTTAATTATTATATTAGAATATATGTTGATTTAGAGAAATGCCTATAAAATTTTATAATTTACTTATTTAATTTATTTTTTAAAAAAACTTACTTCTTCTAAATAATTAAAATTTTCTCCAGTTCCTGTGGTTGTAGGACGCCTTAGCAATGTTGACAGACATTTATTAAGACTTGATGCAGTGAATGGTTCGCCTGAAATAATATATACACAGAGAATGGAAATCAAAACACCAAGGAGAAGGGGTAGGAATATTTTGAACAAATTTGGCACACATATTTGAATAATTAAAATTAGCAATTAAATAAAATTTGAAAGAAAACGAATTTTTCGCCCTTATTGATAACACACTCCCCAAATTTTTGGGGCATTTATTCTAACAGGTGGTCGATAATCTATCGAGGTAATGTATTTCAAGCAAGCGTATAGGCGAAATATCGGGAAATCGAGGTAGCTATGGCAAGATATTGATATTAGCCTTCACAAATCGGTTAATCCTGGTGCTTGATTTTGTATTGGCTTATTATGTTCTTTAAATCTCGTTTTAAAATTACATCCTGTTTGTCCGAAATAGATTCCGCTGCAATGTTCACAGTTAATTGTATTATTGATAATTTGTCTGCCCAAATTTTCACTGTTCACTTCTATAGCCTTGATTTTATGTATGTGTAGAGCTTTGGAGATTCTTCTACTAGTGTATTCTGTAAATGGCTAATCCTTCTCGTTGGGTGTAAAACATATTATTGAATCTGAAATAGTTTTGGGCTAAGCAAGTATTGTATTTAAGATATCTTCCGATTTATATTCTGATGTTTGTCCTTGGAGGTCGTTCTCAATTACGGATTTTAATTTCTTACAGGTATGGACGTGAAGAAGCTTTTTACATCAAAGGATACGAGAATTTAATTCCCGTTGATTGTTACATTTTCCATTTTTTCCACAATTTCTAGCGAGTTTTCAATTGAATATTCTGATTTGTATGAAGGAGCGTTTATATAGTTCACTACTTGTCTTATCCGTATCTGTTTCTTGTGGATTTTAGGCATTCCGTAGAGTGTTGGTGCTGTCGGGTTCATTGATTTCTATTTGAATGCATCTTTCTCCGGAATTATTGATTTAGAGTGCTTGATCGTTTCTTGGATCTGTTTTTGATATTTATTAGTTGGATTTTTGCTGTGTATTTATTTTAAAATTAAAATTAAAATTATTTTCTTCCAGGAAGTTGTTAACTTTTTCTATGTAATCTACCTTATTAAGTATTGTTGTTGTGTTACCCTTATCTACTTTACAAATTATAAGGTTATTTTGATTGTATTTAGTTTTGAGTTGCTCAATGATTTTATGTTCAATCTTGGCGAGTTGACTATTGGATTTGTGATCTGTCTATACCATTTTTAAAAATGTTCGTAAAAGTCATTTGCATACAATTTAGTCTTCGTTTTTTTTTTGGCATTGTAAAATATTTAAGGCCTTTATTAATTAATGATTGGGTAATTTTCCGCTTTCTACTTGACTATGGTAATGCCTTTTTCGTCAACTCCTACAATCCTATATCCATAATATCCAAATTAGCGAGCGATCTTCTCTAAGAACTTTATTTAGAGTCAATCGTCTACTTAATATTCGAATCAAATTTTGCACGATGCTCTTTTATATCTATCAATGAATGTCTTCTATACCTAAGTCAAAAAATTTCCAAAAATCCTTTCAACCGACTTAAATTCTCTCTATACTGCTTACGTAGAAATCAGAGTCAGAATTTGAAATTCACTCCTAATATTTGAATATATCATGAACAAGGATAGACTGAAGAGTCACAAACTGATAAATCCGGACTAAAAGACCGCCGATCGATAGCCATTTAACGGACTAGCAAAACTAATATCATATTTTTACATATATTGTAATTTCATTTCTTCTTCTTTTTCCCACCCCAATTTTATTAGCCTTACCGCGGCACCATCTACCCTCGTCCATTAAGTCAAATTTTTGTTTATTCCTACCCATTTCTCGCACACTTATTAACACTCCTCTACCAAGTACCTCCAAGTATCATTTACACTCACGCATAATACACATTTTCCATAACTTTATCCCATCCAGCATTTCTTCTGAGCTGACTTTTACTCGAGTTAATTGTGACTTTCCACCTTACAAACAAGTTATTATATCCACTCATTTTAATATATCTCTGCTCAAGCCGTTATGTTTAACCTATACGTTAACCATCCATTCAATACATTCTCTAGATTCCTTGTAACAAACCACTATTTTTAACAAATTCTTTTGTCACACTGAATTGATTTTTTTTAATTCAGTGTAAGTATGGATTCTCTTTATATTCTTTTGTAGTTCAGTACCTTCCTAAATCTTTTCTTTCTTCAATTTCTTATCTCCTTTAACATCTTAGCCTTCAGTTCGTCCATACCTGCTGCTTTCTATGTTTTACTTCACCAAAAGCTTTTACCAACTCTTCCTCCGTGAAATCTTTCATTACTCTATTTTGCCTATTGGTTTACGCAAACGAAAATATACAGCTTTTATCTTTCACGGTGTTTTATTCATTACAATTATAAGGAAAATTAAGATTTTAGTAGCACACACAAGCGCGGAAAAAATTACCGGTAGAGACCAAAGAAATATAAATAAATAAATAAATAAATAAATAGGTAACAGAACGGAGTTGAATTGCGGCGGCGGTAGTGATATGTTGATCCATGTACAGCCTAGTCTATTGATTTCTTTCACTCCTCCTCACGGAATATCATCTGCTGCAGCCCAAGACTTCTGCGACACTCTTCAAATTTTGGTCATGGTAGTGCCTTTGTTAGTATGTCAGCATTCATCACTTCGGTTCTTTTATATGCAACATTTATCTCTCTACTTTTTATCACTTTCTGGCATTCTGGTAAGCCTTGTAGGAAAATAGTTATTTAAACACGAGTAAGATACAGTGTTGCCAGGCGTTATAGGCATTATTTGCCTTTCACCTTTTTGGCCATGACATTATCCGGTGTACTTTCAATTAATCTAGGTATCTAGATTTTGCTTGATATCTATATGTTTTGATTTGGTGCTGATTATAGGATTTTCTATCAAGAGAACAGGATGCCCAGTCTGCATCAGCATATCCTTTCAATTCAGCATCTTCATTCCTTAAGAATGTTAACTTCAGGTCTATTGCCCCTATTAGGTACCTGAGTACTATTGTTCAACATTCCAGTATTCTACACCATAGTAAGCATTGAATTGGTTGAGATAACTCACCACATGAGTAATTTCGGAGCGTGTCGCCACAGATAAATACATCAGGGCTCCAATCAAGTTTCTGTAAGGTAAGTTGATATTTGGTTTTTCTTCTCTTTTTAGTTTTAACCCTGTCTATAGGGATGTTGAGATAGGCTTTCAATTTTGCAATTTGAATTTCTTTAGCATCTCATCAATATATCTGTTCTGGTCCATTGTTATGTATTCTTTTTCATAATCTATTCCCAGACAATATTTCAGTTCACCCAAGTGTTTGATATCAAATTCAGACTTTTTTTACTTGATTTATTTTCTTTTCATTTGAGTAGGATATTATTAGGTTATCAAAATATATTGTGATTATAATTTATCTCCTCCTTTCCTCAATATGGTTTGGCACTTTCTTCTGCCTGGGATGGTTTAAAATCACAGTTTCTTAGTTCATAATCTAGTCTTTTATACCATTGTCGTCTTGATTGTTTTAAGCCATATAGAGCTTTTTTAAGCAGACTTCATTTCCTTTATATTTTCTCAAATCCTCTAACATTACTTCTGCTTTATTGAAGATGGTTTGGCACTTTCTTCTACCATAATCTCGGTTACATATTTTTCCAAACAAGTTGGCACCTTCATTAGGATTATTTCGTCTAGCTCTCCGTTTAAATATGCTGTTGTCACATCCATTTGTACCAGCTTCAATCCTTTCTCTACTGACTTGATATTTGAGACATTTGATAGAACTTAATTTTGCTATTGGTGCAAATGTTTTATTATAATCTACTCCAGTTTTTGGGTTAAAACCTCGTACAACTAGTCTTGCTTTTTTCTTTCAATGTTGTCTGATCCTATTATGCTTTTTAATGCCATTTTGTAGTCTATGAGTAGTAGTAGTAGTGTTTGGCTATCGACCACGTGGTCCTTCCGCCGCGTGATTTGTGTGTGTAAATGAGCTTGTTACTTTAAAGGATCATCCCCGTCACTCTAAAGCACCATTAATTGTATGCCAATGGTGAATGGTATTGGTTACCCATCCAACTAGTTACCCGAACCAACGTTGCTGCACGCCAGTTCAGAGCCGTAACCGAATGCGCCACCACCGGCGTGTGTAGTCTATGTATTCATATCTTTGTCCTTTTTTTTAAATTATTTTGCAAGTTTCATTTTTGATATGTGCTTTTATTTTAGCTTATATTGCAGTGTCATCATTTTTATTTTCTTCATCAGAATTATTTATATGGATATCATACTTCCTTCTAAGTCATCTTCTAAATAGTAATCTTCTGTCCATATGGTTTTTTTGTTTTTCTTTAAGGTCGCTTCTCTTTTTGAGGTACGTCCAGATTTTTATATTCTGCTTCTTTTTCAAGTCAAGTCAGGGTGTCTTCGTCATCAGTTTGGTTGCATTCTTCATAATGGTCACTTTCTCGTTCTTTGTGTTCCCTTTCAGATGATCCTTTATTTTGAGGAAGTTCTCCATTTTCATCAGAGTTGTGTTCATGAAAAGGTTCGAGAGTCAGTAAAATGAATGGGTGATTATCTTTATTTTCTTCTTTTTCTTATTGGTCAAAGAACATTCTTTTCAAAAATTTCACACCTCTACTAATGACTATTTTATTTTAACTTTCTACCCAAATTCTGTAGCTTTTGGTAATTTTCTAGTTTCTTTTATTTAGTAGAAAAACTTTTGTCCCGAAACATTGAAAATGTCTTACTGAGGTTATGAGATGTGGGTTCTCAAAGGGAGTTTTCCTGTTCGTTGTTTCTGATAGAACTCTATTGGTAATATAATTTGCAGTATGAATAGCCTCTGTCCAATATGGATTCCTATATATTTGCTTCTAGCATCATACAACGGGCTTTTTCTTTATGTTCTCTTTCAGATGATTCTTCATTTTGAGGAAGTTCTCCATTTTCATCAGAGTTTTGTTCATGAGAAGGTTTTAGAGTCAGTAGAATGAGTGGGTGATTATCTTTATTTTATTCTTTTTCTTATTGGTCAAAGAAAATTCTTTTCACTAATGACTATTTTAACTTTCTACCCAAATTCTATAGCTTTTGGTATTTTTCTAGTTACTTTTATTTAGTACAAAAACTTTTGTCCCGAAGCATTGAAAATGTCTTACTGAGGTTATGTATACAACCCACGTCTCAAAAGGGGGTTTCTTGTTCGTTGTTTCTGATAGAACTCTATTGGTAATATAATTAGCAGTATGAATGGCCTCTGTCCAAAAAGGATTCTACATAATACAACGGGCTATTTCTAATAAGGTTCTATTTTTTCTTTCGTTGTATACGAGACGAATAGAGGTCTTGATATGCCATTTTCTTTTAGATAATCGTCAAATTCTCTGTGGCAATACTCTATTTCGTTGTTTGTTTGCAGTACCATAAACGGCTGTATTCATCTATGAAAGTAACAAAGTATTTGTAACCAGCATTACTTTCCTCTGGCATAGGGCTACATACGTCTGAGTGTACCGTGTGAAGTTTTTCTTGAGATTTGGTTTCTACTCGTCTTTCTTTCGGAAAAGGTAAGTTTATCATTTTTTCTTTTAAATATGCTTCGCAGTTAGAGAGATTTTCTTCAGGTTTAAAATGTAATCCTGTCATAGTTTCATTTTGGACAGCTTATTTTAAATCTTTCTCATTCAGATGTTCCGTTTTTCTATGCCAAATGTCTATTTCACTATCTATAGGTAAATCGTTGCGTACCTGTTCTTCTTTTGTGACCACATCCACATAGTATAGTCCCTCTGTTTTAATAGCATTAATTTCGATTCCTTATGAATTCTTTATTGTTGCAGTTTCCTTCTTGAAGATTATGCTGTAATTTTTTTCAGTTGCTCGAGCCACAGATAACAAGTTTACCGATAATTTTGGTATGTATAGTGTATTTTGTAGGCAATGACTTCTCCTTTAATTTTTATTTGAGCGACTTCTTTCCCTTCAATTTTCTCAGTTTTATCCAATGCAAGTTTTGGGATTTCTTCAGTTGGCTCCATAGATAGGCATACACTTCTGTCATTGCACATGTGTGAAGTATAACCGCCGTCTATACACCACTTATCAGTTTCATTAGTTTCACATTTCGCCATTTCGCATTTTCTTGTGAAATAATTTCTTCAAAAGGGTTGCTTTTCTTACGGGTCCTTTGCTTTCATATTCCATACTTGTTGGGTGGTTTTAAATGATTCTACAAGTCGTAATTCCGACGACGATATGATTAGGAGCAGCTCAGCTTTGGCCAGTAATTCTTGATCTTTTTCACCCGGTCCCGTAATACCCGCTTGCAGACCAGCCCGGACGAGGACAGCTTTGGCTTTACCTTCAAAATGTCGTAATTTGTTTTGAGAAAAATATCAGTAAGTGACAAAACGTAGGTGCCATTGACAACTGAATTGGCGGCGGCAGCGATACGTCCATCCGTGTATAGCCTAATCTATTGCCTCCTTTTTCACAAGATGGTCCACTATTTTCTATACGGCACTTTTTTTCTCCCTTTTTTCAAATATATCATATTTCTTTATTTTACATATAATATTATACTTAGTTTAAGGCGCCTTCGCATGTTTATTTCCTCCTCCAGTTTGTATGCACTTCTTCATTGACTTTCTCACTTTTCTCTTTGCTTGTCGATATTCTTCATCGAACCAAGTAATGTTTTTCAACTGCTTCCTACTATAATATCCTCTAACTCTTTGATCTAGCTTCATCCCACTGAACCTTCGTTTATCTGTTCCCCATATATCTAATGTCATTTATACGTTTATATGTCATTCTCCAATTTCTTACATACTTATTTGTGCTTCTCTTCTGTAACTTTGCCTATCTGTAACTCTATTTTCAGCAGTAGATAGTCTGATCTCAATACTTCTTCCATTTCTCCTATTCTCACTTCTTTCCTTGAAAAGCATCTGATGACTATGTAATCAATCATTGTATCGTCATCTCTAATCCCTCTCTAAAATTTCTCCAATCTTGCATTAAAAGCATCCCCAAAACTTATAGATTTATGAATTAATTAACTAAGCACCTTGTTTTGGCCCATAAAACTGTCACTGAACCCTACTATGAACAGTCAGTCTGGTTCATAAAGTAAAGGAGAATTGATTACTAAACTTATTGATGTTTGGTTACTTTTTTGAAACTGTACATTTTACAAACACTAAGATAAAGAGATTATTATTTATTAAAAAAAGTGATACCAACAAAGTTCATTGTTTTCTTAATTTTGAATTATTATTTATCGTACTCATTTTATAGTTATCTACAATTATTTTTTTATAACTTTATGTAGCAATTATAGTTTTTGAAGCAAATACAAAAAACTTGATTTTGTATCAACTTTCTATTATATTGTCTTTAATACTTAAATTAGGTCAAGGTCGACCTTAAAATCAATTAATGATTATCTTACCGTATTGACACATAACATCGACAAACATGTCCTTTCCAATACTGTTTCTTAACTCATTACCAGTATGCTTTAGTAATACATTAAATTGCTGTTGAAGTTCTTCAGTAGAGATTCCACGTGCCGGTTTGTGGTTAACGTACAGTTTAACAAATTCTGAAAATTTTATTTCTTGCCTTAGAGTGCCAGTGGTTTCGTAATTTCTGTATTTAATATCGTTTAATATGTCTTGAATCTGTAATAGTAATAATAATAATTACACTACATGTAAACTACGAAAAATTCAAAGTTATGAAAATGTCAACTCTTAATTAAAATTAAAACAATTTATTCAGATTTAAATTTGAAGAAAACAAGCGCTAATTAAAAGTTATATTTGATTTTTATACAAGAAGTATATTGAAGTTTTTTTTAAAATTACTTAATTTAATGTATTAATCTTTAGTAATTAATTGTACGAAGACATTTTTTTATTATTAGATATCGATTTTACTATTTTATATGATGCATGATCTACAGGATTGGAATTTAACATTAAAAACATAATAAATTTATCTTTTTAAGTAATAATGGTATGAGAAAATGTTATTATATCTAATGAAAGATTTTCTTTCTACCTAAAATTGTAGATATACATAAATTTTGATTATGCATATTGTATTTTTTTTGAAGTAATTGTAATAAATTTCTTGTTTTGAAATATCATCACAATTTCTATGTATTTTTGAGTTATGGATTTCAAATCAGAATAAAAATAAATTATATGCCGAGTTATGGGCATAAAACTTACTTCCTCTTCGCTAGGATAAAAACCACAGGACCTTAGAAGATCTGGTAATTCCGATATGTCCAAATACTCGCCGAACGATTGCGGTTGGTAAAAATCTCCTTGGTGTAGAATTTGCATGTACACAAACAAATCCCTTATTTCTTTGAAGTACCATCCATTTAAACCGCCCTCGATCAGACAGTAGTAAGGGTCGAGTTCTGTTCCTCCTAACCGATGAAGTATATCAACAGCACTGTAATAAAATTTTGTAATTCAATAAATTATTCAGAATTTTATTTAAAAGTAAACAAATTATGCCTCATTTGTAAAAGACATATTGTCTAGGAAATCGTCATCAAGAGAAATCAATAGAGAATCAATGACATTAAACAAATAATTTTAATTGTTTATTAAGGTTATAAATAACTCTGTGTTTAAAAAAATGGTGTTTATATTCACAACAATTGTTTCGCAAATTGTTAAAATGAGCAAACTTTTTTGAAAATCACCGACTTATTCATAACCTTTTATTTTTTTACTTTCCTTTTCCTCATATAATACATATTGATTTTGTAAAATACAGAATATACAAATTAAATCGGCCAAGATTTTTTAAATTTAGCATAAGCTACAAATATTTTTTTAGTAATACATATGTACCATACATACCCTTTATTAATTCGCCACATCAAAACAGATGGATCGTTATGACCACAAGTAAATATATAAGAGCCATCAGAGCTCACAGCAAAGTTCTTCATCTAAAAAATAATAATATTATTATTTTATTACTCCTTAACTTATTTGCTTTACGTTTGGATTTCCTATAATTCCAATGTATTTGTAAGGATTGCCATCGATTGGAAGCTTCTGGATTCCAATATGACATCTGTTCATAAACAACAAGTATTTATCGTTGCATTGTGGTAGGAACTAAAAATATAATAAATAGTAAAGTAAATAAAGAAACATTTAGATTTTAGTGTATATACCGGTATAATTATTATTTAAAGCATTTAGTTTAACACTGATTTCCGTGTAATCAGCAGAAGTAAAAGGAAAACTGAAGATCTCATCAGTACAACTATAATATATACTTGATTTTAAATTCTCACACCAAGTTCGGTTAAAAACTGTTTAACGTATACTTATTTTTTTTAATGAAAACTAGGGTAGATGAACATATTTTTTATTTTAATTTATATTCGCCAAGAGTCGTGCAGAGCAAAAGCGAATTTTCTGCAAGCGTGTATTAATGACTTATGGTTATTAATATAAGAAATATTTAATAATTTTAATTAAAGCCAATTAAAATAAAGCTTTAAAATTCTTTGATTTAAAATTTTTAAGAAGGACAATTCATATGATTTAGTCAAAATGACTAAAATAAATCAATGTACCTCAAATGACACACATTGAAGGAAAGTTATCAGCCATTATTTATATTAAAAACACGTGTTTCTTGTGTCTACAAGGATTTATTGAATTTAAGTTGTTAAAAATCGCTAATAAATTGTTAAAATTTGTGTGGTCATTACATAAGTGTTTAACTATGTGTGCCCGTCAATAACCTGCATACATTTTATACGTCAGAGTCGTTGTCATAGAAGAATGGGAAAGATGAACATGCAGAAGGAGCGAAATGGGGTAAAGATTTTCGAGACAGTGGGGAAATAGAAATATTTTTGATGAAATCGGTGGAGGTAAAGGTGAAGGAGTAAGTCAAGCCGGAGGGGGGAAGCAAGTAAACTGTAGTAAAGTTGGGAGGGAGGCCATCACTTGGATTATATGCTGAACAAGAAAAAGATTGATCGATGTTCTCATGATGATGATATGACAAAGAAAGAGAAAACAATTAGGGAGAAGGCAAAGAGCGAATGGGAAAAGAGACGAACGACAAAACAAGTAGAAGCAGATGGAACGTACATGAAACGACGTAGGGGAGGGAAGAATGGTAGGAGTAAGGAGGTGCTAATAATAGGCATGTAGGTAAAAAACTTTGGGAAAATAGGTGGAGGGAAAGGATATAGTAAAGGTGGTAGAAACATGGATGAAAAGGGAAGACTTGGAGGAAATACGAGGGGGACTACTGGGAGGTTTGGATGGGAAATGAAGGTGACAAGAAAGGAGGCTGTGAAGGGGATAAGTAAAAACATACAAGCAGAGAAGATGTAGTTCATGAATGAGACGTGGGATGAGTGAGATGTGGCCAGGGAAAGAGAGGAATAACATTAAGGATGGTGTACGTGAACAAGAATTGGGGAATTAGAAGGAGGAATAAATGAGGATGCAAAAAGGATCAAGAGGAGGTCATAAGACAAGACTTAACGTTTTGATATTCCAAATCAGAAACTTCTGACAGAATTAAATTTTCTATCTTTGCATTCAAGCCGTACATTAATTGACCTATGTTTCTTATATAAGTTAATGCATAATAAAGTTGATCACCCTAATTTCTTGGCAAATCTAAATTTCAATGTACGTAGATTCACATCGCGGCATGCAAAATTTTTTTCTTACCGTATACCGAACACTAACCACTGTTTTAACTGTCCTCTTTATTGTCTCTTTACGTCTATACAATCATTATAATCCCTTTATTGATTTATATTCTCCGTTGTTTACTGCCTTTACATTATCTGTTATTGCTTGTCTAGAAAGGTTTTGTTAAGTTATTATAATTTCTATTCATGTAATAGTTGTATTATTTGTCATTTGTCTTTTTGTAATTGTATTTTAATTATTAATTTAACTTTTAATGGTAATTTTACTCTGTAATTGGCCTTTGGGCTGTTGGTTAAAAAACCAATAAATGAATAAATAAATAGGCGATGAAGGAGGGTGGGAGTTGTTAAACGGATGCACAGAAGGAGATTGGAAAGGGAGGTTAACTCATATGGGAGCAAAAGGAGGATCGGTAATTGTCTACATGGTGGTGAGAGGATGCAACAAGAGGGACGTGAGATTAATGGAGGTGGAGGAAGCAGAGGGTTCTGATCACTTGCCAAAAAGGGTACAGATACTGATAGAACAAGAAAGAAGAGGGAGCACAACACAAAGAGGGAATCGGCGATGAGGACGATGAGGGAGAAGTTGAAGGAAATCAAGTGGGAGGAGATAGAGTCAATGGAAGTAATGGAGGACGTCATAGCGAGTTGTGGCAGGAAAAAGAATGGAAAAGGGGGAGTAAAGGTTGAGTAGTTTGATGAGAAGTGCAGAAGAGCAAAGGAAAAGTTGAGGAGAGAGAAACAAATACAAAGAAGAAAAAGACGAAGAGAGAAAAGTCTGGGAAGCAGTAATAAGTATGACAGGGTATGTGAAGAGAAGAAAAGACGGGTGATGGGAAAAAAATATAGAAGAACTAAGGACAAGGCAGAGATATGAAGGATACTAAAGAGTGGGGGAGGGGGAAAACAAGCGGGAATAGAGCTAAGGAGTAGTAGGTGGAAGGAGCTTTTGAGGAGTTAAAAAGGGAAAGCGGTGAGACCGGCGGAAAGAAGGAGAAGATTCAGGACACTGATGAACCTGATCTGGAGAGGAGATGAAAATATTCTGGAGTGATGGAAGGTGGGAGCGATATGCCCTATCCACAGGGGCAGTGATTCAGAGGAGGTGGAGAATTACAGGGGAATAACTGTGATGAATACAGGCTGTAATATTGCAATGATAATGGTGAAGAAGAAGATCGAGGAGGCAGAGGAGAGAAATTTAATGGTAGAGATAGAGAGGCGGGGGTTAGGAAGGGCAGGAACACGAGTGACCAGATATATACCCTGGCCAGGACAATAGAACGAGTGTTAGAAGAGTAATAAAGTATGCTTGCGGTGTTCTTGAATCTCAAAGCAGCGTATGATTCGGTGTCGAGAGAAAAGATGATAGAGATCGGGGGCGTAGTGGAGAAATGATTTAATTTATGAGGAAACGTGATGTGTAGCGAAGGTAGAAGGGCCTGAGACGGGGTTGTCTGTTAATCCCGGTGCTCTTAACTTAGCAAGTATTGAAAAAAGGGCAGGACGGAGGGATAGCGATAGGGAAGAGAAAGGTGTGGACGCTAGGGTATGCGGACAACAAGAGCTGATGGCAAGGGAATGGGAGGGAATGAAAGAGATGTTAAAGATAGTGGAAAGTTACATGGACAGAAAAGAATTGCGAGAGTACGTGTTTAAGTATCTAAGTTTTATATTTAAGTGAACAGGAGAGTATGAGAAGCATGCAAGATGAGTGCAAGGAAAGGAAAGGAAGTTGTGGAGCATGGTGAGAGAGAAATGGGGAAAATAGATGGGTACGACGTGAGGGTGATGCGTGGCTTGTGGGGCCCGTGCGTAAGATCTATACTGTTATTCAAAATGAAAGTATGGGGGTAAAGAAATATGAGGCAGATGTTAGGAGTGGATAAAACGACTCCTGAATATATTTTACTTCAGGAAATTAATAGAGAGAGTGTGTGAAGTGAGGCAATACAGAGTGTGCCTGGGTATGAAATGAAAGTGAGTAGGGTGGAAGAGGGGCGACTAGTAAGGAAGGTTTGGGGCGCAGGAGAGAGCATATGGTGAACACAGAACAGAAGATATCTGAAGGGGGCAGGCTGGGTAGAGAAGAGAAGATAGCCATGACGAGAGCGAGATACGGATCGAACGAGAGAGGAAGAAAGAGATTAAAGATAAGGCGAATGCGTGTAATGCAAGGAAGGGAAGAATACGTGGAAATACTGGGCGGAGAAATATAAGGGACTGGATGTGAAATGGGTGGAAAGGTGTAAAACGATAGTGGCATGGATGAGAGAATATGGGATCAGGGTAAGAATCGTGAGAAGGTTGGGGTAGGAAAGGGTGAAGAAAAGAAGAGAAGATGAATAAAGGGAAAAAAATAATAATATTAAAAAGAAAAGTGAAATGTAAAATGTTAAGTTAATTTTATGCCAATAAAGGTCGTTTTTTTATTATTTTCATCATTAAATAATTTCTTACGAGCAGATTTCTAAGAGCCAACCCCTTAACAAGGTACCATTTTCTCCATAACTCTACAAAATTTACAATCCTAATTCTCTTTACTTTAATCACTTCAAATATACTTTAGAAGTTGCATGTACCCATAGTACCTAAAGATATACAATCCCTTCACCAGCTTATTGACTTCCTGCAGTACTGGTTTGCAAAATGGCAAATTAAGACCAATCCCCTAATTCATGTTTTGTTCTCCTTATATTTCTATAAAATACCTTGGCATTACCGTAGAACAAAAACTTAACAGGGGTGGATTTGTAATTAAGAGACTTGTTTGGTTTCATAACTACTTTTTCATCTTTGAAAATGATAAGTAAATGTCGAAACATATGGTAGGAAACTGATAAAGTAATTATGAAACCAAGCAAGTCTGTAATTTACAAATATACTGCAGTGATGTATATGTTTCATAAAGAATATATCAGCGGAAGTATTAATTTTAAAAAAAAAAACTCGATTTTACAAAGCACACAGCACAACAAAACAATGGTTACAACCAGGGCCAAATTATTTAGAAACCTAACTTAGAGAACAGAAAACATATCTACAAAACCAGCCGTAAAATATTATTATTGGAAGTATTGAAATTAAATATTAAATTTCTAGTGCAGTATTAGTGATCAAATTAATAATAAGAAACATTTATTTATATGGGCGTTCTGCACTAATGTTTTATTATTATTTCTCCAATCCATGTAATTCCACTATCCACAATATCCAAGTTAGGGAGCCATCCTTAATTAATTCTCTGCATAACCCTCTATCTAGCTCACACATGATTCCAGCTCTGTAATCCCCATCAATAAATACCTTTTGTAAACCCTATCACTCATAGCATTCAAATTAATTTCATCACATCATCCATTATCATCAGAAACAGACATAAAATAAACTGAGACTAGCAAATCCGAGTTAACCTCCAATCATAGTATTGTATATATTATATTTATATTACCTTCATATTTTCCAAAGGAAATTCTCCATAACACCCATGACAAGGTCCTAAAGCTACAGTTCGACACATTCTATTGTCCTCTTGGATAAGTTTATATTTTTGCTAAAAACAGACATGTTCATTTTGAATGCTAAATATGGATTTAATATTCGAGAATTTTTTAATTCTCTTAAGCATATAATAAAATACTTTTTTTAAATTTTAACTATCCTCAAAAAGACATTTAACACCCAGTACACGTATGCGTTGTTCCTTATGTATATATACATGCATTCGTGATAATTCTAAAATATCAATTCTTACCTGTGAATTTGCGACTATTATATACTTCTGTTTTTCAGGTGAAGTATAATAGAGAAAGCAGCGCGGTACCGCAAACTGTTCAATTCGATGTCTTGATTTTATGATCAAATCATCAATGCTTTAAAAGAAAACAAATGTAATAGTAGTTGAAGTAATAATAGCTATCGACCACGTGATCTTTTCAGAAAAGTTGCCACTTGGTATTTTATACCCTTAAGGACACCGCATTTTTTTGTTCTGTAGGAAGACTGCAGTAAAAAGTGTAGAACTCATAAAAGTTAATTATCGAAACAAACTTAATTTTATTAATACTCTAAATTAATAGCCTAAATTCCGATCCATTGTTTCTTCTAACAAACTATTTTTCTATTTGATACTTGGACAATGTCTACAGGAAGAAAATTTATTATGCATCAACCCTAGTTGTTGAAACTGAAACAACACTTTTGAAGCGTTGAAAGTAGGACTTCTTGCAACATCTTTAAATAAAAATAAAGTAGTAGTTTCTAGGCGAAAATCGAGAATCTATCAATTCGTTTTGATTCGACAAAAAGAAATAATAATCTGTACACTGGGGTGGGTGGGGTGATCTGAGGGATTACCATAACATCTACAAATGACTCCCAAAAATTTAGGTTCTTTATCTATTGATATTGTTACAAGAACAACGCCATTTAATCAGTAATGAATATTTGGGAGTGTATTAACATTTTTATTGCAACGATTTGAAATAAAGCTTCTGAGTAAGCTAACAATGAGTGCATTGGGTGGACCCTCGCAGTAGTAATGCTTGCCATTAATAAAGGTTATCAAAATGATTTGCATTTTCTGCATTAATTATATTAGGTGTAAAGTAATTCATATATGAAACATAAAACTTACTTATCATCTATATTGTATTCAATTAAAAATCTATCCGCTCCTAAAGTGAACAATTTCGGCGGTGAGGAATTGACAAACATCATGTCCTGTATCGGTTTGCAGTGCGTCCTCATTTTTCCAATAAAATTCCAGTGCTCATCCTCGTAGCGTAAGAGGTACACGACGTCGGAGATGTCCTAAAACGACGTTTAAATTAAACTTTTAAGATTTTAAATTTTAAAATAAGTATTAAATTATTGATACCCTGAAAATAACAGCTACGGACCGGTTTGGGTCTCATTAGTGCAATGCAGTTGAAGACTTTAAAACGGTATTTTATCTCAAAATTATAAAACTCCAGTTCTCCGTTAAGGATAGGGACACCATTAAAGTGGCATCTATTGTCTAAACGTCGGCACTTCAATGGTGTTCAGAGAATTGGATTGTTCATATTATTAACAATCCGCTTCCTTGTCTTAAAATAAGTCGAAACCAATCCGTAGATGTTGTTTAGATAAAAACAATTTAATATTTCCACTGTTATTGTTAATGTTAAATTACGCTGTTGACAGTTCTCTAATTGAAATCAGTACAACGTTTAGATAATAGATGTCACCTTAAAGTCGTGCATCTTTGAAATAAATATTTGATATTGTATTTTTAATTTTTCTAAAATCAAATTTCAAATAGAAGCTTTCTGTATATTTATATATACAGATATTTTTGAGTATTAATTACAATCTATGTATCCTTTTTTGAAGGTGTGGATATTAATGATAATGTAATGTATACAATATACAATTAGTTCCCTTAAATTTTTTAAATTCTATTTTTTATTTAATATAAAAATTGATAAAATATTGTATATGGTACTGAAGTGGGACTTACATGATAAGCACAATATATTGAATCGTAGCTGTAGCAAATTCTTACAATATTGCGGCTAGTGATGTGATGAGGCTCTGGTGGATTTGGTTCCAAAATCATATTCAAAAACCATATTTCTCCGTTAGTTGTGGCAACAGAAAAAAATAAAGCTAAAATAATGTTTTACTTGTAGCGTATGTTCACTCAAGATCCAGCAGAACTAATGGTACGGTTTTTCATGCGGCAGTTGAAAGTCTTGAAGAAGAACAAGGTTACATTACAATGTTTAAAGTGTCTCAACATCATTTGCAAAAATTCCAAATTGAGATGTAAGCGTAGATAATTTAAATGTTTTATTTAGTCTTTTAATAATTACACAAGCCGACATGATTTTTGGGGTTTTGAATTTGATAAGTTTCCTTAGCTTATACGGGTACGTTGATTCTGAATGTGAATTTTGTTTAAGCTCAACACGTCAAGATTTTTCACAAAATTAAAAAATCTTGTGAGATATTTTGTACTAGACCAAAGAAGTACCTTTAAGATATTTATGCCTCGGTGCCTGTTGCTCACTTCGTACATCTCAAAGAAACGTATGAGAATCTTGAGCTGTTGCTAAATACAATAAAGTATAGCGAATATTGTTGGCAACTCTCTCTCAAAATAATATCCATGCGTTTGGGTCAGCAGTCTGGATTCACAAAGTATCCATGTTTTTTGTGCGAGCACGAAATTTACATTACGTTACGAAAGTATAGCCACTGAGAGAATGACTTGTACCGGGACAAAAAATGTGGTGCGTGATGCATTAGTTGACCTAAAATTAGTTCTTTTGCCTCCCCTTCACATAAAGTTAGGATTGATGAAGCGGTTTGTCAAAGCTTTAAATAAATAAAGTGACTGCTATAAATACCAGTGCGATAAATTTCCTGCACGTTCTGAAGCTAAACCTAAAGAAAGAATTTTTGTAGGCCCCCAAACTCGAACATTAAAATCGGACAGATTGTTCCAGAATACAATAACCCAGGGTGAATCTAGAGCATGGAGTTCTTTTGTAGAAGTCATAGACGGTTTCCTTGGAAACAAGTCTCGAAATTTTCTAAATTCCCTCTTTGACTCTTTTCCCGAAAATCTTGGGACTGTCACCGAGGAACAGGGAGAGAGGTTCCATCAAGACATAAAGGCGATGGAGAGATGTTACCAAAGAAGGTGGGATATTAGAATGATGGCTGATTACTACTGGACCTTAAAGAGAAACTCCATCACAAAAATCCACAAAAAGAAAACTACAAAACGCAGTTTTGAGGGAAAAGAGAACGATTTTATTAAAAAAAAACAAACAATTGTCTAACGTAGATTATACTGCATTATTTTTTTAATGAACAACTCAATTTTGCAGTGTAATTTTCTATTAAATATAGTTTCAATAAATATTTTTTCTATGAAAAATTTCAAACACACTTTTCCTAAAAGCCTGATGGGCTGGAAAAAAAACTAAGAACAGATTCGTGATCAGCACACCCCATTTACTATATGACACCTATTAAACTTGAAACACTTTTTCATGAAAAAAAATGTAGGCCTGTGTTATTTATCTTATCTATAGTTTCAGAATAGAACTGTTTAACTTTTATATCTTGAATTTCTCTACAAATTGGATAAATTATTTTTTATAAATTTTTACACAATGACAGATGAAAGTGAATTCAAAACGCTACTAGAAAATTGTAAATAATCCGATAAAGACTGATTATGGATCACTAGAACAATGGCAACTATACAGAGTTGTGAAATAACCGTACGGAATAATTATATTTCAAAAGCTGAATGTTTTAAACCACATCTTAAGAAATGGCCCTAAAGGTTTTTGTTAGTATTAACGTAAACCATGAAGCAGAGAATAGTTCTTTATATCAGATGCCTCTTTAGATTTTAAGGGAAGAAAATCTGAAAGTATCAATAATTTAATTCTTTGCGAATATAATATTTATTTATTCAAAAGCAAACTTGAATTGATTTCAATTGAAATTAAATACTAATATTATTTATTGTTCCCTGTCAACAGCAGCCACGGACCGGTTACGATCTATTTTAGATCTTATCGTACTTCAAGACAGGGAAACGGAGTTTTAGCTCTCCGCCTAAACCGTTAGGAATCTAACTAATCTAATCTAATGTTAAGACAATAGATGGTACCTTTATGGTATTATCTAGACTAATATTACTACTATCTGAGCTAATTGACCTTATAGTCTAGAAATACACATAATGTAGCCACAATATTGTCTAAAGAATATACTAGAAAAATAAAAATAAATTTAACATTGAAAATTACCTTGTGGAGAAAACTTGACGTAAGATAATGTAACGGAATCTGTTCGGTGTTTAGCTATGTGTGTAGACGAAACTATTAACTCAGGAGTATCAAAATTATATAAAGCTAGTCTTCCATTCATATATGCTATAATCAAATAGTTTCTGAAAAGAAAAGAAAAATGATTTTTATCATTTATTTAAGAAGATAAACATTATTTATTAAAAGCTGCATGATTTAGAGTAAAAAATGGTGGATTTAATATGGCGGATTTACTTGCAAATGATTTGAATATTTTGAAATAAAGTATTAGGTAGAGGCTTTTGATGTCGAAGTTGAGGGAAGTTAAAAAGCTTAATTTAGAAATCGCTTTAAAGTATGGGATTTTAATCGGTTAATAAAATAAGCTAATAATTAACATTTAATGGAATATTTCATGTATGAAACTTTATATTGAATACTACGTAATTTGATTTTATCCGCAAAAAATTTTTGCTATTATCGTTACTTAAAACTTATGGTTCATACAATTAACTTGTATTATATGAAAGGGATATTTATATAGTTATATATTATACAAGTAACGGATTTTTATAATGGTACATTTATTTATTAAAATTGATCTTCTTAAAATTACCTTTCATCGCTGCAATCAATTGAAGCCACATGTGAGTCAGCTATACCAATAAGTTGTCGACTTTCCTTCCTCACTAAATCCACTAGATATACTCTACCGTCACTTCCCCCTAAAACACATAATTATAGTATAGGTCTAATAAGTACCATACTATATTTTAAGTATTTACTTGGAAATATTTATAAAAAGAATATAAAATATAACAAAAGAACAATTAATAGTGATTCCAAATGCATGTTGAATTCAATTGCCAATAAAACTATTTATTTTAAATTTGTTTTTACACTAAGAAATTAATTTCTTTTTTATTAAACACACTTTTAATTCTGGCGTAAGAAAACCGGAGGGAATTTCCACTTTAGTTCCATTCTATTTTTGTTTAGATTATCCAAATATTACATTTAAATAAGTTACGTATACTACTTTCGGAGTTTTGGTTGATTTATAAGCAAGAGAATACGTTCATTAGTAGAAGTGAAACATTCAGTTGAAGGTCAATAATTAATATTATACAGGTTTTTTTCGATGTTCTCTATGGGGATCTCGGAAACTATAAGACATAGAGAAACGGTTAAATGGGGAAAGAAGTGTAGATTTACGAGAAGAAAAAAATTCCTCTTTCAAAGTTTTCAAAAAAGTCGAAGGTAACTAGATATTTTGAAAAAAGTGTCAATTTTTGCAAATCAATATATCTTGGTTATTATAATAGATAGAAAAAAAACTGTAAAAGGCAAAGTTTTAGATAATTTTATGCAGATTAATAAAAAATAATCCGAAAATTTTTATCGCACATCTTTTATCTTACATTTTTTAATGGAAACCATAGTTGGCTATGACCTCATTCAAAAGGGATATTTTTTCTCTTTAATCTAATATGACATACATACGTAGTTAATTCTAAAAATAAGTGAGTTATAGTCATTTTATATTTTATTATAAATAAACAATGGGTATCCATGTAAAAGATGAATGTAAAACAATTGCAGTTGTTTATAATAATAGCAATATTGTAATTAGTAGTTTTATAAAAGTTTGCGTCATATCTCGGAAAATAATGGCGATAAAAATTTTCTGATATTTTTTTTATTAATCTACATAAAATTATCTAAAACTTTGTCCTCTACAGTTTCTTTTCTATCTGTTATAATAACCGAGATATATTGATTTGAAAAAATTGACACTTTTTAAGTTTTTCAAAATATCTAGTTACCCTCGACTTTTTTTTTTAAACTTTGAAAGTGGAATTTTATTCGTCTCGTAAATCTACACTTCTTTCCCCATTTAACCGCTTCTCTATCTTTTATAGTTTCCGAGATCCCCATAGAGAACATCTAAAAAAACTCACCCTATATATTTTTTTTTCGCATTTCATATAACTCGTGTGTCTCTAATTTCTATACGTGATTTTATAAACACTTTGCTAAGATTTAACTTTAAATCCATTTACTGGTACCGCATTGACATTAATTATTTACACGTTCTATTAGAGAACTATTGTCAAGTTAACATTTATAAACTATAATTTGAGTTTTTGCAAAAGTATACCTGCTAAAATTACTAGAAATTTCTGCATTGATCAATATTCCTGTTCATCAGAGTTAATATATACTACTGTAGCTCACAGCTCTAATAACTACATTTCCCCGAGGTCATAGAAAAAGGGTCGACTGGATTATTTAATATATCAATAATTTTCATTTTAATAATAATAATACCTCGGAATATACAATATAGGGTAATAATAAATTAAGAGTAATGTTAATACATTAATCATTAATACATATGTCATTAAATTAATTATTGGCTTTGCGGCTCATACTTGTCATACTGGTGCCTTCTTCAGGATATTACTTCTTGGCGTAGGAGTATAAACTGTATTACTGTGATGGGAAGACTGTCTAGGACAATAAAACTTGACTTTGGAAAGCAATTCTGGCAAATCAACGATTTTGTTATTTAACTTAAATAGAAAGATTGCACTGCAAATGTCACGCCGAGCAGATAGTGCTGAAAAAGAGTGATTCTTAGTAAAATTCGGCTGTTACCACTTTTTAAATGAATATATTTCCGGAGATCCTTGAATTGTTCTTGAGGTTACGCTCAATATTCACTAAATTTGTGGCAAACGTTCTAGAAATTTGGGTTTTAGTTAATGCGCGCAATCTTTGAAATTCTGTGCTATAGTACCGAGATGAGGTCGATTTCCATTTATGGTGACAATATAAGTTTAACTCAATATTTCTCTTTAATTCAGGAAGGAAATCGATTTGACTTTTCGCAGTAGAATTTAGGAATGAACTTATCTAGGCAATTATAAATCTTACTATGAAAACCATTAACGACTATGTAATTATAGAAGCAAGATACAGGAAGGAAGTACTAGATACAAAAGTAATGAGTGGTTCTGAAATAGGAGGCGACCACAACACAGTAATAAGCAGAATAAGAGAGAAACAACAGAAAGGAAACAAACAAGACAAACAACGGAACGAAACAAAAAGAAGAACGTACAAACTAAGAGACAGAGAAACAGCAGAAAAATATAGAGAGGCATTCGAAAACAGTATAGAAAGAATCGAGAATGAACTAGAAAATAAAAATCTAGAACAAATGTGGGCACTGTTTAAATAAGCAACTCTAGAAGCCGCTGCAAAAGTATGTGGAGTAAACAGAGGAACCAAGAGGAATAAATAAACAGCATGGTGAACGGAAGAGATAAGAGAGAAACAAAAAAGTTAGTATGGAAAAATTATATAGGCAATAGGACAACTGAAAATTATGTCAAATATAAAGTTGAAAGAGGAAGAATGAAAAAAATAGTAACAGCGGCAAAGAAAAAACAATGGGGAAAAAACTAGAACAAGATAGCAAGAGAAGTCAGAAACTCTTCTACAAAACAATGAAGACATTAAGGGGAAATAAGACACAAGAGCCAAACTATATTAAGAGCAAAGGTTGGGATATAATTAACGAAGAGGAAGGAATCATGCAGAGAAGGAAAGAATATCCAGGAGCTATTACAGGGAGAGAACGTCTTAGAAGAAAATTGTGAAAATGAGAATAAAGAAAATGAAGATGACAACAAAGATCTAACAAAAGTAAAAGAGCTAATGGAGATAATTGGAAAAATTAAAAACGGAAAAACTGCAGGACAAGACCAAATAACAAGGGACATGATAAAAAACATAGGGGAAAAGGGAACAGAATTACTTGTAAAAATCTACAACAAAATATGGGAAGTAAGCAGATACCCAAACTGGAAAATGGCGCTAATTGTACCAATACACAAAAAAGGAGACATAAAGAATTGTGTCAACTATAGAGGTATAACGTAACTATGCACTAACATAAAAATACTAGAACAGATATTAGGCAAACGAATAAGAACAGTAACGGCGAAGACATTAGAAGAAGCAGAAAGTGGATTCAGAACAGGAAGAAGTATCCAGGACCATATATCAATGGTAAAACAACTGATACAAAAGATACTACAGAAAAAAAAGAATACCTAGCTTTTATTGGCCTAGAGACAACCTTCGATAAAATACCAAGAAACAAATTATGGGAGACATTAACCAAAAAAGGAAAAACAAGGTAATCTACCAAAAACAATACAAACGCGGTAATATAGAAGAATAAAAGAACAGAATCATTTACAACAAAAGGTGGACTACGACAAGGAGAAGAACTAAGCTCAGAATTGTTTACAATATACATGGACGAAATAATAGAATAATGCAATATACTAAGCAATGGTATAACAATAGGGTACAAAAATCTCCAAAAAGTGACAGTGTCTGAAGGAGTATTTGTAAATGACATAGTAATATTTGCTTAATAGGTTTAATTCATCTCTGAAACTGGAAGAATTTTACGCAACAGTAACGTTCTCATCTCACACACACATTCCATAAAAAAATATTATTCTTACGTCGAAGGAAGGACAAGATTTAATAGATCTTATTTCTTCCCTCAAAGCTACAATTTCCGCTTTCAAGCTATTCAAGTCATCACCTAATGACGTACATTGTTTACAGATCCACAAGACTCCCGTTTTAGAATGAATTTTCAGGCCTTAAATTTTTTAATGTCAACACAGTCAATATTAAATATTTATAAATAATATGTTAAATATTATGTGTTACCTTTGTTTTCAAAACTTAATATGAGTATTAAGTTAGTTACCTGTAATAAAGCACCTAACAATAAAAGGATGCCTTTCTAGAGAAGTCGTGGACGGCACGGTATTCCTATATAATATTTCATATTCTGACACTCTATCTTCCGGCGGCAATTCCAAATAATCAAGCGGATTTGAAATTCTAAAAATATCTAAAAACAAATAATTATTTGTATTTATCAAATTACAATGAAAAAAATAATAATTGCAAACTGCATCTAATCTTTTAACTATATTATTATCACTTTAACATCGCCTAAGGCATAATATATACATAAATATGTAATTTTAGAATAAATATACATTTTGTCCACACTTCTTTTGCTTCTTTCCCACCCCGGCCTCATCAGAATCTTTACTCTGGCCTCGCCTTCTCTCATCCATTTCATCATCCTTCTACATTTATCCACCGAATCCTCATCTACTTCCCTGCATTCTTCTGCTATGTATCTCCTTACACAGCACCTATTCTACGTATCTTTTGTCCAACAATTTGTATCTGTCTCTCTCCTCGGCCCCACATCTAGCTCTTGCTAACAAATCTGCCCTCGCCATCGACACCAAGTCGCCCTCATACGCTAGCATATAATTTGTTTATTATTTGAATAGCATTAGGCTTGCCCCACATTCGTAATCCCCCATATATCCCTGTACTTATTAAAAAGTCTACCATTCCCTCACTCATACTCTGTCAACGTCTTCCTTGACACTGAGTCATACGTCGTTTTCAGATAAATACAGAAAAATCGTATATACGATCCATCTTTCTTCCATCGCCCCTCGATGATCCTGACTAAAGTAAAGACCTTACCTTTTTCCCTTTCTAAAATCTTCCTGCTTCTCTGGCAACAACTTTCTCCTCCTCCAGCTATTACTTACTATTACCCCCCTGCCTCCTGTTCGCTAGTCACTTATTTAGCTAATATAAGAATATTTTATTATTTGTTGGTATATTTACCATTTCGAATAGTAAATGGATCATCAAAAATATAGTTTCTAGGAGTCAAGTTAAATGAAATACTCTGAGTTACAGACATATTGTGTTGATGCGGAATCCAAAATATCAATTTAACGCTGGTGTCAAAAAACTGAACGCAACCGGTGTTGTCTATTGCCACCAATATCCTAAAAGTATAAATAAAAGTTAGTATTTGTAAAATATATAAAGGGTGGGCGATCTAGTGGTTTCTTTTTAAATCATAGGTTATTTTGACACTGACAGCTTTTTCCCGCTCGAAATCTTGACAGTGTCATACCTCCGCGGTACGAAATGAGTCGCTTTACGCATGAACAACGTTGGGAAATATAGAAAACTTATTTTCAAAGTGAGTGCTGTGTAGCCCAAACAGTGCGTTTTTTGAAAAGAAGTTTTAGCCGAAATGAATCACCCACCACGCCTGTTGTACGCAAATGAGTGCAAAAAGTTCATGAGACTGGCATGCTAGGAAAACATTCATGGCCCTCATCTTCGTACGGTGCGCACAGAGGAGAATGTGGCTGCTGTAGCCGAGAGTGTGAGTCTCAATCCACGAACATCGATGTGAACAGCTCATAATTTCGCGCACTAGCCTGAGAAGAATTCTTCACAAAGATCTTGGATTATTCGCTTTCAAGATCCAATTGACTCAGCAATTGAAGGAGCACGACCATCTGCTTCGTTGTCGCTTCGCAGTTTGGGCCTTAGAGCAGCTTGAATTGGACAACAATTTTGGGCGAAAAATCATCTTTTCTGACGAGGCGCACTTTTATCTTGGCGGATACGTTAACAAACAAAATTGCTGCATCTGGGGCTCGGAAAACCAGCACGTTATTGCCGAGAAGCCAATTGCATAGATAGAGAGTGACAGTTTGGTACGGATTGTGGAGTGGTGGCATCATTGGACCATTTTTCTTCGAAAATGAGGCTGGAAACAACGTTTCGGTCAACGGTGGGCGTTACAGAGCCATGTTATCCGACTTTTTTTAAACTGAAATTGAAGACATGGATTTAGAACCCCTGGTTCATGCAGGATGACGCGCCATGCCACACAGCCTATGCCACAATCGATCTGTTTTCCACCAAATTCCCAAATCGTGTTATCAGCCGTCTTGGCGATGTCAATTGGCCGCCTCAGGGCTGCGATTTGACCCCTTTGGATTTTTTTTCTGGGGAACCGTGAAGGACCGATGTTATGCCAACAATCCAGAAACACTTCACGCCATTATCATCCAAGTAATCCGTGAGCTACAGCTCGAAACCATCAGCAGGTCTTGGAAAATTGAAGTAACAGAATGCGCTTCTGCCAAGCCAGCCAAGGCAGCCACTTGCACGAAGTTGTGTTCCATAATTAATGGGTATGCTTGCTCTTACTAACAAAGTCCTAATACATGGAAAAAAATTAATTTTGTTCATTTTATTGCATTTTTTAAAAGACTTGTATCTGGCTCACCCTTTACAGTAGTAATTAGATTTAATATATGATAAATTAAATTTAGAAATTGTTCATAATGACCCCTAAATCAGACAAATAACCTAAAAAAAAGCTGGAAGCTTGATTGTTACATCTATTTCTATATAGAGGTACCATTAAGGTGTCATCTAGTCTGTCAATAGTGACATTTAACAATAATAATGGTAAATATTAAATTATAGTTTCCCTTTGTTAACAACAGTTAATTTGAAGTCTTTAAATGAACTACGCCAAGAGACTCAAAAAGGCCTAAACAGATCCAGAACTGTTGTTTACAGGGAAACATTAATCTAGTATTTCTAGTTTTATATGCAACAATTTTTAATTTGATCTATAAAATCTGAAAAATACTATCTCGGAATTGTTTAAAATTTTGACTGTCATATGAAAGATTTTGAAATAGTTAATCATTTTTATTTAGAAGGGGGCATAATTTTATAAATTATCGCATTAATAATTACGAGTTTGTATAATAACACTTCTGGTAACACCATCATTCCCTGGACGGACCGCAATGACTCTGCTGTGAGCCCATTGCGGTTGGGAAAAATTATCTTCCTTAATGATAACTAAATGATTTTTTTAAAATTATATGCGATTGCAAGTACCATTTCCCGAAGTGAAATAGTTCACTATTTTTGAAGCAATTTTCGTAAAAAGCCTTCATAAACGGTGGTAGAGCTTCTTCAATCAGAATATCCAAGAATCTTGAACCTTTGGCAAAGGATTTCAGGTAGTAGAATGTATAGCAATGCTTCGAATCTTGAGAGTGCATATCCAGTCGCACGGAGTAGATTTTTTTAAATATATATAACTGCGGTTTCCAACTAAATATTTCTGTCTGCCTTGAAGAAACACTAATTTTGATTAAATTTGATACGAATTCATTGTAGACCATCTTTGTGATGAAACACACAAGACACGTATATAAAAGTTTTGTTGATCTTTAATATACATATAATTAAAAGATGGTCTTAGTAGTCGATGATCGACAACCAAACAACATCCATGTACAAGAAGTTTTGACAAGAGGATTTAAAGTGAACACCTTGTTAGACTATTTAGACTATTTTATAGATTTCATAAGTCGAGTACTCAGAAATTGAATTCTCATTTACAAGGATGGACTTTACTTCTAACAATTCTTCTTCGAAAGTAAATCTTCATTCATGATTTTCTTTTAGAAATGGAGGTGTTGGCCGCAGGATACCACAGGATATCAAGTTATCACAGGATACCACACAGGATTACAAGATACAACACGATCAATCTTGACCAATGTACTTGGCATACAAGTTCTCAATCGTCTCGGTTAAGATTTAATCCGGAATAATACATTTGTGTAAAAAGATTTACTGAAAATTTTGTATAGAGCATTATTATATACTTATTTTTTTAATAAAACATATCTCAATATATCAGTTGATGGCGTTTCAAGAAAATAGTTGAAATCAAAACCTGAAAATTATCAAAATACTCTAAACTAAGCCATGTCTGGTTTTTATATCTGTGAACTAACTTGCATATTAATCCGGTGTTATAAAATGAACAAAAAAAAATAACTCCTAGTAAACATATCCTTAAGGTAAGGGTTGCTGTAGATCCGTGTACAGCCTAGTCTATTTATTTCTTTCACTCCTCCTCACGTATAACCATCTGCTGCAGCTATCAGCAATCATCTCTGCAGTTCTTTTATATGCAACATTTATCTTTTCACTCTGTATCACTTCCTTTATAGAAGGTTGCCTAATATCTACATGTTTTGATTTAGCGCTGATTGGATTTATGGCCAATTTCTGTGCAGCTTGATTATCATTGTAAATTGTTACGTTTTGCTTATTTCCTAAATCAGCTTCTAACTTTGCCAGCTGCATTGTTTCTTTTGCATATTCTGTCAAAGCAATATATTCTGATTCAGCATATGATAGGGCCTCTGTCTTCTGTTTTCTTGATTCCCAGCTAACAGCACCACCATTCTTTATGAAGCAATGACCAGTATATAATCTTATATCAAGAGAACAGGATGCCCAGTTTGCATCAGCATATGCTTTCAATTCAGCATCTTCATTTCTTAAGATTGTTAACTTCAGGTCTCTTGTCCCTTTTAGGTACCTGAGTACTCTTTTAGCAGCTTTCCAGTGTTTTACACCATAGTAAGCATAGAATGGGGTAAGATAATTCGCCGCATGCATAATATTGGGGCCACAAGCCAAAGATAAATACATCAGATCTCCAATTAAGTTTCTATAAAGTATGTTGATATTTATTTTATCTTCTCTTTTTAGTTTTAACCCTGTCTCTAGGGGTGCTGAAATAGGCTCTGAATCTTGCATTTTGAATTTCCTTAGCATCTTATCAATATATCTCTTCTGGTCCATTGTTATGTATTCTATTTCACATTTAAAATTTATTCCCAAACAGTATTTCAGTTCATCCAACTTTTCATATCAAATTTTGTTTTCAGACTTTTCTTTACTTAATTTAATTTCTTTTCATTTGAGTAGGATATTATTAGGCCATTAACATATATTGTGATTATAATTTCATCTCCTCCTTTTCTCAATATGTAAACAAAAGGGTCTGCCTGGGATGGTTCAAAACCAATGTTTCTTAGTTCAGAATCTAGTCTTTTATACCATTGTCGTTCTGATTATTTTAATCAATATAGGGCTTTTTTAAGCAGATGGAGGATTTGAGAAAATATAAAGAAAATGAAGTCTCCTTTATATTTTCTCAAATCCTCCAATATTGCTTTTGTTTTATTGAAGATGGTTAGTTCATCTTCGGCACTTTTTTCTACCATAATCCCGATTATTATTTTTCCAAACAAGTAACTTCATTAGGATTGTTTCGTCTAGTTCTCCGTCTAAATATGCTATTGTCACATCCATTTGTACCAGCTTCAATACTTTTTCTACTGACTTTGCTATTCGAGATCTGATAGAACTTAATTTTTTGAATCTGTTTCAAAGTATTTATATAAAAGATTTTTAACACCTAATTATTAAATTTGATGAGATCTAAGTATAGTTTGAAATTAACCCACAATATGTTTACTTAAAAATAACTACTTGTACATATATTACAATATATATTATTATTATTAAATACAAGAATAAACTTACCCATCAATTGACTGCAAATAGATAACTGGGTGTGCAGATACTTTAATCGCTTTAACATAATATTTATCAATGTTCACAGCGTGTTCATCGAAATCCTCAGTATAAATAGCATTTCCAAAAATTTGGATATATCCATCTGATGTACAAGTAAAACACTCATGGCAGTTAAGTGCTAAGGTGCAGTCGTTTATTGTACCAATTTTCTTTTCTAGTTTAGGAATCACAGGTTTTGAAAATAACTTCGATTCAATATCCTGAATAAAAAATTGCAATAATTATTTTCACATGTCGAATTTAAAATTGTAAAATAAGTAAAAAAAATACATCATATAATAGTGAAAACTAAGATAATCATTTTTAATATATCTTATGCAAAAATTAAAAGGCGTATTTTTTTTAAGTTATTTATATTTTCATAGTTCATTTTTTTCTATCTTCGCTAAAACAACCTTTATTAAGCTCATAACTTTTAAATCCAATCCAAAATCTCTCAAACAATTTTTTGTATGTCACCATACTCATGAAATTGGCATGAGTGAAATAGGTAAATACTAAACGGGCTGAAAAGTTTTTGGCCTGACATATGGATAGCGCCACAAACTAAAACTCTTTGTACTTCCTATAGAGTACCAACATAAGCTTATAGTCTGTCCGTTGTGACGTACGTCACAAACTATCGCTTCAAAAAACGACGAAAGTTTTACAGTGCGTTCTTTTTCTAACGCATTTGGTTTACTTTATCAGACTGAATGTTTTTGTGTCGTTTCTCGAAGCGATATTTTGTGACGTAGGACGGACGATCCAACGGATGGGCTATAGATACTTTCAAAATATCATGTCATTAACTCATAACAAGTTATAAGTATCAAAATGACGATATACATATATTGATAAAGCAATTATGGAACGAAACAAGGCTTTAATTTATAAATCCACCCATGTAATTATGTTCCATAAGGATGCAGCAAAGATAGTATTAATTTTATCAAATATTGGTTCGCTGAGTTTTGACGTTTCTTGGATCTCGGCGACTCTTCTGGTGATAAACATTTCCCAGCGATGGGGTTCCCTCGCGATCCTGTACAGAGCGACATTGTAATCGCCGAAGGCAAAAACATGATGAATTATAGTGTTGGAGAGTTGGTCGCGAAGAGCAAGCACTAATTTCACCAGAAGATGAGCACTGCATAGCTCGAGGTGAGGGAGATTGACTTTCTTCAACTGGGCCACGCATGATTTGGAGGCGAGGGGAGAGATGTGAAGTAAACCGTGTTGTGGTATTCGTAAATACCAAGTTCTCTAGCATCACAGAAGCCAGTAAAACTGATGTCGATGGAAGATTTGTAGGCGGGAAGGTGGCGAGAAATAGAGGTTGTTTCGAGAATTGGAAGTTCTCAGTAAAATCGGTACTAAACTCGAGCGACATCTTCCAGCGGTACCTCATCCCAGTCTAGCTTCAACAGCCATTAAAGCTGAAGTTTTTCTGTTGCAGAATCCGCACCAGAAGAGTGAGTTGGCCAGCCATTTACGCAATTCAAACCGGCCCGCTTTGAAAAGAGTGATAAGCTCCTCATGTAAGGTGACTTTCAGCTTCAATATCATAGAAGAATAGGATTATCATCCGTTTCGAGTACGGACGCGGCCAACGGGTATCGTGTACGTTCATCGGTTGCCAGCTGTTGGAGGGTGCGAAGGGCGAGACAAAGAGCTGAAGATATGCAGACCGGTGATAAGAATGTCATTAAGGGATTTGCCAGAGGAGGTTGGACAGGAAGCAATGCAGTCCAGACGATGGACTGGGTGATAAGTAATTTTGTAAGGGACAAGGGAGGGGGATAAACCCGGCCTCTTTATCTGCTTCATGTGATTAATATCCAGGTAATTCTACATGAAGGTGAGATAAGCATAATTAAGCTCCAGTTGACGTTGTAACCGTACCTCGATGCGATGAAATTGCCGAAGGGCGGCGATATGAAATTGGCTGAGACGACTGGCAGTACAACGTAGTATCTCACGGATGATGACAGTTAACATGGTCAAGTTCCCAAAGGTGTGCTTGAGCACAAGCGGCACTGGACAGCGGTCACAAAATTCTCGAGGTGCGTGCTTACACGGAAGGAGCTGATGCTGCGAGAGGGCGATGAGGAGGACGAGGGCGACGGTGCTAATGACCGCGGGTAACCCGGCGGCCGAGTATAGACGAAAAGAAGTAGGGGCTTCGGCGAAGTATTATCGCAGTTCCGCCGGATTCCCTAAAGTGGCAAGAATCCCACGGACAGCTGGCAACTTTATTTTAACATCTGAGCCTTCCCGCAAAAGAATGTGGAGAGTGAATAGACCACGCCCTCACAAACGTAGGTCGTGCGCTCTTAAGTGGGATAAAGTCCGTTAAAAAAAGGTGCAGGCGGCGGTGGCAGAGCGAGGCGGCTAGCGAGGGCGATGCCAGTCGATCCGGAGTCATGAAGAGATCGGTTTGCAATGGTAGAACGGCGTAATGGAGGTAATGAGTCGGTGGGTATCATCCGCGATGAAGAGCAGGAGTTGGAGAGCGAGCTAGTCGATGGCATGACAGTAAGGGAGAGACGGGTCGATCAAAAACGACTCCTCAGGAGGCGGAGCGTTAGTAACATTGTCGGGTTCCTATAGGAGATGCGATGATGTTGTCGGCGAGGAGATGGTTGCTTCATTCTCTATGACCGAAGAATGGAAGCGGAAAGAGCGAGCTGCGAGGGTCTCCTTATAGTCCGAGTAGGACCCATCCGAGAGTGGTTACTACAGCTCGAGGAGAACGATGTTTAGGCGAATTGGTCATTAATTGTTGAAAGAAGGCACTGGCGCAAATGCGAAGATGCAAGAGAAAAATCATCTAACTGGAAGAGGTTAGCGTACGCACGTGCATAATAACTCATCATCATCGAACGGATGCACCACGTTCAGGAACACCAAATGAGGCAGAAAATATCCAGAAAATAAGTGAAATTATGTTAATTAGTCACAAAAATGAAATTGAACATTCATGAATATACGCTGGTTGCTGCGTTTTTGACAGTTGGCTAAAAAACTGATCGTGTTGGAATTTCAAAGCAAAATCTGGTCCTGTTTAGCCCCAATAAGAAGAGTTTTGTATCGATTTGTGAGAATAGATGATTTATCACTACAAACCGGAAGTTGATGGAGTAGTTATTGCCTTGTGAAAACCATCCAAAGATACAAAAATCAGTCGGCAAGAATTTGACCAGTACTTTTTGGGATGCGCATGACTGAATATTCATTGATTATTTTGAACATGCTGAAACTACCAGTATGCATCCATTTGACAAAGCAAAATAAAAGTGTTTTGCCAAGATAATGTTTGCAATACGACCTCGTATTTTCCAAACCTGTTCCCCGCGAATAGTTTCTTTTTCTCCTACTAAAGCAGTGGCTCGAAGCTAAAAGATTTTACTCGAATAAGGAGGTTAAGTTGGAAACAAATACCTATTTTGAAGAACTTGACACCGAGCACCGTAAGACCAAATGTTAGCGAACCGTTACACTAAAAGCATTACTCTAAATGGATATTACATCCATTAATTTAAAAAAACTTTCTTCATTTAAAAAAAATCATTTTTACATTATCAAGCTAAAGACTTTTCAGCCCAAGTAGTATTTAGGTATTAAGGACAAAAACTATACATTAGATATATGCGTGGCTATTTTTCTAAAAATGAATCCGACTACTCTCTAAATCAGCTTACCAATGTTAAGAAAATCACTTGTTTTTCGAATGCAACCATGATATATTCTTGAATGTTGGGGTGGAAACTAATCCGTTTCGGATTTCCGAACGCTTTTCCAGAATACATGTAAATATCTTCAATTCGAAAAGATTAAGCTTAGATTTAAATATTCTAGAAAACATTTCACATACATACCATCTGGCCTTTCATTTCCGTACGTCCATGCCCATAATTTTATAGTAGGATTATCTGCAGGATGAATCGATATCAAATATTTTCCATTCGGGCTCATTCCCAACAATAATGCACCCATATCAGGAGCCTCATTGTATATGATTTGAATAGTTTCGCTAAAAACATTTTTTTTAGTCTTTGACGGCAAAAATTTTATTCGGTTTCAACGCTTTATTACACATAATAAAGAAATATTACATAATAAAATGTATTAAAGATCTTTACGTTGTAAAAAATGAACTAATAATTAGAATTTAATTCTAATTATTAGTAAATATTGCGTCAAAACGTTATGCCTTTAATAAGGGATATTGAAATATAAACGATAATGTATTACTTTACTAAAAAAAGTTCATAAAAATACAAAAATAAGTCAATATTAAAATTAGATTACCAAGTTACTGTGTCGCTAATCATAATTATACTGTTGGGTCCTACGTCTGACGTTGCCAAATACTTTCCAGCACTCTCAACGACTGCAGATACAATCGCATTAGCCTAAAAAAGATACATTGGTTACCTTTATACAACGGTTGCCTCTTATATTTCGGAAATGAACGATCTAGATGCTGCTATCTGACAACCGGCGTCATTAAGTATTATAATTTGCGCTAACTTTAGGATAGTATGTTATAAATTTTTTAACTTCGATTTGCTGTATATTTCCAGATAAACACTTTTTAAGTAAATACATTATTGTAACACTAGAGGTCTTAAAATACTTACATGTCCGTGAATAAATCTCATAGATTTGTCATCATAATTGTAGATGACACCCTTATGAGAGCAGGTGTAAAATATCTCGTGCCTATTTCTCGATATCAAAGAGATGGGTGGAACAGTTAAACTGAAACCGAAATTCCTTTCAAGGATCTACAAGAAATTCAATATTAACATGTTATATTATTATAGTAAGTGCCTTTTTGGTTTAAAAAACCACACAGAAACCTTCTGTAGTTCAATAGTACAAATAGTTTGATTTAATCTGATCAAATAAACTAATAATAATAATAATTTTAATGATTCAATATTTGTAATACTTACAAATGGTTCGATTTTAATGATTCAATATTTGTAATACTTACAAATGGTTCGATTTTATTTCCAACGTTATCCCATGTCAAATCGGCACCTATCGATCCAATTGAACCATCGTACATCGACATCTTATCGAGATCGTCGTATTTCTGGCAATTCACCAAGTTATCAAATAAGACATCCGAAGCTGTCGGCCCTTCTGTTCCTGTGTCTGTACTGGCTGACGCCGATTTAAACATGCATCCACAAAACGAGTCCGATGTATCTTCAGCCAAATAAGCTTCATTTTGCATCCAGTTGGTTTCGCCCAATTCTTCGTCGACCAAAGAAAAACCAAAACTGTTCGATATTGTATTTGACGGTGTATCTTTGCACACATCATCGATGATATCAGCGAGGATCGATTTAATCGTCTCATCTTTATCACCGATTTTAATATTTGGTGTACTCTAAAAAATATAACGTTAATTAATTAGGAAAAGTTTGCCAACAAAATTACGATTTTGTTGATTATTTAGATATTCTAATATAAAATTTGTTTAATGACTATAAATTTGCTTAAGAGTATTACAATTCTAACCTTAACTTAAAATTCAATTTTTGATGCTTACTTCAAACCCGTAAAGTTCTGAAATTTCGATACTAGCAAAAAATCAAGAATTAATGGATAAATCTAAAAGCTAGTAAGTGCAAATGTTATTACAATAAAAACATTGATGTATAAATTCTGAAATATAACTTGTCAATAGATGCATTCCACACAAACGTCATGTGCAAAATGGGCCATTGTTTTATTCCATATAGAGCAGACAGACTGGTACACTTCTAGCGTGTAGCTATAATAAAATTGGATATTATTTTATTATAATTAATTATAAACGATAAATAAAAACGAACATAGATAACCTACAACCCCAACTTCAACGATTACAAATAGTTGTTTTGAGAGAATGAATTTAACTGTCTAATACTAATCTTTTCTATTATTATTGTTAAAAATACTTACAGAAGTGGCTGTAGAGATATGTGGCTGCTCGTCGGATGTCCTTAATAATTTATCAGTAATATCATTTACCGTAATTTCTTCTTCGGAAGGATTTTCTTCGGACAAATTTGGTTCACTTTCTTCCAAGAATTGATTCGTATCTATAAATGTCTCAGGATCTTCAATTTCTGCCATATTGACAAGTGTAGATGTTGACTGATATCCCTTTTTTGTTTTTATACTATGATGCACTGATAAATAATTTAAAAAATATATTACTACTAAAGTTTTAAAAAATATTTTCATTTATTAATAAATTGAAATGTGCATGGATAGTAATTATTAATAAAAGTATGTTTAATTCTTGAAGCCATCACTTTGTGATACATCTTGAATCAGGAACTTTAAATGAAAATACACTTCGTTGATATCACACACAGGATTTATTACCTGACTATAGTTTCAACCTTTAAAAGGCCAGTCAACTGTACGTTTGATAATGGCCTTTTAAAGGTTGAAACTATAGTCACGTAATAAATCCTGTGTGTGATATCAATGAAGTGTATTTTCATTTAAAGTTCCCTATTAATAAAAGGTTTCTTATGTGAAGCTTCCTGAAATTAGGTTTAAATGGAAAATTGCTGATGCAATAAATGATGAGATGAGATTAGATGCTCCCTGAAAATTCAACACAAACGCAGAAAGAGTTTCAACAACAATTAAGCAACCCAGCAATTGATTTTCAAATGGCTGCATGTAAAAGATTCAGAAAGACCGAAATGGGTTCCGCATAAACTCACTGAAACCAACAAAAATCAACGAGTTTCAGCATGTATTTCTCTGCTCAGTAACAGCAGTTTTGGACGATGAGAATTGAAAACTTTATGACATTCCAAAACGCAGAAAGTCGTTGATAAATACGCTTGAATCAACACAAAACCTAATCGTCTGGAAGGCACGGTTCTTTTGTGTATTTGGTACAATGCTCAGATACTCTGAGGAAAGTCAGAAGGCTGGTAGACGAGGTGAACTACGGACCAATGAGGGAAAGAAAAACCGAAATGGGTTCCGTCTCTCCTCCTTCACTTTCTTTATTAATCCAAACTAACCGTTTCGGTTTACATTGTAATTGGCGTAATTAATCAACAATTAATCAAATTACATAGAAGCATTTAGCAGTGAAAAAAAAGCAATAAAAAACAGGAATAACAAGACAGACAAGCTTAATTCCTATTTACCTTCACAGTTCCCTCCCTCCAACCCCTAGAGTAACCTCACCTCTCCTCTTTCCTGCTGCTATTCCGACAATACAAATAATCAGTGAAATGCCGTGTCTCCTGTCTGTTGCTCGTATCACCTGCTCTTCGCGTCCTTCAATTTGCCAATCGGAAGCTCAGGAAGCATCTGTGCCCAGATAGGAACTGCGTGGTGTAGTATTCCAGTTCCCCATGCTTTCTTTCTGCCCATGTATCTACATCGGAAATGATGGTGCGGGTCCACTTTCCTTTACAGACGTTGCTTGGTTTCGCGCTTGGCACCCTTTTCAGCATCGTGAACTGTCGATATCGTGAGGTTCCATCGTGCTCGTCGTAATTGGTTCATGCAACGCTGCGTTCTGGTGCCCACGTCAGGGTGGCGTACTTTGCTGCCCCCCAACAAAAGACGCCGCTTTCTCTCCAACAACCCTTCTATGTTAACTACCAGACGGTAAAGTCGCCGCCTCCTGCACTTGGCTGCTGAAATTCGAGTTGGTCTACATCGTGGAGGTCATTCTTGGGGCTACTGCTACGTCCTGGTCCAACAATGCTTTTCCTTGCATTTCCCTGCTCTTCGCCAGAAAAGCCACGTGGACCCGGTCTTGTGAACGTCTACTTCCAGGCCAACGGATATCATACAGTGAGCTGCCCTGTCTGTCGCTTCCTTGGCAGCAGTTTCCACATTCTCCATCTCCCTTCTCCGGACCATGATGAGAATGTCGATAGCGAAGCAGACCACATCTACACCCTCGGGCATCTCGAGACGTTGTCGTAGACGAGGTTCTACAGAAGCGAACCGATCATCCATATCTTGCGGTCACGCAAGTAATCCCCGATGATGGTGACGAGGTATGAAGGGACCCAACTTCTCACCCAAGCTCATCACTGATGACCGTGGTGCCATGATATATATTAAACGAATTCTTAATGTTCAGCATTAACTCAAGCAGTGCCTCCTTTTCCTCATTAGTTTCTGGTTTACCTCGTCTAGCAGCCTTCTGACTTTCCTCAGAGCATCTGCTTGTAGTTCCGTGTTGGCGGGGTGAAAAACAGCAGTTGTCGTTCAGTCAATGAATGATCAGCTTCTCTCGGATCTTTTCTTCGTCGTCTGGGAATCACAGAAGATTTCTTATTAGAGAGGGCTAGTGATGCCTCTGCCACTTCCTCCTCGGTGAAGATGATCTCAGGGCCGTTCGTAACAGGATTCGCAGTTATGCCAGCACCCCTTTAGCCACAAGAATTCCTGTATCTGATCGCACCCTGACATTCTTGTTGATCATCGTCTTCTTTGAGGATTCCTTGGCCATCTTGACGTGCTCCTCAAGTTCTTTTGCATAGGGTATCCCGAGGCTCTTGGCCCTGGTGAGCTGTTCCTCGCACCACCAATGCACTCTTCTCCTGGTAGCGATTTTCCTTCTTGGGATTCTCTTGTCGCAGGCAAGTTGGCTTAAAGTTTGATAATCACGAAAAGTGGAATAAAAAGTGGTATAAAAAAGTTATAAGTTTTCTTTATTTAAAAAAAAAAATGAATGAATCATTTGTACACCTAACAGAATATTATTAAAGATCTAAATAACTAATTCAATTAACTTCTCTTAAACATTGAAGCTTAACAAACATATTAGAATAGTTTTTACATACCAATAAAATAGACCACCGCTTTACTTAGTTCTTAGATAATCATGTATTAAGAGCAGAATACCTATAAATGGCCTATACTATCACGTGGTATGTATTTAAATATCTATATTATTATTATTATATAAATTTAACGTAGCTCTAAAAGTGTGTCAAAAATCCCTTGCATATTCAGAAGAAAAAGTAGTAAACTTAATAACAATCCCATTTTTGGTAAACTACGTCAAATCTCAACAGAATCTAAAATTAATACTTCTGGTGTGTCAAATATTACCAAAAAATTTTTAGTCGTTTCAATAAAATATCTTCATTTCAGATCAAAATCTTTTTTTCATGATATAGCGTCCATACGAAAACAGATACATTCTGGAATGGCCGAAAATTGTTTAACACAGCACAAAAATAATAAAACTGTTTAGTTTAATTTAGTAAATTTTCTACGTCGGTAAACTACGCTATAAAAGCTAAATAAAGGCTTAAAGATTTGATGATGTGGCTTCTTGGTGCTACTTTTCAGCTCTTCTGACAAAAAGTTTTAGTTCAAAGTTTTAGATCAAACATTTTTTAAGAAATACGTCATACACACAAACAATTTCAGATTATTTGAATTTATTTTTAGTAATACAATATAAAAAATATGTGTGACTTATTATTGTTAGTGTCCTTACATATTGTATCTCAGGAACAGCTAAATCTTTCGAACTAAGACTTGAGAATATAAGATGTTATTATTTATAAGAAAACCTAAATAGCTTACAGGAAAATTTTATGTACGAAGGCAGTGTTCAGACAAAGAGCTTTTTCTTTCAGGTTTTTCAGGTTTTAATTATTACACCTATTTAACAAAAGTTAATGTCAATAAAAACAATTTGTTATTTCTTAATTTTATGTTCCTAAAATTATGTAAAAAATTATAAGAAATATAAACTAGTAATAGTGTTTAGCGTCCTTCAACTCAAGACCCATATTACTGTATGATGGTATCCTCACTAACAGTATATTTTAGTCAATATTTTGGCCATTGCTGGTTCATTTTTGCTCATTTTGTATGGGACTCTTTTTTTTGACGTCTCATATTATTTTGAAATGTAGTAAAAAAGTAAAGCCAGAATGGTATAAATTTTTATTTTACATTGTTTAATGTAATAATAATAATAAAGATAACCCATTCTCCAACAAATTAGACGTAAGCATTAAATTTGAAAACTGTCTCTACAATAAACTTCGAGTTTTTCTCTTGTCGACGATCAATTATTATGACGCAGCGTAAATATCGGCAATATTTTAATTCAAGATCAGCACCAAAAGCCTTCATCATTAGGAGTTTGTCAGTCGTTTTAAGTAACTGGGTTCAGTAGCCGACCGTCCTGGAAGAGATGCCCATCGAAATATTCGCTCTGAAGACAACGTGGAAACTGTGCGCCACGATTTCCGGAGATTCTTACAGAACAACGATTGAAAACTTTTTGCGGCCAATTGCAGAGCAGAATCCTAATTTGTGGTTTCAACAAGATGGAGCAACTCCGCACACTGCTAGGCAAACTATGGACCTGCTGTGTGACATTTTTGGCGATTTCAAAAAAGTCAGATTTCCCTTGGCCACCTCGTTCGCCAGATTTAACTGCGCCCGACTGTTTTTTATAGGGATCTTTAAAAGACAAAGGGTACGTTAATAAACCAGAGACTATTAGACGGCTGAATTAGAATATTCCTTTATTTGTTCGACTGAGGTTAATTTGAAATGTTATTTGGTTACACCTATTATTAATTCTTAGTACTTGTATATTTAGTGTAGCCATATCATCAATCTGGGAGTGTAAGTTTTTATTAATATTTTAAATTATGATATGATATTTCTACACGTTTCATTGCTGTTTGATTAAAATTAGGGTAACGTTGTTATTCGTACACCAAAATGCTAGTCTTCTTAAATTACGTTGTAGAATGTTATAATCACTTTCACTATCAGAAACCCGATACAATTTTAATTTTAAGTCATCAGCATAGATTAGACACTTTGAATGAAAGAAGTGATATCGTTTATAAATAAGATGAACATTAGTGGTCCCAGGTTTAATCCTTGTGCAACACCAGATTTTTGAACATAGTTTGCAGAGTTTACTCTATTGAATTCAACGTATTGAATGCGATTTCTTAGATATGATTTAAATAAGGCATGTTATTATCTAATCCATATCTTGACAGCTTTTCCAAAATAATATAATGCGATAATCTCTCAAACACTTTACTGAAATCTGTGTATATCACGACTACAGGCTTATTGTCATCAAGAACTTTAGAAATATACTGGGCAAAGTTTATTAGGTTGGTAGTAGATCGAAAATATTATCAGCAAGGATTCATTCAAAAATCTTCGAGATAATTTCAATAGGTCTTTAATTAGTTATAACATTTTGAGGTCAATTTTTGAGAACTGGACTGACCTTCGAAACTTTCCAAATATCTGGGAAGACTTTAGTTTTCAAAGATAGGTTATATATGGTAGATAAATAAGAGGTGTAAGAAATACATTGATACAGTCTTTCATAAGATTTTTTTTTATTTTATCTGGTCCAGTGCACATTGCCGCTTTTATTTTCGTCACTGCCTTTAATATATCGCCTTCCCCTATATATTTTATTGAAATTGTGTTTTCTGTAAATAATTTGTTTCCTAATTCATCAAGAATTAGAAGTTGAAATAATCTGCAAACCCATTTACAATTTCTTGGGAAGAATTCATTACTACATCTCCTATTTTCATACACTCAGGTATGCGAGTTGTTCCTTTTATACCATTAAGATATTTAAACAATGCCAGAGGGTTGCATTTAATATCCTGTTCGATGGTGTAAATGTAATTTTGCTTTTCTTTGGCTATCAATAATTGTACAGTTTTTTTTAAATCTTTAAATGTTTCAATATGTCTATAAATTTCTTGGTAACGTGTTTTTAACTTATGGTAGTATTGTTTTTTTTAAATTTTATTATTGATTATTTCTTTAGAGAACCAATTAGGATAGTTTTTATTATTGGCCACTTTACTAGCGTATCTAGGTACAAACTTAGTTAGTACAGAGTAAAGCACTTGGTAAAAATATTCATATGCCTCATTAATATCCTTATTTTGAGTCAAGGGATCCCAGTTTACATTTAAGATAGATCCATACAGATCTGGAATGCACGCCCTTTTAAAGTTGTAATTTAAATTATTTGAGGAAATGAAATTAAATGAAATGAAAGAGGTTATTGAACGAAGATAGTATATTCGCTTTTAATTTCAATATAGCTGATAACGGTGGATAATGTGCATCAATGCGCACTAATGAGTCAATATCAGATGTCAGAACAATATCAATATTGTCGGATGAACAAATAACATCTAGTATTCTTCCCCTTTGGTTCGTTATTTGATTGTGTTGAAGTAAGTTATTGAATTGTAAGAAATGTTGAAAACAAGTAGAGAATTGGCAAGTCACTTTAGATGAAGAATGAGTAATATTTTGGAATGTTAATATCGCGCATAAACAAGACATAATTAAAATGAAGTAAAATGTTATCCAGAATTTCCAGAAATAATATATAGTTTGCTAGGGTAGTTTCAGGAGGTATATACGTACAAACTAAAACAACATTACAAGACTTTATAGTGTTGAAATTATATTTAAAAGTATTCATAGTGGCGCCCTCTGTAATATACTAGTATGAATAAAGTAAGTTAATCTCGTGTGAACCACGCAACAGAGAGTTTCATTTGTAACAGGTTATGGGGCCAGGCTCGCATAAAGAAGTGTAAAGTTGATGCTGAAAAATGGCAAGTTACTTAGCGAACATTCAAAAGTTGCGGGGTCGTCATTATTACAATGATTGGGCCTTTGCGGCGAAGAACTTTTTAATGCTGGAAGGTTTAAACAAGTGCATTGATGGCTCGAAAACAGACGTGGGAAAGGACAAGATGGCGAGAGCTAAACTAATCCTAATGATTAAGACGCCGTTATTTGTTCACATAAAAGAGACAAAATCCACGAAAGAAGTTTGGTCTAAAGAAGATGCAGAAATAGCAGAATCATTGGGGGATACAAGTTATGAAGCTGAAGAAGAATCAAGTAGCAGTATGAATAACAGTGATTCTTTAGAGGAACAAGAACCAATTAGAAAATCCAAGCGTGTTTGAAGATTTTGTGACATACATGTGCTGCGATTGAGATTCTATACTCTCAGATCCATTAACAGTCGAAGAAGCCTGTTCCAGGCCAGATGCGGCTCAGTGGAAGAGAGCGATGCAAGAAGAAATGGAAAGTTTTAAGGAAAATGAAGCATGGGATATTACAGCATTACCGCAAGGAGGAAAAGTAGTCAGTTGCAAGTGGGTTTTCAAAACCAAGTGCGATAGTGAAAACCAAGTGCGTTATAGAGCGAGACTCGTAGCGAGAAGCTTCACTCAAAGACAGGGGACTATGATGAAACTTTAGCACCTGTTGTGAGGCATTCAACTTTGAGAATGTTAATGGCTTTAGCAGTCAACTTGGATTTGACCATAACGCATCTTGACGTAACTACAGCTTTTTTGAATGGTGATCTAGATGAAATAGTACATATGGAGCAACAGAAGGCTTCGCAGTCGATTAAAATAAGGTATGCAAGTTAAAAAAGGCTATATATGGTTTGAAACAAGCTTCTCGGTCTTGGAATAAGAAAGTTGAAAGTGTAGATCACACACCGGTTACGTCTTTAATTTAGCAAATGCAGCTATATCGTGGTAAAGTAGAAAGCATAAAACAATTGCGCTTTCCAGTACAGAAACGGAGTACATGGCTCTTACTGAAGCAGCCAGAGAAATTATAATTGTTGAAATTATATTTAAAAATTCATAGTGGCGCCCTCTGTAATATACTAGTATGAATAAAGTCAGTTAGTCTCATATGAACCACACAACAGAGAGTTTCATTTGTAACATATAGGAGATATTCTAACGATAACAACATTAATATTTTAGGGAGGATTGTCAAACATCATTTATACACATTTGAATTTATTTAAATCAGTTGCAATTAGGACTCCACCACCTCGATCACTTAATCTAATACTTCGAAAGCCTTGATATCGATTGCTCGTTATTATATATGATTGGTTTAAGCCAAGTTTCTGTTAAGGAAATTATATCATAATCATTTGCGTAAACGTTATTAGAAAATTCTGTTAGTTTTGAATTTAGCTCACGTACGTTTTAATAGTACATTTTGATATTTGCCTGTTGATTTACTCTACGTGCAAAGATATATTTTTAACTTTTATCCAAACAATCCATATTATTTATTGGTATAAACACTTACAACCTCGCAACAGTAAAAATATAAACCAATTTCTACTTGAAACAATTGAAATAAAAATACAATGAACTCAATAAAACAAACCTTGATTTTATAACATTGAAATTGCATAAATATTCATAATTGAAATTAACATCAGACATGAATGACAATTTTCATCGATATATCCTCGGGTCAACATACGATCCTGCAAAAAAATATCTGTATTGAGGTGTGAGGTTAACAGCATCTCGTTCCCAATAATGCGCGTTTCCTGATGATTAAGTACTTGGAAGAAGCTGACACATCATGTTACACCTCGCTGCAGGATGTGGTTTCATTGTATTTCGCATATTTAGATTCTTTAATTTCGGCACTCGCAGTAGAAAGTGTATTGTGGTTAAACAAGCAAAGAAAGTTTTGACAGATTGAATTAGAATCTTATTTTGATTAAGTGAATTTTATATAATGGCTGTGATGGATTTAATTATAGCATCGTGTTGATTATAAACTATTTATAAATATTTTTAATTTTATCAATGGAAAATAATTTATTGTAATTAGATTCGATTATAATTGCAGGTTTTAACTAATTACATCATTAATAATCCTTCTTAAAAAAGAAAAGATTAGTTTATCCGTAGGCTAAATTTAACACCAATGCAAAATCCGCGTGTGATGAATTTCTAACATTTTAGAGAAAATCTTAATAATTACAGTAAATGGAGAAAGTAAATTGGTATTTTGTGTTTATTATAAAAGTACCATGCTATTTATAATTATAATATAACTAAAGGATCTACTTTAACATTGTGAATAACAGAATGTCAAACCTTATCTTTGGTGTTTTAATTAATGTTTTTGTTTAATTTTTACATGCGTAATCTATGAAAATTCAAAAATTTATTATGGTATATTATACTTTTATTAATTTATGTACAACGAATATGCTAACATGTAAAAAATAAATCGAATCAAGTTAAAGCCAAATGTGTTTAATGTTTCTTTATACGTTAATTGTTGTTGTGCATTAAAACGTCGTACGTATTTTTTCTATTTGATTGAAATTAACAAATAAACATAATAAGGGTTCCCTTTTATATTTTGAGAACAGGGGACAAAAAAAGAAATTAATCATCATATATGAGTTTTGTGTTTTTGAAAATATTCTCCGTGAAGATCAATATACTTTTGCATGCGTTGGAACTAATTTTCGAAGCTCTTTTTCCACTCCGCTTGAGGTTCTTCTAAAACATGCATTTTGATCTCATCAACCGCACCTAAAAACGTTAGCCTCTTAATTTACTAGATTTGCCAAATCAGGGCTGTGCAGCAGATGGCCAATCAATTCAAGTTCTTCAGTTCTCAAAATGTCGCTTGTTTGAGCTTGTGAGAGTCGCATTGTCCTGGAGAATAAAGCGTCTTCGTCAGTTAGTTTCTTTAATATTTTCAAAAAATTCTTATAAACAAATGATTATGTACCATTCTTAATAGATCATCAGATGTAGCATTAATGGCACAGTTGTCATATACAGGAGATGTCACAGTGCTAAGACTAAGAGGCAACGGCGTGTGGTGTCCGGACTAGGCATGGAGCAATCCTTGGAAGAGCGACTCGAAGGTACGTTATTCTAGGAATCGTGCTAATCTGTCCTACCTTTTCGAAAGATACTACACGTCACAAAACTCTGAGGCTCTTGAAGCTACTATAAACATATTCACGGATGGAGTGAAAAACAATAAAGGAACAGGTGCAGGCATATATTGTGCCGAATTGAATCTGTAACTAAAAATACCCTTGAAGGAATACTCTACGATCATCCAGGCGGCTCACAGGGATACTTGTTAGTGCCCAAAAAATAACTGAACTGGGGATAAAAAGAGGAAACATCTGCACCCACATAGACAAAAACAGTCTTGCCATCTTAACACATCCCAAGGTCACATCAAGACAAGAAAAATGAATGTGTTGTGGCAGTTGAGACGGCATCAGTAGATAACATAATTGCCCTATCCTGGATCAAGGTACACTCAAGAGCGTCTTTGAAAACTCTGTGCCCCTTTTCAAAAGCAATCTCTTAAAAATACTGCAAAATATGACTCTAGCAGCACACAAAGTAAGGTGGAAAAATGTCTCTACTTGTGCTGATTCCAGAAACACAATACAAACACCCAACGCAATATTGTCTTAATATATTCAAATCAAACCTAAAATCGCTTAACTGGACACTGTCAGTTAAAAAAATATCTTTATGTCTGAAGATCCCACTTGCAGAAGGTGCAATAAGGATGCGGAGTCGACGGGGCATATCCTGTGCTACTGCTCTGGCAACATTAAGGAAGATCCTGCTGGGGACATCGTATCCAAAATCGGCCGACCTGGGAGGCCTGATTCCCAGCAAAATCCTTAACTTTCAAAGGGTTACGGTAGCTTGAGAGCTAATTCACAAATCACTAGAGTTATATAAGGGTCAATTAGGGGCCCGCACACTGTTATTTCATCGCCCTCCCTTTTTCCGTATCCATATAAACGTTTTTTTTTTTTCGATAAAATAAGCGACCATTATCTTCGAAATACTTTGTGCACGAACAACATTTGTAGGTTTTGGCCCGTCTTGAAAGCCAGTTGAATGATGTTTGCCTTCGGGTTCATATGCATATATCTATGAATCGTTACCTGTTACGATATTATAGACGTGTTTTGAAGCACAGCAATAGTATTTCTTGAGCATTTCTTACGACCAATCAATTCGACCTTTTATGAGAAATTGTTAAATTATTTAGGATCCAACCCGAATAAGTTATTGTGACAGATAAATGTTTATGCAAAATTTAATGTTTGCTAGTCACACTAATTCTCACGAATGCCGCAATCTCACAATAAGTCATACAAGCATCTTGCATTATCAGTCCATGTACATTATCAATGTTTTCTGGAAGAACAACTGATTTTAAACGACCTTCATGAAATCCATCATTAATCGAACTACAGCCACATTCGAATTTCGTATACCATTGATAAATAGTGATTTTTCATGGTGTTTCATCGCCAGAATTAAGTACATTGACGTAATGTCGTTAAAAAAATCTACATCGAAAGTTGTAAAAATTTATCGCATTGAAATGTCTATGGCTGGGTTCAATAAAAAAATCCCTTGCTTTCTTTTACTTATATGTTATTTATTTTTAATGATGCACAAAAACGAAAAAAGTATTTTTAAATCAATATATAATGCGGCTGTTCAGGTAATAAGCGCATTCAATATTGGGTAATTTCAGAAGATTCGTTATCATTATCCACGTTTTTCGATTGAAGATGATGTGATTGTTTGCTGTTACGAATTTGATACGGTTATGTTTATACATGGTAATGTACAAACGGAACCTCGTGATTGTTCAATTTTTTATCATGCACATCAAAATGTTCTGAGTAACTCCACTGAAAAAGAAATCGAACATTAATTTAGAAATGTAAGATGTCAGATGGTAGAACCTGGATCATTCATTCCTTAAATATAATAGGAACCATACATAATTTTATAGTCTTTTTGACTATAGCAATTCTACATATTTTCAAGGAATCAACGGACTTCTGCTTATATCGACTTTGAATATGACTAAAGCATCTGTATTTCCAGTAGATCGTAGTATCAACCCCTGCTGTGTATCTCAATTCACATTTTTGTAAACTTGTATCAAATTTCTAAAAGTGGTTTAATCATAAACATTTTCAAAATATGTTTGACCTTACCTTATTTGCAAATAGTTAGGTGATCACAGTCCATTTTACTTTGAGTATTTTTTTCAAAACATTAGTTGCAATCTTACGCAGTGCTAGGGTCGATGTAGTAGTCTTCTATATCCCAGCCATTTTACTTTTAACCCTACGCAGTGCTGGGGCCAATGCAGAAGTCTTTTCTATTGCATCCCATCGATTTGCAAATGCAAAGCGTAAAATTCTGTAAGATAACTGTTTAATCACAATTAAGTTATTGCATTTTCATGACTTGAATAGGGAAGTACATTATTATGTTAATTCTTTCAACATTCTTTGCAATTACTGTAATTTTTCATTCGTTAATCCCGTATATTGTTTACTTCACTATATCGGAAACTTCTACCAATTTTTTCCTTGATTCAAATTCCGCATTTTTTTATTAGACTTTTCAGGTAATCTACCTTTTACGTATATTTTCCGCCATTTCTTCTTCTTCTAGAATTTTCCCACACCTTTTTTTGGATTTCTCTTCATAAATTGTGTTTTCTTTTTTAGAATTACTCTTCCAAATTTCTGTAATTCCCTTCTATTTGATAGAATCTTTCCAGTTCTATTCAATCAGAATTTTCCAACAGTTCTTTTTGTAAATTGCGTTAATTTTCTTCCAGCGTTCTAAAACGCATTTAAAAAAAGCAATTTCGAGCATTTTTTAGGATTATTACTGAATAACGTGACTCCTCCGATAATGATAATAAACAAAAAGTACTTTGTGCATATCTCTTGTAGCGCTTTTTTAAGTCTCTGTTTTATAATAAATCGCGTTCTTCAGCTTCACTTTTAAGTCCGCTACTTACTAAGCATTAAGCTGTGATCTGTTTGGTCATTACCAGATGCTTGGCAAAATTATCTAGGTCCATTTCACTTGAAATATTTTCTGGAAAACATTTTCTACAACTCTTCAAAGTTTATACTTTTTATAACCATTTATAGAAACAGTAATATTCCAATAATTTGCTAATCTGTGTGTTTGACTAGAAGCAAAGTTTGCACTGTAATAATCTATACTATTAGTTCCTAAAATGATTAAATATTTAAAGTTATAAAATAACTGATATTGGAGATGACAAGAAGTTATTGATTTTTATTTGTGTCGATTGGCGATTAATGAATTCTACCATAACAGTGTCCAACCCCTTCAAAAATCAATGTGATACTACCTATTTCCATCTCTTCTGAAAAAACTGCTAGAAAACTTTTAATGATTATCAAAAACAAAAAAAGTATTTTTAAATCATTTTCTGAAAAACATTTATACTCTTTGCTTAAAACAAGTTTAACCCAAAACACACTTCAAGCCACTCACTAAAAAATCATTCAAATTAGAACAAATTATTTAAAAAAAAGTAAGGAAGAATCAGCAAAAATTAGTCAAAAACAGTTGAAAAGTAGCAATTGAAATATTCCAATTACCAATCGAATAATATAAAAACACCAAAAGTTTAGACAAAAACAGTTGAAAATTTGCAATCGAAAACAAATTAAACGCCTACAAAAAGTATTTCTTTAAAAAGTAAACAGTCGAAACAAATAATTGAAGATTTCTTGAAAGAAAGATCAGTGAAGCAATTAAAAAAATAATCGAGTAAGAGAAAAACAGCAGAAACTAGACAAAGTCAGTTGGAAATTTGCAATAAAAAAAACAATTAAAATATTTCTACAAAATATTTTTTAAACAATAAACAGTGAAAAATAACCCAAAAAAGGAGAAATCGACTAAAAGAAAAATAGGCGAAATGAGTCAATAACAGTTGAAAATTTGATATGAAGAACAATTAAAACCTATCTAAAACGTATTTCTTTGAAAAAATAAACAGTGAAAAAATTCTAAAAGAGCAAACAGTCGAGTAAAAGAAAAATATCATAAATTAGTCAAAACAGTAGAAAATTCACATTGAAAAAACAATTGAAACCTTGATAATAAATATTAACAATAATAATAAACAATCAAAACAAATAATTGAAAAGTTCTTAGAAAATAAATGAAGCATTTCTCTGAGAAAAAACAATCGAATAAGAGAAAAACAATCAAAATTTATTTAAAAAAATAGTGATGTGGCCATCATAGTACTTTCCCTATATATTTCTCGAAAAATATGAGGTTTACGCAAAAAGGTTATTGTTAATGATTTATTCACTTTTGAATTCTCTACAATTATTTGTAATAAAAGTTTCACGTAGCTCTAATAGTTTATTAGCAATTGGCAAAATATGTCAAAATTTTCAATTTTTATTTTTTTTCTCAAAAGTTAAGAATTTTATGAAAAATATGTTCGAATAAAACTTGTTCAGTTTTTTATTCCCTTTAACTTTTGTTTGAATCGTTTTTTAAAAATTTTCATATTTAGAAAAATATCACGAAAAAACAAAAAAACTCCTCGAGTAAACATCCACTTCGGGTCTACGAATGTTCACCAAAAGCTTTTCAGTTCCAGTTTTTAACCATAAAACCTTAAGTTTGAAATTTCATAGCTGACCGATAATTCGTTTTTGAGATACAGCGCCCACCGACAGACAGACAGACAGACAGACACACACACAGACACAAAATTTTTTTTTCCAGAAATTAGTTTAATGGACTCAGGGGACCTCAAAACGGATATTTCCGCAAAAAAAATTTTTCAAAAAAAAATCACGATCACAATACTTCCCCTATATATACTTCGTATATAGGGAAAGTAAAAATAACAATTTTTTTTTTAAATAAATGGTAAAAAAATGCTCAAATAGTAAACAATCGAATAAAAAAAAACAGCAGAAATTAGCCTAAAAAAATTGAAATAGAAAAAGGTAATTCAAATTTTTATAAAAGGAATTTCTTTAAAAATTAAATAAACAGTGGAAAATTTCTCAAGGATTAAACAACCCAGAAAGGGAACAACAAAGATTTGTCAATAATAGATGAAAATTTGCAATAAAAACCATTACTTACAAGTAGTTGAAATTTTTTTAATTTATTTTTTTAAATTGATTTGTTGTTTTTAAGAAAGCTATCCAAAGATAAGTAAATAAATAAAAGGTTTTTCTAGCCCTTAACGAATACACTAACTACTAATGAAGTATCAAATTTATTTTAATAGTAATTAATGAGACTATTAATATTTCTTACTGAAGTGAATTTAATATGATTTCTTCCTAACACTTGGGGTATTTGAAATTTTAACTTCCTTAGCTATTAGATACCACATATATTCTGAATTTTTGTGAATAAAAACTTTACAAAGATACTTTGCTTCATTGTCATCTCAATTTTATTCTCGCCATAGCTGAAGTCGAAGGCCAGGTCGTATTTCATGTGCCAGATTGTTCTGCTCTTTGCTTTATTTAGCTTATTTCTTATTTGTTTTAGTACATGGTATGTATATAACTTCTTCGTGTTATTCATATTTTTGTGTTGTCGACTATATAATTGACTTTGCAAGTAAAATATTTTATGATAAATGTCTTTACGTTCCAAAAAATATATTTTGGTTATACAACAATTATATAGTCGACAGCACAAAAATATTAGTAACACCAAGAAGTAATATATGGGACATATGCAGAAATCGATAAGATGTAGGCTTCATAATGCAAAGAAGCAGAACAATCCGGCAAATAACTACATAAAGTTTCTCACTAAACTACGAACTTTTGATTCATCTATCACTTGGTGAAACATATTGTAGCGATTGGGTAAATGTGTAATTAATTTCACTTGGTTTTATTTGTTTCACAATTTTATTTATTTTACTTCCCTAACTAGTTTCGATCACACGATCATTCTCAAAGGGTTGTAAAACCCTTGATCACACGATCATTCTCAAAGGGTTGTAAAACCCTTTGAGAATGATCGTGTGATCGAAACTAGTTAGGGAAGTAAAATAAATAAAATTGTGAAACAAATAAAACCAAGTTTCTCACTGATCAGGCAGAGCAACGAGCAAATATTAATACATTTTATAATTATGCAAGGTTTCCAACTCTTTCTGGGTGTATCAATTACACTCATATCCGAACATGTAGCCCTGGGAGTGAGAAAGCAAAAGTGTGTTGTAACCGAAAAGGTCACTAAATGTGCAGGTAACATATCGTAGCTAATATAAGAAGTTCTAGCATTGATATTGATTGTTGAGTTACGTGAAGATGAATAGTTCTAATAAAAACACTTGTAATCACTTTCTCCACAGTTTATTATAGTAATTACAAGTGTTTTTATTATTTCTAGCATTGATGTTTGTTATAGGTAGTTTCTGGCCCACCGATGGAAATATTAGTTATCTTAATAAGATACTAGTTCTCAACACAATAGTGTAATGTAATGTCAACACGATAGTAATAATAATAATAATATTTATTGTGTTAATACATTACAATACAAAGTTTACACTCGTCCAAGAAAACTATACATTAATTGTTCATTTAAACTTATAGTTGAGAAATTCAAAATTATTACATACATTTTGAATTTGTCCAAATTTAGGCTCCTTTTTTGTGTTGAAAGACAGTTAAAGTACTTAATACCGTAATAATTGGCACTGCATCGAGTTTGCTTAATTCTAGAATATGGAATGTACATATTGCTCACTGTTCTTGTGGAGTGCTGATGCATTTCGCTCACAAGTTGATAGTTTTCCATGTTTTGCTTAATGTAAATAAGTGTTTGGAGAATATATTGACGCGGAAGTGTTAAAATTTTGAATTTTATAAAAATTGGCTTTGTGTCGTCGTGGTAATTAGCTCATGGTAGGCTTGGATTAAGACGCTTTTGGAAGTGTAAACATTTCTGAATAAATATAAGAGTGAAGCTAATTATTTCGCGAGTTGGTTACAATGTTCAAACCATGTGAGAGATGGTTCGAAATATATCCCAAGGAGTTTTCCTCTTTTGTTTTTATCATCTTTTCCTACATTGCGAGTTCCAAGGATAATTGTTTGTTTTTTTCTCATTTAGAATTAATTTGTGTGCCCTGAACCAGTGTTTTATTTCATTTTGTTTGACATTTGTTATTTGCAGTAATTGTCCAGGTGTTTTGAACTTAGAGCTGTTGTATCGTCAGCAAATAATATCAGGTTCGTCGAATCTATTTGTATAATATAACATCAAAGTGCTGTTCATGTTAAATTTGAACGACATGAAATGACTGGAATTTTAATAGGAGACAGTGGATACACATGTAGACCTTGCCTTTTAACTCCAATTTTACTACCAGTTACTTCCTATTAATCATTTTGAAAATGTAAATTTTATATATACAATATGTATTTATTTATGAATACAAAATTTCAATTATATTGCAGGAAATGCCCAAGAAGAGCGTTGTAATAATGATTGATTTATTGATTTTACTTTACATGTTCACTTTAAAAATAATAACAATTAATATAAATTTACATATAACTTAACAATTTAAAGCAGGAACATGCAGGCAGAGCTCACGTAGTGTTCTTCCACTCAAACCTATATTACTTGATGATGACATCCTCACCAGCAGTTATTTTTAGCCATTTTAGGCAATATTTTGGCCATTACTGGCTTAGTCATTTTGTATGAGACTATTTTCTTGACGTTTCATGCACATATTTGCACTAGAAATATGGTAGAAAGTATTTGGAGTGTGGAAAAGATTATTTCCATGTTTGCAAAAAGGTCTAACTACCAAATTGGAAACATCTATAGGTACAATATATGCTTATGCTGTTTTATATAATATATGTTATGTTTTGGGAACAAACTTCAGAGTTTTTAAAAAGGTTTCATTTAGGTGCGTGTACAGAGTACAGTCTCTAACTACTCAACATTTATTACATTACAGAAATGAGAAAACTATTATATTATTCTTACAAACTAAGCATAAATACAATTAAGATATAATAAGGGGTGAATATTCATATGAGAAGAAAGAAAGCATTATTGAATAATACACCAATTGTTCAAGATCATTATGTGGACGGCAGGTAACTTATATATACAATACAACCATGCTAAATACAATTAAGATTATATTGAAGAACATTTTCATCAGCAACATGTTATTAATAATACTGTTGGACTAACTGCTTGTTAACAATTTATTCTACATCATTTTTAACAATATTCCGAGTGATTTTTGAAGGAAATTTGTAGCAGTTTGTGTATAATAAAATTATATAAATAAATTAAAATGAGTAGTAGTTAATAAAAAATAAAATCCGCTTATTATTTGTTATTTATTTTTATTTTTAAATTCTTAACATTAACTTTGCGAACTGTTCTCCATATTTTGCTTACTATCGTCTTTTTTCAAGGGGTAACTTTATGTAATTCGTCTTCACTTTCCGTAATTGTCCTTATTCTTTTAATGCGAAAATTGCCCTTTTACGACATTTATCTGGAAAAATCGGATTATTTATAAATATATCTTGTCGTAGCAAATTACAAGGGAAGTTTCTTTAAAAAACCAAATAATTATAAATGAATGCTTTTATTTTGCTCTCTATTTCGATTGTACTTACTTTAATCTAGATTAAATAAAACAACTATTTATTCCTTGTAATTTATCACACAAACTTTGCAAGTGTTCTTATTGACAATCAGGAAATATATTTACAATTCCGTCAATTTTTCCAAGACGCCAACGTAAAACTAGTGATATTTAAATGTCACTAAAAATACCAAATAGAGGATAATTTCCCGCGCTCGCCGAAACTACCCGAAGACGTGACTATTGGACACGAAAATAAATAGCGGTTAATTTATGATTCTACAATCCTAGATAAATCCCAAAATTGATCTCTGTCTATTAGTACGACTGTAAATAGCGGTTTAATTCGAGAAATTCATCTCCGTTTATTAGTACGGCTGATGGAGAATAAAACAGTCGAATTTCCTTATTTATAATTAATTGTCATGACGGATGGTTTCGCCTAAGAGACGGTTGGTGATGAGTCGCGGCAATGTTTCGATTATAAATTGATATATTCTTTGGAAACTATGCCGACGATATTCAGCATTGTGTCCATTCAAAGATTATTTCGAGCGGATGAAGGCGCGAAATGATTAACTTCAAGTACTTAAATGCGTTTTTGTTTACGTTGTCGATGGTGGTTGTTTTGAATGTTGAGTGTTATCCATGGGGTCGAAACAGCGAAAATGCGGTACAAGGATTGCCTACTTTAGATGCTGTAAGTACAAATATTGTTAATCAAAATGAGAAATAAAATATTTTAATTTCCAAAACACCAAAGTGATTTATTTAAATGAAAAAAGTAATAGCGATGATGATTTAAATTAAATTTTAGTTTAGACTTTCCTAATTGTATTAAATATAGTGAATGCATAAATGTAATTAATAATAATATATGTATTCTCAACAGGCAAAGGCCTAATTACAGAGAAAATACAAAAATAACTTAATCTATAATTTAAAATACATTAAATAACTAAAATAGGGCTGAAAGACCACCGGTCGATAGCCGTTGAGCAGAAAACCAATTATACCAGAAATTATTTTATTTTATCCATTACATGTATTATATTTCATTGTCTTTCTGTGAATAAAGATGTTTAGTAGTAGTAATAAAAACATAAATAATAAAGTTGTTATATGAATAATTAATAAAGATTATACTTCAAGGTCAAGATTAAATTTGATTCTGGTAATCTTTATGCAAAAATTGACATTTATGTATATTTTGGGATAATTTTGGATTGACATCTAAATTTAAAGGTATAATTCAAATATAAACAATATTTTAGTGACTTAAAATTGATTTATTCTTAAATTAATATTTAAGCAATAATAACTTAACAATAAATTTATGGTTTATCATTAATACTATCGATATTTTATGCAAATCATAGGAATATTTATATTCTGTCTTCTTAAATTGTACTCTTGACTATTGAAAATAAATTAAATATGTTTATGCAGTTTACGTGGTTGTATAAAATGGATCTATAAATCAGAAAATATTTTGCAACCTACAATATATTATATCTAAACATCCGGCAAACATTCAACAAAGAGTTTTTCCCTGGACCATTCTAAGAATATTTTGTTCTTTGGTGATTTTTGAAAGCCCGCTTTGTTTTGAAAATATAAGGCCAAAAAAATTTTCGACATTTACATTTTATTATCAAAAATTACTTGTAAAGTTTCTTAATCTAGAATAACACCTCACCAATTAGTCTTCTTGGTAGAAATACCGGTGTAATCATCCAACCAAAACGTTCAACGAGAACTGATCTTCAAGTATCCCGTGTGTACAATTTTCAGCCTACACATGGTTGTTATCAAAATTCATTATTGCATTTCTTGAAAAATTCGCTTCGGCTAAAAGAATCAGCGTCAATAGTTGGGGACTTTGAATCAGAAAATCAGCAGTAAGAAGTACCTGAACGCTTGTGCGTGACAACAAATAGTCTCTAAGAATGTTCAAAACAGTCCTATTACTTACATTTCGAGTAGAAGTACCTGGATTTTCCTCTATCATGTCCAGCACATTCTCTTCTACTTCTGCCGTTCTTACTGTCATAGATCTTCGTTTCAATGTGCCTGTTTTATGGAGACGTTGATGAATACTTTGGCATTAAGTTGATATTTTTTACTTCAGTAAATAAAACACTTAAAAATTGTTTTAGAAGTGAACTACTAAAACAAGATAATACCATTTAGTGTCATCTATTGTCTAAGCGTTGCGCTATTATTCCCCAGTTTGTGGACAACCACAGCAATATTTGCAACAATATTAATGTGAACACATTGAATTATTATTATTAACATCAGGGTTGTTATTAAAGTTTTGTGTGTTTTGTGTTTTATTTAATTTAATTCCACTATTTGTTTTTTATAATTCATACGGTTCACAAGGTATACAGGGTGTCCCACAACTCCTGTTTATTTAAACAGTTTAACTGTATTTGTGATATTTTATATAGATGGAAAATTTTAATTTGTTATTATTTAATAAAAACCTTAAAAAATAAATATTCAGTTCAATCAATCCAATTATTCTAGTAGTTCATACAATTAGTTTAATAAATGTTCAAAATGGCCACCATTTTGTTCTAAACACTTCAAAATTCTACGGATTGTTTCATTATTTGTGGCTTTACTGATTTCGTTGTAGTTTAATTTGCCAAATTCGGATATTATTTGTTCAATTAACTCTTCTTTGGAATTAACTGGTCTGTCATATACATTAGTTTTAATGCGACCCCATAAATAAAAATCAAGGGGTGTTAGGTCAGGCGATCTTGGTGGCCATCGCTCTGGTCCAAACCAGCGATCTTCAAACATTCTTGTTAATTCTTCATCTACGGCATACGACGAATGCGCTGGGGCGCCATCCATTTGGTACCAACAATTTCTAACAGTATTTAATGGTAAATTATCGGTAAATTCGGTTATCGTTCTTCGGAGTATTTGCAAATATCTGCTGCTGGTTAAATTTTCGTAGAAAATTTCAAATCCTACAACATCATTCATCATATATGCAAATACGTTAACACTGAACGCATTTTGGAAGTTTCCTTGTTGTGTAAAGTGTGGATTTTTATCAGCCCAAAAGTGCCAATTATGACTATTTACAATACCTTCTCCTCCGAATTTTGCTTCGTCCGTCCAAATAATATTACGCAAAAAATGGGTTTTCCTGAAGTTTTACTAACAGCTTTTCACAATTTGTTGAATTTAGTTCTCGTTTATGACGTGAAACATTTTTAATATTAAGGGTTGTTTATAGAAAGGCACTTGGTTGGTTTGACAATTTTTACACAATATTGTAAACGATGTACATGGTCATTTGGATTAATTGCTTGCACTTTAATACATGAATATGGGTGCATTTTATGCTTCTTTAAAATTCGCTGAATAGATGATCGGGTTATTCCAAGATTGTTGTGCGCAGATCTTATTGAAGCATGTGGATTGACTTAAAATAGGCTAGTAAACTTACTTCGTTTTCTTCTTCATCAATTACAAATTTATCTCTTTTCGCGACCTGCTAAGTAGTACCAGTTTGCAAAAAGTTCGCTTCTATTCGTCTAAATTTCCTTCTATTCATTGTCGTTAAATGGAGATACCTTTCATTAAATAATCTGCAGGTCCTCTCGACAACTCTTAGACTTTGGCCGTGAATGTAAAATAAATTAAAAATATCTTTATTGGAGTAATTATCTTTGGGTTTCATTTTAGCTGTACGTCACTATTGAATAAAGTAATAACAATACGTTGATATTTTGATTTAAAACAAGTTTTTTTTTTCTGGATTCGCTTGATAAAATGTATAGCCAACGTTTTTTAATTGCACAGAATATTGACATATCTTTACAAACATGTTAATAACTTTAAAAGTAAAGAAGATAGGTATAGGGAACGCTAGTTTAGATAAAAGAACAATTAAATTCTGCGTCAGAATATGCAAAAATATACAGGGTGTCCATTTAAGAAAAACGAGATATATTGGTTTAAATTTGACCAAATATGGTTTGAAATTTTAAACACCCTGTATATTATTTTTTCAAAAATAACTCATCATTAGATACCGTCAGGTATTGACTATGTATAGCCAAAATTACAATCCTTCAATTTTATTTCAGTCGGAGATATGTATTTTTAAAGTGAACTCTGAAAAAGCACAAAACTTTTAAAAATATCAATTATCCCGAAAACGCTTAAATTTGGACGTTATGTTACTTAATAATTTTTTTCACAGAATTTTATGTAGAATCTAAATACGTATTAAAAAATATAGTATTCCATTTGAAATAAGGAAGTTGGTGTTGACTTCCGGTATAACCGGTAGTCGTATAATCTTGAAAATATATTATTTAAATATAGCACACTTGATTACACAAGCCATGAAAATTTCATAAAAATACATTCACTAGAAGTCCATAAACTTTTGATGTGCGGTTTAGGTGGGACACCCTGTATATAGTACACTTAGTCATCTAGAAATTTTTTTCTAGAAAAAATATCGCTAATTTTACACATTCATTAAATATTATTGATTTAAAAAGTATGGATTTCTTCGCTCTCTCTAAAAAATTAATTTGCGGAAACATTCTGGGATATTTTATTATAATGGCATGCTTTCGAAGATTTCTTGAATTAAATTGCAAACTATCATACTTTTATTACCTAATTATCTAGCATATTTGGCTGCACACTATTTTGCACGTTTCTTATAGCATTAAACTAATGCTATTAGAAATACCGTTCAGTAATTACTAAAGTTAATATTAAAAACAAATCAAGGAATAATAATTACATGCGATTATTAACTGTAAGACCACACATTATAGGTTTCATTAAAGAAGAGATTTAAAATTATATACTCACACATCATACAACTTTTTTTTACATCGTTTTAAGGTCACAGTTTAGAAATCATTCATATTCTTCATAATAAGTACCTTAAATTTATTTAATTACTTATAGTAGTAACTAAATATGTATAATAATAATAATAATAATATTCTTTATTGCCCAACAGTATAAACCAATAACAGGACAATATAACTATAATAAAATATAATACTAAGTATGCTAAATTACTAATAACAAAAATAATAACAAAAAAGTTCATAATAAAATAAAAATGTTATGGTATAATTGAAACAAATGACGAAAACTAAAATAAAAATTCAAAATTGTAAAATACAAACATGTATATAGAAACATCATAGAAAATATTTGTATTTTTCATGTTTAATTGTGGAGGGATTTACTTTTTGGTACATCTTGAATATAATGAAGGATAAATGATTACTTTATTTTACCACATAAAGTCATAATGAAGTATTTCATTGCGGATACGTTTAATTTGTGGTATATCCTGAATATGATGAAATTAAATTCGATAACTTTGTTTTACCACTATATTTATATAATTACAAATGACTAGTTTCCAGTAATGAGAAATATGTATAATTAGTCGAAATTATAGTCACTTGTAATTCTACAAATATAGTGGTAACAACTTGATTTTTTTGAGTTTGATTTCATTAATGATGAAATGATTCATTCATGAGGTGAGAAAATTTAACAATAACTTCGTTAGGCCATAATAACAGCTTATATAGCTTAATATCAAAAAGCTTTAAAATACACAAGATTTTAAATGATAAAACAAAATAGCAAATACGTGTTTTCAGTATAGCAATGAAAGCTTAACGTATACAGGGTGAGTTTTTTTCGATGTTCTCTATGGGGATCTCGGAATCTATAAGAGATAGAGAAACGGTTAAATGGGGAAAGAAGTGTAGATTAACGAGACGAATAAAATTCCACTTTCAAAGTTTTCAAAAAAGTCAAGGGTAACAAGATATTTTGAAAAAAGTAAAAAGTGTCAATTTTTTCAAATCAATATATCTCGATTATTATAGCAGATAGAAGAAAACTGTAAAGGACAAAGTTTTAGATAATTTTATGTAGATTAATAAAAAATAATCAGAAAATTTTTATCGCCATTATTTTCCGAGATATGATGCAAACTTACATTTTTTTAAATGGAAACCATAGTTGGCTATGATCTCATTCAAAAGGTATTTTTTTCTCTTTAATCCAATATGACATACGACATAGTTATTTCTAAAAATAAGTGAGTTATAGTCATTTTAAATTTTATTATAAATAAAAAATGGGTAGCCATGAAAAAGATGAAAGTAAAACAATTGCAGTTGATTATAATAATAGCAATATTGTAATTATTAGTTCTACAAAGTTAAATAAAAATGGAAAACCAGCATAAGTAAAATAATTTTATAATTATCAAATGGCCTTCTGTATGTGGTATAAACCCATTTGTCAAGAGGATAATACGTTTCTTACAAAAATATTACGAACAGATGAATCGCGATTCACTAATTGTGCTATTTTTAATCGCCATAATGAACATAGATGAACTTAAGAGAATCCACGAGAAGTTTCACAGAGAAAACTATAAATTAAATTTGGGTTTAATCCATGGTGTGTTTGGATTAATAATTCTCGGTCCATATATTTTTGAAAGCTCACTAAGTGAAACTGATTACTTTTAATTTCTTCAGAAAACATTTGAAGATATACTCGATTGTTTAAATTTATCATTACAAGCAAGATTAAAATGGTTCGAATATGACGGTGCTTCACCTAATAACACGTTGGCTTTACAAATTGTTTAAATGATGCTTTTCCTAACTAATAAGTGGGAAGAAATAAACCAATCCCAGGGCCACCTAGATCTCCCGATCTGTGCGTTTTAGAATTTTTTCTGTGGGGTTATGTAAAAAACAAAGTATATGAAAAATCATATCAATCTATGGAGGATCATAAACTAGTTGTTATTGAAACATTTAATTCAATTTACATGAGAATAGTCAAAAAGCCATAAATTCAAATTTAAAAAAAATATAATTTATATCATAATAGTATTAATAGTGGACTCTTTGACTATATTTTTTAATATTAAAATTTCTCTCCCATTGATATATTGATAATTACAGAATTACTTTATGCAGTTGTTTCATTTTGATTTATCTCTGTAAAACGAATGATTACAATATTACTAATATTATAAACAACTGCAATTGTTTTACTTTCATCTTTTTCATGGCTACCCATTTTTAATTTATAATAAAATTTTAAATGACTATAACTCACTCATTTTTAGAAATAACTATGTCATATGCCATATTGGATTAAAGAGAAAAAAATTACCTTTTGAATTAGGCCACAGCCAACTATGGTTTCCATTTAAAAAAATGTAAGTTTGCGTCATATCTCGGAAAATAATGGCGATAAAAATTTTCTAATTATTTTTTATTAATCTGCATAAAATTATCTAAAACTTTGTCCTTTACAGTTTTTTTCTACCTGTTATAAAAACCGAGATATATTGATTTGAAAAAATTGACACTTTTTACTTTTTTCAAAATATCTAGTTACCTTTGACTTTTTTGAAAACTTTGAAAGTGTAATTTTATGCGTCTCGTAAATCTACACTTCTTTCCCCATTTAATCGTTTCTCTATCTCTTATAGTTTCCGAGATCCCCATAGAGAACATCGAAAAAAACTCACCCTGTATATTGACAATATACCTATACATTATGGCATCGCCGGCAAACAACTTAAATACTGAAGATTTGATAAACAAAATTGAATAGCTTCCGGCAATATGGAATTCAACAACGCCTAAGTATTCGAACAAAAGAGAAAAAAGAAACTCGTGGGAAATTATTTTACGAAAATTCGTCCTCAATTTTGACGAACTTTCACTGAGTCAAAAGAATGAACTTTGTCAGTACTCTGCGGCGCCATGAAGTGGCTCCGTGTAAATGGGCCCTGTTTCCAAATTTGTGCTGCGGAAAGTAAATATATTTCCTTGTAGAAAAATCGGCAGGGACAAGCGTATAGTTTATTATTTCGATTTAAATAAAGATTTTTCGATAGATTTAAGAAGAGATAAGTGGTTTATGGTTTCAACACGATGGGGCATCACCACATTTTTTAAAGGCAGAGAAGAAGGCTCGACATTAAAGTGATTTTACACTAATGTTATTCCTTTTTTAGAGGGCCCTAAATTCTAACGCGTATTCCAGTACAATAGAAAATTAAGATATTTGACTCAAAACACAAATGGCAAAATAATTTATTAGAAATGATAAAGATATATTACATGGAGTACATTTTATTTATTTGCGAAGTCATAATCTTTGCATTCATGAACATGGAGTTTACATTGAGCATTTGCTAAAAAATAGTTAATTAACAATTATTTAGTATTTACGTGCCGGTTTTTTTATTCAATCGAGTAACTCTCATTCTCTCATTAATAAGTCAATAATGAAGATACCATATTTTATTAAATAAAACACTAGTTTGGCACTTTGTTTATTTGATAGCTGACAGTTTGCTATTGATAATGGTCACTTTGTGACCGAAATGTACATTTAGCTATAAAATAAACCAAGTGAAAAAAGTGCCAAACTAGTGTTTTATTTAATATAAATATTTTCACGTACTCGTAAAACTCACCGATACCATATTTTATTTCTTTTGTGGCGAAACTGTACAAAATAGAAAATAATATTAAGAGACTTCGAAACTTTACAATTAACCAGTCTTTTAGATAGTATTTTTAAAATAATTATAGGGTGTGCTAATAACAAAAAAATAGGGTACTACTGTTTTTTGTTTTTGTCTATCTGTAATGACCATAAATACAGCTGGGAGGAATATCTTCACTTCGATTAAGAGATGTAGTTGTTTTTGTGCAAAGTATTTTTATTTATTTATGTGTTTAATTATTTTAAATTGTATTAATTAGTTAGATGTATATAAAATTTTCATGTTTTTATTAAATAGCTTTTATTAATGTTTTAAAAATTTTACGACTTTACCTACTATTTATTATCGATTTTAATTGTTTTAACTTATTTTACCTATTTGAGCTGATGTATTTTATTTGACATTTATCTTTTTGTGAATATTTTATCTGTGTATTTTACTTTATTAGCCTATTAACCACTATTAGTACCTCGCACTATTGCCAACAGTCTCATATTCTCGCCAGTAAAATTTTTCAGTTATGAATTGTAATATGCATGACTTGTGTAAAAGATTATAAGTAATTTTTTATTTATTTATTAACTGAAATGATATGTTATATTATGATAATCAATAATCCCAAAACGTAACTTGATCGAATATAGCGTTCAATTATTATAAAAAAAAAAAAATTTTGGAACTTTGAAGGCTAATTCTGGCTTAACCGTAAATTTTTGGATATATTATGTTATCCAAATAGATAAATAGTTAAATCATTATATTTTTTCCCAGGAATAAGTAGTCTACATTAACGGGACACCCTATATATTTCAATTTCATGAAACTTACTTAGGCGTGTAGCTCATAGATAATTATGAGTTATTTGGATTTTAATTTTAATTTTCTTTAGTGCAAATCATTAATAAAGCTTCAAGGGAGGTTTATAGCTACACTTCTATTTATTCATTTAATTTTGCAGTAAAAACGACGTAAAAATTCTCTATTTAAACAAATATAACTAATTATAAACCTGGTTTTAACCTTCGTCGTTCGACATACAAAATATGTTTTCTTAATTACCAATCATTACTTCACAATTTTCTATGGCCCGACATGCGAAAAGCATGTATTTTTCGAGCAATTCTGTCAGAAAAATGTTGCTAGAATTATTATGGTTCTACTGTTAACGTGGATGCAGAAGACGTTCTGGTGAGGGGCTGGCAAGGAAATGGCACTAGCGAGGCTCTGGTTCTGGTTTAAATGGGCTCTTTGTGCGTCCATTTGCCTATGACAGGACTGCAGCAAGAGGGACTCTGAGGATGTCCGATGGATTTAGACATCTCCCATTGTGGATTTTCGTAGGTTGGATAATACGGGGCAATCTAGAAGTACATGCTTCGCGGTTTCCTCTTCTGCTTCAGACCCTCTGCAGATAGGACTAGGTTGTAGTCCCGGTTTGTTCAGGTGTGATCGTAAATTGCAGTGTCCTGTAAGAAGCCCTACGACCTTCCGTAGGTTTTCTCTGGACAGTTGCATACAATATCTGGCCGTTTTGGTGTCCATTGCGAAGAAGTTTTTTGAGACTCTACAGCCAGGTGTGTTGTCTCATCGCTCTTTGTGGAATCTGATTGATGCGGTTTTCAGTAGGGTACTCAGATCTAGCAGAGAGGGCAGCAGGGAGGGGTTCGGTCTGCTTACCGTTTGTCCCGATGCCTTCCTCGCCAAACCATATGCTATTCTGTTCTCTCTGCTATTGTTGTGTCCTTTTACCCAGCATAGAGTTACCTCGTTGTCACGAGCAACTTCTTCCAGGATTTCACAGCATTCCAACGTTAATGCTGAGGTTATTTTGCAGTTGGCAATAGACAAGATTGCAGCTCTGCTGTCCGTTATAATGTGTATGTTTTTACCCTTAATCTTCTTGTCAGAGCTTGCTTTTGCTGCATATAGTATTCCCACGAGTTCCACCATTGTTGATGTACTCATTATCTTACCTATAGCAGTACTGTTTTTTAGGGACAGGTTTTTGCAGAAAATTCATATACCAGCCCCTGCTTTCGTTGACGAACCATCAATGTATATGTGGATGTCTTTGTGCTTGCTTCCTACTCCTAAGTTTTCGAATCTCAGGTCTATTTGAAGCTTCCTGTTGAAAATGTATTTCCGAGAAATGTTGTCCACCAGCATCATAATCTAGGGTATGCTTTTCCTTAGATCCTCTAAGATCATGTGGTGTTCACCTCCTCCGTTGCTTATAAGCCATGTCTTTGTTGCTCGAAGCCTTATAGCCGCCGCTGCTGCCTGTTCTCTGATAAATATATCTTAGGGTGACAGGTGCAGCAGGGCTTCCATAGCCGCTGTTGGTGTTGTTCTCATGGCTCCTGTCGCGCTCAAAAGGGCACTGCGTTGAACGTGGTCTAGGAGCCTTGCGGCTGATTTCGTGGTCGTTTTTGGCCACCATATTAATGATGCATATGCATATGGCTGTGTAGATCCATAGGGCTACCTTTGGAGATAGTCCCCATGTTTTCCCCACAACTCGTCTGCATTGCCAGAGGGCTATGCATGCTTTCTTAGATCTCTTCGTCAGGTGGGCATTTCAGTTTAGTTTTTTGTCTAGAAGAATGCTCAAGTATTTGACTCCATCTTTCAGGATGAGTTCTTCGCCCCGAAAGCTTGGTGGTTTGAAATCTTTAATCTTCTTTCTCCTTGTGAATAGTACCAGTTCCGTTTTTGTCGGATTTACGGAAAAATCCTGGTATGTGCACCATTTGTTTAATATGACGAGAGCATCTGACATACGTTTAGCTAGCATACTTTCCGAGTTGCCGGAAAGTAGTATCCTGATATCGTCGGCGTATCCTACCGTGAAGAAGCCCTGTTTATTCAGTGCCTCTAGTAACTCGTCTACGATAGGTTCCGTAGTAGGGGAAACAGCACTCCTCCCTGTGGGCAACCCTTTGCGACCCGGCATACAAGTTTCGTGTCGCCTTTTGAAATATTGGCAGTCCTCCATTGCAGCATGTTGGAGATTCACTGACTTAAAGCCACCGGAACTCCCCTGCGTCGAAGTGCCGTTGTTATCTTTGGGAAGGAGGTCCTATCAAAGGCTCCTTCAATGTCCATAAAAGTCGCCAGGGCGAAGGTTTTTTGCTCGAAGGATTGACCAATTCTGCTCACTATGGTGTGCAGGGCCGAGTCCGTCGACTTGCCTTCACAGTATGCATGTTGATTGGGATGTAAAGGGTGTTTAATGAGGGTAATTGGTCCTTTGTTAAGTCCCGACTCCATTACGTGATGAGCACACCAGTCAATGGCGGCTATTTCGGCCTGGAAGACAGAGGCATGCTTCCCCAGAGCAATCGGACCTCATATTTAGTGTCTTTTCTTCTTGTAGTACTTTAAATGTTGCCGGTCTTGATGGCCCCATATTTAAAGTGTGGTAGCGATATTATGTGTTCCATGGCTGCCGTGGGCGTTGTTTTCATTGCCCCAGTTATCAGCAGACACGCCGGTCTTTGCACTCTTTTAAGTTTTACTGCTGCGCTTTTGGTTTGGGTCCTTGATACATGTCACTTAATAAAATGTAAAAATATAATCACATTCAAACAGATTAAAATTATATATTAAAATTAGGAGAATAATTTAATAAAATATTATTGGGCATTCAGATAGTAAAATCAATTAACTTCGTGGGCAGGCATTCATCAACGCTATAAAAAGCCATATTTAAAAAAAAATTAATTTTGATTTTGAAATTTTTCAGTGAGAGTTTCTTGATGACCTGAGGCAATAGATTATAAAGCTTTAAAATTAAAGCCATAATCGTTGCTGGCGCTTCTTTATTTTAGTATGCGATGATGAGCAGGATAAAGCTTATTACTGTTTCGAGTTGAATAACAGTGTATTTGTGCATAGGTGGTATATGAATTAATATGCTTGTGAGTATAAGTTACACATTCCATAATAAAGACGGATGGTAGAGTGAGTATCCCAATTTTAATAAATAATTGCCGGCAGCCCTCTCTAAATGACGCTTTGGTCAACACCCTGATTGCACGACGTTGAAGAGAAAATAGCCGATTCATTATTGATGCATGACCCCACATTAATATACCATACGTTATATGGCTGTGGAATATTGCAAAGTATGCCGAACTTACACTCTGCTGGGATAAAGAATTAATAAGATTTCTTAAGAGAAAAATGGCAGAGTATTGTTTCTTGGAATGCCAATTTAATTTAAAATCTAACTGTATACCTAGAAACTTAGTAGAAGAAGTAGTTGGAATGTTTGTGCTTAAGGAAAATATCTGTTTCTCGTTTTTTTTTTTCAGTATTTAGTGATAATCTATTGGTGTTAAACCACTCCAATATTTCAAGATTTGTATGATTGTTTTTTAATAATAGGTAATGAATATCAGCTGTTTGGTTTAAGCAAGTATGCCGTCCGCGTAAAGGATTAACTTTGCATTAACCGCATGATGTGGGAGATCATTTATATAAATGAGAAAAAGCAAAGGGCCTAAGATTGATCCTTGAGGTACACCGTGACATGTACTAACCTCCTCGGATAGACAGCCATTCACATTTACCCGCTGACGTCTATTGGCTAGATACGACCCAATAAGACGTATACTGGTAGGATTAAAATTTAGAAAGTATAGTTTAAGTAAAAGAATATCGTGTGACACGCGATCAAATGCTTTACTGAGATCAAAATACGATGCCATTATGTGTTTACCTTCATTGAAACCTTTCAGTACCTCCTCCAACAAAGCACCGATTGCATCCACTGTGGACACTCCCTTACAAAAGCCAAATTGGCTTTTGTTGAGCATGTTGCAACTCTCCATAAATTCAATTATTTGTGTAAAAAATAATTTTTCCAGAACCTTAGAAATAATTGACAGCAAAGAAATTGGCCTATAATTGTTGGGATCGGTAGTACTTCCTTTCTTGAAGATTGGAACGATGCAGCCAATTCAAATCAGGAAACACTGAAAACCGAATACAGAAATTAATTAATTTTGTATGGGGTAATGTAAGCACATCAGTAACTCTTTTTAGTAGGTTTGAGGTCATGTCGTATATGTCACGTGCAGATAAATTTTTAATACATTGTATTGCATTCCTTACCTCTATTGGACTAACCTCATGAAAACTGAAATATATTTTTGGGCATACTGCACTACTGCACATTAATTTTATACGATTTTTGTCCATTTAACCTTCAATTAGTTTTTCTGCAATTGAGGTAAAAAATGTGTTTAATTCATTAGCTGATATATCAATATTTGTGTCAAGTTTATTTCCTTTAGAATTTATAATAGACCACAGAGCTTTGAAGCTTTGAATTCTTGATAAATTTTTCATTAGCGCTAATTCTGGCTGCTTTTACTTCATTGTTATAGTAACGTTTGTATTTTAAGTAACAATTTTTTAAATCAGGAAACCTATCACTTGCTGCTTTCAATAGCTGGAGAGTTTCCCTCATTTCCTTTAAATTCCCATTAAACCATGTGAATTTGTGAGATTTAAAAGTAATTCGCTTTTCAGGAAAACAATTAATTAAACATTCACTTATAATGTTCATAACTATATTAAATTTAGTTTCAATATCTAAATTTACGTTATAAATGAAATGAAAATTTTGGTTATTTAATGACTGTATATAGGTTAAATCAAATTATAACTTCTAGGCAGTATGGATTTCAGGGGCGGTTTCAGGGGGGGTAATTGGGTAATTAATTTATTCGTGATTTTTGTTTTTAGTTAATTAAATTAATATTATTTGCTCAGAAAATTAAAAAAACTGACGATTGTTCATTAAATAAATATATATCAATAGTCAATTTAAATCATCCATCTACATCCGCATCGACATTTACCGAATACAGAGGAGAATCTTCAGGATCTTCATCAGGTTGTTCCCAGCAATGGAAAAAGGAGCATACAACATGTACATCTAGTAACGTTGAAATTTACATTGATATAGTTAAATTTAGTAATGTTAATGTTGATGAAATTGAGAAATTTCGAATTATAAATTGTAAACGGAAACCAAATGAGACTTTTGTGTTACCTTATTCTGTACATAAAAAAGGTGGATAAATAAATTAAATATTACTTGTCTGAAAAACATTTTAGACAATTTAATTGGTTTATGGTTTCTAATCATTTAAACGTAATCTTTTGCAATATTGCATCTTTTTTACAAAATTTGTAAGTACCATAAAAATTCAATTGTTTATGCGGAAAATTTTATAAAATCGTACCCCATCACGAGATATAAGAAATAAATTAAATATGGAAAGACTAATGAAAATGATGGTAGCGACCGTTACTATGTGGTAGTTCATTTTAAAAAAGGTTAAATGAAAATAGTTTTTAAGTTTTTATACCACTATTTATTGTATAATATACACAAACAAAGTTTACAATATATTATCAATTTTGACACAACTATAGTTTCGACCTTTGCAGGTCATTATCAAGTGTTGAATGAAGAAGAATACAGGGTGTTAACAATTTATAGGGGAGGTATGAATTTTTAATGGAAAGACTAGTTGCAGAAAATAGAAATATATTAAAACCAATAATCAAAAGTATAATTTTTTGGGGTAAACAAAATATTCCCTTACGAGATCATCGTGATGCTGGTTTTCTCTTAAATACAAAATCTATTACATACGAGGGCAATTTTCGTGAAATTCTACGTTTCGAATTGTAGCTGGTGAAAAACTTGAAAAAAATCATTTGAAAAATAGTTAAACATATTTCACAAATGTCTATTGAAATATGATAATTATAATGATGTTACTCATGAACCTATTCTTGAATTGGAACAGATGGATGGTCCGTTATGATGGAAGAATTAAAGGGTGCTGTATCTATATTGCAGTCAACCTTGTCCAACATTTTTAGAACACCATGTTTCAACCATGCCTAATATTTGTCCATATTAAAATGTATGCAAGTAATTTTTTAATGCCTCGTCCATAAGACACCATGTGATAAACATGCTTTTTAAACATTGTGGAGTTATTGTAATTAATTTCATAATCTTCTAATAAAGCTAAATTGCTAAAGAATTCGATTTGTACCCCAAATTTCACAGTTACGCTATGATCTTTGTCCGATAATTTTAGAAATAACTTGACAACTAACACTGACAAATAACACTATTGATGTTTTATATTCAATAAGAGGAAAACTACTGCCACATCGTTTAAACAATTTATAATGATGCAGTCAATATTTTAAACAAATTACAAATTGAAATGACGAAATCTCGAATTAGCAAATACCAGAGAATTAGACCAAACGTGGATCAACCTAATATAGAGGATTATTTTTATTTATCTTTTCCCCTTTTATCCATTATGGGTGTCGGACTTATTCTCTACAATGTGTTTAAATTATTTTCTTTTACTTTTCTTCACTATTGTTGCCTATCTTGTGCCATTTTTCTTACTTCTTTCTTTTCTTTTCCTCTTCTTTCCGCTGCTTGATGTACTTGCTCGTTCCAACCCTTCCTTGGTCTTCCTGATTAATTTTTGTCTTGTGTTTTACCTCGTGTTTTCTTTTCGTTAATCTTTTATCTTCTAATCTGTATGTATGACCCAATCATCCTAATGGTCTCTCTTTTTTTTTACTGATTTTATTGATTTAATATTGAACTGTTTTCTTACTTCTATATTTCGTACTCTGCCTCTTTTTGTAATTCTCTCAATCTTTCTTAGGTATCTCATTTCCATTGCATTGGTTTTGGATAACAGCAAAACCAATGCAATGGAAATCTCTCTGCCATGATTCACAACTATATAGCAGTGAATGTCTTACAATTCTTTTATATACTTCTGTTTTTATTGTTTTTGTAAACTCTCTTTTCTCTAAGAATGTTTTCTTAATTGTGTTATAGATCATTCCTGCTTTGCCTATTTTTCATCTTTTTCTGAATTATATTTATAGTTAGTTTTTCCAGCTCCTCTTTGTATATTTCCAGGTTTTTCTTCGGAATCTGCTATGTCGTCGGCAAACATTATTATTTGCATTTTTAATAGTTTTTTTTATACCCTATCTTTGTGTTCTCTTTGTTTGATATTTTTTATTGCTTCATCTTTAAGTAATGCAAATAGTAAAGGGCATAATACAAACTTGTCTCAGTCCTGTTTTGGTCTTGAACTCTTCCGATTCTTTATTTCCTATTCCTACTTTATTTTTGTAATTTTTGTATAACTCCTTTACTATATTTATTATGCTTCTTTTTATCCGTCTATTTTCAAATATATGCCATATGTCCTCTCTTCTTACCCAATAATATGCTATTTTAGGTCGATGAAGCATATGTGTAAATATTTTTTGTTAGTTGTCTCATTATGTATATTAAGTCTTGATTGCTTCTATTATTTTTTTGAATCCGTGTTGTCCTTCTCTCAGCTGTTGATCTAATTTTTTACCGAACTGCGCCCAGGATTGCTTATTTCTATCTTGATTTTGTGTTTTACTGTTTTATTTGCTATTTTAAATCTTCTGTTATCTTGTTCTTTCCTTGTTTTCATGTAAGTCTTCCAATTCTCTTTTTTTGTTTTTACAAATTGTTTTACCTCTTTTGACCACCACCTGTTGTTCTTTCTCTGATTGTTTGATATAGTGATTGTTCCACAGCTTTCTTGGGGTGCTGCACTTATGTGTTTGACTTTTGTGTTTGCTATAATGAGGTTGTTTGCTATACATAATTCTATAGTTATTTTTCCATTGAAATAAATAATATAATTATTCATCTGAATGATGAAGCCACTGTGTAGCGAAACATGTTGCAGTATTCAACAACAAATGTAAAACCCTACCAACAGTGTTGTTTTATTTCAATGTGTTATGGAGTTGCATCATGTATACGCTTCTTCAATTCAATTCGTTTTCCATTTTCATTTCTGTTCTCATCTCTATACTTTCTCCTGCATATTTTTTTTGCCTTAATAAAAATGTATTAAAATCTTTGTGTTGTAGAAAATTAACTAATAATTAGAAAAAACACGAAAACATTTCGTAAATATGTCATACCATAGTCACTCACAAACTATTTAACGTACATTCAATCATTTTTAGTTTATTTGGCAGAAATAAATACGTTCATACTAGTGGTGCTTTGATAGCCTTGCTATTTGTAACACGCAAATTACTTTTGTATAATTCAATGTCTGTCGAGATATTAGCCAGAGAAGTATTTGTTTCAATAAGTGATTTGTTTTGTAGCCTTAAAAAGACTCATTGTTGTAGATTTACGAAATGTTTTTGTGTGTTTTCTAATTTTTTACTCTTCTTATCCTGCCCTACACTTCCATTAATATCTCCCTCTTAGTATATTATGTTATTTCCGTTTTTTTAAATTTCTTCTCTTAATTCCTCTTTTTTCCTTAATAATTCTTACACTCCATATTCCTATTTTTATTGTATTTAACTTTTTTCTTTCGCTGTGATGTCTTGTTTTTTTATTTGCTTCTTATTCGTACTCCTCACCGTTAATTGTTATCTTTCGGTATCTTTCATTTTGCTTTTTCTTCTCTTGCTATTCCTCTATTTTCCTTTAGCTTTCATTATTTTTTGTTTTGTTTCCCTTGTCCCAACTTCGACTCGTATTATTTGTTTTTCTCTATATAATGTGAAATTCTCGACATCTGTTCTTGGTTTGCCTGTTATTATTATATTATTTTTTATTCATTTGCTGTTCTTACTTTTCCACTTTGTTTCCAGGTTGTCGATTCTTTTCAACATCTCTTGCTTTTCTAGCTCCCACTTCTCTTCTTTATTACTATTTTTCTGATCTCTTCTTTTAGTTCTTCTGAGTTTTTTGCCATTTCTCTTATCAAGACTTTAAACATGTTCTTTAGTTCCTCCATTTCCACATCGTTGTTTGCTTCGTGAGTTTTGTCCTTGTTTTTATCTTCCTTTGTTTTATTTTTGTATCCTGGTGTTGTTACAACGTTTTGTTTCGCTGCTTCCGTTCTTCTATCTTGTATTCTCCATTAATCATTTGGAAACTTTGGAATCCATATTCAGGGCTGTCAATATCTCTTTTTGAACTCATTTGTTACTTTATTCCCTACTTCAATTTAGTTTTATATATTTTAACACTACTAATTTACTTTTTTGTGGACTTTTGTATGCACACGGTTCATTATCGAATTAATATATTTACCTCTCCTGAATAATATTATTACAGATCTGCAATACAGATTTAATAAAGACACGATGAATTTATTCAATTTTAACACAATAATACCTAGTGATTTTTAATAAATTTAGTTGCAATAATCTGTTTCAAAATTTACAGAATATTTTATTATGTTTTTATATGTCCTATATTTATTTCGGGTGTGATATTATTTTGATTTTATTTAAAAATAATAATATTTTATTATTATATAATAGTCTATTTTATATAAATTACTTTTCTTTTAAGTTAATTGCTTTGTATTTATGGAATTATAAAAATATTTCCGTTTTTTTCTTTTTTTAAAATTAATACCGGTGTTCCGCAAGGTTCAAACTTAGGGCCCTTGATATTTCTAATATTTATGAACAATAAAATAAACTATGACTACCTCATGTACGCGGATGATATAAAGGTATGCCTTGTAATTGATTCTGAATTGGATTGTGAATTTTTGTAAACTAATTTAGAATCAATGCATAGTTGTGAACTGCGAATAGACTTGATATCAATATTTCCAAATGTTGTATTCTGTCTTACTAACGCATTCATAATCTTATTATATTTGTTCTTGGATCTTAAAGGAATTCACTTCGTGGTACATTTGTATATTAAGAATAAAGAAAACACTTTTACTTTTTATATCACTTTAAACTTTATTTTGCAGTGTCTAGTTTGGACTACACGTTAATCATTAAAACTTGATTAAAACACTAACATTTTCTTCACAAATAATTTTTATTTCGTTAGATGTACATTTCAGGGACTATGCACCAATTAATAATAGCTTAGAACCAATTTATTTTAAAACAGTGGCGATGTATTTATATCTAAAGGGATTATTGGGAAAAAAACATGGATTAAGGAATTACTGAGAAAGTTTTACATTTACTGTTAGTTCGGACACATTGCAGATATTAAATAATAATAATAATAAACGTCATTATTTAAAAAAAATGGGCGAAGTTTAGCCATTAAGGCTACTCTACCACTTAACCTAACAAAGTATTATTTAATGGGGTTAAATCGAAATTTAGGGGTTTATTCATCTTTTTTTTCATTTCAATAGAATCCAACATAATTAATTTAAACCCTGTGGAATGTTTTAGAATTTTTGTACTATTTATTGAAAATTCATGACCTGTTGTGATGATTTTTCGGGGTTTTGATTTTTAATATATTCTTCCTAGGTTTCGTTGGGTTTGTCCTATATAAACTCTTTGACAAGTGTTGCAATTAATTGAGTATATTTCCGATTTTTGCATATCTTCAGTTTTATAGAATGTATTCTCTAGTAATGATTTTAATTTTGTATTTGTATAAAAACAGGGCGGAGGTTAATTTTTTATATAATATATTCAATTTATGTTCAAAACAGGGTGTATAAATTAGTTATATGTATTTATTTTGTTTGGTTTCTGTGTCCGGTTGGAAGCAGGTTATGGACAGAATTTTAAATTTATTTACGTGTTTATTTATTAACTTCTTAATGACGTTTTTATTGTAATTTAAAGTATCCGCGATATGTAATATTAAATTTAGTTCTTTTTCCTGTTAATATCGAACAAAGGAAGATTAACTGCTTTGTAAATCATGGAAACGCTGCTAAATATCAAATTCTAAAATATTATCGACTGTATGAATAATTAAATAGAAGAAGGGAAGTTTGTTATCTTATACACAAATACATGGAAACATAAATTAGCAGCGTTAAACTCCATGATTTACAGAGCAGTTAATCTTCCATTCTCCGATATTAACAAGAAAAAAGAACTAAATTTAATATATAATATTACAAATCGGGGAAACTTTAAATTACAATAAAAACATCATTAAGAAGTTAATAAATAAACACGTAAATAAACTTAAAATTCTGTCCACAACCGGACACAGAAACCAAACAAAATAAATACATCAACATTATTTATACACCCTTTTTTGATCATAAATTTAATACATTCTATAAAAAATGGAACCTCCGTCCTGCTTTTTATATAAATACAAAATTAAAATTATTACTAGAGAATATATTCAATAAAATACAAAAATTAGTTGCAACACTTGCCAAAAAGTTTATATAGGACAAACACAACGAATCCTAGGAATCAGAGACTAAAACATTGCTCAAAAAATATATCAATCAAAATCATGCTATTTCATATATAAATTTATCAACTAAAAGATAATGTTCATAGAATATTAAATATATTTATTGTTGAAAGTGAAGTATTAAAAAAAATGGTGATGTGGCCATAATTATACTTTCCCTATAATTTTCTCGAAAACTATGGGGTTATTCTTAATTATTTGCTCAATTTTAAATTATTTATATTCACTTTTTATATACATTTCTATTAGCTCCTATAGTTTATTATTAGTTTTTAAATAATTAAAAGAAAAACTCTTCAAAGTTATTTTTATTAAAAATATCAACAAGTTTAAGTAGAAATTCAATGCAATCATCATTTTGGCGGTCTGAAAAAATTATAAAACAATTGCTATCGACTTGAAACTTTATAAATATATTTATAATACATGTCTGAATGTTGCTGCTTAAAAAATCAAAAGTTTGCTTTTAGATCTTTTAATCATTTTACGTCAAATTAAAAAGACGTTAAGAAAATTGCAATCATATATTTGACAGTGTTAAAAAAATATTTAAAAAATTGCCATCCACTTGAAACTTTGTGAATATATTCATAATACATTTGGGAATGTTGCTGCTTAAAAGTATCAAAAGTTTGAATTTAGATTTTTTAATAATTTTACGTCAAATGAAAGAGCAGTTAACAAAATTGCAATTATAATTTTGACGGTCTGAAAAAAATATAAAAACAATTGCCATCGTTTTGAAATTTTCTAAATATATTCAGAATACACGTACAAATGTTGCTGCTTGAAAAGATCAAAAGTTGATTTTAGATTTTTCAATAATTTTAGGTCAAATTAAAGAGACGTAGAAAAATTGCAGTCGTAACTTTTACAGCCTGAAAAAGTATAAAAACAATTGCTACCAACTTGAAACTTTCTAAGTACATTCAAAATACATGTAGGAATGTTGTTGCTTAAAAAAATCGAAAGTTTGGTTTTAGATTTTTCAATCATTTTACGTGAAATGAAAGAGATGTTGAGAAAGTTTCAATCATAATTTCGACGGCCTGAAAAAAATATAAAAACAATTGCTATCGACTTGAAACTTTCTAAATATATTGAGACTACATGTAGGAATATTACTGATTAAAAAATTCAAACATTTGATTTTTTTAAATAACTTCACGTCAAATTAAAGAGACGTTAAAAAAAATACAATCATAATTTTGATGGTCTGAAAAAAAATATGAAAACAATTGCCATCGACTTGAAACTTTCTAAATATATTCAGAATACATGTAGAAAGTTTCTGCTTAAAAGAAATAAATTCAAAATTTTTAAATTAAGAACAAAAAATGTTTCAATAAAACTTTTGATTTACTTAAACTTTTAGTTTGTTTGAAAAGTTATGTCTTTCTTTTTTCTTAAATTTCAAAATTTGTTTGAATAAATCTATTAAATTTTGCAATAATATTATGTTTATTTACGTTTTACAACTTTTAATTAAATCCCTCGCTTATGTTTTACTGATTTTAGGGTGAGTTAGAATTTTTTTAAATTTCTAAACGAATCTTTTTAAAAAATTTTAGTTTCCAACAAAATCTTCACAATTTAGAAAGCGGGTTGAATTAAACATTCTTGAAACCTAGAGAAGAAATTAGTGGAAATTTCTTAAATTTTTGCAAAAGTGAGTCTAGATTTTAGAACGAACATTCCCAAAAATCTAGGGCCTAAAAAAAGAGAAAGTACTGAAAAATTCCTGAACCCTCAAGAAAAACCTAGATTTCTACAAACAAATTTTCTATAGCCTCCAAGAATTTTTTTTTAATTTAGAAGATAAGAAAATAACCTTGAAATCTTCGCAATTTATAAGAATAGTTGAAAAAAAATAATTTTTGGGAAGAAGTTATTGGCCATTTTCTAAACTCTAAACTTTTAGAAAAAAAATCTAGAAAAACCTAGGCATTCAAAGAAAAATATAAATAATGACTTTTTGAAAAATTTTGAAACTCGAATAAAATCTTTGCTTAACTTGTAAAAATTTGTAGAATTCTCGATGAAAATTCTTTGGAAAGGAAGTTGCAATAAAAACTGAAAGTGTGGAGGAGAAATGACTGAAATTTCAAGAATATTTAAAGAAAAATTTTTCTGAAAAGTTCTAATGTTTTTCTAGTGTTTTTTCTCACAAGTTAAGAATTTTACGAAAAACATGTCTTAATAAAACTTCAGTTTCTCATTCCCTTTAACCTTTGTTTGAAAAGTTATTTAATATTTTTCAAATTTGGAAAAATATTGAGAAAAATCAAAAAACTCCTCGAGTAAACATCCACTTTCGGTTTATGAATGTTTACCAAAAGCTTTTCAGTTCAATCGGATTATTCGTTTTTGAGATACAGCGCCCACAGACATTTTCATACACGAAAACAATACTTCCCCTATATATACTTCGTATATAGGGAAAGTAATAATATAATATATAATTAAGCACTTTAAAAAAGGTATGCAAATTAAAAATCATTCTACTTATTAATTCGTGACCAAAACAAAAAAATAACGCGTAATGACATTTTAACGAAAATAATTTCCCATGATTGTATTTTTTAATCCGAAAATTAATAATACAACGCAGACTTACGATAACATGTATTGAATTTTACATTCGTGACTTACGAATTATACATGGAAATTTCGAAATATTCTACTTAGAGCTGGTGATTAAACGTAAATAATTAATTGCTTAGTAACACGCAACCCGCTGTTTCTTCTTCAATCCAATTCCTATTAACTGCAGTATTCTCGTCAAAAAATATAATTATCTAATGTGTGGTTCAGTTAGGAAAACCTGATTTAACCAATTTAGAATTAAAATGGTGTAAAATGTAATTTTGAAGGTATTAATTTTATTACCACACTTACTATTATTGGTAAATTACATTAATCTAATAATAAAATGTATAAGTCCTTTACGTCACTCCACTCAAACCCATAATAATAGATAAGGGTATCCTCACCAGCAGTAAATTTTAGCCATTATATAATATTTTAGCCATTGCTGGCTTATTTATCATCATTTTGTATGATACTATTAATGGTGACGTTTTATGTCAATGACAAAAAATTCAGTGAAAAAGAGTAATTTGTTATTGATGGATTAAGTTTACACGAAATATATTGAATCAATATAATAAAATAATACTCAATTTATACTTTATTTATATAATTAAGCACTAAAATGGTATTTCGAACACAATGTGAACATAATCAATAACAAAACTAGTTTAAACTGTTAACGGTGGATGCTTCTACTTCGTTATACATTATTCTTCACAAATAAAAAACTTTTTAAATTTGTTTGTTTACCACTGACTTAATAAAGTTATAGTTTATGTTTACGTTAAGTAAGGAATAATCTCAGTGTTATTTTATTAATTTTATTAGAGTAAATTGGTTTTGACTGAATTGCCAAGTTCCAAAATTTCACTATAATTACATTGTAGCAATACTGTTATTTACAATTTTATATTCCAGTCAGCATTCGAGTTTTTAGGAATATCTTATTGGTCATATGTATTTGGATACTTTCCCATGTTCAGAACATTTAAAATGCCATAAATTTTACACGAATTTACACTTTATTAGCGTGTTTTAATTAGCAGCTACCTGTGATGAAGTCATTGGTACCATGTAAAATAATTTGCGGTCGTGCTACACCAATCATCAATCATCGTCACCTGTGTATCTCTCTCTCTTAGAAAGGATGCACGCCCAAAAGTGAGATTTAAAAAAAGTATTACTTCAGGATTTTACAACGTTTAATTAATTATGGGAAATGTAATAAATGATGTGTTCAAACTTGTAAAACATAGAATTTTATTCAAATATAATTTGTGATCATGGTTGTGTATTTTGTAATGCATATATGTAATTCCCTATAACTTTCCAAATTGTTAAATTATAAAAATATTATATTTATTTATTTATGTATCTTTGGTCCACTTTCTTGAACATTAAATTAAAAGAACATACGTCAAATTTTGGGCGTAAGAAGCACGGGAATAACAAATTGTGTTCTTCCACCCAAAATGAGTATTTTGCTGCCGAGGGAGCAAATATCCTCTTGAACATTCGTTTAGAAGCAATTCGACATTTTAACAACAAGTAGACATCCGGTAAAAATTGAATGGAATTGAAAACTTTCATAAAACTTTTTGATTTGAGAATTTGAGGCAATATTTTTGAATTTCAATGACTTTCAGAATTTAGTAGGCCATAAAAAGAAAATTATTTAGTTCTGTCACTTTAATATTAATAGTAGCAGCTGATATTTCTAATTACAGTTTTTGTTCAGTCGTTAACATTAACTTTTATTGATTAAAATGGCAATTTTTTTTCTCAAAATTGATTGGCTAACATGGCTTTTATTCTTGGAGAATGCTCTAGAAATCCGTTGCTGGCAAGTAGAATACATAAAATAAGATATCCTTAACGGGAGAGTCTTTAAAGAGAAGAATCATTTAAAATCTTTTAAAAAGATTTGTTGTAACATGAAGTGTTTCTTACATATATGCCAACTATAAAATTTATTTATTAAATAAATGAAACTTACACTGTCAATTGTTACTTAACAAATAATCAATTGTTAACTGATAATTATCAACTATCAACATTAAAATGTCAACTGACATTATTTTTATCTACTTTTTGTTGTAATTTATAAGAAAATGGTTATCGGTCATATATCAATCAGCTATTAGCTGTCATTTGTTAACAATTAAGTAGTAACTGTCAAATGTCATCTATTAACAATAAATATCAACTTTAAACTGCCATCGATTAAATATCAATAGTAATATGTCAACTGTCAAATGTAAACTATCAACAGTAAATAACAACGTAAACACTGTAACTAACATCTATTTACTATCCTTAGTAAAATTTCAACTATCAGCTGTTAGCAGTGAAATGTCAGCAGTAAAATGACCACTGTGAACTATTATCTGCTAGTTAGTATTTAACAGTTGGCTAAATGAAATCTGTCAACTAAATACCAATTTGTATATGTTAACTATGAACTGCCAATTGTCATCTGTCAAATGAAAATAGTAAAATGGCAACAGTCAGTGATAGTAAATAGTATTTATCATATGTCAACTCTCAAATGTCAACGATTCATAGTAAAATGTTAACTATAAATTCTGAAATGCCAACAGTAAAATAGTCGTTGTTTATTTACTTTCAAATCTCATCTGTCATCTAATAATTGCACTTTCTAATTAGTAAATAAATAACTATTAACAATTTACTATTAATGGTCAGCTAACTATGAACCTTCAAATCTCAAATGTCGAGTAGTAAGAATGAAATATTTTATTAGCAGTGATTGGCTGTTGGCAATTCATAGTTGACAGATGAAAATTGATAATTAATTGTCAGTTTTCAGTTATAAGTTAACAATTGGTTATCTTATATCTGTCAAATAGTTGCCAACCTGTATCTGTCAACTATGGACTGCCAACTGTCTGTAACTTATAAACTGTCAAATATAGATATTAAAATGGCAACTGTCAATGCGAGTGAATATAATTTATCGTATGCCAGCTATAGAATATTAATTACGAACTGTTAACTTAAAATCTTAATTGTCAACTAACATCTTTGTCAACATCGACTGTCAGCATTAAAATTTCAACCGATGTCTGACAATGAAATCATTTAACAGTAAAATTACAACTATCAATTCAATATGAATTTTCATTTGTTAACTATTAAGTGTTAATTTATAACAGTAAATTCAAACTTTTAAATGCTATCAATTGTCAACAGTAAAATACTAATAATCAATTGTTAACTATCAAATGCCAAAAATAAATTCTAATTGTTTTTTGGGTCTAATATAACTTAATCGCGTTGTTCATACTGAAATTGTGTTGGTTTTCTTCTTGGACGGAAGTTTGTTTCAGTATTTAGTTTTTGTGCGATTATTTGTTAACTTATCGATCAAATTATTTAGCTTGGACTTTGCAACATTTTCTTAAATAATTAATTTCCATCAAAATTTCATTCCAGATTACAGAGCAAAAACATTTATAATTTTGAACCTTCTAAGCAAGCGAATGTGCTTGGTGTGCTGTGGCACTATTCCACTCAGAATTATTTTCAACTTTCAGCTTGCATCCGGAGTACAGTCTAATATGACAAAAAAATATTTCGATTCTCTAACTTTGTCCAAATACAATTTTTTATTTATGTGCCGAATAATTAAATAATTTCATTTTGAATTTGATTAGAATCAGATTTCAATTCAATTCCGCAAATATGTTCCTGCATAACTGAATCAAAAAAGCTATAATTTATTTTGCTTTTAGAAGATTGCCGTTATCATGCTTGAAAAATTGTTTCGAAAAACCTTGAAAAGCCAGACATTGACGTGATAAAAACTTTATAACGGAAATAATTGTTTCTAACAACACACCAATGCTGTTTTTCTCCAATAATCTCAGTTACATCTGATAGATAGTAGTCTAAGTTTTGACCATATTATTTAATTGCATCCATGATAAGTCATATGGTTAGTCGGGTCGATGTAGTGCGCCCATGGTAAGTTATTAGTATGGACTTGATGGGTCCACTACCACGTTCTTTAAGTGGAAATATGTACATACTAATTTGTAATTATGTCTAACTATCTTTGAGATCTGCAACTGCTTCCACTGTAAAGAAATGTGCCGACGACCGTGTTTTATTGATGTTTTGTGCGCCTAAAAGTTGTAGATAATGTACAAGAAGTCATGAATTTAGAAATCTAGCGAAGGCGTATGGTATTACGATTTCATATACAGCAAATTATCACCCCCAAGCAAATCTAACAGAACAAGTCAATCGTGTGATTAAAACCACGTTATCTTCCTTTATTAAAGATAATCAACAATTTTGGGATAAATTTCTACAGAAACATGAAATAACCAGCTTTACTCCATATTTTGTTAATTTGTCGAAATCACTCGTTTCGTGTCTTTTCCAAGTTAATGATAAATATTGCCAATCCGAACCAACGCTCAAATCAGACAGACTACATGCAGATTTACCAAACAGTTTGCAACAAAACCAATAAACAGAATATTTTGAAATAGAGTAAACAAGCATTTTGCACCAGAAGTAATTTTGCTTTTTATTACGGTCCTATATTTTTTAAAATGGATTTTTTGATCTATGGTTATGCCCAAGTACTTAACGGAAACTGAGTGAGGGATTACAGTTTAGAATTATTAATATTAATATCGGGAAAATAAATTAAATTTTTAAAAACTTAATATTTTCAAAACCTAGCTGTTTATGAAAAATATTTATTAACAAAAGATGTTTCATATCTTTGCTGACTTCAATGTTTGTTTAATGTTTTTGTAATATTTTTCATATATAAAAATTACTGAAAAAAATACAAAAAACTGTCACCCACTTCCCGTGTATGAAAGTATACCAAAAGCTTTTCAGATCTTTGGCTTGTCAAATAATGTTTATGTTTAAAGTTTCATTTTAATATCTACATTCGTTTAGTAGATACAGCGCCCACAGGCAGATGCACACACACACACACAAAGACATTTTTAAAAAATGATTGGATTTGTATCGGGTGACCTCAAAATGGATATTTCTGTTGTAATTTCGAATGAGAAAAAGTTCACGAAAACAATACCGAAGTTTGTTCGGTGAAAGTAAAGAAAAAACAATTTTTGAGGACAATTATTCAATTGCCATTTATTTTCGGTATAGATCGACAGATGTCTTGTTTTGACATAATTAAAACTCATAGTGAATGATCAAATTATGCGAATGATATCGATGAGGAGATTCCTGGATTTGCCGCCCCCTTGCAAGTGCCGCCCGTGTGCGGTGCACACCCTGCACGCCCGCACCCTTCGGGCCTGGGACGAATATGCCTTTCACAGCAATTAATTTTTGAACTGGCCCAATTTTTACTATTATTATTAATTGAAGTGGTTGATATATTTTACAGAAGGTGTTCTCGAACGTATTATGTGTTTTAAGCCACACATTATTTTAATTTCTTCGCCTGAAAACCAAACTTTGTTCTTCTATTTTATACAACTGTTTACATCATTTATGTATTTGCAAGAGGGAATCATACATAAACTGGAATTTAGTAAAAAAGTACGTATGTATGATTGTAAAAAATAATAAAATATTTATTTTTCTACATCGCTTTTGTATACACATTTTTCCCCAGGGAAGCGGAAGTTTCTTGATGCCATTATCAAAGAATGTAGTCGTGTCTTCAGCCAATTGCTCACAAACGATTCCACATATTAGTCACTATGAAAACGGCGTCTTCCCAATTCGTCTTTGAATATACCAAACCTATAAAAGTCATACGAGAACAAGTCGAGGCTATAATGTGAGTGTTCTAACTTTTCTCGGGTCAAAGCAGCTGTATGTGGCCGAGAGTTGTCATGAAAGAGAATCACAATTCGGATGGGCATGCCTCGTCTTTTCTGTCGATAATCCAGTTAGGCTTCATCAAGGAGCTTGCAATAATATTCAGCAATGACTGTTCGTCGCTCATGAAATAAATTAACAAACAGAATACCTCTTTAAAAGAAGTCAATAAATTAGGCTATACACAGATCGACATATCGCTGCCGCCGCTCACCATCCTGATATTTTTCTCCACGCTTGTGTGTGCTACTAAAATCTTAAGGTTCCTTATAATTATAATGAATAAAACACTGCGAAAGATAAACGCTGTATATTTTCGTTGCCATAAACCAATAGGTTAAATAGGTTATGAGCCCAGCTTAGCCGAAAATAAGGAAAAAAGGCTTCGAAATACAGCATCTACATTGAGCCGCTACACAAAATAAATTACGACACTTCTTCTTGGCTTGCCTGCAAGCATGTATCACGGACCGGGTGAAAAAGATCAAGATTTATTAGCCAAAGCCGAGCTGCTCCTGATCATATCGCCGTTGGAATTACGACTCGTAAAATCATGCAAAACCACCCAAAAAGTGTGAAATACCTTGAAAATGCTTATGAAAGCCAAGAACCCACAAGAAAAGCAACCTTTTTGAAGAAATTACTTCACAAGAAAATACGAATTTTCGAAACGTCTAGCGACCAAATCAACAAGTTCATTGACCTTGTCGAAAAATGAAAGGTATAGAGATATATATTAACGAGGACCTACTAAGCATTATGTTATTATACAGCCTACCAGAAAGCTACGAATATTTTCGTGTAGCAATCGAATCACGAGATAAGCTGCCGGCCCTTGATGACTTAAAAAATGAAAATTATAGAAGAATGTGAGGCACGCAAAACAATAAAAATGAGTTGATTGATTGATGAGGCACTTAAGTGTTGAAAATCCATACTTAATATTGAGATAACGCAATTGTTTGATTTTCAAATATTGGTTTATTAAACACTACTTCTTCAGGTTATTATCGATGGATTGCGGGAGGATGGGTGTGAATTTCGATTTTACCTCCACCGATAATTTACGACTAGCTTTGACGTGCAGAGCATGAGAACTGACTATCAGATTACTAAATTTTATCCACAATAAAAAAAGAAAAATGTAAAAGTCACTTACCTTACACTCTGCTTTGATGAGGGCTGGATCTTAATTCACTATTCTTGCGGGAAACACAATTAATGTAATCGTTAAATGAAACTGATTTTATGATATTTTGAATTTAATAACAAACAAACAAAAAAACAAATAACAAAACAAACAATGAATACGAAGTTACAAAGATAACAAAATAATTAACAACAATATTTAAATTTACGGACAAGTAAATGGTAATGATTGATTGTTTGAGGCTTTGATTGGCTACTTGAGATTTTGAATATTTGACTGTTTGAAACCGTAAATTGACCACGCGAACACTTTGAATGACTGACTGATGATTATGACTGTGAACTTGATAATAACTCGATGACGACTGCGAGATAACTGTTGATAATAACTACACGATACTGGTAACCACGAGATAAGTACTGACTTCATCCCTTGAATCTTCTCTCGTCATCACCTTCTAACAACCACCCCTCCATGACTTTGTTGAAGGAAGGGGTGAGTTGTCATGGTTTTGACCGAGAGATGGCGTATGCGGTCTGATGTGCGGGATATTATTTGCCTTAATATTTATACTTATTACTAGGGTGATTATTTACATTATTTACACTAAATCTACATATATACACCTGCATATATACATACACATGACGAACTATGTGTGTCATTATTGTGCTTAGGCTGAGGGGGTGTGCGCATATGTGTTGTTGCGCGCAAGCTGATTCAACTTGCGCGCTTAAGTCATATATCTACTTTGTATCCGTTTTGATCAGTCATACTAATTTTAATAGATTGATAACTATGTAAAAAAAATATAATTTGATTAATACATATAAGTAAATTCGGAATCTAAACGAATTCGTCTTTATGACCTGGCGGGCGCATTTTCGGACACCCGGCTTTTGCCTGAGGATTAGCTGGTAATCCGGCGTAACATGGGATCGGCACGTTTACAAATTGCTGGAATGTTTTATGATCACCAGAATTTACTTCTTTCAATTGCAGTCGTAAAATGTGTTCGAAATATTTAGGGGCGGTTCAGTTTATTACCTACAAAACTATTTATTTTTGTTGTCCGTCATAAAAAATGTAAATTGTAAAAATTGTGAGGCTAAAACGAATATTAAAAATAGATACAGGGTGGATCATATAATCGTACGAACTTTACGCATTTTGAATCTAAAATGAAAGTTGAATTAAGAGATAATAATAAGCGTAAATGTAAAATATTGAAAATGATTTGAAAAAACGATCCGATTCGCGAATGGCGCTTTATTAGCCTTAATTAAACGGTGTTTCGGCAATCCCGGTTGGATTGCCGGTAACAAGGTGAAGTAAATATTTACCACATGTGGTGAAACATATGTAGTGTTTAATAAACCAATATTTAAAAATCAAACAATTGCGTTATCTCAATAATAAAAATAAGCTACAGGAAAAATATTCGTACTATGAAGGTATACAAAAACAAAAGTATTATCCTACAAAGAACATAAGTAAATAGTACAACAAATATAAAAATAACCTGAAATATGAAAATTGCAAAAATCTAGGCCATAAAACGAAAATAACTTTATATTGCAAAGAAAAACAAACATGTCTATCTGCAGAAACTAATAAAACTGACCAGTGGTGTATAGACAGCGGTTGTACTTCACACATGTGCAATGACAGAACTTTATTCCTATCTATGGAGCCAACTGACGAAATCCTAAAACTGGCCTCGAATAAAACTGAGAAAGTTGAAGGGAAAAGAGTCGCTCAAATAGAAATTAGAGGAGAAATACACTATATATACCAAAATTATTAGTAAACTTGTTATCTGTGGCTCGAGTAACTATAAAAGGTTATAGCGTAATCTTCAAGAAGGAAACTGCAACAATAAAGAATCACAAGGAATGGAAATTAATGCTATCAAAAGAGATGGACTATACTATATGGATGTGGACACAAAAGAAAAAGAACACGTACGCAATGTTTTAAAGCAAGCTCTCCAAAAAGAAACTATGAAAGGATTACATTTTAAACCTGAATAAAAACTCTTTGAGTACGAAACATGTTTAAAAGGAAAAATGACAAACTTCAAAATTCAAAGAATACAAGGAGATAGAAAAATTTGCTAACCCCATAATAAAAATACTGCAAACAGACAACGGAAAAAAGTATTGCATCAGAGAATTTGACGATTATCTAAAAGAAAATGGCGGACGGCTATCCGCCTCGTATATACCACAGCATAAAGGGGTAGCCGAAAAAAAAAAGAAAATAGAACCTTATTAGCAAATATATCAGAATTCTTTTAGGCTCATAATAATAATAATAATAATAATAATAATTTATTGGTGCTCATCACATTTATATTACACAGGTCAAAACATGTAGGTATACGTATAAAACATTAGTTAATTACATAGAATCATTAAATAGTTCAGTAGGTAGGTTTGTGGCTTAATATAATATCATTATAAGACAGTATAAATACAGATACATTGAAATATAACTAAAAACAAATGCCGGATAAATAAATAAAATATGTGTTTGACAGAAACAAACCAATTAAAATAAATAAATAAGTTAACATGTTAATTGTAGGTAAAAAAATATGTTGGGGAAAAACTCACAGATTAAAATGATTAAGTAAAAACTATAGTTAAATAAATAAAAGCAGACAAACTAAAACAAGAAGTTAAAAATTGGTTACACATATCAATATATAAGTATAAAAATAATTCAATAAATAATAAACGTTAAAAGTACATAAAACAATTCAACAATAAAATGAAGGCATATTAAAATGATTTAAAAACGCTCTATGCTGTAGAAGGCTTTTTTTTAATAAATAGTTTTTAATTTGTGTAGTAAATGTTTTCTACGTATTTGCTTTTATATTCATGGGTAGTAGGTTGTATAATTTGGGCCCATAGTAATGAATGCCATTTCTACACTTAGAAATGCGGTGGTATGATGAATAAATTAAATGTCTGTTACGTGTTCCATAGCCATGTACTTCTGAGCTCGTTTCATATAGAGCAATGTGTTTACGAACATACTTAAGGCATTCCAAGATAAATATGCCCGGTAATGTCAAAATATTCAGATCTCTGAAAGATTGCCTACAATTGTCGCGATATCCCAGGTTAGATACCATCCGAATAGCACGCCTTTGAATAGTAAATATTCGGTGTATTATCGGTGAGTGTCCCCATGTTACAATACCGTAGTTTAATGAGTGTGGAACAGGGAAAAATAAGCTGCTTTTATTGCTTTTTTTTATACTGCAAATTACATTACCAATAGAGTGCCAGCAAAAGCAACGAACGGGAAAAATCCTTTTGAAATGTGGGTGGGATACACACGCTCAGTAAGACATTTTCAATGCAAGTTTTTGTACTAGATAAAAGAAACAAGAAAAAGTTTTCAACAAAAGCAACAGAAGGAATTTTTGATGGGTATTCAGAAAATACTAAAGGCTACAGGATTTGGGTAGAAAGTCAAAATAATAAAGTCATTAGTAGATATGTGAAATTTTTGAAAAGAATGTTCTTTGACCAAAAAGAAATAGAAGAAAATAAAGATACCCATTCATTTCACTGACTTTCGAACCTTCTCATGAACTAAACACTGATGAAAATGAAGAACTTGAAGAAAGAGAAAGTGACCATTATGAAGAATGCGACCAATCGGATGACGAAAACACCCTAACACGACCTGAAAAAGAAGCAGAAAATAAAAATCTGGACATACCTCAAAAAGCAAAGAGACCTGAAAGAGAAAAGAGAAAGCCAATATGGACAGAAGATTTCTATTTAGAAGATGACTTAGAAGAAAGTATGATATTCATAAATACAAATAATCCTGCTGAAGAAAATTAAAATGATGAAATTCGGCACACTACAATAAAAGCTGATATAAAAGCACATCAAAAATGAAACTTAAAAATAATAAAAAAGGACAAAGATATGACTATCATAGACAACAAAATGGTACTAAAAAGAAAAATAGGATAAGACAACATTGAAACAAAAACCAAAAAGCTAGAGTTGATTATAATGAAATATTTGCACCACTAGCAAAATTAAGTTCTATCAGATCTCAAATAACTAAGTCATTAGAGAAAGGATTGAAGCCGGTACAAATGGATGTGACAACAGCATATTTAAACGAAAAGCCAGACGAAATAATCCTAATGAAGGTGCAAACTTGTTTGGAATATGAAATATGTAACTGAGATTATGGTAGAATAATGCAAAAGCAATGTTGGAAGATTTGAAAATTTTGAATATAAAGGAAATGAACTAAAATAAAGCCCTATATGGCATAAAACAATCAGGATGGAAATGGTATAAAAGACTAGATTCTGAACTATAGACCAATTCATGAGTAAGGGCGGTTTACGAACTAAGTTCGGAACATTCAAATAATGTTGGTATCCTTTTCTACTACCTTATAAACGAGCGGATATTCCCAAGACGTACGATTTCGTCGGCCGTATCTAGAAAAGACACACGCGGCCTGCGTAGCTCGGTCTTAGACCGAGCGGTAGAAGGAGAAAGAAATAGTTTACGGCGTCTCTTACTTACCGGTTATTTCATAGGCGCGCGCGATTTAGTCAAGCATTGCAATTACGCAGGGTAATTGAAAGTAAATATATTTTTAATGAATTTATTTTAAACATTTTAGCAAATGTGGAAATGGATATTAATACAAAAATACTTATTCTAATACAATAATATAAATGAAATATGAAATAACTAATATGAAAACATAACAAATTTGTGACATTCATTTTATTTAGCCGCGCACGCCTATGGTAGAAATTTGCAAGGGACACTACTTGATTCGGACGGACATGTCACCCCGACCGCCATCTCTCCTGAATAGCTCTATAATAAACATTGGGTTTTAACCATCCCAGGCAGACCCTTGTGTTTACATATTGAGGAAAGGAGGAGATTAAATTATAATCACAATATATGTTGGTTACCTAATAATATCCTATTCAAATTAAAGGAAATTAAATGAAGTAAAGAAAAGTCTGAAAACAAAATTTGACATATGAAAGACTTTGGTGAACTGAAATACTGTTTGGGAATAGATTTTAAATGTGTACAAGAATACATAACAATGTAACAGAACAGATATATTGATAAGATGTTAAAGAAATTCAAAATGCAAGATTCAAAGCTTATCTCAATACTCCTAGAGACAGGGTTGAAACTAAAAAGAGAAGAAAAACGAAATATTAACTTACATTACTGAAACTTGATTGGAGCCCTAATGTATTTATCTGTAGCGACATGGCCCGACATTACGCATGCGGTGAGTTATCTCAGCCAATTTAATGCTTACTACTGTGCGGAACACTGGGAAGCTTCTAAAAGAATACTCAGGCACCTAAACGGGACAAGAGATCTGAATTTAACATTCTTAAGGAATGAATATGCTGAATTGAAAGGATATGCTCATGCAAACCGGACATCTTGTCCTCTTGATAGAAGATTCTATACTGGCCATTGCTTCATAAATAATGGTGGTGCTGTCAGCTGAAAATCAAGAATTCAGAATTAAAAAGTGCTGAATACGAATATATGGCTCTTACAGAATGTGCAAAAGAAGCAATACACCTGGCAAAGCTAGAAGCTTATTTAGGAAATAAGCAAAACATAACAATCTACAATGATAATCAAGCTGCACAGAAATTGGCCACAAATTTTATAATTAGCGTCAAATCAAAACATATAGATATCAGGTAACATTTTATAAAGGAAGTAATACAAAGTTGAAAGATAAATGTTGCATATAAAAGAACCGAACACATGATTACTGACATACTAACAAAGGCACTGCCACTACCAAAATTTAAAGAGATATCTTGGGTTGCAGCAGATGATATTCTGTGAGGAGTGAAAGAAATCAATAGACTAGACATGGATCGACATATCGCTGCCGCCACCAATTCAGTTGTCAATGTCACCTCCGTCCTATCACTTATTGATATTTCTCTCCACGCTTGTATGTGCTACTAAAATCTTAATTCATTAATTATAGTGAATAAATCACTGTTAAAGATAAACGCTGTATATTTTCGTTGCCATAAAATAATAGTCAAATAACTCTTCTAGCTTAAAAAGGCAGTTGGCTTTTCGACGTGGAACTTCTCCAGGCTGTCTTCACTCAATGCTTGCATTTTTAGATTATGAGATGTAATGATGCACAGACGTCTCATCATAAGTGACTATGCGACTTAAAAAATCATCACCCCCTGCTGCAAGATGGTTCGCATTCTGATGTTCCGCCAGTAGGCGAGGAGTCCAACTTGGCGACAATTTTTGTAACCTAATGCGACGTACTCATCCGTTCCAAAGACCGTTATTTAAGTTAGACAGGGTACCTACTGTGACAAGAGAGTTACACCTATTAAAAGTGAAGTGCCGAAAAATTTATGACACACTTCCAAACACGACCCTCTTGCAGGTAGTAGAATCCTGTCATTCATGAACTTTTACGTTGTAATGGTCCCTGTAATATCACACCAGTTTTATTATTTTATATCGATTATTGAAACAGTAATTTTTATGCGTACCCCGCTTAACTTAGCGACCGCTAAATAAATGGTTTACATTTGATCCATCCTCGTATATATCTGTGCAACTCAAAAACAAACGTATTTTACTTTATATAGTTTATATTAATCTTCGACTCGTAATGTATAAACACATAATATGAGAGTTACTAATATTTATGATAATGATAAACTATTTTATAGCTGTAATATATAGTAAATAAAATGTATTTGAAACATTACACATGTTTATTATGAATTATAATAAGATTAATAATTTGTGTTGTTATTATTTTCTTAATTTTCAGTTAAAATTTATGAGACAATATGGCTACATCGAGGAAAGTGACAGCACTTCGGAGGCCCTCTTCACCGAAGAAGGCCTTGAAGAGGTTATCCGGTCCATACAGAAATTCGGCGCCATCGAACAAACTGGTAAACTGGACAACGCGACAATGAACGTAATTTTCGAATATATTAATTATTAAATAAGATCCTGTGCAATGAATTTCCATTAATAGACATTTCTCCACTTCAGCTAATGTCAAGGCCCAGATGCGGCGTGCCGGATATTATTAGAGGCAAAAGGAGTAAACGTTTCATCTTAGGTCCGTCTGGATGGAATAAGAGGAATCTTACCTTCTTGTAAGTATTATTAAATTTTACAAGAAAATTAATTTACACACAATATATAGTATTCTGGCAGAAAGACCTCTGGTCGATAGCCATTTAACAGTGACAGTTACATAACCACTTTTTCACTAATTGTAAATTATAATATATATTATTTAATTAAAATTTCGGTTAGTTATAATAAATAGTTCACTATTATAGAGACATTAAGTATTTTTCAATAAAGTGTATATATAGTAATACAAAATTTTAAAATGAATGTTATGCATCCTAATAAATTGTTTTAATTATTATAAACTTTATATTTAATAATGACTAGCTGTTAGTCAAGAATATAGTCATATGTATTTAAAAAAAAGCGGTAAAACAAAGAAATCATGCCTCCTTCTTCATGTACCATAAAGTAAACGCCTCCACAATTAAACATTTAAACTGTTTTAATGAATTGGTAATAAATTCAAAGCTATTTCTTTCCAAACACTACTTAAAGTCTTTCGAAATTTAATTATTTTGAAAATAAAGTATTTAATTCAAAAACAGGGAAATAACATAATCATCGATTTGATCTTATCTGAATCAGATTTATTGTCACGATTTAAACGTTAATATAGGAGGACCAATAATTAAAAATAATAAAATTGCCATAGACCAAATTTAATAATAAACTACATGATTTTGAGATTGATTACATGTAATAGCGGATTAAAGCGTGAAAATTTGTGTTGTAAATATAATTAAATTATGTGTTATTTCTTTTTTCTTGCAGTATTGCAAATTGGGCGACGACTCTTTCGGAAGCCGAGGTTTCGAAACACATATTGTTGGCTTTGGATACATGGGGGAGGTACGGTAGATTAAGATTTACGCAAGTTTACGACGTCAATGCTGATATAATCGTTGCTTTTGCCAGTGGCTATCACGGAGATCGGTATGTATAAATTTATAATAAATCAGTTTTATTTCCCGTTCAATATTGTAATCATTTATTTATGATTTTCAGTAGAAATTAAGTTATTAATTGTTTCGGTCTTAAGAAACTAACTATAGTTATTCCACTCATGGTGGAACTAGATTTATACATTTGATTAAGGAAAAACTTCTTATGTGCCATAATTTAATTTTTAATTTTTTGAAAATCTAAATTCGTATTATGAAACTCAGCCCTAACAAATTCGACAGATACCAAATGATGAAGAACGAGACTTATTCAATGAAGTCGGCGTTTATTTTCATTCTGCATTTGCCTACTGTTGGTGGATAATTACAGTTCTTTGTAATAAGAATGTTTTTAAAAGAAAACAAGGCATTAAAAACATGTACCCTTTAAACCGAGTGTTGTACGAATTACATTTATTTTGTCTACGTTAATAATTTTAAAAATATCATAAATGGTTTTGTAGTGAATTTTGTTCGCCCCATATTTTCAAAACAAAACAGGGTTTCAAAAAACATCAAAGGACACAATATTCTTAGAATTAATAAGGGAATACCCCTATTGCCATATGTTTAAAACATCCTGTACATGAGGATAGCCAATATATTTTGGGAATGGATAATCCAGGTGCACCCACCGAAAAATCGGCTCAGAACTTTTTGATGACGATATACCATTTGTATTGTTTTCAGTGACATGAAAAATTAATTTCGGCCATGAAATTGAATCAAGTTGTGAATATTTTCGTCGCTTTCAACGTGGATTATCTTAACAACAGTATATCTATAATCTTAATTCGACTTTTGGCGATGAAAAACTATCAATGGTACATGGAATTTATTCGTTAACGTAGTTTGCTAAGTGATGAATTTCGCGAAAATTGTTCAAAATCGATTGTTGTTCCAGTAAAAAATTTATGTTCTGCGTAAAACATTAAATTGCATGATCGTCATACGACTTATTTTAAGATTGCGGTCTCCTTGAGCATTAAAGAATCAATATCTCATGAACATTTGGCTATCAAAAAAATGGTTGGTGTTGTAATCGTTAAAAAGAAGGCTCGTGTCAATTAGTCAAAAAATGTTCAAGAAATACGATTACTGTGCTTCAAAACAGGTCTATGATATCGTAACAGGTGACGAAACATGCAGCAGTCTACAGCATTAGTATTTTATAAGTCAAATCTAACAAAAGTTGTTCGAACACGAAGCACTTCGAAGTAAACAGTCGCCCGCATTCGGAAAAACTGTACATATAGCAACTGTACCATTGTATAATGTCGGACGTTTAATTTTAAATAACATAACATATAAAAAAGGTCTACAGAAATTGGACCTAAAATGCCAAAAATGGCCAAAATATTGCCTCAGCAGCCAGAATAATTTGATGATTATCATCACCGAGGACATGTGAACTCCACCTTCAAGTTATATGTTTAAAATTATTGAGTTAGTGAATTTGTGTACAAATTTTTATGTATTTTTTTTATTAGAACTTGTAAAGTAAGTAAAATAAATAAAAACAGAAATTCTGAAGATATAATGAAATTAAATATCAAAATAAATAACGATTAAGAGAAACAACATAATTGTAATAGATCTTAGTTCTTAACTTTCTCTAAGGAAGCTTTAAGTGACAATTAGTATTAGTTAATAAATTTTTAAATTTATTATTTAATTTTCTACAACGAACTAAAGGATTTTAATACATTTTATTATTCAATTAGTATTAGATTTCTTAACGCAAGAAATGTGCGACCTTGCGATTATAATCATATATTGAAGGATGAACAGCTATGATGACGAGCGTTCGGGATGGCCGTCAGTCATTACGGACGAACTGGTGAGTTCAACTAACGAATTCATGAGGATTGATTGGCGCATTACAATTGATCCTCAATGTTTCATCAACAAGCTGTAATTAAAAAAATAATAATTACAACTCATTCTAGATGTACCACGAAGTAAACGCCTCTACCATCAAATGGTTCATGAATAGTTATTGATAAAATTGTTAAAGACCAAATGCATTATTCTAAAATTTGAGTAAGGTACGTCCCTCGCATACTTACTGATAAACAGAAAGTCCTCCTTACAGCTGCAGCACTAACGTTTTTGGATCGCTATTCTCTTTCTTGACTAACATAGTCACTGGAACAAAATATGGCTTTACTATTCAACAAATGAGAGTAAAAGAAAATCAATGGAGTGGAATTATGCTCATTCACCAAACAAACCCAAAAAATTCCAAACGGATTGTCTATCTGGAATGTCATGGCAACGATTTTCTGGAATCGTGCTCATTAACTTCACGACTCGTGGAGACAATACCAATGCCGATGCATATTGTGCAATATCGAAGCGATTTAAAATTGACGGCGAGGTCTATCAATGGAGTCATTCTCCTTCACGAAATGCAGCCCGAATAACGGAATAATTTCTGTAACAATTGAAATGGAAAACTCCACCCTATAATCCAGAATTAGCTCGTTCAGAGCTGTTTACAAAATCCAAGAACTTTTTGGCAGGAAAGAAATAAAGAACTAAAAGAGTCTGTGATTACGTATCTCAAAACGCTTGCGGGGGAGGAATATTAGCTATGATACAAAAACTAGTCCACGTTATGATAAATGCTTTACATTTGACTATGTATACAACATGTTCACAAAAAAATAGATAAATATAATAATAAGATAAAATCATAGAGTTGAAAGAAACATAGTTTAAAGGACAAAGATAGACAGATAGGTGACTAAGGTCAAGATTGCTTGAAATTGCTGAAAATTAAAGTAGCCAAGGCTCCTAAATAAAAAAACGAAATATACTAGAAGTAGAAACAAGGAAGGAAACAAGATTAGAAGAACACAAAAATTCAATTTACTAAAAAAACTAACAACTGAATTTTCACAATATTGTATAGAAAATAATAATTTTTTCCAAAAAGATAATGTAAAGGAATTGTACTCAGGTAATAAAGGGCGGCATCTTAATTACAGGAAGGTATTAGAGATAAATAAGGCCATAATGAGCGGCAACCAAGTCACTAATAATATTGAAGAGATTTGGAAGTCGCCGAATATGACGGCCGTTACCAGAAAGCGTAATCCATATATATTAGGGTAACCTTTGTACATCATTCATTACTCTTTGATAATGATATATTGTCTAAATTAGTCGAAGAAGAAATAATAAAATGTTCTGTGAAACAAACCAAGTGTTTTTAATTCTTATCAAGATAGTTTAAAAATGTTACACCATGAGTTAAATGAGCAATTAATTAAATATAAAGGAAGGAAAAAGTATTGATAATAAAACACTTAAGCAAACTTAAGCACAACAGTATATAGATAATTACGTGACTACTAAAATAAAAGAAAAAATGTAGAAATTAAAATTATAAAGGGAACAAGGATAAAACATAACAGTGGGGCAAAAGTCCCGCTACCTTTTTGATTGCGCTCCATCTTGGTTCTGTGACGTTTAGCTCAATAACAACAATGTTTATTGTTGAAAATTGCTACCCAGAGATCATGATCAACGAGTTGAGTACAGTAATGCAATCCTAAGGATGTCTGGTGAAATTGAAGATTTTTCGTCTAAATTGATAATGAGCGAGGAAGCCCATTTTCTTCTCAGTGGCCACGTCAATAAAAAGAACAATCGGTTTTGGGGAACATACAATCCTCAATTAATTCATGAAACATCATTACATCCAATAAAAACAACTGTATGGTGTGGTATTCATACTGGAAACATCATTGGTCCCTATTATTTTGAAAATGACCAAAGTGTTGGAGTTACTGTTAATGCTGAACGGTACCAAGACATGATTCGAAATATTCTTGTGCCTGACATGGAAGAGCAAGGATTGGAGGACATATGGTTCAGCAAGATGGGGCCACAGCACACACAAATCTTCGGATTTAACAGCAGCAGACTTTTTCTTAAGGGTTTTTTTTTAAATCAAAAGTTTATGTGAATAAGCCCAAACGATTCAACATCTTAAAGACAATATCCGTCACGAAATTGAAGAAATTCAGCCCGATATGTTGAAGGATGTCATGAAAAATGCCCTAAAAAGAGCCGAATCACGGTCACTATTTAGCCGATATAATTTTCCAATCATAACGAAAAAAAAAAATGCAAAGACCAAATAATTTTTTTATGAAAACCAAACTTAGTTATCTTTTCTTTGAGCGAAGTTATAGGCAATCAAATTCGTAGCGGGACTTTTGTCCCACCTTGTATATGAAAAAAGGATGAATTTTAATGAGAATGGACTAGAGGCAACGAGACATCAACAGAAGGAAAATGCACTAAAAATGAAAAAAGAAGCATATTAACATTGTTTGCAAAAGATGAAAACTGAAATATCAAATTTATATAAATAAAATTGTAAACACTTTTTGATTTTAAAGAAATGGTGTTTATTTTCTTAAATGATTACACTAGCATTAAAAGTCTAGTGGGTAATTTGACAATTCTATTTATTTATTAAGTAGGAGGTCGCCGTTTTGAATCTAGTGATTACGATGTAAACCAAAATATTAGAAATTTACAAAACGTAATAGACCCATATAACTTAGTGTACCTTAAGGAAAAGGAATTTAAACGTCGGAAACGACATAATAGAAACTAAAAAAGAAGGAAACGACATAATCTAAATGCTCAAACATATATTGTACTCCAGATTAAAAGTAGAAAAAGGCAAAGGAGAAGGATAAATAGTACAAAATTGGTAAAATGAAGACAAACCAATGAAAGAATATTACAGTAGACATCATGGTAACAAATTAAGAAAACAAAAGAACATTATAACGGGTGTCCAACAATTATTGCAGTCCCGGGTGGCGTTGGAATAAAAAACTTAGGTCGATTCTTACATGTGCCAAATAAATGAACTGACATTTTAATTGTCAAACATAACTTAAATGTGCATTAAAAATGTCGAATGCAGAATCGACCTACGTTTTTTATTCCAACGCCACCCGGGACTGCAATAATTGTTGGACACCCGTTAGATGCCGGAAAAGAAAACAAAGAGGAATTATATGGAGATCTACAACAAGTAAATAAAAGAACCGAGTATATTTTGATTATAGGAGTCTTAAACCTAAGGTTGAATTAATTAAATGAAGGAAACCCAGAAGATAAGGAGAGGGAAGAAGAAGAAACTAGGAATAGAAACTACAAAAATACTCCAATGCCCATAAAAAACCTAATAATAAATAATCAAAGTTATATTCAAACATAACGAGATATATACAAGAGGTCAAGTATCAAGAAACCAAAAATAGCATGCGTCCTCTAGAATTCCGTGTCTCGAGCACAGCGTACTGAAATGCTTAGGCAGAGTTGAGTCATGTATCTAATCAAAAATTTATTTCTGTGTTATGCGTGATGTGAAGTGCGTATAACAAATTTTCTTAGTCTTGGACTAAAAGAAGTATATTTTTTTGTATTGTTACGCAGATAGCGTACAAACACCGAAATTGCAAGAACTCATAGGGACAACATCTAAGAGAGATGACGATGAACTGCGTGCTTCTTATAATATTTCTTTAATGATTTCGAAGCCCGAAAAGGCGCATACTTATTGGCAAAGAAATTATTCTACCATCATATTTAAAATAAGCTATACCAAATGTATTATCGGTAAATTGTGTCATTCATCGACCTCATTTGGTCGCAAAAAACCTTAGTGAACGTTCTGCATGAAGCAGTTAATAAAATAAAAAGGAATACCTTAAATATGAGATTATTTGCTCAACTTTGTTTGGAAAATGATGATGGCTATAATCGTTTACTACTTAGCACAGAAGTACATTGGTTATCTAAAGGTGCATGTTTGCATCGCTTCTATTCGCTCTTTGATTCAGTGTTGGAATTCCTGAAGAGTAAAGGTAATGATTTGCGGTACAATTTAATTATCGCAAAAAATCGCTTATATTACTGATTTAACAAGACTAATTTGAAACTACATTTAATTTAATCAATACTAAAAGTGTAATATCTGTGTTTGTTACAAAACTTTTGTTGTACAAACAAAACTTTGGAATAGGAGAATGTTCTCAGTTTCCAAATCTTTCAAAATTACAAAATAGAGATGAAGATTTGTTTACTTATTGTCAACACCTAACGGCGCTTCATTCGGTCCTTAACCAAAGATTTGAAGACATTCTTCATTTAAATATTGCCGACTGGGTGTTGAAACCTTTTGCAAGTAGTCAAACTCAGAGCACAAATACAAATGAAGACATACTAATACAGGAGCAACTTATTGAATTATCCACAAATGAGGTTTCTGCTCCATTGTTTAAACAAGGATACGATAACTTAAAAAAAGATCCTAATTTTATATCCAGTATTATGGGTTATTGCCCAAAAGCCGTTGATTGCTTTTCCGTCTTCCTATTTGATAGAACGTGGATTCAGTGCTGTTATGAATCTCATAACAAAAGTAGAGACCGATTAGAAAATAGTACTCGTGGAATTTGCGATTACTACTTACAAACATTGAATCGGATATAAATACACTTATAACATCCCAGGTTCATCCAAGTCATTAATTTTTTATTATATTTTAAATCAAGTTACAATTTCAATAAATACTCTTCAATAACATGTTTTATTTATATTTTATTTTACCATTCAAGGCATCAAAAATACTTTTCTTAAATTTTTCTATTACGTATTTATGTAGTTTTTTTCACTCATGGGTCCGTGGACAAGATTTGAGTATAAAAAGGGGTCCGAGAGCCAAAATAACCACTGATTTACACCAAAAATTTTACTTTGTCAATTCCTTTTATTCAACTTTTGTAATTAAAGTTACACTAAACCGCGAGGCGATCAGTAATTAAAATTAATATGTATATGTAGGGCGGGTGGGTGGCTTCTATCCCACCCTCCAGTCAGTAAAACATGATCAAAAATTATTTGAAATATTTGTATACACCAATTAAAAAAATGCAATTATTTTGGGTTTGTTTACATTTTGCAACTTTTAACTATAACCCTCGCTTATGTATTACTGATTGGAGGGTGGGATAGAGGCCACCCACCCACCCTATATATACATGATAACTTTAATTGCTAATCGTTGATGATTTGCCTGCTACAACAATAAAACCCTTTATCTAGGAAAAAATAAAACAAAATCAAAATTTAAGTTTAAATATAAATGACTTTCTATAGCTAATCTTATTTAATTTAGATTTCTGCCCACCCATCATGAATCAAATTGTTACTAATTTACTCACTCAAAAACTTTACCTTTTTAAATTTCTTTTTAATTCAAAAAAGTTTTTTAATTAATTTTATTGGAAACCGCGAGACGATAAGAAATTAAAGTTTATATGTATATGTAGGGTGGGTGGGTGGTCTCTATCCCAGCCTCCAATCATCATTAAAAAATTATTTGATAAATTTCTTTGAATAAATCTATTAACATTTGCAATAATGTTATGTTTATTTACGCTTTACAACTTTTAATTAAAACCCTAGCCTATCTTTTACTGATTGGAGGGTGGGCTATAGGCCACCCACCCACCCTACACATACATGATAACTTTAATTATTAATTGTTGATGGATTAATTAAATAAAAAAACATGTTCAGTTCCTCATTCCTTTTAGCTTTTGTTTGACAAGTTATGTAATATTTTTCAAATTTCGAAAAATATAGGGAAAAAACGCCTCGAGTAAACATCTACGTCTATCTGTGTGTCTGTGTGTCTGTGGGTAGGCGCTGTTTCTCAAAAACGTATTATTCTTTTGAGATGAAACTTTAAACTTAAGGTTTCATCGTTAAAAACTGGAACTGAAAAGCTTTTGGTGAACACTCATAAACATGAAATTTATATAACAAGTAATTCTAAAGAATCCAAATTTTAGAAACTTTTTAAGAATAGCCATTTTGCGTAAACCTTATAGTTTTCCAGAAAAATATATGGAAAGTACTATCATTGCCACATCATCATTTTCAAAAATAATTTTCAGATGAACCCTATTCAAATTACATTTTAAATGTAAGTGCATGTCCAGTATTTCTTTTGGGACACTGTATTATTTACATATAAAATTTGAGCAGATTAAAAAAAACTATTTTTAGTAACATTTTAATGTATTATATAGGTATCCCTTTGATGGACCTGGAAACGTATTAGCCCATGCCTTCTTCCCTTACGAAATGGGCAGTTATGGCGGGGACGTTCACTTTGATAATGATGAAAACTGGACGACCAATGATGATCCTAACGGTTCGTTTATTACATCTAATTATTCACTTATAAAAACAATATTGGAATATATTTTATTTTATTATATATATTTTAGGCGTTGATTTTTTGACTGTTGCAATACACGAATTGGGTCATTCATTAGGTATTGCACATTCACACATTCCCACTTCAGTCATGTTTCCTTACTACAAAGGTAGTGTAAAGTTCACAGCTTTAGACTACGATGATATTTTAGCTATGTATGAATTATACAGTAAGTACTCTTTCTAGAATTAACTGCATTTTATGAAACTTTCATTACTATTATTAATAATATCTGAAAAATTGTGCTAAGTAATTATAAAATTATTTAAATAAATATAACACTTCGTATGCTCCAATATCAATAATTAAAATCTATAGCGGAAGATAAACAAATATTTTAAACAATTTTCTTATAATAATATTAATACTATCTATTATAGGCAGCAGTTTAGATATGAAAGTTAATAGATTCTTTGCTATTGAAGATTTTAAAACAAAAATTTACTATACATAATCTTACTAATTTAAGTCTTTATTTATGAAGCAAGAACATGATTTAAATCTTTGAATAAAATTCTAGTTAAAAGAAGATTAGAAGATGACGATGAAGAAATCACCACAAATCCAACGAGTACAAAAAGATATCCAAATACAGAAACTTATACAGAGCTTTCAACTACCTCTACAACAACTACCACTTGGAGAACCACAACGAACGTTACGTATGACACAAAAGAAACGAGTACAACAGATGTAACATTATATACACCAAGTCGTCGTACATCGACTACACAATCTAGCACTTCCACGGTTACTCACGAAGGTGATGTTGAGACTGTCGATGATCACAAAGGCCACGATTCGAATCATGGAATACCTCCAAAAAGTTCACCGAGCTTACCAGATATTTGCCAAGGAAAATTCGATGCAGTTGCCACGATACGAAACGAAATGTTTATATTTAAAGACCAGGTTAGTATATTTTATATTAGTGATGGAGGATGAAGTCTAGATTGTTATAAAACATCAAACATATTTAATATTATAAAATATTTTAGTCTCCATTTTCAGACAAATTTAGAACTATTGAGAATTTTTAACTCTAGAAACAATAAAAAAGAAGAGGTAGAATTAGCAGAAATTTTTAAACTCTGGGAGATTTGGTCACTTGGAAAATAATTTTTACTTTTTAAACTATGGATTCTCTCTTAAGCCCCAGAATTATAAAAAATATACATTAGAATATAAGATAACTTAGGAATAGTTAACAGTTATAGAAATCTTGAGTTCTTAATATATAGAAAATTTTGGAAACATTTTATTTTTTGTGAATTAAGTAAGTATAATTTTGAAAATGACAGGCTAAAACTGTCGAAACTATAGTCGCTAATAAAGTTTAAAAAACGTATGTGATATTAAAAAGGGTATTTTTTCAATCATATATAAAAATAGAAATTATTGAGATTAAACTGTATAAAAAATAAAGAAGGTAATAAACTGTACCTTCAGGCTTCATGAAGATAAGACAAATTGAGCCATCATCGCTTCTAAATGGTTCCTCTTCAAGAGGATTTGCAATTATGCAAAATTAACACAGCCTTCATTTGATTTATTTTAAAATTAAAATTTTTAAAGAAATCTCACTCAAAAATTGAATTGATATCATTAAATTGTATTAGATTTTAATTATAATACCGGAAAAAGTACTTATACCATTCTAGAAATATACCTTTGGTCATACAAGCCGATTTTGAGTATTCATAATCAAAGGAACACTTAAAATTTAAAAAAATAAATAAATTCATATCACCCCAAATGCATTACTATGTTTCATCTCGCTTCGCAGTTTTTAAATAATTGTGATTTTATAGTATGTTTGGAGATTGAAAAAGGAATATGAGATAGTACCAGGATATCCGATATCGTTACAGCATATGTTTCCAAAGTTACCAGAGGCTATTAAAAAAATCGACGCTGCCTATGAAAGATCCGATGGAAAGATTATTTTATTCACTGGTAGAGATTCTTCGACAGTAAATAGATTTAGCAATGGTTAAATATGTAATTATTTTAGGACTGCTATATTGGGTGTATGATGGTACATTTTTTATTGAAAATAGTCCTTTACCAATTAAACGTTATGGATTTCCAAGTTACGTCGACAAAATCGATGCTGTACAAGTATGGGCTAAAAATGGTATGTACTATATTCTTCCAAATAAATTGCATACATTCGCTAAACATTTTATCATTTACAATTAAAAGTTTTTGATTGATACTCTATTACAATAATTGCTTTATATAGTAGTCATTAATACGCCTTTATATTTAAGGGCTTATTAAGCCTTATGATTGTGTAAAAATTCTTTTACTAATAATGAATAACAATATCTCCCAAAGTAGTATTTATAAAACAAGGATAACCTAGAATTGTAATAGTCTAACATTATAAAAAATTTAAAACTCACTTCTACTTGGTTATATATTTGTTCATGTAAAATCTAATAAAAAAACAAATAAAAATCAAAATATCATACGAGATATAAATAAATATCTACAAGTTCACAAAAATAATAAATAAAACCGTAGAACATATAAATATTTAATCGTATACTTGCGTCGTCGTACATTGTAGGAAGAGTTCAGTTCAGTTCAGAGTTCTTTTCAAATAGTGTCTAAGTTTATTTATATTAATAGTGGTAATTATACAAACATCAATTCCAAATATTTAAAATCAAGCCGAAGAAGAGAGGTAGAGAGGATGGCCCTTCACTACTGCAAACAAAATATTTTTAAAAATAGTAATTTACAAAGATAAATTATCATGAATCATGATAGCATGAAGCCATTGATAGAACAATTATTTAAAAAATGAGTAATTTTATGTCTCAACATAGAGATAGTTTTGATTCGGTTTGTAATCCCTCTTATATAGAATTTTCCTTCTAAATATTTCACTGCACTTCATACACATTTTTCTCTCTAACAGAATATGTCAAATAATAATCGAATACGGATATGGATAAAAGGAAGGACGATCATAGTATGCAGCCCCCTGATTGGGCCTATTATACACCGCCAGTGATGAATAGCTCTCCAGCCACCCTGCTCATTTGATAAAATTGAGGATTTTGCTGGGAAACATGACTGCCAGGTCGGTCGGTTTTGCCCATGATGTCCTCGGCAGAATCTTTCATTCTGTTGCTCCCAGACAGTAGCAGAGAATATGCTACGCCTCGTTGCATCCTAATACATAGAGGTGTGTCTTTAAATGACAGTGTTGAGTTAGGATTCCAGACAGGTATTTTAGGTTTAACATAACCTTGTACAACTTTAGCGTTGGGTATTCATATTCGGTTTCTGGAATGAGCACAAGTGAAGACGTTCTTCCATCTTGCATTGTGTTCTGCAAGAGTAATATCTTGCGTTTGGATAGGGGCACATGACTCTTGTCAGTTTTAAAAAATTGTTTTTCCAGAGCATCCGCCCTATCGTTCCCCCTCATGTGTGAGTGTGCTTGGACCCAGGATAACGGAGTGATAAGATAGGATAGACTTGTGTTACTGTCTATGTGGAAGTAGATGTTTTCTTTTTTTTATTTTACTTCCAGATTCAGATCTCCCGACTCTCTGACACTGCCAAAACGCCAGTTCAGTTTAGGATCTAAGATAACCCCCAAATACTTTACCCGTGAGCTTCATTCTGTCCGGTTCTTTTTGCTGAACAGCATCAGCTCCGTCTTAGTTGAATTTAATGAGAAGAGGTGGGCGATACACCATTTCTCCACTATATTAATTACTCTGTATTACAGATAACACCTTCATAGCGACCTTTAAGTAGAATTGTTGTGTCATCCGCATATCCTATGGTTGGGAAGTCAGATTAATTTAGTTTCTTTAGCAAGTCGTCTATCACGATGTTCCACATGAGAGAAGATAGTACAGCCACGTGTCACGCTTGCTTCGGAGACTTCGTTTCTTATTGATATTTGGAACGTCCTTTTGCTTAGCATCTGTTTTATCCACTCACTAAATTAAGAGATATTAGGTGGTATTAGTGCAAATTTTTTCCGAATATCTGGTTGCCTAATCAGGCAATTCAATGTGTTGAAAAGGGGACAGTTCGCTATTTTCATCTTTGTTCTTTTCTTTTCATTGATATTCGATTTGTTTATGAGACTTGTAAACAAGTCGCAGAATAAGGTGTATTTTCGGCATATTTAGCATTATTATTTCAAGAAAGGTAAGCGTGCTGCGGAGGCTTGCCGAAAGATATGCGGCGTATACGGGGTCGATTTCTACAACTCTGAAATGGTTTGCCTAATTTCGTTCCGGAGATACGAGGAGATACGGAGGAAGATGGATCCCGCAGCGGTCGGCCCATCGAGGTTGATTCGACTGATATCAAGGCACTGGTTGACCAAGATAGAGCACTAAAGGTGCAAGGGATTGCGGAGACACTTGAAATAGGGGAACATCTTAGCTACGTGTCCAGCCTCTATGTTTAGGTGCCGCACAAATTGACCGAGGAGAACTTGACTAACCGCAAGTGCATCTGCAATTCGCTTCCGAAGCGAACCGTTTTTAAAACGAATAGTTACTGGTGGCGAAAAGTGGATCATCTATGACAAGGTAGTGTGTAAGAGATCGCGAAGAACAGTTGGTAAGCCGCCGAATGCCACCGCGAAGGCCGACCTGCATCCGAAGAACATTTTGCTATCCCTATGGCGGGATCATCGTAGTTTGCTGTTTTATGAGCTGCTTCCTCAGGGAGACATAATTTATTCGGAGGTCACTATGACAATGGCAGACAGTACACCCCAATAATCACTCAGCGAAAATTAGTGCAATTTGGCTGGGATGTTTTGCCCCATCCATCGTATTCTCCGGACCTTGCACAATCCGACTACCACTTGTTCCGGTCCCTGCAAAGTTTCCTCAACGAAAAATAGTTCCCTAATCAGATAGCTGTGAAAACGTACCTCGACGGGTTTTTCGCCTCTAAGTTCCAGGCGAAATAATGAAATTTTCGAAAGGTGGCAATAGGTCATCACCAAAAAAATTTGTTTCATTTCAGCCTTCAAAAATCGAACAAATATACGGAACCACCTTGTGGTGTATTTAAGGTTGCGGTTAAACTGCAAGCCAGTCAGAGGCCGACCGGCAAAAGTAGTACACATGCTCAGTGCACGCTGAATTGTATTTTTGTGTTTATTTTAAAAATAAAGTGTTTAGTTGGACTAGGAAGGTGTTAATAAGTAAAACCTGAGCCCAGAACATAACACACCAAATATTTGCTGTTGAAAGAGGCTTTGTCAAAAGCTTCTTCTATGTCAATAAATAGGCCTAATAAAGACATTTTATTTACTAACACCTCCTCAATATGGGTAAGCACAAAGTAACGTGCTGATTCGGTTGAGTATCTTTGGATGTAAGCGTGTTGATTAGGGTAAAGAGGATTCGTGTTTTGATTATGATCCCTGATGTACCGATTATAAAGCTCTCTAAGGTTTTCATCATAAGCGATCGGTCAAAATGATTTGGCATGGCTATAGTCTTCCTTGTATGGTTTGAGTATAAACACCACCTTGACTTTTCTCCACTTTTAGACATATCTAAAAGCTATGCAGACTCTAAACAGAGTCACCAGGTGTTGAAGAATAGGTTCCAGTACCCATATAATTAGGCCTGGGAAAACTTCATCAATTCCTTTAGACTTTAATAGTGAGAATGTTAGAATGACACAGGTTATCTTTTTTTCTTATTTTTTTGGCATTGGTGCTGAGCAGTCAGCCACTGACGATGATAAATATACACATTTAAAATATAGGTTATCTTGGCTCCTGTTATTATGTTGGAGGCTACGCTCTAATCTTCTTTTAAAAGGGTATGAATCTCCTGCTGGCCTTCATTCACATTCTCTATAGTTTTGTAGTCGGGAACATGAGTTTTTAAGAGTTGTCAGTATAACGCTGTTCTCCTTTTTTATTTTTCCAGGCTATAGCTTTTGGTCTTTGGAGAGAACATTATTCAGCTTTGGGTGGCTTTGGGATTTTTATAACAGGTCCTATTGATTTCATACTGGAGAGTTGCGCTTTGTTATACGCTTTTCTTGCTTGCTTCCTCAACATATTGAGTTCCTTGTTCCATATGGGTTGGTGGATTTCCTTCTACCCGAGGGATTGACTTTTCATATGAAGAGATGAGAGCCTTTTTCAGAAGAGGTCATTGACTTGAGCCTACGTTCTTCGCATTCGGTTCTCAACTTCTTGTAGTTCTTCCGATAAGGTTTTTGTAAATAGTTCCTTTTTGGTTTTCCTTGCACTATATCTGTAAGAATCTGTCAAGGCATTTTCTATTCAACAGAGCTCTTTATTATTATCACTTTTTATAGTATCTTCTGTTTGGATTTTCATCACCCAATATTACATATTTAAACCCCTTAAACCACTCCTTGCTCTTCGCTAGTATCACCTTTCGATACAATCACATTATAATTCCCCAAACAACGTATGTTTAAAGAAAAAATAATCATTCAAAATTATCTGTTGAATGCGCCATCTAAACGTTATTTAAAGAAAATGTTCTCCGCCATCATTAACAACACCATAGACATATCATAAACGTGTTTTGAAGCAATCGTATTTCTTGAAGATTTCATTCGACTAACCGATTTTTTGAGCGATTTTTAAATTATGTAGGATTCTAAGCGAACATTTTTTTCACAGCTAAATGCCCATGCAATATTAAATATATGCAGGCCCCAGTAATCCATAAGGGTGCCTTAACCTCGCGACCACATGGCGATCTTCCAATATCAATTTTGTGCGTGAACTAATATTGCAAAATCGTCATCAATGTTTTTTGGAACAACAACCGATTTTTGACCACCTTCACGAAATTCATCACTAAGCGAACTAGAGCCAAAATTGAATTCCAAATAACATCAATATATAATGGTTTTTGATAGTGCTTCATCGACAAAAGTCAAACTAATTTAATAGATGTAATAAGATAATCTAAGGCCAAAGTTAAAAAATAATCGCACGAAAATGTTTACGACTTAAATCAATTTATTGACCGACATCATTTATTATGTCACTAGAAATAACTTTACTTTAGGAAGTGGGTTATCAAATGGTAGCACCTGAATAGTTAATTCTTAAAATATCTATAAAAGGCCAACTCTTATACCATTTTAAATGTATGCAATAATTTGTGTTTTTTTCAATCAATACCTATTTTAATTTACATTTTATTGGTTTTAAGTACCAATCATAATTATATATTAGAATTAAGAAGAAATTTTAAACATATGAAGATGTATAACAATTATTTAATTGCAATAATATTTTGTAAAATTAAGGTGACTATAAGATTGTTGAGGTCTCATTCGTTTTCATCATTAAGAAATGAAGATAATAACATTTTGATTGATTTAATTTTTTTCAGGTAAAACCTACTTTTATAGAGGCAATGAATTTTGGCGCTTCAACGACACGAGCATGTCGATGGATAAAGGCTATCCGAAACATATGGAAAGATGGAGAGGCGTACCTATTTGCTTGGATGCAGCGACTACTTGGAAAGGTAATCCAGTGATCACGAAGCTGTAATATTCTGAAACAACAATTGGTTAACGCATCAACTAGTGTTTACGCCGATTTCACGTTTTTTCATTGTTTTGTGTATTATCATGTATGTATTGGAAAAAAGTAAATGTCACTGACACAACCGTTTTTCTGTAATTTTCCGGTATTAGTAATTTTTATTAAAGTCGCGAGATCCGCGCAATACATGGTCCTTCGAACCGGATGAGTTACAGTTAATTACGAACATAGTGCAAATTAACAAACCCAGTGAATTTCTCTCGTGAACCATTTTGCTACTGAGCAAAAGGTGGTCTAATATTCGTGTCGTTTACGTGTGCAACAATTCCAACAACTTGCCGTTTTTGTGTATCGTGAGTGCGCAAGTTGGTTGTCGGCCGTACACAAACGAACAATATTAACCGAGCTTTCTTACTTTGTGCAACACATCTCAGTAAGTCAACATGTCTGCTGCAATTGTAAAGAAACTGCAATGGCAGATGACGAATATCATCAAAAAAAGGAAAGGCTCCAGAAACGGCTTGCGGAACCCGAAAATGATGAGCAAATTATTTTGAAGCTCTGGAACGACCTTGTTCCAGCCCGAAAAGACCTAAATCAAATTGTGATGGAACTTTTCGATAACGACATCGACTCCATGGCAGACAAAGAAACATTCGACGACGACTATTTCACAATCGAGTGTGAGGTAGACAAAATAATTGCTAAATTGCAAGCGGCGACTCAGCCCAACAGCGCGTCTTCGCCGTCAAGACATGAACCCCAAGTGCGACTACCGGTAATCGAGTTACCTACGTTCAGCGGAAACTACGACGAGTGGCAAGGATTCAGTGACGCTTTCAAGAACCTCATCCACGACAACACGACGCTTGGAAACGCACAGAAATTCCACTACTTGCGTAGTTCGTTCAAGGGAGAAGCCGCGTTAATGATCAAATCCGTGCAAATGTCAAGCGACGCGTATCAACTTGCCTGGGACCAGTTAGTGAGCCGCTACCAAAACGAACGGTTTGTAATCAAAAAACATGTGCAATCGCTAATTCACCCGCCGACGGTCAAAAAGGAGAGCCACACGAGCCTTCGGCATTTAGTCAACGTCGTTGCGCTAAACCTCGCATCGCTTAAGGCTATCAATCGGCCGACGCATGCCTGGGACGATTTACTGGTGGAAATCATCGCCGAGAAGCTAAACCCGGAGCTGCAGAAGGAGTGGGAAGGTGAAACCTGCTCTAAAACACCGACGTATTCAGAAATGCAGGAATTTCTTGAAAAAAAATGCAAGCAACTGGAAGCGATGGATAGTGCGCGTACAACAATGGTGCAGTTTCCGAAAGTCAAGTCGCTGACTGTTAAATCGACCGAAGAAAAGTGCGTGTTTTGTGACGGTTCACATGTGCGATACAAGTGCCGCGTGTTTCAAGGAAAATCGGTAGAACAGCGGATTGAAACGGTGAAACAAAAACATCTGTGTTTCAACTGCCTGGGGAGCAACCACTCTGCAAAATCCGGAAACTGCCGTGAATGCAAGAAATCGCATCATACGTTACTGCACAAAGCCGCGACGCCGCCTACGTCGAGTAACAATGAACCCTGCAGTAGTGAGGCCGCGTCACTTTCAACACTCTCGAATCATCCATCATCTGTGCTACTGTCAACCTGCGTGATTAACATAAGAAACCAGCGAGGAAAAATAATACAGGTGCGTGCTTTGCTGGATTCCGGGTCGCAGCCGAACATAATTACGGAGAAATGTGCTGCGAAAATTAATTTGACAAGGCGCTCCTTGTCAACGCCCATCGTCGGAGTCGGAGGCTCAAGAACCGACATTAAACAGATAGGAACATTTGTTGTGCAATCACGTGTGTCCGATTACAATACACCAATGAACGCGTTAATAATGCACAAAATAACGGATAAAATTCCGACTCATAAAATGGATATCCGGGGATTAACGCCCCCCGCGGGGATTCAACTTGCGGATCCGTCATTCCACAAACCGCAAGAAATTGACCTGCTCATCGGGGCAGGCCTTTATTACGACATCGTAAACGGACGTCACCTCCCCATGGGTCCATTGACGCTAATAAGTACTCACTTCGGCTGGATAGTTGCAGGTCAGTTACCGCAGGTACAAACCACCCACTGTGCGACGGTAGGTTTCGTGGGCCTCAACGAACTAGTGTCACGATTCTAGGAAATCGAGAATTTCAAGCATACAACAAGTACATACGAGGATCGTGAATGTGAGAAACATTTTGAAAAGACAAGTACGAGAATGCCTTGTGGTCGGTTTGAGGTGGCCCTGCCCTTTAAAACCGATGCAAAAGGGTTAGCAGAATCTAGTGTATCGGCGAAACATAGATTTTTCGCGCTGGAAAGAAGGCTAGCTAAACAGCCGGAAGTTTACGAATCATACCGTGAATTTATGCGCGAATACAAGGAATTGAGACACATGCATCCAACAAGCGGGGATGTAACGAACGGCTACTACATGCCTCACCACTGCGTAATCAAGGAAGATAGCCTAACGACGAAGCTCAGAGTAGTTTTTAATGCATCCGCGCCGTCAAACAACGGGACATCATTGAACGACATGTTAATGGTTGGCCCCACCCTCCAAGATGACCTGTTCTCCATAATGCTGCGTATGAGGACGAAAACATATGTGATCACCGCGGATATCACCAAGATGTACCGTCAGGTTAGCGTTCGGCAATAGGACCGGAAGTACCAGCGGATTTGGTGGCGTGAACATCCAGAAGACAACCTAGTGTCATATGAGTTGGCCACGGTCACATATGAAACCGCTCCCGCAGCATATCTGGCGATTAAATCAGTGCGCGAACTCGCGAAAATTGAGAGCAGTAATTTTCCGGTCGGCAGCGAAGTGTGCTTAAGAGACTTTTCGTTGATGATCTAATAACAGGTGGGAATTCGATTGAAGAATTGACTGTTATTCGTGACGAAGTTTCCACTCTTCTCGGAAAAGGTGGATTCGAACTTAAAAAGTGGGCAAGCAATAACCCCGCCGTGTTTGAGTGCTTCCGCACGAACATTAATGACTCTGTAACAGTGCTGACTCGCGGGCTCAATGACTGTGTGACCACCCTCGGACCCGTATGGAACACTCATAATGACTGTCTAAGTTATAAGTGCAGTGAAATTTCCGCGCGCGTATTCACTAAACGGACAATTCTAAGTGAGATTTCCCGCATCTACGATCCGCTAGGATTAATCGGCCCGCTAATCATCACCGCAAAAATCTTAATCCAAGATTTATGGAGGATAAAGTGCGGATGGGACGATCCTCTACCTGCCCTGTACCTCGACAGGTGGACACGGTATGCTAATGAGCTGCAACTGGTGAGGGACCTCGCTATTCCCAGAAATGTAGTTCAGGTAGGCGCTGAATCATTCGAGCTTCATGGATTCGCCGACGCCAGCGAGAATGCATATGGAGCATGTGTGTACATAGTATCTGTTAGATATGAACGAAAAACCTCTTCCCGCTTGTTGTGTGCGAAATCTCGGGTTGCACCGGTAAAGTCAACCACCATTCCCCGTCTCGAACTTTGCGCCGCGGTATTACTAGCCGAGTTGTGTGATCGCGTGTGTTCCACCTTAGACACTAAATTTGTGAGACATTATTATTATTCAGATTCTACTATCGTGCTTTCATGGATTAAGTCCGAATCGCGAAAATTCAAAACGTTCGTGGCCAATCGCGTAGGTGAAATCCAGACATTGAGTGACGTTTCCGATTGGTACCACGTCGCGACACATGAAAATCCCGCCGATCTCATTAGCCGCGGATTATCTCCGTCGGATTTAAACCATTCAACGTTGTGGTGGAATGGACCCGCCTTCCTGTTGAGTGAACAAGCCCCTGTCACATTTGTGCCAACTGCTGAACAGCCGGAATGTGGAATTATTTCGATTGAAATTGAGGACGTAATTCCAATGCCCTGCTATGAAGAGAAGTGGCCCATTCACCACCGAGGAGTTAGAGGCGGCAACCAACACTATAATCCGCCACCTGCAGCGATGCTCCTTCACAAATGAACTGGACTCGTTAACCAAGGGTGAGACAGTGCGAAAGTCAAGCCGCCTTACCTGCTTAAATCCATTTATCGACACCGATGGAATTTTACGAGTGGGCGGGCGGTTAGTGGAATCGAGCATGCCTTTATCTCGTCGGTGCCCGATCGTATTACCAGGCAACCACCAGCTAACGAAGCTAATTATAAGGGACATTCATAATGTGCAATTACATACAGGAACTCAGGGACCCTCGCCGCCGTCAGAACTCGGAAATGTATTCGGTGTGTCCGCGCTCGGCCCCGATTCGACGCTCCGATCATGGGAGCTCTACCTTTATACCGAACACAGCAATTTCGCCCCTTTCTAAAATGCGGCGTTGATTACTGCGGGCCTTTTATTATTAAGGATGGTTCTCGTCGGTCTAAAAGAACTACGAAGGTGTATTCGTGTGTTTCGCAACAAAAGCCGCGCATATTGAAGTGGTTGCGGATCTCACCACGGAAGCATTCCTCGCAGCCTTCCATAGACTTATATCGCGCCGAGGATGCGTCGCTGAGATTTTTTCTGACAACGCTACCAACTTCGTCGTCGCCCGAAACCACCTGAGGGAATTAGGAATTTTTCTTCGGGATGCTGAAGACGAGATAAGGACCGCACTCACAACCCAAAATATTAAATGGACTTTTATACCGCCGCGCGCTCCTCACTTCGGAGGCCTGTGGGAGGCCGCGGTCAAAAGTGTAAAACATCATTTACATCGAGTTGTCAGGAATGCTCTTCTGACTTACACCGAGCTACATACTCTCGTAACACAAATAGAGGCTGTATTGAACTCACGTCCTTTGTGCCAGCTGTCTGAGGATCCGAACGACTTAGCTGCATTAACCCCTGGACATTTTCTCATTGGTGAAGCAATCACCGCACCGCTCAACCAGGATATAAGCGACGTTCCGGCAAACAGGCTGTGTTGGTGGCAGTTCGTGGAAAAGCTACGCCAACATATCTGGAGTCGTTGGCAACGGGAGTACCTGTCCGAGCTCCACAAAAGAACCAAGTGGCAGAAAAACACCGCCAACATCGAACCTGGACGACTCGTTGTTATCAAGGAGGATAGCACACCACCGCTGTTATGGAAACTGGGACGTGTCGAGGCTGTTCATCAAGGACCGGACGGAGTAATTCGGAGCGCGACTGTTCGCACCAATTCCGGCTCGTATGTGCGCCCTTCTGTGAAACTGTGCGCCCTTGATACAAGTGATAGTGTGGTGAATAATGTTTAATTGAATGCTTGGCATTCAATGGGGGGCGGGATGTTTACGCCGATTTCACGTTTTTTCATTGTTTTGTGTATTATCATGTCTGTATTGGAAAAAAGTAAATGTCACTGACACAACCGTTTTTCTGTAATTTTCCGGTATTAGTAATTTTTATTAAAGTCGCGAGATCCGCGCATTACAACTAGTTTTCCTCATGATTGCTGGATAACAAGGGAAATTAACTAATTAATTATCTTAAAGATAATAATCTTAAATAATATAGTTTGGAGCGAACTATTACAAATAAATAAAAATTATTACAAAGACTATCACCAATTAACTATTACTAATTATATCAACTCACTAGGACGTAGATTACATAAAAATGCAAGGTCTAGAATTTGAGGACTATTTTTTTGAAATTTTCATAAAACGTCTATTTTCATGAAACAATATAATGATGAGTAAAGAACAAAAAACTTGTAATGCACTTATTTAGTGCTGCTGTGATCTATAGCTGCCTAAGGTATATCGTTCCAAGCTTCTTGAATCCGTTATCTGGAGGACATACTTAGACCAAAAGACCACGGGTTGATAGCCTGTATAGTTTCCAACAATTAAAACTATATTACATAAGGAACTTTGTAAATGGACATTTCTTATGTCTTCTTATTAATTAAATCAAGAATTGCACAGTACCAACCAGAATCATTCACATGACAATCTTCTATTTTACTTTCCAGGTGTTACGTACTTCTTCAAAGATAGATGTTATTGGAAATTCGACAATGATTGGGTAATAATAACGGAATCGTCCCCGCTACCGATAGCACAGACTTTGTTAGGATGTCCGAAGGAGGAGGTTGAGATCTGCGTACCAGACAACGAGCTATACCGCAAGTTGGCTTTACAGCGATTAGGTTACTCATAGTTAACTGAAGATAACTACAATTGGGTTGGAGGATCAAGACGCCTAAAAGTACTAAATAAATAAATAATTGGTTTTGGGTTTTGTACAGATATATCAGATGGAAATATGCGAGTTTGTTATTAACTATAAGCAAAATTAATTAGCGTTATGTATTAGAAAGATTCAGTGATATTGTTTGAGACGTAGCTTAGTTGTGTAATAACAATAACTAATTAAATGGCTTTGGAAAATAAAATATTGTACTTATTTTCCCCACATAATTACAAAATGTAGGTTATAATTACGTTTAAATACTATAAAAACAATTGGATAGTTTTAATTTACAAATAATTTAAAAATACGAAAACATTTCGTAAATCTACAAAAACGAGTCTAACTAAGACTACAAAACAAATCACTTATTGACAAGTACTTCTCTGGCTAATATCACAGCTACTTCTCTGGTTAATATGAATGATTTGAATGGGTTTTTTTGTATATATACAGTGATGGGAAAATGTTTGGAATCAAATAAATATCTCTAGAATTCAAAATAATCATGCATAATGTAGCTGATTTCTTAGTATACCCACTGACGCACATAATACATTTTTCTTTAAATATTGGTAAATGTCAAACCTATCTGTATTTGCTAAAGCAATTGACAGTTGGGTGAATATAGAATTACTAGAATATTTTCAATCGAACGGGCTTTTATCCGACAGTCACCATGGATTTGTGCGTTTCTCGTACCATGCAAAAAGACAAACAACGGATTATAGGAGGTGATAAAAAAAATTTATCATCTGCCTGATGAAGCCACTGTATGGCGAAACAATTGTCGCATTGCATCGACATTAAATTGTGTAAATTCTCAAAACCGAAGTGTTTTATTTATCACCTATAAATGTAATTTGCCATTAATGTACATGCCCAGTAAAGCTTATTTGCCCAATGTTTTAGGTACTACTTTTAATTTCTGACACGTCTACGAAGGAGAGCAACCCAAAGAAAAAGCACTGTGTCTATCTTCCTTAGTATATGTCCAGGAAGTGTCATAGAATGAATGGTGTACTCTGCGTACAGCTGCTCTTGGAAATGAAAGATACAAAGTACTAATACATTCTTTGAGGCATACCGACTGCATTAATTATATTTCATGGGTGTACATTTCAAACTGAATACAAATATTCAATTCTAATAATAATAAAATTTATTTAAATAATAATTTTAAAATACGAAAACATTTCGTTGTGTTTTTATTTGTATTTAAAATCAATTGTATAATAAAGCTGTACTGAAGAGATCGAAAGATCGAAACACGTGTCTGCAGATGGTTATAAATTTGAATGCTTGATTATTTTAATTGCTTTTGCTAATTTAATTTAATGAAATAAGTCTAAATTCAATTTTTGTTCATAACTTTTTATGTTATATTCACATTCAAACAGTATAAAGTACATTTTATCATTTATTAGTTTATTTAACAGAAATAAATTCATTCAAATTAGTATTGTTTTGATAGTTTTTCTATTTGTAACACGCAAATTCATTTTGTATCACTCAAAGTCTGTCGTGATATTAGCCAGGGAAGCAGGGGCGTTTCCAGCCAACTGGCTTAGGGGGGGTAATTTAAAAAAAAACTTAAATATTTTCATTATTCCATAAATAATTAATTAGTTCGAATCATCCAGACAGTTAAGCTAGCTAGTAAAGATATTTATTTTTTATACATAATTAGAGTCAATACAAGAAAAATATTCTGTAAAATTTAAAACAGATTTTTGTAACTACATTTATTTAAAAAAAACGATTTATTTCTTAAGTCACTTTGGTAAATTTGGAAACAATTGTCGCAAACAGCAAAATCGATATTTGAAAGTGTTATCGTATTTAATTTACGAAAAATTACCAAAGTGATTAGGTATATGAACTTTCAACAAGAAAAAGCCTCAACAATTCAATTATTTCTTAAATAATAAAATCTAACTTTTATTGCTTATTAATAATATGTCAATATTAATATCCATATATCTATAACATAGTGGCTCGCAGCCATCTTTTCAGTGCAGACAATCTTCTTTCTGCAGAAGCAACGCTGACGGACAGACTACATAATATTTGTAAAATTATTTTTATGTTCAGTAAATGTTGGGGTCAAATTTTATGTATGCATCTAAATCATTTGCTAGTAATTGTTCTTTTAGTTTACTTTTCTTTTGCCATTGTAATTTCCAAAATTCCAATTAAAACTTAATTGCTATTGCACATTGAAAGAAACAACTGAGTACAAAAAGAGAAAGGGATATTGACAGCCCTGAATATGGATTCCAAGGTTTCCAAATAAGCAATGGAGAATAAAAAAGGAAAGAATAACGGAAGCAGCGATATAAAACGTTGTAACAACAACAGGATACAAAAATAAAACAAAGGAAGATGAAAACAAGGACAAAACTCACGGAGAAGGCAAATCTAAATATAGCTAAGAACGATGTGGCAATGGAGGAACTAAAGAGCATGTTTAATGACTTGATGAGAGAAATGGCAAAAAACCTCAGAAGAACTAAAAGATAAGATCAGAAAACAAAAGAAAGAAATTAGTAATAAAAAAGGGAAGTGGGTCCTAGAAAAGCAAGAGACAAAGGGGAAAAGTAAATGAATAAAAAATAATATCATAATAAAAGACTTAGCAGCAGAGGCAAACCAAGAGCAGAATGAAGTTGAGAATTTCACATTATATAGAAAAAACAAATAATACGAGTCAAAGTTGGGACATGTCAAACAAAACAACAAATTAAGACCTAGCACATGTAGAAAGATTCGTCCAAAAAAATAGAGAAATAGCAAGAGAAGAAAAAGCAAAAGGAAACAGAGTAAGAATACCGAAAGATAACAATTAACGTAGAGGAGTACGAATAAGAAAGCAACTAAAAAGCAAATAAAAAACCAGACATCACAGCGAGAAAATAGCACAAGAAAAATGTTAAATACAATACAAATGGGAATATGGAACGTAAGAAGTATTAAAGGAAAAGAAAATGAATGAATAACAGAAATGGAAAAAACGGAAAAAAACATAATATACGAAAAATATAGCGATGACAGAACAATAAGCGTGGATATCAAAATGGAAGGAACTACATGGAATATAATTGTGGCATGTGCACCAAACAAAAATGACAAATATAGAAAAAAATAAATTTTACGAAAGACTGCAAAAATAAATAGACGATAGCAAAGGAATCACAATAGTCATGGGAGATCTTAATGGAAGTGTAGAGCAGGATAACAAAGGCAAAAATATTAGAAAAAACACGAAAAAACGTTTCGCAAATCTACAACGAGTTATTAAAACTATAAAACAAATCACTTATTGAAACAACTACTTCTAGTATAATATCTCGACAGACATTGAATGATACAAAAGTAATTTGCGTGTTACAAATAGCAAGGCTATCAAAGCAACACCAGTTTAAACGTATTTATTTCTGTTAAATAAACTAAAAATGATTGAATGTATGTTAAATAGTTTGTGAGTGACTATGGTATGACATATTTACGAAATGTTTTCGTGTTTTTTTCTAATTATTAGTTAATTTTCTACAACGTAAGAATTTTAATACATTTTTATTAAGGCAAAAAAAGATACAGGGGGAAGTATGGAGATGAGTACAGAAACGAAAATGGAAACAGAATTATAAAATTCTGTATAGCAAACAACCTCATTGTGGCAAACACAAAATTCAAACACGAAGACATACACAAATACACTAGAGAAGTCAGACCAAGAAAAGAGAAATAATAGACTACTCCTTAATCCACAACTTGGTAAAAATAAAATTAACACAGGATCAGAAAACAATAATAAACAAAAATACAAAAACCAAAGTTTGAAAATAAAGAAACTAGCGATGAATACCAATCAGAAATAAAGAAAAGACAAACAAAATAGAGGGAGCAGAAAGCAAATAGAAAAAGTTCAAAGAAATCATATGTGAAGCAACAAACAGAAGAAGAAAAGCAGGTCGTGTCAGAAGAGGTAAAACAATTTGTAAAAACAAAGATTACAGAATATATAGAGTAGCAAATAAAATAGTAGAACATAAAATCAAGATAGCAGAAAAGCTATTCTGGGAGCAGTTCGGTAAGAAACTGAAAGAAACGTTCACAGAAAACCCCAATATATGTTTTACAACACAATTATAAAGTATAAAAGACAAAAACGGAAATATAATAACAGAAAAAACGAAATATTAGAAAGATGGAAAGAATACTTTACTTTAACAAATTAACCGAAACAGACGATAATGAAGCTGATGAAGTGAAATAAATGGAGGAAACAACGAAATAACAATCGAAGAACTGAAGACAACAATCAAGAAAATAAAACTAGGAAAATCCTCAGGTGAAGATGACTTCATAGCCGACATGATGAAATATATGGGTGAAAGGGGAAGGAAGAATTTTTGGAAATAGTAAATGACACCACCAAGAATCACAAGATACCCGAAGAATGGAACTAGGGAATTAAAATACCCATATACAAAAAGGGAGACACAAAAATATGTGAAAGCAACACTTACAAACATACCAGGGAAACATTTGGCTAGGATAATAGAGACAAGAATAAAAGGAAAATTAGATCAACAGCTGGGAGAAGAATAACACGGATTCAGAAAAAATAGAAGAAAACAAGTCTTAATATACATAATGAGACAACAAAAGAAAATATGATTAAAGAGCCGAGAACACAAAGATAGTGTTTAAAAATATAGAAATATTAAAACTGCAAATATTAATGTTTGCCGACGACATAACACTAATAGCAGATTCCAAAGAAAAACCTGGAAATATACAAAGAGGAGCTAAGAAATAAATTTAAACAAAACCAAAACAATGATAATATCATCAAAAGGGAGCAATCACAAAATAGAGTTAAACGGAAAACAAGTAGAGCAGGTTAAGCAGTTCAAATACCTGGGATTAAAAATAGAGGAAACAGGAAAGAGAGATTCAGAAAAAGAGGAAATACTAGGCAAAGCAAGGATGATCTACAACACATAAAGAAAACATTCTTGGAGAAAAAAGAGATTACAAAAACATTAAAAACAGAAGTATATAAAAAATGTAAGACATTCACTGCTATCTAGTAGTGAATCATGAGTAACCACAGAGAGTAATAACAGCAAAACCAATGCAATGGAAATTATATAGTTAAGAAAGGTAGAGGGAATTACAAGAAGAGACAGACTACGAAAGAAAACAGCTCAATATTAAACCAATAAAATCAGTAATAGAAGAGAGACAATTAGGATGGTTTGGTCATATATACAGATAAGAAGATAATAGATTAATGAAGAATACACTAGGTAAAAGCAAGTACCTCAAGCAGCGTAAAGAAGAAGAATAGAATGGAAAGAAATAAGAAACATGGCACGATAAAGTAAAGGCAAAGATGTGTAAAAGGAAATAAATAAAAGTGGAAAAAATAATCCCCTAAAATAGGTTGATAGATTGATGTTGGGACAACACCTCAGGCTGCAGACAGGCCAAGGAAGCAATACGGTCACCCAATCTGAAAACAGCTGAATATTATCTGCGACTATCCCGGGGGAATCTGCGTCTTATCACAGGTATCCTTACGGGTCACTGTCAGCTAAGGAAACACTTGTTTACTATGGGACTGGTGGAAACCCCCATATGTAGAGCATGTGAAGAAAAGGACGAGACAGTGGAACATATGTTAACCACCTGCCCGGCTCTCGCCCACCTTAGAGAGTCCATGCTAGGGGAGCTCTGGCTGAACATGGCCAACATAAGGGATAACCCTCCAAGCATTGTGCTGTCCTTTGCACGCCACCTTGGGTGGCAAAATGAGTGATAGAACAACGCAGGGCTGTTCCAGTCAGGGGGGCACAACGGGCCTAGTGAGGCCTGGTGCTCTGGTCAATGATTTGATCACCCTTGGCAAACTCAATCCAGATCCAGATAGGTTGATCCACGTTTGGTCTATTTCTCTGGTAATGGTAATTCGAGGTTTCGTCATTTCAATTTGTAATTCGTTTAAAATATTGACTGCATCATTATAAATTGTTTAAACGATGTGGCAGTATTTTTCCTCTTATTGGATAAAGATACAGTTATTAGCGTAAGATTTATCCATTTACTCAAAGTTTTCGTATTTTGCCGTATTTCTAAAATTATCGGACAAAAAGCATAGCATAACTCTGAAGATTGGGGTACAAATCGAATTCTTTAGTAATTTTGCTTTATTAAAATATTTAAAAGAATGCATATATTATTCTTAATCAAAAATACCTGGTGTATAATTGATTTAATTATAATAAATTGGTAATTAGTCAATTAAAAATTTAGGATTTATATGCGACGTGCAAACAGTTTCGGTTTCTATCTTTAGATTTGAATCAAGTAAGACAAGACATATTGTAAATTGTGTAATGTAAAACAATGTAACGATTAACGATACCAAAAAGACGAATAGTATCAATATATGTCAAGTATTATTAGAAAAGGGAACCCCCTTTGCAAAGGAAGAAAGTCATAACTTTTCTAACGGTGCTTGCGCATTTTAATTTGTGTACATAGCCTGCCCGTTTTGAAAAAGTGCACCGTCATATATCGCTGACTAGATTCACTAACACTTAACTTGTTTGTTTGAAATATTAGTAATTTTTAAGAATAAAAAAATAAGCGAACGAATAATTCTTAGAGGGGGTAATCGTATTCGACAGCAGAGAGCTGAGCACTGAGCCTTGTGGAACGTCTTCCGTGATGTTGCGGATCCTAAGTACCGTATCGGTGTAGTACACCAGGATTCGATCACTAAAATAGCTCACGATAATTCGCCTGATATTCTCGGAAATGTCCATCCTTCTCAGCGCGGGTAGGATAATGTCCCAGTTGGCTGATTTGAAAGGGTTCGCACGTTCACGGCGACGATGGTGCAGTAGCCAGCGCACAGTGTCCACGATGGCGTCAATTGCATCCACGGTGAACCTTGCATTTCGAAACCCTCACTGGTTCGGTAACTCCTTCAGGGAATTCCTATAATCGCTTTGTCCGCCGTGTCCAGCAAACAAATTGGGAGGTATGATGATGGATCTTGCTTTCTTTCGGGAGAAGCTTCTACTTCTTACATCGGTTTGGGACCTAATGCCAGCCTTCAGAGCAATGTTTGGGACTCCGCCCTGGCCTTGAGTCTTATAGTCTCCAATCTTGCTACATACGTGAAGCAGTTCCGCCTCCATAACCACCGGTGCGTCCGACCGGCGATCAGGTGGCAAATCCTTAATATAGGTAATTTCGACTGGTCTGTAACAGAGTTGTTACGATCCTTTCCAAGAACTCTGGTCTGGATGGTGAAGCCATCGCCAAGCTTTTCAGCCATCCTGTAAGGCCTACCCCACGGGTCGAGATCAACCGCGTGACATAGTATTACCGTACTCGTCCAGACATAACAACAAAGTCAGCAGTCCGGTATTATATAAAACAAACTATCGTTCCAGATAGTTGGTACCGTCGATTGAGTTCCGAATTACGGTTTAGTTTATGTAAAATATCATATCGGTTTTAAAAAACAACCCGTGTTAAACAAACGTTTAACTTTAACCACGCGACGTTATCCTGTTCTAAAATCGTGCAGTATTAACGGTGAGTGCCAACTCTACTCTACGATTATCTCATGAAACACCCAACTAACGGACGCTATAATTGCTGATTTTCTGAAGCAGTTCAAAAGTGGCTACATTTATGAAGAAATTGTTTTTGCTACTGTAAAAACTTTTCTGCATCACGTGAAAAACCATTTTCCAAAACTCTGAACTTCGATTTAAACGCGATTCGGAAATGATATTTATGGGGAAATTAGAGGGAAAACCCCGCGTAGCTCTCGATGCAAATTGAACTTAAGAATGTCCTAGTTCACAGTTTTGGCGACAAACGTTCCGAAGACATAACATAAGTTGTGTGAAAGAAGATAATTTAAATAATTATGCTGCAATAATTAAAGAGCCATGTATACCTTACTGTTGAAAATTACAACGTTCAGAAATAAAAACGATATATGGAATATAAGTGACAAACATTTACTCTAACGCGATATGTATATCAGGCAACAAGATCGATTCTATAAGTAAATAGACCAGCATCTTATCACTTTATTCCGCTGCAGCAGCAGACGAAGCCGCGTAATGCATTCCCGATATTCGCTACACATCAACACGAAGCACCCCAACAGCAAACACCAATGGAAGTTGATACTAAAGTCGTAATACGTGCTGCCTCCTCCATGAAACTACTATGCAGGCGACCTTGACTACAACACCTGATGCAAGAACAGCATTATACAGTCAACAAAAAAATTTATGAAAATTATTTAGACAAACCTCAAGGAAGTAATTACGATTACTACGAATATTCCGACAACGAAAATTTGGAATGTGAATCTGCTAATAATACAGAAATACAGAAATCGAAGAACAAAATTCTGCTCTAAATTGTACTATGGTTAAAATATATAGCAGAAGATTTTTGCCAAAAAATAGAACACATCCTGGAAGAAAATCGTTAAACATAGAAGAAGAAGAAGCTTCATTGAAAATTTTGCTAGCAAAGATATATTCTATTTGGGCGGACAACAACTAACACATGAAATTGGACCTGTACACAACATTTCGGAGATTCTAGAGATTCTAGATAAATTAGGAAGAGGACAATAATTTACATAATTAGATTTAGCTTGTGAATACCACCATCAAGTGAAAATTGACCCGAAAGAGGCACAAAAGGCAGCGTTTGCCACCGAGCAAGGATATTACGAATTCAAGCATATGCCCTTTGGCCTCAAGAAAGGCTCCAATAATTTTCCAACGGTTAATAGATAATTTTCTCACGAACGACACATACTACGTATACCTTGACGACATCATCATATACGCCAACTCTCTGCAAGAATACATTGTTAAACTTAATAAGGCCTTACAGCGCTTAAAGGAAGCAAATTAGAAAAATGAGAATTACCGACAAAGGAGTGAAATCAAATTCCGATAAATTAAAGCAATATTTGACTACCCATTTCTCAAAACTCGAAAAGAATTTTTAGGCTTATTCGGATATTATAGAAAATTCATTCATTCAGATTTTGCTCTACTAACACCAAGTATTTGAAAAAGAAAGGCAAAATTGAAATAACGACCAAATATAAATCTGCATTCAAAAAAATTGGGTTGTTAAATAGAATAGGTTATCTAACGACCCAATTTTGCAATACCCGGACTTCGATACAGAATTCATCGTAACAACAGACGCCTCCGACATGGCATTAGGTGCCGTCTTACCCAAAGTTCTATTGGATCCCAATCTGCCATGCCTTCTATACACTCTCTGGCACCAAACGTAAATACCGCCATCGAAAAAGAATAATTAGCAATTGTTTAGGCTGTAAAATAATTTAGACCTTACATATACGGAAGAAATAAAATTCACGTTGTACACAGATCATAAGTCCTTGACTTAGCTTTGGTCCCTAATCAAACGGATGATAAGATGGAAAATACAACTTGAAGAGTATGATATACAAATAAAATATAAGAAAAAAAGTTAAACAACAATGCCGATGCTTTATCACGAATTGAAATAAAACAACTAATAATGATACTTAAGACATTAATAAGAGAAATAAGAATTGACGTTATAGATGAGGAACCATCACCATCAACTGATAAATAACCTAAATACGGATAAGGCATTTCTAGGAAAGAAATTAGAATTGTAGATGAACCTGTAGTTGAAAATGAAGACTCAGATGATAATACCATTCATACTAACGCAACTATTGAACCAACAAAGAGCATTGAGATAGCAATAACAATCGTGGATAACAAGAAAGGACAATTCATATTACGAACTGGAATTAAAAACAAGCTACAAGTTTCTCACCAAAAGAAGAATGAACGTAATATATTCGAATTCTAAATTCCCAGATTTAACACATTTTCGATATTTGAAAGGAATAAATAAATAATGACCAGCAATGAAAACGCTTATTTATACACCAACGAATAATCGTTATATGCATTATGTTGTAAAGTTTTTACTGAAAAATTTAATGATAAAGAACCTGAGATGATAAGATGCTTCAAACGTGCGAAAATAATAGAAGATCAAGACCAACCAACCGATATAATGATGAAATATCACAAAGGATTAAATAATCATGGAGGAATAGAAGAAACTCTGAAACACCTGCAATGACTAAACTAGTGGAAAAACATGAAAAAATCAATAAAGAATTATATCGATGGATGTGACATCTGTAGCAAAAGTACAATAGACACCAGGAAATACTATTACTACCAATCAACCATACACCAAATGCATCATTTAGAAAATTCTACGCTGGTATTCTCAATTTCATCAAGAAAATGTTTAACTTCTCTAGAGTCATTTTTAATAATGGGACATCAATTAAAATTAACAGCAAAAATCTGAGCAAAATAGTTGAAGCTCCAGTACAATATTTCACAAGTTTTAGAATCCCAGAAGAAATTAGTTTCGATCAAGATATTCAAGAAAAAAATAATTAAAGAAGTTCTTGCTCACCAGTTTAATATGCGTCTCTCTTCATCGTAAAATCCAGAATCGCAAAAATGTCGAGCGATTTCACTCAACATTATTAGAACACATGAGACGCCTACACAAAAACCGAGATATCAATGACGAAAAGCAAGTATAACTAGGAGCCATAGCCTAGAACAACAGCATTTCAGAAGCTACGAATTTACACCGATAGAGTTACTGTTAAGACAAAGAAAAGAAATCCCATGGATTTATTTTATGACTAAATAAGCAAACATAGGGATCGAACAGCACAGAATATAAAATCGTGTATGTCTAAAATATCACGAAGAGTAACAAAATAATGGAACCCTATTTCGGAGCCTACGTCAAGTACCAAAGTAAATAAATACAATACTGTAGAAGTAAACACTAAAGGCGGAAAACAATAATATCATCTAAAATATGGTATTGTTTTAGATGTTTTGTCCACTGGACAACAGCAGAAATGAAGCTAACACCCATCAAAGAAATACTGTTTCCATTCTATCTAGGAATAGTTGAAAACAAAATATATGACGTACAACCCTTATTTACGGAAATAGATCACATTAATAACAGATATCAAGAACTTTATAAAATAATAGAAGAGTCACAAGAAGGAGTCAGCTACAAAAGGGAATTAAATGGAATGCTATCATCTTTAAAGACGAGTCAAGAGTTAATGATTGACAACTGGAGGTAAGCGATGCCCACCAATAGAATTAAACGAGGATTCCTCACTTAGAAAATATAATAAAAGCAATTACGGGAAATTTGGATCAAGATGATGCTGAACGGTATGAAAAAACCATCACAGTGGTGCTCAGCGACACTCAAAAAAAATCATAGAAACACAAAAGGAAGAAACTTCACTTTCCATGGGAAGAATATTACAATTAGGGCAGGCTATTCGAAATCAAAGCACATTCGCAATTGACACCGATCAAAGGCTAAACCTAGGAAGGATAAGCTAAGTAAAAGTAAAACCACAATCAACATGCTATTGGAAAAGATAATAACGGCAAAAATATTCGGAATATCAACCTACCATGTTTGGTAACGAAATTCCACTAAAGGAACTTCAAAATATTACCAAAAACTGTAAAGTTGCTACTAATTGAAGAGAAGAATTATAATTATTAAGGTCTATTGCAAAGGAAATATTATACATTTCCTAATCCCTCTTTGTGAATTACCTACCTAACAATTTTACAACCTTTATCCAATTCTCCAATTTTCTATTGGCTACCCGAAACTTCATCATAAACCCTTACCTGGCAGAAAATAATAAAAGGTACATTTCGATGAACAAATTTGTATAAATCAATGAACGAACGGAAATTTCTGTGCATATAGTTCCAAGACAGTCAGTACCGTCGGTTAAGTTTCGGATTATTGTTCAGTTTAATGTAAAATACATATCATGCAGGTAGTTCTAAAAACATACAAATATTATTATTATGTATATATACATTAAAATTCAGGCACAAATACATATATACTCGTACTAATAATAGAGTTAAATATCCCGTCTTGAAGAAATGTTTAACCCTATTATTAGTACGAGTAATATATATGTATTTGTGTCTGATTAAAGATTAGTGTATATATAACAATAATAATATTTGTGTTTTTTTAGACTATATGATATACTACTTTATACTACTTCTGAACGGTCCATATTATTTATCGGTATAAACACTTTCAACCTCGAAACAGTAAAAATATAAACCAATTTCTGCTTTAATCAACAATTGAAATAAAAATACAATGAACTCAATAAAACAAACCTTGATTTTTATAACATTGATATTGTATAAATATTCATAATTGAAATTAACATCAGACATGAATGACAATTTTCATGGTTATGTCCTCGGGTCAACATACGATCCTATAAAAATATCTGTTTTGAGGTGATAGGTTAATGGCAATCTCATTCCGAATAACGCGCGTTTCCTAATGGTTAAGTAAGTGGAAGAAATTGAAACATCGTGTTACACCTAATTTCGGCACTCGCTATAGAAAGTGTATTGTGGTTAAACAAGCAAAGAAAGTTTTGACAGATTTAATTAGAATCTTATTTTGATTAAGGGAATTTTATATAATGGCTGTGATGCATTTAATTACAACATCGTGTTGATTATAAGCTATTAATTAATATTATTGATTTTATCAATGGAAAATAATTTATTTTTGAATCTTCTCGGCGTTAAAATAACTAATAAAATAATTTATGTCATATTTATTGTAATTAGATTCGATTATAATTGCAGGTTTTAACTAATTACATCATTAATAATCCTTCATAAAAAATAAAAGATTATTTTATCCGTAGGCTAAATTTAACACCATTGCAAAATCCGCGTGTGATAAAAACTGGAAAATGAATACGGTATAGAGGTAAAGACGGCATCTGTAAATAACAGAATTGCTCTATCCTGGGTCGAGTCACCCTTAAACAATAGAGAGGGCGATATTGTGAATGCTCTAGCACAAAAGGGAGCGTCTTTAAAAACCGACAAAAGGCCTGTGCCCCTATCCAAAAGCAGTCATTCAAACATACTGCATGATATGACTTTAGCAGCACTTAAAGCAAGATCGTTTCTACTTGTGCTCATTACAGAAAAAAAAACAATATGAACACCCAATACTAAAGTTGTCCAATATTGTGGTAATCAATCCAGATCAAAAATAAAATCACTGACTGGTATCCATTAGGAGTCGCTGAAGATCCCACCTGCAGAGGGTGCAACAAGGAAGCGGAGTCTGTTAACTTTAAGGAAGCTGAGGACATCACATCCAAAACTCGGCCAGTTTTGGAGACCTTATTATTTATCAAAAGGTTAAGGTGGCTGGAGAGCTAGTTCTACCATCACTGGAGGTGTATAAGAGGCTCAATTAGAGGCCTGCATACTGTGACTTAATTACCCTCCCTTTTATCCGTATCTATGTGTCTAGTTTTTTTTTAAGAAAAACGGGAACCATTTTCTTCAAATTACAATATGCAGGAACAACCTTTGTTAGTTCTAGCTGGTCTTGAAAGTCTCATATAGTTGAATGCTCTTTGCTTTCGGGCTTATATGGATATATCTATGATTCGTTACCTATTAGTATATTATAGATCTAATCTTGAGTGTATTTCTTACGACCAATCAATACGAGCATGTTTGAGCCATTGTTAAATTATGTAGGATCCAAACTGAACAAGCCGTTTTGACACCTAAATATTCATGCAATATTTAATGTATGCTAATTCCACTAATGCCCAAGAATTATGCAATCTCGCAATAAGTCACATAAGGATCTTGCAATATCAGTTAATGCACAGTATCTATGTTTTCTGGAAGGACAACCGATTTTAGACGACCTTCACAATTCATCATTAAGCAAACTATGGCCACAATTGAATAGTGGTTTTTTATGATGCTTCATCGCCAGAAATAAATACATTGTTGTACTGTCGATAGTTGTAGAAATTAATCGCATGGAAATGTTTATGGCTTAGTTCAATAAAAACTTTAAAAATAAAGTTCCCTTCGTTTGTTTCACTTACATGTTACGTTATTTTTAACTAGTTTTGGCTCTATGCTTTTATGAAGAATGATATACAAAAATGAAAATTTACAGAATATATAATAAGGGCTGTTCAGGTAATAAGCGCATTTCAGAAGTCTTCGTTATCATTGACCACGTTTTTATTAATGATGATTTAGTTGTTTGCTCTTACGAATTTGATCAGGTTCCGTTTACAAACGAAACCTCATGATGGTTCAATTTTTTGACCAAAATCAATTTTTTATCATGGACAACAAAACATTCTGAGCAACTCTATACACAAAACATCTAATTTTAAGTTAAGAAGGTCGGAAATAAATATAAAAAGCAACTTAGCATCAACTCCTGGTATGTGACTGATGGATATCAGTTTAGGCATTACGGTTTCGACCAATAGATGTCTTTTAATAAACTATCTTCAGTTTAATCATCTAACCTAATATCTATTGGATAGAAGACACTTCAAAAAATAGTAGGTGAATCGATTCAGTAGTCGCCGTAAAGGAATGGTCGAAAGTTCAAAAAATAAACCAAGATATAGTTTCACTTTAGAAAAGTGAAAAAACACAACACTAGTCCACAAAATATGCGGAGTACGGTAAATATTGCTTAACAGAACGCCAGTGCCAGAATTTGTTTACCAAATTCCGTTCCATCAATTTTTGATAGACCATCCACCATACTCATCAGACCATGCGCCGTCTGACTACTATTTGTTTTGATCTTTGCAAAACTCTTTGAACAGTAAACAATTTATTTCAGACAATGGTTTCAAATAGCACTGGCTTCATTATTTTGCTGAGAAAGGACAGATTTTCTTGGAGCATGGCATCATGTTTCCCGAAAAATGGCAAAGTTTCATAAAATAATTTCTTTCTATAAAAAATCGCCTTTGATTGTTATGGTAAAAACCGAATTGACTTAAGACTCAACCCAATAGATATACCTTTTTTCTTTAGATTGCGGTTTTTGATAGAGATTTTTAGAATCCGAATGATAGATATTTTCATAATGTGACCTTACTTCATTTCAAAATGATCATGTCCATGTTTTGCAAAACATTCGTTACAATCCTACGCAGGGCTAGGGTCAATGCAGTAGTCTTTAATTCCATACCCCATCCAGGTGCTAATGCAAAGCGTCAAATTCTCTAAGAAACCTTATCCATCAAAATGGAATGGTTGCATTTTCATACAGTGAATAGGGCAGCAATTTTTTTATTTTATTTATTTATTCCAACATTCTTTGCTTTTCTGTATTTTTTTTGTTCGTTGATTCGGTTTATTTATTGCTATTATTATATCTGAATCTTCTACTAAATTTTCTTCTTGGCTCAAAATGTGTGATTTTTTTAATCTTAAAAATTAGGTATATTTTCTACCCTTTTAGCTTTCTTTCGCTTAGCGCCCCTGCGGTCTCCGTGGTCTTTTTGTGCGCCTCTTGATGTTTTACCATTTTAACTTTACTTTATCAAAATTTTTAAGCAGTTTTATTCAAGAATCCTAGAACTTTTAAGCAATTACGCTTCCAGACTTCTAGAACTTTCTATTTTCTCATCTTTGTGGGATTTTCTGATACTTTATAGTATTTTTAGCTTTCATATGTAGATAATTCTCCATACATTTTTCTTCTAAATTTTCTTTTCCAGCTTTAATCGGAATTTTCCAGCAGTTTTTTTCTAAACAAAGAGAATTTTCTTTAAGTTTTATAATATATTCCAGCAGTTTTCGAGTACTTTTCTGTATTATTAATAAATAATGTGTTTCTAAGATGTGAATGATAAACACTTCAATCCATCGATTTGATAATGCACGGTGTCAAATTCCCTAGGGAAATTGATACATTAAAATGAGGTGGTTAGATTCTCATAGCGTATATATGCACCATTTTGTAATTTTTTTATGCTTACTTAATTTTATTATAATTTTCTGTCAATTTCTCTTCTTAACTTAAATGTTGTGAATTTTCTTGTAGCAATTTTTAACAATATCTTTTTTAAATTACGTACATTTTCAGCTATTTTTAGCTTTATTTTTCAGCAGTTTTATTCAAGGAATCGTGAATTTTCAAGTAATTTGTTATTCAGATTTTTAGAATTTACGTCTCTTTTCTTATTTTTTAAGACTCCTTTTAATAAATGCTGATATTTTCTAGTGTTTTTAACAATATCTTTTTTAAATTACGTACATTTTCAGCTATTTTTAGCTTTATTTTTCAGCAGTTTTATTCAAGGAATCGTGAATTTTCAAGTAATTTGTTATCCAGATTTTTAGAATTTACGTCTCTTTTCTTATTTTTTAAGACTCCTTTTAATAAATGCTGATATTTTCTAGTGTTTTCTCTTCCAAATTTCGGTTATTTCCCAATTACGTAATGTTTAATCTTTTTCTTATTCACAATTTCTACACAATTCTTTCTATTTTTGTATTTATTTTTCATAATTTCCGTCTTGATTGTATCGGAATTTTCAAGCAATTTAATTTTTTTAATAAGGAGAATTTTTTTCAAAAATTCTAGAATATTCCATGTTTTGAGTACTTTTCAGCATATTGCTTAAATGAATATTATATGAATTTAAATAAAATGTTTCTTATTGTTTCACTTTCACACTAAAATCTAAATGATATCAAGAAATTAAAAGTGGTTATAATAAGAAAAAATAGACATTAAAACCTAAAAACTAATTGATTAACATTGAAGACATTTAGTTTAGCATTTTCTTTGTTAATATCTCAACGATTTAGTTTTATGATTATAATTTTGTACAAGACCTGATCTTTACCAAACTAGTTTTCGATCAAGAGCTGGTTTGATTATGATCATGTTTTAGTCGAAACTTCTTATAACCATTTATGGAAACAGTAATATTCCAATAATTTGCTAACATGTTATTTTACTAGGAGACTTATTGTAAGCTCAATTTGAACTATAATAATCTAAAATATTAGTTCCTAAGATGATTAAATATAATAATAATAACAATAAGTTATAAGTTCAATCTATGACACAAAATAAAAAATTAGTAGAAGCATCTAGCAATATTTGCAATATCACAAATTTAACATTGAATGATGTGTACGGCTGTTAATTTAATTAAAACAAATTATCCTTTGGATGAATTCAACTTACAAACAACTTATTTACAAAGTAACAGAGTATGATTTTAAGCAAGCGCAATTCGCGGAAATCAATAATTTCCTGCCAGGAATTGTCTGGTACAGAACTCTAAACTATGGTGATATTAATGAAAATACCAACGTCTTTTATAATATCTTGTATATATAGACAGATATGTACCACTTTTGATATACAAAAGTGGAAAATTTCCTAAATGGTTTAATAGAGAGCTGATAAAGATGACAAAGGAGAAGAAATTTGGTAATATAAAGTTTAAACAATGGATGATTACAGTATATCTTCCATTTTAAGAAAGAAGTGCAAAACTTTAAATGATTTTCTTTGTCGTTTTTTACATTAATAAAGATCTAGGAAAACTAATGGTTATCTTAAACATATGTTCCTCTACAATTAATTGTCGACTAATTTAAAGGAATATGGTAACTTATTTGCTGTGGATTTCTCTTCAGTTTATGTAACTGACAGCGAATTTGCAATTCCCACTGTAAGTTCCAAAAAGCATGTTGATTTTTATAACTGGTACCCAATTACATTGTAAGATGTTTTTGAAGGTACGAAACTAAATAACAGCACTAAGGCTGGTCCAGATGTGTAAAAGTAGTTTTATTTCTCCTCTTTACAAAGCAGGGGATATAGAAGACGTAAAAAGCTATCAGTGAGTACCCTTGCAATCAACCATTCCTAAATTATTAGATTCTTTTGTTACATCTCAACTGATTTTTGCTACTAAAAATGTCTACAGGATTCTGTCAGGGCGAATCAACAATTACTAATCTGTTAACTTTCCAACATTTTGTACTAGATGCCTTTGATAAGAGTGCTCAAGTGGATATGATTTATACAGACCTTTCTAAGGCATTTCGCCATGATAATCACAGAATCTTTCTCAGTAAACTCCACTCACTTGGCCTTTTTTTGTGGCTGGGAGCTGGAAAATCTTTTATAGACGGAGTGTGGGACTCCCCCGGGTATACCCACTAAAAACCACCTCCCCAAGTCGCCCTGACACCCCACGGAACTGCCGTCTGGCATTACTTCACGGGGTGTAGGGTGTCGTCTGCGTCGGTGATGTGTGCGTGTGTATGATGAGTGTGTGTGTGTGCGTGTGTGTGTGCCACCCCGCGCAACCGTTGTCTGGCATTATTCAATACGTTAAACTCAATAACTGCGTTTCAAAAGCTACTCAAGCAAAATCTGTGGTACCCCAAGGATTACATTGTGGACCGATCTTGTTCCTTATGTTCATTAATGATCTCCATCACTTTATCCCAAGTTTTATTGTTTGCTGATGACCTCAAAATATTTAAAGCACTTACAAGTAAATCTGATATTGAAAACCTTCAGTTAGACCATGTAGTTATTCATCTATGGTGTGTGTCAAATTGTTTGAATTTTAACCTTGAAAACATGATTTTTGGTAACAAACATCAAATTTTAAAAAAATGATTACAATATTAATAGTTATATTCTTAATTGTGTCACGCAACTAAAATATTTGGGAATACTTCTTGATAGTAAACTTCTTTTAATGCTCATATAAAGAATATTAGTTCAAAAGCTGAGCGTTTTTTACAAAAATTCTCGGAAGACTTTAGCCCTGAAATATTTATATTACTACATTCCATATTAGTAAGATCTCTCATAGAATATGCATCTATAGTATGGACACCTAATTACATTACCATCCAAGTTGCCTTAGGAAAAATACAAACCAGATTTATAAAGCTTTTATTTCATCATTCTGGTATTAACTATGATCAAAATTAATTTCGCTCTTTTATTTTGATGTTCCTAACTATGGTATTCCTATTTAATAATTTGGTTAATTCTCTCAATTGCAGAGAACTGATTAACTTTTAAATCTGAATACCACACAACCAACTGAAGATTAATAGTCCTATATGTATAATGTATCGATAGTTTTAAGAAACAGTGTAACAAAATGTTGGGTAGTAATAGTATTTTAAATCCTAACTAGTTTTTTATTATGTTTGATTTATGTTGTATTTTATAAAATCCATTATGTAATATTGTTACATTTTATCTGCTAGACGATAAATTTAGTACAATTATTTAAGAACTAAATATAATAATATAATGGGTGCTATTGTTGGGAAAAATTATTTAATTATATTGTTATATTTTAGACATTAATTAATGTTATAATCTGAACAAAATAAAATATAACTTTGAAAACACTTGCCCGAGGTATGGTATATTCACGAACATTAATTTCTGACAAAAAAAAGTAATTGCTTACAGCACTCAACATTTTATTGTTATATCTCTCCTGACATTACAATTATTCTATTTGAAATACCATCACGATCAGCAATAAAACTTTCTAAAATCACACAAAGGCGGTACTGTACCCTAAATCATCAACTATTTTTTCTATATTTTAAATTGAAAATGCACCTCTCTTCACGAAGATTGCGAAACATAAAACTGTAAACACACTTTGCACAAAACGTGCGACTGTACACACATATATAATTGAGCGGATGCGCGAAAAAAGACGCTTAGATTGGCTTAAGTCATCACCAACCGCAGTTGCGTGCGTAAATTCCGTTTTATAATAATAAAAAAAGAAACAGACTGGATGAATAATGTGCGTAAGTTCCGCTTTGGCAACAATAATTATACTGAATCATTAAGAAATTTGTAAAAGTACAATAGATTAGAGCAAATCAGTCGGATTTCCTTATTTATAGTTAATTGTGATGACGGATGGTTCTGCGTAAAAGATGGTTTGGTGGTGAGTCGCGGCGATGATTTGATTATAAATTAATGTATTCTTTGGAAACTATGCCAACGATATTCAGCATTGTGTTCATTCAAAGACTATTTCGAGCGGACGAAGGCGCGATATGATCGACTTCAAATACTTTATTGTGTTTTTGTTTACGTTGTCGGTGGTGGTTGTTTCTAGTGTTGAGTGTTTTCCGTGGGGGCGAAAAAGCGAAAATGTGGTACAAGGATTGCCTACTTTAGATGCTGTAAGTACAAAAATTATTAATCAAATTGAGATAAAATATTTTCTTTTTCCAAACATTAAAGTGATTTATTTAAATGAAAAAAAATGTGATGATGATTCAAATTAAATTTTAGTTTAGTGTTTCCTAATTGTATTAACACGTTCACCGCCACATGTACCGCCGGCGGTCATATAGTCGCCGTTTCTTCCACGCCGGGGAAATAATTTGTAGTTATTCCTTATTTTAGCTATGACCGCCGGCGGTCACGCGGGATTCAAAACAGCACTTATGTGAAATATTCCCTTGGCGGAGAACGTGTTAAATATAGTGTATCTGCATAAATTTAAATAAAAAATTCAAAAACATAAACAATAAAATTATTTTATAAATAATTATTAAAGATTATACTTCAAGGTCAAGCTATGGGTTAGATTAAATTTGATTCTGGCGATATTTACGCTAAAATTGACATGTTAGTATTTAGTATTTCTCAGTATTAAAAGTTTATTATTTTGGGATAATTTTAGAATGACATCTAAATTTAAGCACATAATTCAAATATAAAATTGCAATATTAATTGATTTATTCTTCAATAAATATTTAAGCAATAATAATTTAAGAATAAATTAGAAAACGTTGTTGATTACTTATTCGCATATTGATATTTATCCTAATGGTTAATAATAAAGCTACCTAGTGCAAATAATAGGAATATTTACATTTTGTATTCTCAAATCCTACTCTTGACTATTGAAAATAAATTAAATATATTTAAGGCATTTACATTATTGTATAAAATAAATCTATATAACACAAAACATTTTGTAAACTAGAAAATATAACTAATATATAGACTATTTATTAAAAAATCCTGGTCAAATCTAAAAATATTTTGTTCTTTGATGATTTTTTTTTATTGTTTCGTAGATATAGGGCGAACTAAATTTTCGACATTAACATTTTATTAACAAAAATTACTTGTAAAGTTTCTTAATCTAGAATTACACCTCGCTAATTAGTCTTCTTGGTAGAAATACCGGTGTAATCATCCAACCAAAACGTTTACCGAGAACTAATCTTCAAGTATCCCATGTGAATAATTTTTAGACTACACATGGTTATTATCAAAATTCCTTTTCGCATTTATTGAAAATATCGCTTCGACTAAAAGAATCAGGGTCAGTAGTTGAGGACTTTGAGGAATCAAAAAGCCCAAAGCCATTGTCAGAATGCAATACATGGAAGAAAATCAGCGGGAAGAAGTAGTTAACCGCTTGTAAGTGACAACAAATTTTCTCTAGGAATGTTCAAAACAGTCTCATTACTTACGTTTCGAGTAGAAGTACATGGATCTTTCCCTATCATGTCCAACATCATAGACCCTCCAGGTCCTTCATTTCGTTTCAATGTGCCGATTTTATGATGACGTTGTTGATTTTGGCATTAACTTGATAATTGTTTACTTCAGTAACTAAACACACTAAAAAGTTGTTTTGGAATTGAACTACTAAAATATTATCTTATTATCTTACCATCAAGGTGTCATCTATTGTCTAAGCGTTGGACTATGATTTCCCAGTTGGGTGGATAATCACCGACAATCCTAGAGAACTGTCCACAGCAACAACTGCCACAATAATAATGTCAACACATTGAATTTCTGTTCCCGGTTAACAACATGGTTGTAATTCAATAAACTAAAGTTCTATATGTTTTATATTGGTTCACAAGGTATTATAAATAGCACACTTTGTCATCTAGCAACTTCTATTTTTTACTACGGTTTAAGGTCACAGTTTATAAACCATTAATATTCTTCATATAGAGACTACTATTAAGTAACTTACAGTTATTTAATTACTCATAGTAGTAACTAAATACAGAAACGTGATTGACAATATTGGTATTTTTCATATATGAGTCATAATGAAATATTTGATTTTGGATGCATTTACATTTTGGTACATCCTGAATATAATGAAATTAAACTCGATAACTTTGTATTATAACTATATTTATAGAATTGCAAGTGACTATAGTTTCGACAAATTACAAATATGAAGAGGAATTGGTCGATACTATAGTCACTTGTAATTCTACAAATATGGGGGTAATAAGTTGGTTTTAAGAGTTTAGTTCCATCATAATGAGAAAATGTAACTTCTTTAGGCCATAATAATAGCTTATACAGTTTTTTATCAAAATGCGTTAAAAAATAAAATTATTTTAAATGAAAAAATTTAAAAAATAAATAATTTTTGACACAAAACAATGATTCAAATTTTTATTAGCAGTTTCAGAAATTATTTGCTGTACTTGTTCTTTCATATATAATATTGTGGATAGAAGGATTGCAGGCTTTGATTGATGATTTTTGAAGTTTACTTTTTGATCTATGGTAATGCCTAGGTATTTTACAAACATAGAGGGGAAACAGTTATGTGGGAGATATGAATGTTATATGCAGGATTACTATTACGGTGATAGGGAATTAGAAGCTAAAATTTGTGGGGATTGATTTCAATGCGTCATTTAGCAAACCAGTATTGCAGGGAGTCAATTAGTTGCTGCTGGGATTGAAGATCTTTAGGAACGATGGGTGCGTGGGAGATTAGGGCTGTATCATCTGCCAATTAGAGAAGATATTTAGAGGAATAAAGTGAAGAGGAAATAGAAGATGTTGTATAGTAGCGGAGATAGAGGGGAACCTTAGGGTACGACTTGTACAGGAGAAAAGGAGCGGAGTAAAAGTTGCTGATTTTGACTTTAAGGGATCTGTTTGAAAGGAACTGATTGATAATGAATGCTTGTAGATTGCGTGCGTATTTAGTAAAAAGTTATAAAATCTATTCATTATAAAAGTGACATTTGTTATTTCGTAAAGCAACTTATTCGCTGAATTGTTACTTTCCCTATATAGTATATATAGGGGAAGTATTGTTTTCGTGCGTGAAAATGTCTGTGGGCGCTGTATCTCTAAAACGAATGATCCGATTGAGATGAAACTTTAAACATAGGATTTTATCGTTAAAAACTGGAACTGAAAAGCTTTTGGTAAACATTTATAAACCGGAAGTGGATGTTTACTCAAAGCCGTTTTTGTTTTTTCCTATATTTCTTTTAATTTGAAAAATATTACAAAACTTTTCAAACAAAAGTTGAAGGGATTAAGAAACTGAACAGGTTTTGTAAAAACATATTTTTCATATAATTCTTAACTTTCGAGAAAAAGAAAATAAAAATTGAATATTTTGACATTTTTTGCCAATTGCTACTAAACTATTAGAGCTACAAGAAATTTATATTACAAATAATTGTAGAGAATTCAAAAGTGAGCAAATGACTACGAATAGCCTTTTTACGTAAACCTCATAGATTTCGAGAAACATATAAAGAAATTACTATGATGGCCACATCACCATTTTTACTTTCCCTATACACGTAGTATATAGGGGGAGTATTGTTTTCGTGATTTTTTTTTGAAAAATTTTTGTTGCGGAAATATCCGTTTTGGGGTCCCCTGAACCCAAAAAACTAATTTCTGGAAAAAAAAATTCTGTGTCTGTGTGTGTGTGTGTGTGTGTGTGTGTGTGTGTGTGTGTGTGTCTGTCTGTCTGTCGGTGGGCGCTGTATCTCAAAAACGAATGATCCAATTGAGATGAAACTTTAAACTTAAGGTTTTATCGTTAAAAACTGGAGCTGAAAAGCTTTTGGTATAAATTCATAAACCGGAAGTGGATGTTTACTCGAGGCGTTTTTTTGTTTTTTACCAATATTTTTCTAAATATACAAAATATAATTAAATTTTTTAAACAAAAGTTAAAGGGCGTAAAAAACTGACCAACTTTTATTAAAACATGTTTTTTATAAAATTCTTAACTTTCGAGAAAAAAATTAAAAATTGAAAATTTTGGCATTTTTTTGGCAATTGCTAATAAACTATTGAAGCTACATGAAATTTATATAACAAATAGTTGTAGAGAATTCAAGAGTAAACAAATTATAAAGAATCGTTTTTTTGCCTAAACCTCATAGTTTTCGAGTAAAATATAGGGAAAGTACTATGATGGCCACATCACCATTTGGGAAGTATTGTTTTCGTGAATGAGAATGTCTGTGGACTCTGTATCTCAAAAACGAATTATCCTATTGAGATAAAACTTTAAACTTAATGTGTTATCACTAAAACCTGCAACTAAAAAGCTTTTGATGAACATTCATAAACCGGAATTGGATGTTTACTCGAAGCGTTCTTTTTATTACATAACTTTTGAAACAAAAGTTAAAGGGAATGAGAAACTGGACAAGTTTTATAAAGACATGTTATTCGTAAAGATCTTAATTTGTGAGAAAGATATTTAACTATTTAAAGATTCTTGAAATTTCATTAATTTCTCCTCCACACTTTTAGTTTTTATTGCAACTTCCTTTCCAAAGAATTTTCATCGATAATTCTAGAAATTTTTACAGGTTTAGCAAAGATTTTATTCGAGCTTCAAAAAGTCATTATTTTTATTTATTTATAAAAGTTTCTTCCTGGTTTCTATACAAGAGTTTGTTCAACTTTTTCTATTAGAAAAGTTTCTTCTAAATTTCTATAATTTTCTCAGATGATCCATACTTTTTCATTTATTTCATTTTAGGTTTATAATTTTTTTTTTAAAGTGTACAGTAATTTCCTTTTCTTATCTAATAAATAAATAGATATTTCCAGAATTTTTAGCAAAGATTTTATTCGAGAGTTTTACAATTTATTAAGAAATTTTCTTCTAATTTTCTATAACTTACATAGAGGCTTCTTAACGTTTCAGGAATTTCTTTTTTGCATCTTCCTTTCCAAAGAATTTTGATCAAGGTTTCTAGAAGTTTTCACAAATTTTTCTTCTAGATTTCTAGAACTTATTTGGAGGATTCTAGAAGTTAACAGTTATTTCTTCTTCATATTTCCAGAATTTTTAGCATTCGGAAGTTCTAGATATTTTAGAAAGTTCGTTTCAATATTTTTAGAATTTTCTTTGAGGCTATTTTCAGTAATTTCTCTTCCAAATTTTAATATTGTCTTATAATTTGCAAATCTTTTCCAGAATTTTACACTGTTTTTCGAGAGTTCAGACATTTCCAATAACTCATTTCAGATTTTGGAGGCTATAGATTTTTATAGAAAATCTGTTCCTAGAAATCTAGACTCTTTTCAGTCATTTCTCCTACAGATATCAAGATTGTTTTTTCGAGCTATCTTTTAAATTGCAAAGTTTTTACAATTTTCAAGATTTTTTTTTTTTCTAGAAATGTAGATTTTTTAAAGGTTTCTAGAAATTTCCAACAATTTCTTTTAGTAGAGTTCTAGAAATTTCTCCAAGGAGTCTACTTTTTTTTTTCTTAAATGTTATTATTTATTGTATATTTAGGTTATAGCATTTCATTAATGATTTTAGAATTTGCTATAAATATCTTTTCAAAAATTTTATTATCTTCCGTTAATTGTTTAGATTTATTTCCTTATTTTGTTGGGTTTTTTCTCAAAAAGGTCTGTAAATTCTAGTATTTTTGAGTAATTTGTTTTGGATATAGCAACGCAATTTTTCGAGAGTTGTTTTTAGAATGTTTTTGCAATATTTCTGGAAATTTACAAAATTTCTTGTATCGTTATATCGAAATTGCGATAAAAAAAAATTCAAGATTTTTAGTCCATCAACTTGTATTTGATGTTAGGAATCATTTCGTAAAAGAATTTTTTTAAATCGTCCTTGCTAAGAAACGTTATTTTAAAAATAGTGAAAAACAATTGAAAATCGAATGTTTATTTTTTAGCATTTTTACTTCTCTTCGTTGCTGGTAATTTATTAGTAAAAGAATTTTCGTAATTTCATTATTATTTAAAGAATTATAGCTAAAATAGTAAAAAAATAATAATTTTTGATTTTTATTGTATCAATTTAAAGTTGATGTGTAAAATTTAGGAAATTTCAAGTTATATGCGAAGATTTAAATGAAGACTTTTTTAGAAAATTTGTTTTTAAAAACCTAGACTCGGGAAATTTCTAGTAATTTCTTCTCCACATTTCAAGATTTTTTCAACTTGTCTTCTAAATCGCAAAGATTTGCTTTGAGGCTCTAGAATTTTTAGAATCTACTTCTAGAAATCTAGATTATTTTCTCGAGGGTTCAGGAAATTTCTAGCAATTTATTCTCCAGAGTTCAAGATTTGTTTAAGTCGTTTTTTAAATTGCAAAGATTTTCCTTGAGGCATTCTAGATTTTTTTCTAAAAGTTTAGAGTTTAGAAAATGGCTAATAACTTCTTCCCCAAATTAAATTTTTTTCAACTTTTCTTATATTATGCGAAGATTTTCTTTCAGCCTCTAAATGTTTTTTAATTTCCTCTCCTTTTCAAGAATTCAGATGAATTTCAGTAATTACTTCTCTAGAATTTAACATTTTGTTTCAACTAGAGGCTATAAAATTATTTAGAAAGTCCTAAATTGCGGAATTTTTCTTGGAGGGTCTAGAAAATTTTCCCCTACAAATCTTTTCTTATTTTCAAAATAGTTTAAGGAATTTTCCGTAATTTCTCTTACCGATTTCAAGATATTTTTTCTACTGGTCTTCTAAATTTCTAGGAGGCTCTAGAATTTTTTAGAAAATTTTCATTTAGAAGGGTTCAGGAAATTTCCAGAAATTTCTCCTTCAGATTTCAAGGATATTTTCTTATCTTATAAGTTGCAAAGATTTTCTTGGAGGCTCTAGAACTTTTTAGAAAATTTGTTTGTAGAAATCTAGATTTTTCTTGAGGCCCTAGATTTTTTAGAATTTTTTTTTTCCAGAATCTAGACATACTTTTTCAAGAATTCAAGAAATTTCCACAAATTTCTTCTCTAGGTTTCAAGATTTTTTAATTCTACCCGGTTTTTAAATAATTTTTAAAAATATTTTATTGGAAGCTCTAAAATTTTAACAATTTGTATGGATTACCACGTAGTAACGGTCGCAACCATTTTCTTTATCAAAAATTTTACTTGTAACAATTTTCTTTTATTCAAATTTTATAATTAAAGTTATTGCAAACTGCGAGGCGATCAGTAATTAAAGTTATTATGTATATGTAGGGTGGGTGGGTGGCCTCTAACCCACCCTCCAATCAGAAAACATAAGCGAGGGTTTTAATTAAAAGTTGTAAAACGTAAATAAACTTAACATTTTTGCATTTTTGTAATAGACTTATTAAAACAAATTTTGAAATTTAAGTAATTTTGGAAAATAAAACATAACTTTTCAAACAAAAGTTAAAGAAAATGAAAAACAGAAAAATTTACATTGAAACATGTTTTTGTAAAGTTCTTAATTTAAATTTTATACATTTTTTTGTTTATTGCTAATAAACTATAGGAACTAAATGAAATTTATATAACAAGTAATTGTGAAGAATTCAAAATTGAGCTAATTATTAAGAATAACCTCATGGTTTTCGAGAAAAATATAGGGAAAGTATTATGATGGCCGCATCACCATTTTGTAGTATATTATGCGGCTTATTTAAGATCTATAGTTATGAAGTTTTGAGAGTACATTGTTTTTATAATACTTCTCGGTGTCAACTTATTAAATATTGGTCTTTTGATGAATTTTATTAGTAGCATTGAAAATTATTTACTGTCATTATTGCTTTGTAGCAGTAACATGATAAACCAAATATTTTAAAAACCATTTTCGAAACCACACCGGTCTGTAAAGTTTCATTTTCAAATAACTTTTATTGTTTAGACTTTAGGCTAAGTAGCCAGAGTCCATCGAAACAATTGTTGCGAGTCTAAGCAATAAAAAAATTATGAAAATTATAAATATATTTATATCATTGCTGGATCTCTTTACTCCTTCTTATACGGTGTATTATAATGAATGTACAGAAGGGGATAGGAAATTTTGTGATTACTTTTATGGTAAAATTTACTTTATCGATTGACAACATAGACATAATTAAATTGATAGCGTTACTTTGCGATGTGAAGTACCAATTTATCAATCGAAATATTGAGATACTGAATAGATTTGTTGAAAATTCTTCTTTATTATTACTTGTAAAAATGACTCCACAACCTAAGGCTTTAGTACTTATTTCATAAGTTTATCTAACATTGTGTTTTTATTTATTCTTTAGCTATCCTCTGGCTCACGTATGGAATGTAAGGAATAGCTGCGAACTTTTTACCTTCTACTGGTTATTTTCCATTGATCAGTAGTTTCTAAACTGCTTATCTTCTCTTGGGTTTTAGTATCCAGTCTGCTTTATTTTTCTCGTATGCATTATTCGTGGCTATTTGGTAGTTTGTAGAATTCCTGGTTAAAATTAAAACCGTTGAATATATGATTTTAATGGGAACGTTTTGATTTGATCTAATTGCAGTTATGTCGATGAAAATTTTAAATACAAGCTTGAATGTATTACTTGGCACTTTATAATACACAATTTACAATGGCACATTAAAATATGTGCCTCAGACATGCAAAAAACTATCTCGTGGACTGAATCATGAATCAATAAAAAGATCACAATTTAAAGACTAAAAACTGTGTTTCTATTTAATTCAAATCTTGCGTTAATTTTGGGACACCTTTTAAAATAGGGAATCAAAGTGAAACATATTTACACAATATTTTAATATTACTAGTTTAACAATCACAATTCTAATGTAACGAATGGATGGATATAAATTGTTTGCTTTATATGGCCTCAAAGAAAAAAATCATTTGGGGACAAATCAGGAGATCTTGGTTGCCATTTTATGTCTCCTTTGATGCTAATAATGCGACGGGGAAATATTTGATTTAAATATTCTCTAGCTGTATTATGAGCAGGATATCTATCGTGCTGATAGCAGATGTTGGCCATATCAATATTCTGTAAGCCTTGTACTGCTGGTATCACTTAGTTGTCAAGCAGTTACAAATACTTTTAGCCATTTAGATTCCACTCAATAAAAAATGGCTCTATAATTGTGTCCCCCAGAATGCCGGTCCAAACATTAAGTTTTTACTGATTTCTTAAATGTATTCTTCGGTGCTTGTTTTCTAGGGACCAGTATCTCACCACCGAAGGATTATAACGACCAAGTAACGGGAAAGGCACTAAACAGAATATTTCGAAAAACTTAAAATCATTCCTTTTAAGCAGTCTATACACTTCTGATTTCCTTAGCTCTTGTTGATAACGTTTAATTTTCTGTTATCATTTTATAAACTTTATAAATTTTCCGCATTTCAGCTACTCCACCTTGAGGCTTTCGTTCCTTTGAGCACCTATATTGTGGATTTACAGAACTAGCTTCCTCAAACAAATGTACAACATGGAATCATATCGTATGCCAAAACAAACAGATTATTAGCGATTTCCTTCATCAACCCATAAAACCATTTAACAATTTGAGTTTTCTGTTCACTTGTTAAAATTTTGACCAATAATAATAATCGATATACAATCCAAACACGTAGAATTACTCATATTCGACATTTTAGAGGATTTTAAATTATCGTCTTCTATTGACATGCAAAGAGGTTGAGTCTGCCATTAGCTTGTTATTTCAATAGTAAATTGTATTTACCGTTATTAAACATGTCTAATTCTCATCTGGGAAATTCCAGATACCGAAAATAACATCATATCTGCAAAAGTGTTAATATTATTCTTAATTAATTGTTCTTCATAATGAAGAATTGAAAGTGTTTTAATTCAAAATTATTAATTCCAAAGGAAAAAGTTAGATGATGTGCATTAAGAAAGTATTTAAAAAATCTGAACTACTTTCAAAATTTATTATTGAATACAAACCGTGTTTTTTAAGTTCTTCTATAATTTTTTTATATTGTTGCCAAAATACGTGACTTTCAGAAAGTTTCACTTTGGGGATATATGGGGGTCTACAAAGGCTACTTTTTAAAATTAATTTTGTAATATACAGGGTGTCCCAAAAACCCTAAAAGTTTCAAAGTAGTGTTTTTTTAATGGAACACCCCGTATTATATTGCATTCTTCGATCAAAATAAGTGTGTTTTAACCTTAAGGTTTTTGGAATAATTTGAATTTTGTAAACATCTAAACTAATTTCCATGGAATAGGTGGGAAGAAAAAAGTGACTGAATAAACGAGTGAAGATAGTACCGGGGTAAAGACTCTGATCAAATTGGGGTGGGAATAAAAAAAGAAAGAAATAAAAAATGTACCAAGTTACTACTTTAATCGTCACGATGTTTTACTATTAATTATTATACACGATGTACAGCGGAATACAATTATTTATCCAGTCACCGTCTAGATTGCTTTCGTATTTACATATAAATGCCTAAAAAATCGCATTTGATTAATATAGTAAAAAATGGTGATGTTGCTATCATAGTACTTTCCCTATATTTTACTCGACAACTATTATCCTTTTAAATTCTCTACAATTATTTGTTATATAAACTTCATGTAACTCCAATAATTTATTAGAATTTTATGAAAATAATATTTTTAGAAAACTTTTTTTGAAGTTTTGTAATATTTTTCATACATTCGAAAAATATCGAAAAAAAAAGAAAAAACGAGTAAACATCTACTTCCGGTTTATGAATGTTCACCAAAAGCGGATATTTCCGCAAAACACAAAATTTAAAAAAATCACGAAAACAATACTTCCCCTATATATACTACGTATATAGGGAAAGTAAAAACCTTACTGTCTCAACACAATTATTATTTCTAAAAGAATAATTATTAAAAAAATCAATCATAAATCATCTTATTTTACTGGGTAGACTATTTTGAAAATAATCAATTCCTTTTTGACTGGTGCAATCTTAAAACTTATTTTATTATTATAGCTTGCAATAATGAAATCATTATTTGTAGCGTATGTTAAAATAACAAATAATTATTCACTGAGTTTATGCTTTTCTCATCAACTTGATTCGCAGGTGTAATAAATTTAATTACTCATAGGAATAATGGTATAACGGAATGTTGCTAATAAAGCAATTCAATTACTCATCAAGATGTTTTCGATCGTTACAGCATGTTAATCCATAATAGAAATAATTACTGGAAAATCTACCATGCTAAATGTCTCAATACAATTGTGTTTGTTGTTGTATATAGCTAGAAAGGGAATAATTTGTAATTACTTGTAATTTGTATTATTATAGTGTTGTTTATGATAAGTAAATAAGTAATTAAATATAATGGCTGTTATTGTAAAATAATATAATCAATCGACACTCAAAAGTCTTCTTAGAAAATTCGAAAAATGATTTGAAATTTTATTTGATTATCTCATAATCTTATGATCTAAAAAAAAATATAGGCACTCATTAGTTTACAAATTATATATTTTATGAAAAAATAAAATAAAGTAGAAAATTTTCAGATTAAAAAAGAAATTTATATTATTATTAATGTGAGCATTTTGTATTCAATCGATTTTAAAATATTTAATTTGGAACATTTTAATTTAAATAGCTAAGATTAAGTATCCGAAAGGCTAACATTGCTCAAAAAGTATATCAAACAAAATCATGATATTTTATACATAAATTTATCAACTTAAAGATCATGCTCATAGAATATTAAATATAATTATTGTTAAAAGTAGAAGCATTCGAAAAAATAAACAAATTTTATATTACTATATTAATACTATTGCTGGAATATATTGCTATCTTTACACCAGTTATGATTAAGCACTAATTGACAGCAGAAATCGAAAAGGGTATGCAAATCAAAATTCATTCAACCTGTTAATTCGTGACCGAAACAAAAAAATAACGCTTAATGATATTTAACGAAAATAATTTCCCACGACTGCATTTTTTTACCTGAAAATTAATAATGCAATATCAAAAAAATACGCTAACATGTACTGAATTTTACATTCGTGACTTACGAATTATACATGGCAATTTCGACACGTTTTACTTAGAGCTGACGATTAAACGTATCTAATTGAATTGTATCACGCAACCCGATGTTTTTTTCTTCAGTTCAATTCCTATTTACTGCAGTGTTCTCGTTAATTATATAAATTTGTATTGAGTAACTAATGAGAAACGTTAAAAACGTTAATTGCCACAGAAGAAGTCAAGGTGTGTCTTTATAAGATGCAACATTTCTGAAGAGCATGAAAATTATTTCAATATTATGTAACAGGTTTATAAAAAAAGGTAATGATTCTGCATAATAGGTAAATGTAGAATTAAAACAAGACATAAATATATAGTTGAAGTAATTATGCTTATGTATGTTAAAAAAATATAATTAAGTAATGTTTCAGTTAGGAAAAACTTTATAAGTATTCTAATTAAAATTATGTAAATGTTGTGAAGGTATTAATTTAATTACTACAGTTACTACTATTGGTAATATGGATCAAGAATATTTCTAAATCATTAATCTAGAAAAAGAATGCCATCTTTATTTAAAAAAAAACATGGGTACATTTAGCATAAATACAAATTAATTTAAAATATTGGTTTGTCCGTCCGTTTGGGCTATCGAACATCGGTATTTCTACCCTATTAATCTAGATATATGTAGATTTTACAAATTTACTTATTTATTTTGTTTTACATAGAAATATTCTAACAATATACAGGGTGATTCATTAAGGGTGGCCACCGGCCTTATCTCGGAAACAGTATATCCTAGAATTTGGGGGAAAAAATTCTTATCATATAATCGGCCAAAAGAAAATGCGTAAAAACATTTTTAAATGCTTAGCTTTCCGCTAGGTGGCGCATTTTATTATTTACATAATTAATTTGCGTTTTTTACAAAATATTACCGCATTAAGGCTATTGAAAATTATCAAAATTAGAAACTACTGTACTTGGTTACAGTTAAGTGGTGGGGGAAGTATAGTTTTGTTTATAGAAAATGGTCTGTAACTTCCGTATACCTTAACCGATTTTCACAAGCTTAGGCTCAATGGAAAGAGTATTAGAAGTTGATTACAAAAATAAATAACATTAACACATTTAATCTATGCGCTGGCAACTAGAGGGCATTATGTAACACTTAACCCTATTTGTGTATTTTTCTCAGAAATATCAAATAGAATGATATAACTCGAAGCAGCTTACAAAGAAGAAAATGAAATTACATATTGTTTCGTCAAAACCGCAAACTGTCAAACACTCTTGTCATTCCAAAGATATTTAGATTTTTTAAGTTTTCGTTGTTGTTTTTCGTTGTTTTCGACGTGTTGGTTCACCCTGTAAGGTGTAAATGAAAATATATGGCTAAAGTTACTTTTAGAAAAAATGTCATGTAAAAACAAATGACAACAATATTTATTAGCATAATTAATGAAAAATAATAAAACTTATTAACCATAACAGAAATTTACAAAACGCTGAAATTTCTAAAAGCGCCTATTATCTAGTTATTTTAGAAACTCAAAATGAAACTTCTAGAGTGAAATTTTATCCTAGATTCCATAAAATTTCTTCAATGGTTTTATATGGATAAGCTGTAACATTACGAGTATGTCAAACTATTTTCCTGGGCGATGTTGTAAAAGTAATCAAGTCACCTTTGGAAATGACATTTCTGTTTTGTGATTGTTTATTTATAATTTGTTGTTGCTGTCAAAGTTAATTTGAACGTTTGAAAAATCACTTTATTATAATGCTTTATTTTTCAAATGAAGAAGCATATGATATGCTAGCAGTGTATTTTGAAAGTCTAAAAAATGCAGTCATTGCTGAAAGAGAATATGGATTACGATTTCCTGAAAGAAGGCGTCATTCAAGATAAGTTTTTAAAAGACTAGCAGAACGATTACGAAAAACTGGCAACGTTCAACCTGTTTCGGTAAGAAATAGGGTACGTAGAAGGCAAAATGAAGAAGATGTTATTCACGTCTTGGCATACGTTAACGCTGAACCACGTGCAAGTATTAGGGAAATTGCAAGAGATCTAGAATTAAATTATTCTTTGATGAATAGAATATTAAAAGAACATAAAATGCATCCTTACCATGTTGTTTTACATCAAGAGTTAAAAGACATAGATTTTGATCGACGACTAGATTATTGCAACTGGTTAAAAGGAATGTTAAATGATAATCAACAATTTCTATCTGCAATATTATGGACGGATAAGGCTACATTTTCAAGCTCTGGTAAAATTAACTTGCACAACAGTCACTACTAGTCAGAAACAAATCCACACTGGCAGAGGGAAGTCAATTACCAAAATCGCTGGAGCATAAATGTGTGGTGTGGTATTTTAAATAGGAAGATAATAGGACCTTTTTTCTTTGAAGAAAAAATTAACGGGCCAAAGGTACTTAGATTTTTTAACTAACGATTTGCCCATCCTCCTAGAAGACGTTCTAATTCGTAACAGATTAGACATGTAGTATCAACAAGATGGTTGCTCAGCACATTTTGCCGCAGGTGTCCGAAATTATTTAGATATTGTATTTTCAAATAAATGGATTGAAAGGGGAAGTATTTTTCCATGGCCAGCAAGGTCACCAGATCTTTCGATTTTAGATTTCTTTTTATGGGGTAGAATTAAAGATTTGGTTTTTAAAACACGTCCAACTACAAGTGAGGATATGAAATAAAGGATTCGGTAAGCAGTAAGAAGTATTTCTGGTGCTGAAATTGAGGCCAGTGTCAATTCCATTATAGAAAGACTGAATTTGTGCATATCAAATGATGGGAAACATTTTGAGTACCTAAAATAACTAAGTAATAGGTGCAGTTATCAATTTTAGTTTTTTGTAATTTTTTTCATTAATTATGTTAATAAATATTGTGCCATTCGATTTAACTTGATATTTTTTTGAAATGTAACTGTAGCAGTATGTTTTCACTTACAACTTACAGGGTGAACCAACACTTCGAAAACAACGAAAAAAAACAACGAAAATTTAAAAAATCTAAATATCTTTGGAATGACAAGAGATATCAGTTTGCGGTTTTGACGAAACAATATGTAATTTCATTTTCTTTTTTGTAAGATGCTTCGAGTTATATCATTCCATTTGATATTTCTGAGAAAAATACATAAATAGGGTTAAGTGTTACATAACGCCCTCTAGTTGCCAGCGCATAGATTAAATGTATTAATGTTATTTATTTTTGTAATCAACTTCTAATACTCTTTCCATTGAGCCTAAGCTTATGAAAATCAGTTAAGGTATACGGAAGTTACAGACCATTTTCTTTAAACAAAAGTATACTTCCCCCACCACTTAACTGTAAGTGATAGAAAAAAATGACTTAAGCAAAAATTGTAAACCAAGTACAGTAGTTTCTAATTTTGATAATTTTCAATAGCCTTAATGCGGTAATATTTTGTCAAAAACGCAAATTAATTATGCAAATAATAAAATGCGCCACCTAGCGGAAAGCTACGCATTTAAAAATATTTTAACGCATCTTCTTTTGGCCGATTATGTCATTAGAATTTTTTCCCCAAATTCTAGGATATACGATTTCCGAGATACGGCCAGTGGCCACCCTTAATGAATCACCCTGTATATAACATAGATATACAAACTACTAAAAATTTAGAGCGGGTGACATGCAGGCGGAGTTCACGTAATATTCTTCTCAGACCCATTATAAAAGATGAGGGTATCCTTACCAGCAGTAGATTTTAGCAATTTAGGAAATATTTTAGCCATTGTTGGCTTATTTATGCTAATTTTGTATGAGACTATTAAAGGTGACATTTAATGTCAATGTCTAAATATCAAAAAAGAAAATCAGTCAAAAAGAGTAATTTTGTATTGATGTTAAACGTGAAGTATTTTGAATCAATGTAATAAAATAATACTTAATTTATACTTCACTTATTTAATTAAGCGTTAGAACACAATAAAAATTAACATTAACAAACTAGTTCAAGTGAAGTAAGGATTACAATAAGTGTTATTTTATTGTATTAAAGAGTAAATTGGTTTTGACTGAATTGCCAAGTTTTACTATAATCACATTGTAGCAATGCTGTTATTTACAATTTTATATTCCAGTTAGCAGTAGTGTTTCTAGGAATTCACGCATTACTATTTATAAAGAAATAGAAATGTTTAATATAAATAAACATTTAGAAGTACTCCTTATCTTTCAATTTAATCATATTGGCCATATGTATTTATACACTTTCCCGTGTTCAGAACGGTTCAGAATGCCATAAATTTTACATGAATTTACACTTTATTAGTGTGTTTTAATTAGCGGCTACTTGTGATGGAGTCAGTGGTGCCATGTAAAATATTTTGCGGTCGTACTATACCAACCATCAATCATGGTCACCTGTTCGTCTTATCTCTTAAAATTGATGTACATGCAAAAGTGAGATTTTTAAAAATATTACTTCAGAATTTTACAAAGTTTAATTAAGTATGGGAAATATAATTAATGATGTGGTGAAACTTGTGAAAACATGGAATTTTATTCAAATATAATTTGTGATGATGGTTGTGTATTTTGTAATGTATATACAGAATTTTCTGTAACTTTCTAAATTATTAAATTATTAAAATATTTTTTATATAATATGGTGATATTAAATATAACAAAATAAATCATGTTTTTTGGTATTTTATTTTTTTATCTATTTGAATATTTTAAAAACATATAAGTTAAGTAAATAATAAAATAAATATTTTTTGGACAGAAGAAGTACAAACGATTTAAATATGTGCTTCTACTCAAACTATTCTTGTATTTAGATGTTGAGTGTAAGCCAAAAGTACAAATATAAATAAATCATTTTTTTCATAGATCTAAAAAGTAGTACTGATAAAAATAAACTAGTTTATTTTCAAGTGCAATCCAAAATTTGGATACAATGGTACATAAACTAGTGCAAGGCCAGTATTTTATGACAATAATGTTTATCAACGTTATTTATAAAGCATTGCATACGATTATCTGCTTGTAAACTTTGCAAATATTCAAGTTATGATCAAAAACATAGTAATAAGAAAAATAACATGAAGAAGGACTATTTTACTTTTATTGATTATTAAAAAATACTAATCTATAACAAGGAGTCTTATAAAAATAGAAAAAAAAAATACTTACTGAAATAACGACTTACGTACGTTGGTGTACGAACAAAATTGAGTAAAAATTCAGGATAAGTTAGTGTAGGTGTGTAAGTATTCTTCGAAAGAATAAAAGACGTTTTCTGTTAGAAAAGATTTACACCAAAACTTTAAATTGGCCACCAGATAAATTCTTGATATTTTGAGGTAATACATTAAAGAATTTTACACAATAGTACCTAGTCCCAAGTTTTGCTTTTGATAAGCAGAATGCGTTTACACATATGAGTTCGTTTGCACGTACCTCATATGGACAGTAGGATTTACTGCTGTTGAATATATTTAAGTTATTTCTTATATAAAGAAGACATTCCATAATGTATATATTTGGAGCTGTCATAACTTTTTTAGGTTTTTAAAATATTGTCGGCAGTCATCTCTAAATAGTCTGTTCGTTGGATCTTTCGTCGTACGTCACAAACTATCGCTTCAAAAAACGACGAAAGTTTTAGAGTGCGTTCTTTTTCTAACGCATTTGGTTTACTTTATCAGACTGAATGTTTTTGCGTCGTTTCTCGAAGCGATAATTTGTGACGTACAACGAAAGATCCAACGAACAGACTATAACTAATTTGAGCGACAACCCGAGGAACTCGCCTTTTTACTTTCCCTAAATACGAAGTATATATAGGGGAAGTATTGTGATCGTGATTTTTTTTTTTAAATTTTTTGCGGAAATATCCGTTTTGAGGTCCCCTGAGTCCATTAAACTAATTTCTGGAAAAAGAATTTTTGTGACTGTCTGTCTGTCCGTGGGTGCTGTATCTCAAAAACGACGGATCCGATTGAGATGAAACTTTAAACGTAAGGTTTTATCGTTAAAAACTGGAACTGAAAAGCTTTTGGTAAACATTCATAAACCGAAAGTGGGTGTTTGTTTACTCGAGACGTTTTTTGTTTTTTTTTTCGATATTTTTTTAATATGAAAAATATTACAAAACTTTTCAAACAAAAGTTAAAGAGACTGAGAAACTTACCAAATTTTGTTAAAATGTATTTTTCATAAAATTTTTAACTTTCGAGAAAAAAAAAAAAAAAATTGAAATTTTTGACATGTTTTGCTAATTGCTAATAAACTATTGAAGCAACATGAACGTTATATAACAAATAATTGTAGAGAATTCAAAATTGAATAAATTATTGAGAATAACCTTTTTGCATAAACCGCATAGTGTTTGAGTAAAATATAGGGAAAGTACTATGATGGCCACATCACCATTTTTTGTATTCTAAATATATCAGACATTATTACAGAGTATTCCGTATGGTATGTGTGAATTAATCTTTTTTTTTTTGAGAAGAGGATTTACGCACGTCCCTTCTAACAGAGGTGTGTGGGACTCCTATTCTTTCTGAATATATCACCTCCGCTAATCCGGTATTATATAATACCTTGTTGGCAATTAACGTCACAGCGGACCAACACATTTCAGTCTGTAGCATATCTAAGACTATAAACTCATGGTAGCGTTAGGGCGGGCGATAACGCTTCCTCGAGTTCCTTGCGCTCGGCTGCTCAAGCTCCGTATACTATAAGTGTGTGTTCTGCACTGTCTACCCCCTCACCGCAGTATACGCACGCTGCAGTGGCTGTCTTGCCGATCCTATTAAGGTGCTCGCAGAAACATCCGTTCGATGTCCGGTATAAACCCCCTTGCCAACTGGCGTGTAGGTCCTCCTCCTTCTTCCTCTTGACTTTGGCCTTGTGGATCCCGGTCGAGAGTGATGCGTAGGCCTTCCCTCTCGCCTCAACTTCGAGGTCAGGTGGAACCACCGAGGCGAGTACCTCCGCAGCGTCTGTGGACACCATCCTGTAGGCCCTGAAAATTTTAAGTGTCCCCGGTCTGGGAGCACACCTCAGTCATTCCGCGTTCCGCCTCGCCCCAAACCCATCCGACCCAGGCCGCCGCTGCGTAAAGCAGCCTGGCCCTTGTCACCTCTAGGAGGACTCTCCTCTTCCTCTCCGATGGTCGATCAATATTAGCCATAAGTCTAGCTACAGCTCTGTATGCTCTAGCGGCGCCCTCCGACGCCTTCTTCACCTATGAGGTAGCGTACTATTCGCTTCGAGTTCCACTCCTGTGGCCTAGCTTTAACACGGTCAGCCCTTCTGGTGGACTCCGGACCGCGCCACTTTAAGGTCTTTACACTCTCGCGCTCTGTCTATTAGGATGATGTCGTCCGCAAAGCCAACAGTGTTTTCATAAACCTTGCCTTCGGCATTCAGCAAGCAAATCGGTCTGTAGGCGCCGGGCTCTTTAGGGTCCCTTCCTCCCTTGAGAATCAGTACCAGCTTGGCCTTCTTGTAGAGGGCTGGGAAGCAGGGGATTCAGGCATTTGGTCCACCGTTCCGAGTACTCCTTCGCCAAGGTCTTCATGGCTTCATTTGGTATTCCTCCTGGACCAGGCGCCTTTCTGCTAGGCAATGATTCTGCTGCCGACTTCACCTACTTCTTGGTTAACCAGTCCACTATAAAATTTTCATTTGTAGAGGGTTTATCTGCTGGCCTGGTGGGATGCTCGGGGAAGAGGGTGCGAAAAATTTCCCTAACGCCCCCTTTCACAGATGTCCCAGCTGCCACCCCCAACTTCTTCGCCACAATTCTATTAGGCCTCCCCCATATGCCCACCTTCTAGTTCCTGCAGCAGCTTTAGCTATCTCCGCCCTAAGCTCCCTCTTCACCTGGGAGCACTCTGCCTCTAGCCTAGTTCTATTCTTGGCGTCCTGCCTCCTGTCTGCCCTGCTGGCCCTCGTTGGCACTGGCACGGGCCGATGCTACCGCGCCACACCAATATACGGGTAGCCTGTAAAGTTATATAATAGTATATTTCATTAGGAGTCCAGAAAAAAGGATTTTTCCGTGCGCGCGTGACCGTTCCCGTGTGAGGCGGAGCCGAACACGGGAAGTCATGCAAGCACGGAAAAATCCATTTCTGGACGTGTAATGAACGCTATTTTTTATTATACTTATTTGAAAACAACAATATTAAGAGAGATATTTTGATAATTTTTTTTTTTTCAAAACTGTAATATCTATAATAGTGAAAATATAAGTAGAGTTAATATTAACGAAAATCATATTTAATTGGAACTGTTATTATTAATAGTAAGGTTTATCGTACAATTAGTATTATTGTTAAAGTTTATTCCCCTTAGTATTTCATTTTCTTGAGTTATAATTGCAGATGTTGTATTTTCCGCATGAGATGGGTTAAACAATTTCCTTGAAACTTCTATTTTTCTTTGTATAGATTCTTCTATATATCCTTCTGCTACACTGGAAGAACGCCATCCTCCGTGCCTTTTCAGAGTAAGCAAGTCACCACCGCTTTCGACCAACATGTTGTTAGGCCATGTCCGGTATATTTTTCGTGATCATTTAGTTTTAGGTATTTCGCAACAAGTTTGGGGATACCACTGATAGTATGGCATCCAACATGTTGAGCGTAACATTTACGGTTTCGGTATGCTACAAATAATCTTCTGCTCTCCATATGTTTAGGCCGCAAATCTGCATATTTGCGGTAAAGTGTGCAGGGCTCGAATGTACATCCTTCATTTGAAATCGTGAAACTTCTCGATTTATGATTTTTTCCATCTCGCAAAAACACGACAAGAAAACTACCATTATCTTTAATATCGTCTAAACTTAAACGTATTAAATCATCTCGACGGCACGCACCGAATATTCCAAACACTAATATTACTTTTGCTAATAGATATTGCTCATCTAAGGCTTCACATAAAAATTTAGTTACTTGTTCTGCTGTAAGAACTCTTGATTTTTTGGTACGTAACCCACCGCTTGACGCTTCAAAAATGCTACAGTTTTTCGAAAAATGTTCGTGTCAATATTTTCTTTAATAGCCAAACAGCTTTTTACCATGGAGAATCTACTCCATAAAGTTGATGATTTCATAGATTTAGCCTTTTCCGAAAAATAGACTAAAAGTACATCGTCACTTACATTTTTTATATTCTTCTGAGCCCGCCATTCATTAAATATTTCATATTCCTTTTCGTATCTTGTTTTTGATTTTGTCGGTAGTAAATCTGCACTTACTTGAGCCGCTTGAGCTAATATGTCGTCTGGAACATCAGGATTTTCATCTAAGTCTGAGTACATTTTTTAAATTGGCTTTCACTGACACAAAAATAAACTTCAAACCTTATCTGCTACTATGGAAACATTGGTTAGCGCACAGAAAGACCGCACAAACAAACATTTTCTGTGCGGTCGCCTGAAAAAGTGACGATTCCATTATTCTAGAGGCATATGGAATCAAAGTGTTTTCAGATAAGTATAATAAAAATATAATTTCCTGAAAAGGATGGAGTGACACAATAAAAAGCTAACTATTTTTCCATTTTCAAAGGGATCAATAGTAAAATTGATAAATGCGCGAATCTCCATTGTTGTTGACTGAAACCAAATTGAGATTCAACTAATAAATGATTGAGTAATTTGATATTTGTTCAGACAATATTGATTTTTCAAAGTATAGGCAGTATCGATATTTGTCGATAGTTATTAGGATCTTGTTTATTTCCATTATTAATAATTGGAATGCACTTAGCAATTTTAAGAGCATCTGGAAAAATGCCATCTTTTATACAGATATTTATTAAAAATGTAATCGTACGTATTACCACATCAATAACTGATTTTTTATAGAATAGGTTTATTTATTGCAAATAAAGAAACTACAAATATAAACTTAATTAATATTAGATACAATGTAATGTTTTGTTTTTGCTCCTTCTTGTTTTCTTCTGTTAATTATATTTTGTTGTTTAATATTAGGTTCTTAATTTTTAATTTGAAGGTGTGTAGTGTATTTTAAAGTTTTTACCTGGTTTTGCAATTTATTATACTGTGTTACAGCTTTGGTTGTTAAGGCTGCAGAGTATGTTGTTGTTTTATATTTTTCTATTTGACTTTCGCTAAGATTAAACCATATATGTCCTTGCTGGGTGTGTTATTAATTTTTAAATAACATAAATACATAGCGATTTTTGGCACAAGAAACTTCTTGAAAATAATACATTTCATGGCGATAGATTTTTTATTATAGATGTGCATAGTATTAGATTTATAGGATCATGGTCACATTTTGATATTGAGTTTAATAGAGCCTCGGTCGTTTTTGCGCATTTATTTATATCAATTTTACTATGTATTTTAGATTTTATTATATTCTAGACGGCTTTCGAGTTATTTGAGGAACTTTTAATATAGTTATCGTTTGCTAATTTTGTGCTTCTCTAATGCGCCATTTGTATATTGTTTTTAATGTCTGATACTGTTAGTCTGTAGCTTCATTTTGGGACCTATTTTGAATATCTCGCAGTAGGTGCACGCTCTCCCTCATTCGTTTTATGGACTAAACCACTGTATAGAGTTCTTATTTTTAGCAACGTTAATCTGATTTTCTGGAAAGGCATTTATATACGCGTGATTTAATCTATTTATAAAAATGTCCCATCCTTTATTTACACCAATATTATTATGCATTATACCTTTCCATTGAAATTGGTCCAAATTTGTTATTATAGAAGTTAAGCACTCCTATATTTTCTACTTGGATATTGTCGGTGCAGTATCATATGTTTCTTTTGTGAAAATATCATCGATGCACGCCCCTAATTTGTAGCATGCAAAGTTATCTTGTGTAACCCGTAGCATGCAAAAAGGTTATACAGTAGCTTTGATATCCATCCATTGAAATGGCCACTTGAAAATTATTTATTGTATACGCAAAAGATTTATTTGTTGCGAGAGAATCTTCACTTAATGCTATAACTTTGATGTCCTTACCAATAACATTGCTTCAAGTTCTTCAAGCATATTCTTCAGGCATTGAATATTAATATAGAATACCAAATTCTTCTTTTTATTTATGTGTTCCTTATGTTCTCCTTCGATATAGGAGGGGGTCGCTTGAATAAAAACGTCTTACTGTTACTCCTTTTGGCCACATGACAGGATCAGCCGTTGACTGAAATTTTCAAATGGAACAGAGCTTGAATGACGAATATTCCTTTGGACGTCTGAAATTGAGTTTTTCGCAGTGAATTACGAGTATGCCGAGATTTTCCAAGTGTGAAGTAATATCCTTGGTCTTTGTAGTAGGATGTACACGGTATATATGTTAATAGGCTCGTATTTCCATACTTAAACTTGGAAGGAAAATCCTGACCTATAATCTTCTTTCTAGCTACCTTGTTTTATTATTAACAGTTTGCCATTTGTAAACATCATTTTCATTATTTTTTGGGTAGATCGTCTGCCGAAGTAGAAATAATGTATCGATTTTGTGGATTTGCATTATTTTCATTTTCAATATTCTGGGTAATATTTTTTCATCAGTTAAGTACTCTGAGTTGCATATAACAATTTTCGAATTTGGATTCGGGACGTCGACGTTTTGTATATTTTGTACTTGATGATTCGTGTTTAACAGAAGATGAATTTAAATTTTCTCCGTGTATTGGAATATAAAATTGCAATCGTTCTTTTACCAGCTTGTTATTCGTCGCTGTAAGATGATTTATTGACTGCTTCAGGTAAATGTATGCATCCATTCTGAAGTCGTTGTCTGATGTAAACACTTCATCGTGATCCGGAGTACGGCTGACATGACGGTCCAATTCTTTTGAGGTCGATTTTTTCATCAATGGTAACACATTTCACTAATTTTAATTATACAATTAGCGTGCTAGTTACTGTTACACACTACATGTTTATCTGCTACTGAGCACAGTTTGCACGTTATATTATCTTCGCTTGACGTAGATTTCGGAGCCATTATAAATGAAGTAATTAAATTACAGTTTTTCTATCTACAAACACTGGCCACTAAAGTTAAACAAACGACTATTATAGAATTTGTTTATTTTCCAGAAGTTAAGTTAATTAATTTTAGTATGAGCTATCAACAAACAGTCGCTAATGACCTAATATATATATGCTAGCTGGCCATTTAAATTTATAAGATCAGAAATACTCTTACATACTGTTTGATATTACACTCCCTGTTTCTTCTTCCATGGTCTTCCTAAGAATAATGCCTTAGCTAAATTAAAATACATATGTGCCAACTGTGGTATATATTGTCAATGCCAAAAACATATTTAAAGAAATATGGACAATGTAGTATACTTTTCCATGTTAGTTTAAAACACCTTTAGAATTTTTTGGGAGAAGCACCCGTACTTTCCCCAAAAATTTCTATTAAATAAAGTAGTTGATCAATTTTACAGAGGGTTTTCTCGAACGTATTATAACTTTTAAGCCACACATTATTTTAATTTCTTCGCCTCAAAACCGAACTTTGTTTAGTTTTCTACTACTGTTTACATATTTACTTACGTATTTACAAATCTGTGTAACTCAAAAACAAACGTTATTTTTATAAAGTATATTAATATTAGACGCAAAAAATGTAATCATATTTATAATATGAGAGTTATTAAATATGTATGATAATAACTATTTTAAAACTATAATAATTATAAATCAAAATAAAATGTATTTGAAACATAATCACTGCTGCTTTCTATATAATAATTTTGTTGTAAAAACATATTATACATATTTATTATGAATTATAATAAAATTCATATTTTGTATTATTTTTCTTTTCTTAATTTTCAGTTAAAATTTATGAAACAATATGGCTACATCGAGGAAAGTGACAGCACATCGGAGGCCCTCTTCACCGAAGAAGGCCTTGAAGAGGTCATCAAGTCCATACAGAAATTCGGCGCAATCGAACAAACTGGTAAACTGGACAACGCAACAATGAACGTAATTATCAAATAAAATAAATTATTCAATAAGATCCTGTGCTGTGACTTATTGTTTATAAACATTTCTACACTTTAGCTAATGTCAAGGCCAAGATGCGGCGTGCCGGATATTATAAGAGGCAAAAGAAGTAAACGTTTCATCTTAGGTCCGGCTGGATGGAATAAGAGGAATATTACTTTCTTGTAAGTATTAGTAAATGTACACCTAATAAAAAATGTTTAACATATTATTATTATTATTATTATCTAATTTATTTAAGATTATGGTTGAAACAGTTACTATGTAATAGTTCATTATTAAAGAGACATTAAGTATTTTTCAATGTAGATATAGTAATATGAAAATATTATAAGTATTTTATTGTCTATCCTTTTATTTTATTTATTTATTTATACTTAATTTATCTGAATAACATATATATATATATATATATCTTCTGGTAGTTTTTTTATGTATCATAAACTGTTTTAATTAATAGTAGTATAATAATATTAAATTCAAAGCCATTACCTGACCCTAAAGTGTCATTAATTATATAATTAACTAATAATGAATTATAAATAAAAAATGACTCCTTTTCAAACACAACTTAAATACTTAAGTAAAGTATTTAATTCAAAAACATGAAAAAAACATAATCATCGATTTGATCTTATCTGAATCAGATTTATTGTCATGAAATTAAACGTTAATATAGAAGACCAATAATTATAAATAATAAAATCATCATAAACCAAATTTAATATTAAATTACATCATTTTGAGATTTATTACATGCAATATCGGATTGAAGCGTGAAAAGTGGTGTGGTAAATATAATTATATCGTGTGTTGTTTGTTTTTTTCTTGCAGTATTGCAAATTGGGCGACGACTCTATCGGAAGCCGAGGTTTCGAAAAACATATTGTTGGCTTTGGATTCGTGGGGGAGGTACGGTAGATTAAGATTTACGCAAGTTTACGACGTCAATGCTGATATAATCGTTGCTTTTGGCAGTGGCTATCACGGAGATCGGTATGTATCAATTTATAATAAATCAGTTTTATTTTTCATTCATTATTGTAATTATGTTTTTATGATTGTCAGTAGAAATTAAGTTATATGCGCAATTGTTTCAATCTTAGAAACTAACTGATATTTATTGCGTTCATGATGAAACCAGATTAATAAATTTCATTAATGAACTACTTCTTATGTATCATAATTTAATTTTTAATTTTTTGACGATCAAAATACGTATTACGAAACTCAGCCCTGACAAATTCGACAAATACCAAATAATAAATCACGATACGTATTCAATATTTCATTGCGATTTCTGCGTTTGCCTGCTGTTAATGGATAAATTCCTTTGTTTGTAATTAGACTGGTGTTAAAAGAAAACAACGCATTAAAAAATGTACCCCATAAACTGAGTGTAGTACTAATTACATTTATTTCGTCTTCGTTAATAATTTTAAAAATATAAATGGTTTTGTAGAAATTTTGTTCGCCCCATATCTTCAAAACAATGCGGGTTTTCAAAAAACATCAAAAACAAAATATTCTTAGAATAGTTTAGGGAATACCCCTTTGAATTTTCGCCGTATGTTTAATACATCCTGTACACGAGGATAGCCTTTTATATTTTGGGAATGGATAATCCAATCCAAATCTTGCAACCGACGTCCCCACCGCAAAATTGACTCAGAACTTTTTGATGACGATATGCCATTTGTATTGTTTTCAGTGAATTGAAAAATTAATTTCGGCCATGAAATTGAGTTAAGTGGTGAATATTTTCGCTGAATTATAATTGAATTTTATAACTTTGGGCGTAGATTATCTTAACAATAGTATATAAACTTAATTCGACTTTTGGCGATGAAAAGCCACTATCAATGGTACATGGAATTTAATCGTTAACGTAGTTTGCTAAGTGATAAATTTCGAGAAAATTGTTCAAAATCGTTTGTTGTTCCAGTAAACATTAATGATGTGCGTAAACTTAAATTACAAGATCGACATGTAACTTATTTTAAGATTTCGGCATCCTTGGGCATTAAAGAATCAATATCTCATGAACATTTGGCTATTAAAAAAAATTGTTCGTGTTGCAATCGTTAAAAAGAATTCCCGTGTCAATTGATCAAAAAATGTGTGCTTCAAAATTCAAAATCATATCGTAACAGGTGACAAAATATGCCGCAGTCTACAGCATTGGTATTTTATGATAAGCCAATTCTAATAAAAGTTGTTCGAGCACCAAGCCCTTTGAAGTAAATGGTCGCCTGTTTTTGTGAAAAACTGTACATGTGGCAATTGTACCATTGTGTAATACCGGACGTTTAATTTTGAAGAGGTAAAGAAATTAAAGACCAAAATAAATAACAATAAAGAGAAACAACCTAGCTGTAAAAGAACTTAATATAAGGAAACGTACAACTAGAAGTAGAATAGAAACTTTCGCTAAAGAAGCTTTACAAGTGACAATTAGTATTAGATTTCTCAACGCATGTGCGACCTTAAGATATTCATCGTCAATTGAAGGATGAACACCAATGATGACGAGCGTTCGGGTTGGCCGTCGGTCATTATTCATTAACCAATTCAAGAACGATTGGCGCATTAAAATTGATGAGATCAGTGATCATTTGCTCAATGTTACTCGAATAGTTATTTATTTATTCTACGATCAAATGCATTATTCTAAAATTTGCACAAGGTACGTACCTAGCATACTTATTGATGAACAGAAAGCCACCGTTACAGTTGCAGTACTAACGTTTTTGAAACGTTATTCCCTTAAAGGACGCCCTTTCTTGACTCGCATAGTCACTGGCAACAATACATGGGTTTACTATGCAACACCTGAGAGTAAAAGATAAAGGATGCTTAATCACCTAACAAACCCAAAAAATGCAAAACGAAATGTCGACCCGGAAAGTCATTGCAACCGTTTTTTGGGATCGTGCTCATTGACATGATCCGTGAGGACGCTATCAATGTATATTATGCAACATAGAAAAAATTTAAAATCGACAGCGATCTAAGATGTTCTTTTAATCTAATGTTGAAGTTACGACCAGTTTGACCTACGTTAATTCCTTTACAATTTTTGTACGTTGGCTTATAAATACCTGATCTATCTAATTTATCTATCAGGGGTTTTGAATTAAAAATTGAATTACAAATTTTGATCGTTGGCTTAAATGCCACATTAATATTATGTTTTTTCAATATATTTCGAATTTTTAGACTGACTTCACCAAAGAATGTTAATGACTTGAACGTTTTATTTTCAACTTTTGGACATGCAAATAAAATTTTCTTGAGGTTATTGTTTTGTTGTTTTTTAATGAAATTATCTATTATTTTGTTTGTATAGCCATTGTTGCTGGCTAATGTGTAAATAATTTTGATGTCGTTCTTGTAACCAATTTCTGATAAGCATATAAGGAAATGTGATAAAAAATTAATAAGAATTGACTAGATGCAAGGAGATATTAACAGAAGGCAAAAGAACTAGCAACAAAAAAGAAGCATATTAACAATTTTTCGAAAGATAAAAACTATAGGGTCCGCCAATAAGGGCGCGTGAACTTTAAAATTGAATAAAACAAGTTGTGTGTGAGGTAGAAACGAAATTTATTTTTCATTCGAAAGGGTATTCGACCCCATTAAGTATGGAAGATAACATCGCTCAAATGACCACCGCGGCTCCGTTTGGTAGCCCGGATCCGGGAGGTCCAATTTTCGATGACTCTGGAGCACATATCGGCCTCAATTTGAGCGATGGCGTTGCGTATGTTGACTTTGAGGTCATCGGTGTTTAGAGGCTTGTTGGCGTAGACCAGCGACTTGAGATAGCCCCAGAGAAAAAAGTCTAAAGGCGTTAAATCGCACGATCTCGGTGGCCAGTTGATATCGCCTCCGCGCGAGATGACCATGTCCGGAAATCGCTCGTGCAGAATGTCCATTGTGGCATGGGCTGTGTGGCACGTGGCGCCTTCCTGCTGGAACCACATGTCGTCCGTGTCCATATCATCCAGTTTAGGCCAAAAGAAGTTAGTTATCATCGACCTGTAGCGTTCCCCATTGACGGTTATGGCCGCCCCAGCTTCGTTCTCGAAAAAGTACGGACCGATGATGCCGCCGGCCCAAAATCCACACCAAACAGTGACTTTCTGGGGATGCATTGCCACTTGGTGGACCTCGTGTGGGTTGTTCTCACTCCAAATGCGGCAATTTTGCTTGTTCACATACCCGTTCATCCAGAAATGAGCCTCGTCGCTGAAGATGATTTTTCGGCCAAAATGGGGGTCTGCTTCCAACTGCTCCAGAGCCCAGTCAGCGAACGCTCGACGCTGTCTGTGGTCGTTTATCTTGAGCTCCTGGGTCAATTGGATTTTGTACGGGTGCAGACCCAAATCCAGATGCAAAATTCTGCGAGTTGATGTCTCCGAAAGGATACGTTCCTGTGCACGACAAAAAATGGACTGCCTCGGGTTCTCGCGCACACTCTCACGGGCAGCAGCGATATTTTCGTTCGATCGGGCGTTTCGTCGACGTGTCAGTGTTGGCTGGTTGTTTACTGAACCAGTCGACTTGAATTTGCCCACCAATCGACGGATAGTCGACTCTACAGGCCGATCATCGCGACCGTAAAATGGGCGGGTTGCGCGGAACGTTGCTCGAACTGATGACCCATTTTCGTAAAACAATTTAATAATTTGCACGTGCTGCTCGACACTCAAACTTGCCATGGTGATTTGGGGTTATATACTGAACAAATGACAGCAACTTTGACAGCTCTACCTCGAACAACATGGCCGCACCCTTCCGGCAAACTTCGCGCGTCCCTATTGGCGGACCCTTTATAATGTAAAATTTACATAAATAAAATCGTAGACTTTTTGATTTTCAAAAAAATTTCTTAAATGTATTAATTCTTTAGGCTAATAAATTAATACAGTGGCATTAAAAGTCTAGTGGGTAATTTGACAATTCTATTTTTTTATGTCGCTGTTTTGAATCTGGTGATTTTGATCCAAACCAAAATCTTAGAAACTTACAAAACATAATAGACACATATAACTTATTGGACTTTAAAGAAAAGGAATTTAAACGATGGAAACGACATAATAGAAACTAAAAGAGAAGGAAACGACATAAACTAAATGTATAAAAATATATTGTCTGCAGAATAAAAATAGAAAAAAGAAAAGGAGAAGGATGTTAACACATGACGTAAACAAAGAGGTTATTGAAGATGCCATAAAAGAAAACAAAGACAAGTTATATGGAAATTTACAACAGCCGAATATATTTTATTTATAGGAGTCTTAAACCTATGGTTGGATCAACAAAATGAATGGAAACTAGAAGAAAAGGAGAGGGAAGAAGAAGAAACAAGGAATAGTAACTACAAAAAATACTATAACGAAATCAAAAATCTACTGACAACACAAAGTTAAATTGAAGCATAAGGGGATATATACAAGAGGTCAAGTAACAAGAAAGAAACAAAAAAATAGTAATTAATGAATTGAAAAAAGTGAAGAAAATTTAAAAGGGCCATCCTTTTCCTTTTAAATTTTCTTCACTTTTTTCAATTATTTAATTACTATTTTTTTGTTTCTTTCTTGTTACTTGACCTCTTGTATATATCCCCTTATGCTTCAATTTAACTTTGTGTTGTCAGTAGATTTTTGATGCATCTTTGGAGCATTTTTTGTAGTTACTATTCCTTGTTTCTTTAACAGAATTGAAAAAATCACTATGTTTTAACCACAAATAATTATTGTAAAAATATTACATAACATGTAGAGACAATTATATAAATCTAAACAACACAGCACAGACTCGAGTTTCGATGTTTTATAAATTGATGAAATTTAGTTTTATACTATTTTAGGGTGAGGGAATATACCTGTCGGTAATTGTTTGCGGATTATCTCGGGAAGACTGTAGCTGATTAAAAAGTGGTCTATTCATTAAGATTAAGATGGAAATTAAAAGTACGGCTTTGTTTGAAAATTTCTAATGATATCAGAAGATTAAGCTTATTGCCCTTGTTGCAATTATGCAAAATTTTAAGATTATTTATATCCGGAAATTGGTATTTGTATTTCTGAACAATGATTTGAAAAAGAGCCAGAGTCTTAATTAAGACGAAATGCACGAAAATGTTCGGAAAAGGTAGTTTTTACACTTTGTCCTATTTGATCTATATACACGCTATTGCATTCTGAACAATGGATCTTACACACACAAGATTTTTTAAGAGGATCGATTTTGTCTTTTGCATTAAATAGAATATTTAATAATTTTCCAGAGGGTTTAAAGGCTACAATTTTAGTTTTGAAAAATATTAGCTATCTATTCACTGGAATAAAAGATGTATTTAAATTACTTGTTCTCGGATAAATTAAAACCATTATGGTTTTATGTCATTTTTTATTTATAAAGTTTTGGATGAGGTTGGTTTCGGTCGATGACGATTGAAACTATTTTATTTAATTCTATGGCTCTTCTGCTAGTAGTTAACGGAATAGAGAAAGCTTGATGATCATCATTTCATGAGTGAAATGCTGCTAGATTATGGACATTTGAGGGTCATTTGAGAAAAAAGAATTGTTGAATTGACGTTAGTAGGCTTTTTATACATATCAAATTTAATTTTATTCTTTTTGTGAATTACCGTTAAATCCAAAATTTAATTATGTTGTTGTTTCCTGTTTCAAGAGAGATTTAATTTTGAGGTGAATGTTGTAATTACTCTGTATTATTTCCATATAAAATTATGCATAGTGTTTACAATTACAAATTAGTAACAATATATTTTATTATACAGGTATCCTTTTGATGGACCTGGAAACGTATTAGCCCATGCCTTCTTCCCTTACGAAATGGATAGTTATGGAGGTGACATTCACTTTGATAATGATGAAAAGTGGAAGACCAATGATGACCCTGACGGTTTGTTTATAACATCTTATTATTCATTTATTAAAGCAATATTGGAAAAATATTTTATTTTTTTGTATATGTTTTAGGTGTCGATTTTCTGACTGTTGCAGTACACGAATTGGGCCATTCGTTAGGTATTGCACATTCACACATTCCCACGTCAGTCATGTTTCCCTACTACAAAGGTAGTGTAAAGTTCACAGCTTTAGACTACGATGATATTTTAGCTATGTATGAATTATACAGTAAGTACCTCTTTTTTAGAAATTAACTGCTTTATGAAACTTTCATCACTATTATTAATAAAAACTGAAAAACTATTAGAAGTAAATATAAATTTATTTAAATATATATAACACTTCATTTGCTAAAATTAAAATCTATAGCTGAAAATAAACAAATATATTAAACTAGTTTCTTTCAATAATAACATTAATAGTATCTATTATAGGCAGCAGTTAAGGTATGAAAGTTAATAGATTCTTTGTTATTTAAGATTTTAAAAGAAATATCTACTATACAAAATCCTACTAATTTAATTCTTTTTTTTATGAGATAATAACATTATTTAAATTTCTGAATAAAATTCTAGTTAAAAGAAAATTGGAAGGTGACGATGAAGAAATCACCACAAATCCAACGAGTACAAAAAGGTATCCAAACACCGAAAATTATACAGAGCTTGCAACCACCCCTACAACAACTACCACTTGGAGAACCACAACGTACGATACGTCTGACACAAAAGAAACGAGTACAACAGGTGTAACATTATATACACCAAGTCGTCGTACATCGACTACACCATCTAGCGCTTCCACGGTTACTTATGAAGGTGATGTTGAAACGGTCGATGATCACAAAAGCCACGATCCGAAACATGGAATACCTCCAACCAATTCACCGAGCTTACCAGATATTTGCCAAGGAAAATTCGATGCAGTTGTCACTATACGAAACGAATTGTTTATATTTAAAGACCAGGTGAGTATATTTTATATTAGTGGTGTAGGATATTAAAATGCGATTTATGAATCTAATTAATATTCATAGACATCAAAAATTATTTGAGAATTGCAATAAAACATTCATCGAAGTCTTTTGGTAAAAAACATAAGAAGCAATTTGGGGTAATAATTAAAAGTGGAAATTAAGAATAAAGAAAACACTTTTACTTTTTTATACCACTTTAAGTTTTATTTTCAGTGACTAGTTTCGACTACACGGTAATCATTATCAAACTAATCAAACTTATCAAACTTAGTTTGATAATGATTACCGTGTAGTCGAAACTAGTCACTGAAAATAAAACTTAAAGTGGTATAAAAAAGTAAAAGTGTTTTCTTTATTCTTAATATCGAAATGTACCACCAAGTGAACGCCGTTAAGATCCAAGAATTAAAAGTGGAAAATTGTTAAACGATCCAGTTTATATATTGATTGTTTAAAATTTTAAGAATTACATTTTAATACAAAAAATATTTTAACCTGAGTGACAGTCTTTTAGTATTATTATAATTCAATATGTATTATACTAGCGAAAATCAATAATTTCTAAAATACAACAAAATAACATAATATATAACACAAACTTTATAAACACTAAACTAATGTACTTACTATGTTTTTTACCACTAAAAATTATGTAATATATATACAAATATTACAAAAATACACGACTTAAGTTTTGACGTTTTAATGTCATTATCAAGTGAAGTGAATTATTGACAGAGTTCTATTTATACTAATGTGTAGAAGGTTGGGGGTAATTATTGTCGGGTAGGTTTTGAAAGAATAAAATATCTAAATAACATTAAATTAATATTATACTAATTTTTAGAATATAAATGTGCCAGAGTGAACAAAAAACCTCTGACAAAGGTTTTGAATATTAACTTAATTAAATAGTTGTTGACAAATTACTCGATTGTAGGTATTATTTTTAAGTATACAGTTATGTAGAATTTATTATTTTAATAAGCCCTATTTCAATTATGCTCGACAGTTTAATTTTGAAAGTTTTAATATATTTGAACGTTTATAAATTTTTTAATCTTTTTACCAACAGAAACTAGTGTAGAAAATTGAAATATGCTAAGAAATAATGAATTCTAATCTAATTCCATCCCCCAATATCAGATCGGCATCATAGACCACCGATGCACAACCCTTCTACTAGCTTTTCTCTCCTCAAACTGTTAAATAGCAGGCCTTGAAGGAAACGTCGGCGATCATCTTCCTAGATATGAAAAAAACCTTCGATTCCGTTTGGTACCGAGGCTTGTTATGTAGTATTCTTAAACTCCCAATACATATTTTAAATATATTGAATAGTTTCCTACAAAATCACTTCCTCTAGATCATACTCCTCAGCTCTCTATCTCTATTTTCTCCTGAATCTGGTCTATCCAAAGGTTTTCCATTATCACCCAAAATATTGGGTCATATAAAAAGTCTCCGCTGTTTTATCATACATATTTAAACAAGCATTTTTTTATTGAAAATCAATTTCAATTAAGTACATATTAACCATTAATATCTTTGGCCTTTTGCCATTTATCTGGTAACTTCATAATTCCATTGGAAGAACTGTAGAACTCCTGTGGTTTATCGGCGAAAAACTTGGCCAAGTGATTTTCAGCGGCACTTCAGTCGACCAATATCTTACCATCAAGGGACATCAACAGATAATAGTCAGACGGTGCAAGGCCCGGACTTTACGGCGGATGCATCGAAACTTCCCAATAAAGTTTCGTCAATTTGATCCGAGTCATCAAAAAAGTATGTGGCCGTCCATGATGAAAGACAACTCCCTTTTTATTGGTCAATTCTGGTCTCTTTTCTTTGATTGCTTCATTCAAACGGTCGAGTTGTGTACAGTACAGTACCGAATTGATAGTTTCGCCAGGTTACAACCGCTCATACAAGACAATTCCCTTCCAATCCCAAAACACTCAAAAGAAGCTTTTTATCGTCAATTCAGGCTTTGACCACGATCTTTTGCGTTGGCTGCTTTCGTATTTCACCCATTTTTTATCACCAGTAATCATTCATTTCAAAAATGGGTAGATTTCATTTCGTCACAACTGATGGTAATTTGGCAAATTAAATTTCATTCCGTTAATTCATGTGGTATCCAAACATCCAGTATTATTTAAAACCTGCTCTCTTCAAATGATTCCAAATGGTTCATGTTTAGTTCCTGCGCTATTTCGCGACAGCTTGCTTGTCGGTTTTACTCCATCAGCCGCAAAATTTCATCGATTTTTACAGTTACTGGCCGGCCAGAGCTAGGTACACCTTCAACATCCAAATTTCCGGAACGGAATGTAGCAAACCACTTCTGGGTCCTTCGTTCACTAACAGCATTTTTGCCGTACACTTCACAAATATTTGACATGTTCTTGCAGCGGCTTTGCCTTTTTTATAGTAAAAAAGCATCACATACCATATTTCTTCAGATATTTCACTCATTTTTAAATTAATAAACTTTTTACATTAGCAACGAATTAGAGAACTAAGCACATGTTTGTTCGAGGCAATCGGGTGAGTGTTGCTCGAGATAAGGTATAAGAACTGGCTTGTGCCCATTCTCTCATTTTCACTGACAATATCGCCTTAATTACCCACACCCCCATACTTCAGCCATCAGCACCACACGGAGCATGATGCACACACTTCAGCGGTTTGTGAAATGGCATATTTCCAGCAATCCCAAGAAATCCCAACGCCTACTTCCTTTCACCGACTTAAAGAATCACCTCTCTTATTACCCAAAACAACTAAAATATGCATCTCTCCATCACCAGCAAATATCTAGGTATAGTATTTAATACCAAGCTAACCTTTAAAAACCACTCCACTTCCCTTAAAGAAAAAGCGAAGATAAGTGCAACGCGTTTTAGAGGCCCGACCTACAAAAAGCAAGGTATAGTTTCACAAAGAAAAACACTCATCTATAAAATGACCTGCTTTTTCTAAAGGGTCCGCCAATAGGGACGCGCGAAGTTTGCCGGAAGGGTGAGGCCATGTTGTTCGAGGTAGAGCTGTCAAAGTTGCTGTCATTTGTTCAGTATATAACCGCAAATCACCATGGCAAGTTTGAGTGTCGAGCAGCACGTGCTAATTATTAAATTGTTTTACGAAAATGGGTCATTAGTTCGAGCAACGTTCCGCGCACTTCGCCCATTTTACGGTCGCGATGATCGGCCTGTAGAGTCGACTATCCGTCGATTGGTGGGCAAATTCGAGTCGAAAATAATATCGCTGCTGTCCGTGAGAGTGTGCGCGAGAACCCGAGGCAGTCCATTTTTTGTCGTGCACAGGAACTTGGCCTTTCGGAGACATCAACTCGCAGAATTTTGCATCTGGATTTGGGTCTGCACCCGTACAAAATCCAATTGACCCAGGAGCCCAAGATAAACGACCACAGACAGCGTCGGGCGTTCGCTGACTGGGCTCTGGAGCAGTTGGAAGCAGACCCCCATTTTGGCCGAAAAATCATCTTCAGCGACGAGGCTCATTTCTGGATGAACGGGTATGTGAACAAGCAAAATTGCCGCATTTGGAGTGAGAACAACCCACATGAGTTCCACCAAGTGGTAATGCACCCCCAAAAAGTCACTGTTTGGTGTGGATTTTGGGCCGGCGGCATTATCGGTCCGTACTTTTTCGAGAACGAAGCTGGGGCGGCCATAACCGTCAATGGGGAGCGCTACAGGTCGATGATAACCAACTTCTTTTGGCCTAAACTGGGTGATATGGACACGGACGACATGTGGTTCCAGCAGGACGGCGCCACGTGCCACACAGCCCATGCCACAATGGACATTCTGCACGAGCGATTTCCGGACATGGTCATCTCGCGCGGAGGCGATATCAACTGGCCACCGAGATCGTGCGATTTAACGCCTTTAGACTTTTTTCTCTGGGGCTATCTCAAGTCGCTGGTCTACGCCAACAAGCCTCTAAACACCGATGACCTCAAAGTCAACATAAGCAACGCCATCGCTCAAATTGAGGCCGATATGTGCTCCAGAGTCATCGAAAATTGGACCTCCCGGATCCGGGCTACCAAACGGAGCAGCGGTGGTCATTTGAACGATGTTATCTTCCATACTTAATGGGGTCGAATACCCTTTCGAATGAAAAATAAATTTCGTTTCTACCTCACACACAACTTGTTTTATTCAATTTTAAAGTTCACGCGCCCTTATTGGCGGACCCTATACATCTCTCCTACAACGCTCAAGTCGCAGAAAGATCGGCCCTAAGGGTGCTAACAGAATAGAAATATAGAAATATCTGAATATCAGAAAGCCTGAGATGTCTAGAGATTCACCAATTTTTTTTAAATATCAAACATTTAAATTATAATTTGACTTTCTTAATAATAATAATCTTTATTGGTGTCTTTAACAAGAATGTTTTACACAGGTCGTTATACACAAACTAAGTTAATTAACATCTAATGGTAAATGTAAATTTACAGAGTAATATGGCAGAAAAGAAAAACAATTATATTATTATTATAAATGCAAATTGCTTTACCACTGGAATTTTATGCATGGGCCGAGGAGAAAAATAAATTTGAAAATTACAATGTACTTTGCGATATTGTTTTATCCATGCAAGGTTCTAGATTTTTAGATAATACACTAAAAGAAACACACAACGTTAAAAACTATTCAACAGATCTATATAGGTCAATATATTAATGTTAATTTCGTGGAAAAAATGGATCATTTGTCAAAATAATAAAACTTTTTAAATTGATATAATAATAATATCTTCTGAGAACTTAGATGTTCAAAAAACTCCAAAACTATTAAAATTTTTTTAAACGTTAAATAGCCTAGGATTTAGAGAATTCTAAAATTATGAATTAAAAAGTTGAATACTGAAGAATATCGAATTTTAAATCTCTCTAGATTTTTTCCAAGCTTGAAAACTGTCATAAACTAAAAAAATAGGTTCAAAAAATATTGAATTAAAACTGATGACAGTTTCGAAATTTAAGAATTAAAATATCTGGAAGATCTGTAGATATAAAGAGCACTAGACCTATAAAAAAAACTATGCCAATTTTGGAAAACTCTAAGGTTTCATTTTTTAAAGTATGTAATGTTAGAACATTTAAAAAAAAACAATACTTCTAAATATCAACATATCGAAACTTATGAATGATTAAGTATATAAAATTTTAATTTTAGAATTTTAACTAGTTTGTGAACTCTATCATTTGGAAAATTCTTCTATTACTAATAATATTAAACACTCTGGATTATCAACATTTAAACCTCTAGACTTTTAAATAATTTCTAAAATCCTAGAATGTTTTAGTAGTCTAAGAAGTAGTCATAAGAATCCCTACCCTCATCATTAGTCCCTACCTAGCCTTCCTAAAAACCCTAAATCTTCCATCCAATGGTGGCCCAGTTGGGTATTGTTTTAAAAGTATAAAAAATATTAAAGTTGTCTGGAATTTTAGAAAAGTCTTTCAAATATATTTTAAATAAATAAAGAACCTAATAATTAGAACAATATGAAGTCTTGACTATTAAATAACATTAAACTTATTAGAAATGTTACAACCCTCTAGTATTTTAGAAAAATTTGGAAATTAATAAAAATGAATTAATTCAAATAATAAAACTGTATAAATTCCAGATAATTCTGGTTAAACTTTAAATTTTATTATAATAAAACTAAAGTCCTAAAAAGTTTTAGAAGTCTAAGGAATTTTAAAGTTAAACTTATGATTATCGAAAATCATAGAATTCTGGAAAATCAGAATAGTCATTCAAATATTACAAAAATTTTGTAAATAAATAAACTCCAAAAATACGGTATATACTTTCTTCACTGCACTCTTGATGAAACGAAATTATAATATTAGGTAATTTAAAATTAAGTTGACGGCCATTCTCAAAGAAATTACAAAAATAACTTTTGTAATTCGTTTGAGAATGGTCGTCATTGACCGAAACACGTGTCAGGAAACTGAATATAACAATATGAAACTAAACAAGTGTTTTAATTTGATATTACCTAATATTAACTCCGAAAGTCTAAGAACCTTACAATTAGAATAATATGAAATCTAGAATGTTAAATAACGTAAAACTTAAAATTTAATAATTAGTATTTTAGAAAAGAGTAGAAATTTGAAAAAATTGAATTAATTCAAACCTAAAAACTAAAATTAAACTCCTAGAATATCGTCCGAAGTCTGAGGAGTTTTAAAGTTATAGTTAAGATTATCGTAAATCATAGAATTCTGGAATTTAAGGAGAGCCTTTAAAATATTGTAAAATATTGTAAAAAGTTTAAATTAATTTAAAATAATACACCTAAAATATTACAAAGATTGAGAATTTTAAAATGAGAACAATATGAAGTCTAAAATATTAAATAACATTAACCTTGTTCAAAAAATTATAACTTAAAAAAATTAATTATTTCAAATTCCAAAACTGTCTAAATTTCGGACTTTTAGAAAGTCTTTAAATTCAGAGAGTTTTAGAAGTATTAAAAAGATAAAATAATAGACAGTTTTGGAAGTCCAAGGACAATTTTAGTAAGTCTTTAAATTCAGAGAGTTTTATAAGTATTAAGAAGCTAAAATAATAGAAGTCCAAGGAATTTTAAAGTTAAACCGGAACTTTCAGAAAAATCTTTCAAATATTACAAACATTTTGAGTTGACAATCTCCCAAGGCCTTAGGAAGTCTATTAACCTTTTAATTACAAAAATATAATGTTTATAATTTTAGGTAACATCAAACTTATTAGGACTTATAATTACAGGAGAGAAGTCTCTTGAATATTACAACTTAATTCTTATTTAAGTGCCGTGCTTCCTAGGGAATGTTGTCGACTGCCATGTTTGCGATTATCCTAAAGATCTCTCGATTCTACGTCGCATGAAGGAGATCTACAGCTTTCATACATGTCCATTGTAGTAGTTACCATTTCGAATCAGGCATAGGAATTCATATCTGTTAATAAAATACTGACACAGTATATATTTTTTTGAAAGTATATACTGTGTCATAAGTGATATGGAGTTTCAACAAGTAACAGCCTATTCAATACAGATTAATATCTGCATAGATGTCCGACGTATTCCAGTTTTCGGCGTTTGACTGTCTGTAATATTAGTCTGGTCTGCCATGGCGTATTCAGAACTTCCTCGTTGCGGGTTATGCTTGTCCATAATATTTTAAGCAGCCTTTGATAAATCCACATTTCAAACGCTTCAATTTTGTTAATAGCTTTTGTTGTGAGCGTTCATGTTACACAATCATAGAGAAGTTGTTAGGCACAGTAAATTATTGGTTAATAAGAGTTTTAGTTTTACAAATGCTGATCTGGCTTGTTCAATTCAAAACTTTATCTTGTCCGAGGGATTGAGCGATTCCGTGATTCAGATCCAGATATTTAAATTTCTGAGCTCTTCCTACAGGATTTCCATTTATTCACAATGCTGTTTTTGAGTCAGTTTTGTTACTAACCACGTATTTTTTAACATTAATGTTTAATCCCCACTCTTCCCAGGTATTATTTATTCTTTTTACTAGTTCTTGAAGTTTATTAGCGGATTCCGCTAGAATAGCAATATCGTCTCCATAGCAGTTATTATTGATAATTTCTCCTCCTATTGCAATTCCGTTTTGGTCAGTTAATGTTCTTTGAAAACGTTTTCTGAATTAATTCCCCACGTGGGGGAAAGGACACACACAGCCTTTCCTAGTTATGAGGCATTTTCGGAAACCGAACTGTTCTTGACTTCGCATTTGTTATTGCAAAGTATGTAGTAAACTTGAGAATACGGCTCATAAACCTGTAATCTTTGCGTTTCTTAGCAATTAAGTTTTTGTGAATCAGAAGGTTTACTTCCTTGTCCTTTGTCAAAGAATTACTGATACATTTTTTTTTTAATGCTAATAATTATTAGCGCTGAAATTAAAATAGCAATAAAAAGTGTTATGTTCACTACAGAAAATATCTGCCAAATTTCAGCCGTGATGATATTTGTATTAGACTACAGAACATATTTTCAGTAAGTTAGAATTAAGTTAAATTCTTTTCATTCATAAATTGAATCCTAGGTGAGTACAAGAAGAATAGCAAAGATAGTGCCGGAAAAAATCGAAAATTTAGGCAACTCATCCTCTGGCAAATAAGTTGAGCAATATAACTCAAAAAATTAATGTTTTACTTCAGATGATCACATTTTTATCTAAAAAAAGTCGAATGCAGGAATGGCTGATTAAGCACAACGTAGAAATCAGGGATAACTTCGAAAAAGCAACTAAGGAATTTGATAAAACCTTTCAAAATTATTAATAATCGACGATATGTAACAGATGAGACATTGAGAGAACATTGACATGAGGTTCTTAGATTACCCCCATACCATTATCAATACAATCCATTAGAAATGACATGGACGTTTTGTAAGACCTATTATAGCAAGCACATAAATTCCCGACCATCATCTAACGACAGAGTTGCGAATTTATGGCTTGAGTTTATTTCTAAATGCACTCCTGAAATGTGGCAAAATTTTTGTAGACATTGTGAACAACTTATTTCGGAAGATTGGGTGAAATTAATGGAAAATCTTCTATAATTACATTAGGAGAATCGGACTCGGAATCTGATTGAGTTTTTGATACAAATAATGATTCAGAATTTTCTAATGAAATTATGAAAGTTGTATAGTTTTGTTCTTTTTTGTCAAGTATGATAGGTGTGTAAAAATTCGAAAAAAGTAAGGCAAACTTATTAAAATAAGTAGGTACTTAGGTACAAGATTTTTTATAAAATTTTGTTTTAGGAAATATTTTGGTTAAAATCAGAAATATACTGAGAATTGTGTGATCTGGGTGTACATAAACTATATGCAGTCTCCATTACGATTAAGTCCTTTTAGTCAAGAAAATTAGAAAATTGCGCATTTTAGAAGTAAACTTCTCACTTTTTTTTTCTTTACCTACTTAAATTCCAAAAATAATTTTAATAATTAATTAATAAATAATATAATTAATATAAAAATAACATGGCTTATGTTCAATTGTGAGTATTTTTCTGCTACAACCTAGTAAATCAACGCACAAAACGTTGACACTTCTTGTAACCTCAAACTTATAGAAAAATATAACCTAATTCAGCAGACAATTTTAGTGCCAACATAAATGCTAAATTTTCATGGCCTCCCATTATGCAAAAACAACATGAATAGTGTTTATGTTCCCCATTCTGCCATTATTTTATCTGTTTGAGTTATTAATCATCCTTGCTGGTTTATTGTTTCTTCTCTGTGTACCTCAAATTTCTCGGATTTTCTTGTGAGTATTGAATGCATCGTGCTTCCTTTGTAGGAGGTTAACTTCATCGCATTTACCTCTCATCGACGCTTCCGTAGCTTTTTGATTTTTAGTTTAATGCGTCTGTGTTTCTTTTTGTACTCAGTTTCATTGGTAATTTTCGAGGCTCATACCTCCAAGAGCGCAATAATCTCTTTTGTCATCCACAGCTGCCACGCCACTCAATCTGTTTACATCTGACTAATTCTTGCGTAGTTGGAAAGAAAAATCCTAAATCTAGAGGAAGAAAAGATATGATATGAGGAAAGGCGACTTACATTTGCGTATTGATATTCTGTTTTTGTGAGACATTACCTTTACTCCCATAACAATCCTGAATCCTGCAAAATACAGCATTCCTTTCCGTCTTCCCTAGATAGTTGTTGAGTAACAATCCTGTTAAAGCACCCGCGTAATAACTCAAGCACAGAATCACAAGCATATTTTTAAATCGATAAATCATAATGAATTTAGTTTATGTGGGTTTAAGATGTATTATCAAAAAAATATATTTAAGAAAACATGATTTGGATATTTAACGATATTTTAACGGAAGAAGTTGTTCATAATGAAATTATGCATACTTGCTTTTAAGACTAAAAATGATTTAAATTGCAACGTTTTCAAATTAAGGTGTGAAAATTGATTATAGGAATTAATATTAAATGCACTATTTAAATATAAATACAATATTATTAGTATTACAAAATGTATAAGCTTGGATTATTTCTAAAAATCTGAATAAAAGAAAAATATCATTCTTACCACCCAAAACAAACACATACATGTAAATAGAAAATGCATAACTTACGTTTATTAATTAAGTGAAGATAGGAACACAATTATCTTTATGTGATTCCTTCTAATCGTTTGCAATTCCTTAAACTCTATGTCTTCCCATATAGTAGGGATCACTTTGATTTCTAAATCACTACTTTTTTCACCATTGGAAAAAGACCACGAGCTTCCACGCGCACAAGCAACGATATTACAAGTATACTTTTGATAATTATTACTAAAAGTTAATTAAAATTTTCACGGGATATTAAAAAAACTTGCACACGCACTCTCATCAACGATCAATTTGTCACTGAACTCGTCAATATTAATATAATAGGTACTTATACATCGTAGTAAAAAACGTGGCCGAAATACGTGCGCACTTAATGAAGTTTTTTCGTCGTAAGGTGACTTTATCGAATCTGTATAAGAATTTCTTAAACTACGTCGGCGACCTTAAAATAAATATAAATAATACAAATTTTCTTTCCTTGTATATAATCTGTGTTATATTTGATATGTCATTCAAATATAACACAGATTATATACAAGGAAAGTAAAATTGTATTAGAATTAATATTCAAATATTAGAACCAGAACAGAACCTCAGATAGTAACTGTTTCCTAATAATGTTTAAAGTTGTCTTTATCAGCATAATTATAATTTTAATTTGTTTTGATTGTTTGCTGGATTTCACGCTATATCTAAATTTAAAACTGCTTCACGGACCCTGCTTTAAGGATTCAATAATGTTTTTAAGACAAACAATAGAAATTATCCATAATACAGTTTATCAACTCTTATTACATTTCAATCAATGGATTTGTGAAGTTATATTAGGCGTCATGAACACAACAAAAATTGAGCCATATCTGCTTCTAAATGATTCCTGTTCAAGATGACTTGGTTATATTATAGAATATTAAGACCGCCTTTGTTTGATTACTTTAAAAATATTTTTTAAGAAATATTTTATTTACAAATTAAATTAGTATTATTAAATTACATTAGTTTTTACTTATTATGCCTGAGAAAAAGTGCTTAAACGATTTTAGAAATATAAAATTGGTCATCCAAGATTATTTTGAATGTGCATAATCAAAAAAGCTCTTTAAAATAAAAACTTTTTATTAAATATATCCATACCACCACAAATGCGTTATTATATTTCATTTAATTTCATTACGTAGTTTTTAAATAATTGTAATTTTATAGTATGTTTGGAGATTGAAAAATGAATATGAGATAGTGCCAGGATATCCGATATCGTTACAGCAAATGTTTCCAAAGTTACCAGCGGCTATTAAAAAAATCGACGCTGCCTATGAAAGATCCGATGGAAAGATTATTTTATTCACTGGTAGAGATTCTTCGACAGTAAATGGATTTAGCAATGGTTAAATGTGTAATTATTTTAGGAATGTTTTATTGGGTGTATGATGGTACATTTTTCATAGAAAATAGTCCTTTATCAATTAAACGTTATGGATTTCCAAGTTACGTCGACAAAATCGATGCTGTACAAGTATGGGCTAAAAATGGTATGTACTATATTTTTATAAATAAACTGCATACATTAGCTAAACATTTTATCATTTATAATTTAAAGTTTTTGTTTGATATACGCTATTACAATAGTTGCTTTATATAGTTGTAGTTAATGCGGCTGTATATTTAAGGGCTTTAACTGCACCCTTATGATTGTATAAACATTATTTTACTCATAATTAATAAAAATATCTCCCAAAGTAAAGATAACACCTAGAATAGTAATAAAAAAATTATAAAAAACTTAAAACTCACTTCTACTTCGTTGTAAATTTGTTTATGTAATTGATTTTTATAATTGAGGTACAATTTTAATATATGAACGTATAAATTTCAAATCTAGTAAAAACCAAATAAAAATTTAAATATTTACAAAAGCTAAATAAATATCTACAAGATCACCAAAATAATGAATATTGTAATATTTCATAAAACCGTAGAAAATATAAATATATAATCATATACTTGCTAGTCGTCGTACATTGTAAGATTTTGTTTCCACAGTTATTTACAGTGTCTAGTAGTATCTAAGAACGATAGTATATTTATATTAATAGTGGTAGTTACACCAACATCAATCCCAAATATTTAAAATCAAACCGAATATGAGAGGTAGAGGACGGCTCTTCGCTACTACAAACGCATAATTTACAATACCATATAGCCAACATCAAAGATATCATGAATCAGCCATTGATAGAACCAAATTTCGAAAAAAAGAGTAATGTTATATCTCAAAATAGAGGTAGTTTTTGATTCGGTTTGGAATTCCTCTTATATAAATTTTTACTCCTAAATATAATATTTCATGACACTTTTTCATCTTCCTATAAAATGTTCTCTCTAAAAGAATATATCAAGTAAAAATCGGATACGGATATGGATAAAAGAGAGGGTGACGAAGTCATTATATGTGATGGGAGAACTAGCTCTCCATCCACCCCACACCTTTGATAAAGTTGAGGATTTTGCTGGAAAAGAGGACTCCCAGGGGGGAGGTTTTGCCAGAGCGGGGTAGTAGCGCAGAATATGCTCCGCCGACTCCGCTTCCTCGTTGCATCCTAATACATAGAGGTGTATCTTTAAATGACAGTGACTAGTAAAGGATACCAGCCAGGGATTTTAGGTTTAAAGTGGATATATTAACACAATGACGGACAACTTTAGCATTGGGTGTTCGTATTGGGTTTCAGGAAGGAGCAAAAGTGGAGACGTTCTTCCGCCTTGCTTTGTGTTTTACTAGAGCATGTTTTGGAGTATGTTTAAGAGATTGCTTTTGGATAGGGACACAGGCCTCTTGTCGGGTTTCAAAATTGCTCCCTCTTATACTCACGTGTTTTAGTGTGCTTTAACTCAGGATAGCGTAATTCTGTAATCTACAAATCCAGTATCCAGTGTCACAACATATTCATTTGCCAGTCTTGATGAGACCTTGGGATGTGTTAAGATAGGATAAACTGTGAGTTCCGCCTGGTTGATCGTAGAGTGTCCTCCAAGGGTATTTTTCTTCCAGATTCAGTTCCGCACAATCTATGCCTGCACCTGTTCCTTTCTGTTTTTTGTCCATCCGTGAATGTGTGTAAAGTAGCTTCAGGAACTTCAGAGTTTCTTTTGAAAAGGTAGATCGGAGTAGCACGAGCCTGATACTTATCTAGAATCGCTCTTCCAAGAATTGCCCCAAGCGAAGTCCGGTCCGCTTTAAACATCACAGGCAGTTGTCTCATAATGTGAGCGCTATTCTTTGGACTATCTCCTGTATATGTTCATCCAGAGAAGGAAGAGACAATAACGCCTTCATTGCTGACACCGGTGTGGTGCGCATGACGACAATAATTCCCATACATGCTAGACGTTGAATGTGCTGTAGTACACTATACAACTGCTGCATATGTTAAAGCCGGTCTAACAACGGCAGTATACAGCCACGTGCTAATTCTAGGTGTCCATAATCTCCCAACGACACTCTAACACTGCCATAATGCCATGTTCGCCTTCTGTACCTTGGTTTAAAAATGTTTACTCCAGTTCGATTTAGGATAACCCCGTTACCTGTGAAGCCAGAGTTAGTGTGATGTTAAAAATCTTGGTCAGCTTCATTCTGTCAGGTTCTTTTTGTTGGCGGATAGCATCAGCTCCGTCTTAGTTGGATTTACTGAGAAGGCATGGTCACCATTTCTCCACTATATTGAGGACAGTCTATATTAGTTCACTGATAACATATTCATAGTATCCTTTGAGCTGTTTGTTTAGTCTCTTTGGCAAGTCGTCTATAGCGATGTTCCACAGGAAAAGAGATTATCACGTTTGCTTTGAAGACTTAATTTCCTATTAATATTTGAACCGTCCTTTTGCTTAGCATCTGTTTTATGCACTCACTAAATTGAGAGAGCATCTCCTATGCTGATGAAAGAGGCTTTGTCAAAAGCTCCTTCTTTGTCGATAAATAGGCCTAATGCCGACATTACATGCTCAATATGGGTAACCACATAGTTGAGTGCTGATTTGGTTGAGCGTCCTGGTATGTAAGATTTTGATTTGGAATAAGAGGATTCGTTTTTAGAATATAGTCCCCGATGTACCGATCGGAAAGCTTTTCTAAGGTTTTCATCATAAGCGATGTGAGGCTTATCGGTCTGAATGATTTTGCCAGGCTGTAGTCTTCCTTGCCTGGTTTTGGTATAAATAAATATACACCTTGACTTTTCTCCAGTTTTGGGACATATCTAAAAGCTATGGAGGCCCTAAACAGAGTCATCAGGTGTTGAAGAATATGTTGGTGGCTATGATCTAATATTCTTTTGAAGGAGTATGAATCTCCTGTCGGTCTTCATCCTTGTCCTCCATGGTTTTGTAGACGGAAAAATTAATTGTTAAGAGTATACCTATTGACACTATGAGGTTGTCAGTATAACTGCCGTCCTACGTTTTCATTATTACAGCCTGTAGCTTTGGATCTTTGGAGAGAACTTGTTCATCCTTGCGAATGTGGTTGTGAACTCACTTTGTCCAGAAATGTTTCTCCAGGAAACCATTTTTTTGTACAGTCGGTGAAGCTCTTTATAACATGTCCAATCGATTTCCTGCTGAAGAGTTGCGCTTGTTTCACCAATGAGTTGGCTCCCTCTACCCAAGTTGTGAGGGCGTTACATTTCATATAAAGAGATGAGAACCTTTTGTAGAAAAAGCGCGAGGTCATTGACTTCAGCCTACGTTCTTCGCATTCGGTTCTCAACTTCTTTTAGTTGTTCCTTATCGGTTTTCCTTAGATTTCTGAGATAAGAATCAGTCATGGTATTTTCGATTCAACAAGAAGTACCACTTATTTTATAATATCTTCAGTTTTGATTTTCATAATCCAATATTACATATTTCAACCCATTTTATTGCCCAACTATATTTTCAATAACCTTTTGATACGATTACATTATAATTCCCCAAACATTGTGTGAAACAACAATCCTTATTTAAAGAAAAAAATATCGTTCGAAATTATCTGTTAAATGCGCCATCTAAAAGTGATTTAAACAATATGGTGTTCACCATTATTAACAACACCATAGACATATCATAGACGTGTTTTGAAGCAATCGTATTTCTTGAGCATTTCTTTCGACCAATCGACATTTTAAGCGATTTTTAAATTATGTGAGATTCAATACAAACAATTTTTTTGGCAAGTATGCCTTAACCTCGCAATCACATTACGATCTTGCTATATCAGTTTTGTGCGTGAACTGACATTGCAAAATCGTCAACAATGTTTTTTTGAAACAACAACCGATTTTGGGCGACCTTCACGAAATCCATCACCAAGCGAACTATAGCCAAGTTTTAATTCCGTATAACATCGATATATAGTGCTTTTGATAGCTCCAAAAGTCAAATTAAATTAATCGATCTCACTGGTGAGATTTCATTTATTTTCATTCACAAGTAATGAAGTTAATAAAGTTTTGATTAATTTGAATAACTTTGTTACAGGTAAAACGTATTTTTATAGAGGCAATGAATTTTGGCGCTTCAACGAAACGAGCATGGCGATGGATACAGGCTATCCGAAACATATGGAAAGATGGAGGGGCGTACCTATTTGCTTGGATGCAGCGACTACTTGGAAAGGTAATCCATTAGTCACAAAACTGTAAAATTCTGAAAATATTTTAACATAAACAAGATTAAATTAAACTCAAGTAAATATGTAATTGGTTAACGAATCAATGATTTTTTTCTAGTGATTGGTAAGTATCGAGGTAAATTTAACTAATTGTATCTTGAACTATATCGAACGGATATAGTTACAAGAAGAAAACAAAACAAACTATTATAAAGTGAACTATCAATAACTAACTATTGTTAAGTTTTCACATAAAATTATACGTTTATTAAAAATTATATCACTAGTTTTAGGTTCATAATTTTATTAGAATTAAATTATTGGAACTTATAGAGTTTATAGAAACTGATATCATTTTTTTGAGAAAACATACTAATAAGTCATTGGCTTCAGAGCAACAACAAGTATATTGTATATAATTTTGGTGATAGAGTTGAGGTAAGGGAAAAAAATATTAAAAATAAATTCCATCATACAAAAATATTTCATTACGTTTTTTGAGAATTTAGTTATGAAACAAAAAAATGGACAACTTTAGAGGAAAATAAGGGTAAATAAATACACAAATGCAAAAATACATTTGATAGATAAATTATAGAGGGTACAAACACGAAATATATATGTATGGTAGAGAAGAAAGAAAAGAAAAAGAAAAAAACATACATAAAGTTATTCTAAAAGAAATAAGAAGATAAAAACAAACGTACTATGGTTCACTAAGAAACAAATTAGTAACACAAAGCTCTATATTTCTATGTTTTTAGAAAAAAATAATACGAGCATAATCTGGAAAATGTGGATAGCGAATTAGTAGAAGTTATTTTAAGAACGAGTTTTAAACTTTGGGATAAATATCATTTCTTGTTTACAGTTTCAAATAATTTTAGAATTTCTTGCCCTTTTACTTTGATATTATATAAATTTTCACAAACAATTTTCATATACCAACTTCTATGTAAAGCTCGTAAACAAAATTCCTTTTCAAACGCAAAACCCTATCAACAACCAATTTTGGAAACATCATTCCAAATAGACGATTACATTTATAGTTAAATTGTCAATCAAAATAAAACCAAAAGTACATAAGAACCCCAACGCTTGGACCAAATGATCATGGGCTGAAAACCTGTTTCGTTTCCAAAGAAATATAAATATATTATAAAAGAAACTTTGTAAACGGATATTATGCTAAATAAATATGTGTAGTATATTTACGTAACTAACTATAACTAATAGAAAAATAATTACGATTATGACATCATTGACTACAAACAATTACTATTCTACAAAAATAGATGTTTGTCTTTTACTTAAATTGTAATTATCAATAAAAAATAGCATTTCCTAAAGCCCAAATATTAAAAATAGGTATTACATATTTATTGAAATTGTATCTGTATTAATTAAATAAAGAATTGCACAACAACAACTATAATCATTCACACGACAATCTTTTATTTTGCATTCCAGGTGTTACGTACTTCTTCAAAGACAGATGTTATTGGAAGTTCGACAATGATTGGGTAATAATAACTGAATCGTCCCCGCTACCGATAGCACAGACTTTATTAGGATGCCCGAAGGAGGAGGTTGAGGTCTGCGAACCAGACAACGAGCTATACCTCAAGTTGGCTTTACAGCGATTAGGTTACTCATAGGTAACTGAAGATAACTACAATTGTGTTGGAGGATCAAGACGCTTAAAAGTACTAAATAATTAAATAATGGGTTTTGGGTTTTGTACAGATATATCAGGTGAAAATATACGATTTTTTTATTAATTAATTAGCGTTATATATTAGAAGGATTCAGTGATATTGTTTGAACGGTAGCTTAGTTGTGTAATAACAAGAACTAATTAAATGGTTTTGGAAAGTAAAATATTGTACTTATTTTCCCCACAATAAAATGTAGGTGATAATTACTTTTAAACACTATAAAAACAATTAGGTAATTTACAAATAATTTAAAAATACGGAACATTTCGTAAATCTGCAACGAGTCTTACTACAAAACAAATTACTTATTGAAACAACTACTTTTTCGGCTAATACCTTGATAGATATATCTGTAAAGGTATCAATAATTTCAATGTGTTTTTTGCATATGCACGGTAATGTGAAAATGTTTCAAATCAAATAAATATCTCTGGAATTCAAAATGAAACAAATAACTTTATTGGTATACCTCTTTTTATAAAAAAAAAAAATATTTTTTAAAATTATTAAAATGTATTATCTCTGAAATTATTAGAGATATCATAATGAAATTTAGAACGTAGGTATCTTTAATAATTCCAGAGATTTTTACTTGGCTCCACAAATTTGCTTCTGACAGATCACTCTGTGAAAAAAGTGTATAAAAATTTCAATTACATTGACTCTACACATTACAGCTAAATTAGGGAGAAATGTGAACGATAAGATAAATAAATAAACAATTAGAATCACTGATTTTACTTCTAGGTTACGAAACTATTATAAACTTAAATGCATCTTTTAATCACCTATTTATTTTTAATATAATAAATTATAGAGGTAAAGCTTCACAAGTTCTCCTTAAAAATGTGTAAATTGTGATTGCATTAAAATTTTCTTTTCTTCCTATTTCAAGCAAAAAATACTGGATCTTCTAAACAATCTGCCTGATCTACGAAAAACAGCATCTGTGGTCAATAACTCTCAAAATTTTGTGTTAGTTGATTGTAGTTTCAAGACATCATACAAAATTTATCAAATTAAAGTATTCGAAAGTTAAAGTTTTTGTATTCTCAGGTTCCGCTGCTCACTTTTATGGACAAAGGTAATGTTCCCCAACATTCTGAAATTTTTTTGATGCATTGGTATTAGCTGATGGTTTGCCAAATCAACATACAAACTCAAAATCGGCCAAGTCTGCTGAAAACTCTTATCACAAGTAAAATAACAAGGAAAATCATATGCACGAAAAATGTGTTGCTTAGCAATAATTAATTAATTTTGCTTAAAAGAAACACATTTTGAGTGCATTCCATTTTCCGATTAAAAACGAGAGGTCGAGTTATTTTTGGTAAGACAAATTCCAGAATAATAGATTGTTATATGAGATTTAGTTAATGTTACTAAAAAAATACAATTGAATATTGAATCGTTAATGTTACTAATACAAAAAATAACATACCGAATTATTCCGAGTATTAGTTGGTATATTGCTTTTAATAATTGCTTCAATTTCCTTTGTTTTTAAACTGCCGAAACGTTTCATTATTTGAAAGAAATGAATGCACGTCGGATATTCGATTGTACTGTCACTTTTGACAAATACGAATCAACAACAAATTACCCTACCGGGATTTTATCACCTTACTGGGATTTTATCGTTTTTTTTTATCACTTCTTCCTTTTTGTTTTATCGAGATAAACGAAGCTGCTGTAATTTGAAGTGCCACCATATTGCTTCTAATCTTTAATTTGACACATGAGGGAATTTGTCACAAGTAATACCATAAGTACTGGCAATTTACTCGAATAAATTTTGTTTTTGCATGAAAGTTTGTTGCTTAGCGATTTTAATGAGAGCAACTGTCACGAAAAAATCACGAGCCGCCAGGCGAGTGATTTTTTCTATCAGTTGCTCGAATAAAAATCGCGATTAAGCAACAAACTTGAATGCGCTAAAAACAAAATTTATTCCGATTTAATTGTCATCACGAATGGGATTTGGAAAGACTATTCCACGACTTGAAACGAATATCAGTGAATGGTTCAATGTTTATATTAAAATATTTATGATATATCTCCTGCAGTATTTTGGTCGAAAATTCGACATTTATTAAATAACACCTCTCTTATAATCATTTGCATTTACCTTCTTTATATTATACGCCCAGTCACCATAATCGCGGCAAGAGTTTCCATTAAAGTTTTGCTAACAACTGGTAGTTTTTATCGGCGCAGATTTCTTCAAATCGTTTCCAAACACACGATCTCGTTTAAGTTTGATTTTTTGGTGCAGAACTTGTCACCGTCGCATTTATTATGGATGATGAAGTGTTACCAAACCTTTTGATTTTATAACCTACTTGCAACTGACATACGTAGAAACAACGTTTTTCGCTTTTTTATCAAGGCTAATTCAATTCATTTGTCGGGAAATAGCTAACTTCAGGTTATTCAGGTGAATAAACAGCAACTTGGTGTTTATTCACTTATAAATTGACGTGATTGGCAAAAAAATATCACATGCCTCATTTTCATTGGCTACATGCAATAGGAGTGGAATAGTCGATAATAAAATGTCATCACTTAGACGTGCTACTCAATTGTGTATCACATAATGGTTATTTGTCCCAAATTATACAAAAAATACATTATACGTTATAATATATGTTAGTAAAAAGCAAGAATAAATGAAACAAAGCATTGTATCACTAATTATAATTTTAGATTAACATTAATCTTTCTAAATGATTAATTAGTTTGTATATAGCTTCATCAATTTTTCTAAAACTATTTCTAAAAACAAAATAAATAAACTAATGCACAATACTATAATCAACAAAAAAAACAAATGTTTCATATGTGAGAAAGCGATAGTTGTAAATTTTTCGTTTTCTGTTAATTTTTCAATATTTATTTCAATATTTCAATTAAATTAACAAAATATGATAACATAGCATCCATGGCGGTCAAAAAATAAACCATCATACATTAGTATTAATTGTTTGTCGATGTTAAACGAAATATGCTTATTCTCTTTAGACATGGCTTTGAAAATATCTAAAATATGGTAATGGAGTAATGCGTAACCCACAGGTGTAATTTGATTCATGATACTTTTAATTATTACAGATGAGTTAGAAAGTATCAATTAACTATGAAGATCATCAGGAACGATTTCTTTCAATTCAGAACTGATCAATATTCTAACATCCAATGATTTTGCTTCTTCAAGCATTTTGATCATTCTATACGATTGTTGCAAAAGTACACACTGTAAAATAAATTCATTATGGAAGTAAACTATTGAGGCCCAATCATGCCATTAATATTATTACGCCAACAAATTTATAGTTTTTATAATGTATATCACCAGCACTTATTAAAAATGAAAGTGTATATATCCTTAAATCAGAAAGATATAAATTATCAAATTTTAATAAAACTATTATACATATGACCATGATTGCAAAATACAAGATCCAAAATTTCTAATAGTTCTATCAACACAAACTTCACTTTCTTTAATATAATTTTTACATTATTTCTCTTTATTGGTTATATATAGGTTATATATATATATATATATATATATATATATATATATATATATATATATATATATATATATATATATCATAGTTAATCAATCCTGTAATATTATTAATGCAAACTACGTATAGAGTAGGTGTTAATATCACCCTCAGTCGAGTAATATCGTAACTCGTGTAAGTTATAGGATGAGGTGTATAAGTAATATAAAATAAATAATGGTATACTTGAAGCAATATCTGTAAAATTACCAATTGATATGGGGATTCCCCAGGGGAGTATTCTAGGCCCTCTTCTTTTTAACATTTTCGTAAACGACATATTCGATAACATACATGCCAACAGTGAAATCGTTTGCTATGCCGATGACACAAATTTATTACTTTTTGGTGAAACATATACGGATGTCATTTGTTCTGGAAATATAATCATGAAAAATATATACAGGGTGAATGACGAAAAACCTTTGGTGCTGTATCTCACTTATTTTTTATCCGATTTTAATAAATAAAACATTAAATTAAACCATTTTTAAAAGACTTTAATAGGATCTGAACTGTTATTTTTTCTCGCACCCAGTTTTTTACAAAATACGATCAACATTTTTTTTTTAATTGCACTGTATATATATTTTTATTGATTCGCAAGGAGATTTTTTTTCTGAATATAAAATTTTAGACAAATTTATCCATACATCAAACTTAAGTCGAGAAATTGAGGATTAAAAAAATAAATAAAAAGTCAAGTATCCATTGTAAACAATATACAGACCCTATTTTAAATGTCAAAAGTGACAGTGACAGCCATTGATACAATACTGCAACGATTTTTAATTATTTCATAATTAAAATGTTGCAATATTTCAAACACTGTACTAGAATTTTGTGCTTCTACAGAAATCGTTTTTCAGTTTTTGAAATCTTGCAACATTTTTATTATTAAATTATTAAAAATCATTGCAGTATTGTACCAATGACTGACACTGTCACTTTTGACATTTGGAATATTGTTTACTATGGGTATTTGATTTTTTAATTTTTTTTTGAATCCTCAATTTCTCGACTTTGATTTGATGAATGGATAAAATCGTTTACAAATTTACATTCAGAAAAAAATCTCCTTGCGGATCAGTACAAAATATGTATACAGTACAATTTGAAAAAAAAAAGTTGATCGTCTTTTGTCAAAAACTGGATGCAAGAAAAAATATCAGTACAGTTCATATTAAAGTCTTTTAAAAATCATTTAATTTGATGTTTTATTTATTCAAATCGGATCAAAAATAAGCGAGATACAGCACCAAAGGTTTTTCGTCAGTCACCCTGTATAGTGGTTCATAAAAAATCAGCTCATATTAAATGCAGATAAAACTAACACGATTCTTTTCAAAACAAATCAATCTTTAATTACTCCTGCGCATATAACACTAAATAATAATACATTCAAGTTTTCAAGATGTTTCTTGAGTAATACTCGATACTAGCAAATCGTGCTATGGCTTAAAGATCCTTGCAAAAAATACAAATGACTATATTGTTAAAACATTCTACTATGCCAACTTCTACTCCCATATTAAATATGGAATTTTATCCTGGGGTAGTAGTACACACGGCCGATCAGTATTAATATCGTGCAATCAGAACAATGTGTAGAATGAAACCAAGCGATAGCTGTAAAGGAGTGTTTAAAAGGTTAGGCATTTTGACGGTTCCAGCCCTTTACATATACGAGTGTATCAAGTTTTTGTGTAAACATAGTGAGTTATTCTCTCAATATACCTTAAATACATCCCATAACACTAGGCATGGTATTACCTTCAGATATCCATCGCACAAATTAAGCATGTTTGAGAAAGCTCCACTTTACAATTGTATCAAGTTTTATAATAACTTTACTCAAAATATTAAGAACGCTGAAACGTTCAGTAAGATGAAGCGTATGTTGCTGGATTTATTGTGCACATTAGAGCCATACAATACAGATGAGTTCCTAACTTAGATATGGTAGTATTATATGTAAATTGTTCTTGACGTGTTTCCATGTTTGTGCTGTACCAACTTTATACTTGTATACCAATTGTTACTGTTACTGTCGTATCCAATTGTTACTTGTTACTGTACATACACCGGAAATAAATGATATTATTATTATTATTATTTAGTACCCGTTGAAAAATTATACCCTTTCTATTATAAAAAATCGTGTAAATGAAAAAAACAACATCTACAATTTCATATAATTATATGTACAAAACAACGTTTACAAATTGCAATACCCGTAATTTTACTATAACTACTTTCTTTGTTCTTTGCGCATCATTTCAAACTCCTCTTCAAGATGTTTGCATTACTACCTGGACATAAGAGTAAAAGTACTGTTCAGTACTTCCCGCTCTTTGACCACTACCATGGTAATTTTTTGCCGTCCCATTGAAACAATCCACCGTTGTGGGTCTCGTTTAAATTGTATAGCAGTTCAATCAATGAGGAAGTGCTGGAATCCACATCCATCGGTGCTTTATTTCCACCCATGTCAGTTTTCACCCAGCCTGGATGAAAGGCCGTTGCCAAGATGTGGTCGCCCTTTAAATCTAGACTTATAGACTTAGTGGCCATGTTTAATGCTGACTAAAATATAAAATAATTATTTAATTTAGTTTTGGTTATTTGTGTTTATCTCAAAAGTGATATAAGCAAATTTATAGGGAATAAGAGTACTTATATAGAATGTTACATAAGCTGTGCAAGGTGAGTTTAGGGATTATTTGCAAATTTAAATTATAAATTTATATATTCTTTTTTCTGATGTTGAGTTGTTCTATATTCAAACTGTTGCTTTTTTTTTTGGCACACTACACTGAGCCAATGCCTCGAACCATTCTGTAGATGTCGATTATTCTTGATAATGGTCCAGTGAAACGAACCAAGTGAATTTTTAATCAACTACCTATGATAAATGATAAACAAATACAAGAGCATTCATTTTTATTAATCATTTTCTTTAAACTTATAATTTGTGTTTGAATATATTTGTTGTATTTACAAATTATAGTTTGCCTTTACTCTCTAGCATTTAATTACTAATACCATAGATTATTTTTATTTGGCCTATTACCATACACTACTAAATTATTACATTGGCAAGTGGTAGATGAAATGAAATGGGGCTAATTTACAATAAAGAGAAAGCATTCAAAATTTATAAAATTTATAACGTGGCAATGGGATGGGTGATCGGTGATCAGTTCCATTTGGAACGAGGCAATTTGCTGAAGTAACAAGACACTCCCTCAAATGCACAAATAACCTGATGGAGGGACTATGAGGTTGGGAGCCAAACTAGTACAATATGAGATAAGTTAGTTGAAAGGCAATGATTACATTAAAATACACGTATATGCTATAATATATTAATTTATAAAACAATACCTTGGAACACCTGTACGGGTACAATCCACCATCAGTGTTCATTTCCACAGAACCTAGCATAGATGACATATTAATAATAGCTGCTCTTGATGTACCCAATGGTAAATTTGCATTTTTCTGTGAAGCTTGCTTTAACAGAGGAAGGAATGCCTGAAAGTAAATACATAATTTATATTAATAATTTATTCGTAATCGCTGTTTTCCAGTATCTCTAAAGCAAGTACTAAACATACATTTTTTGTTAATTTCAGAATCCTCAAAGAAGTTACAAATTATATACTTTCTTCTAATATAATACGAATATTGCGATCGTGAATTTTCTAATAGTATTTTAAACGTGTCTGTATAGGTATCTATACGTGGGTGCTTTAACTTACTTAACTCTTATTTCAGAATCTTAAGAGGATATCTAGATTACCAGTTTTTATTTCTTTGTCTTTTAATAAGAAATTTATATATATTATTTAAAAAATCTCTCTCTGGCAATAATGAATAAACATTATAACAATCTAAATTATGAAGTTTAATTTCGTTATGAGTGGTTTGAAGAAATAAATCTAAATATAATATAAATAAGAATAAATTAAGTTATGTGATTTTTTAATATGTCTTGGGTTATTACCTTCGTCAGCATTATGGGTGCTACGGTGTTTGTATTGAAGGTATCAATAATATGATCGGCTTTAGCGAACTGTATCCTGCTGTACTTTGGTGAAACCCCAGCATTATTGAACAGCACATTCAGTCCATCGTCCTTGACTATACTAGATACACTGCCAACAAATTTTTCGTAGGAGTCAAAGTCTGTCACGTCTGAAATTAGAAGTATATCATTTTGCAAACTTAATTATGAATCTGTGTAAAATAAAAAAGTGATAATAAATATTAAACAAGGTAATATAACTGCTTATTTAATATACATACTTCTAAAAATTGAAATATAATGTCAATTATGTGTATAGATGTGTGTGTATGTTTTTGTTTTATAGAGGGTAGATGAAAATCTTCCACACTATTGAGTCAGTTGAATTTTCTTGCTTCGTTACCTACAAGAGGAATGAGATACGACCGTTTGGAGGATCGTGGCGTACATGTGAGTAGCGTGTGTGGCTCTGAAGCAACGTCGTAATGGCGTCGTTCATGTCTAACCTATGAACAACCTGAGTAAGTTTGATAGTAGCAACTACAACTAATGACAGTTATTGTCCAACACATTCTGAATATGGAAAATCGTTGCTATATTTAAATTCAGTGACGTGGCATTGAATTTTCGACAGGCTTGGCTATCAGTCAGTCAAGCCAGGCAATCGCTGGCACATTTGACATCTAGATTAGTCGAAGACACAAACCTGACACTGACTGAGCAATTTAAAACGGCGTTCGCAGTCTCGTCTGACAGAAATTTATCGTGGAAATCGAACAAAACGACGAAGCAAACCGAGCCAGCAAGAGGGGAGGCCCAACGCTATGTACTACCAATGCAGAAAGAAAGGCCACATCGCGCGGTTCTACAGAAGCAAGCCGAAGCAGAAGTCACCAAATCAAGAGAAGGAGTTTTCTTCATTCATCGTTGACAGGGCCGAGCTGTTTTCCAACATGTCAACATTTCATGAGAGACTACTATCGTGATTGGGAACAACGTGTCAATAACTGTTATTGGAAAGGGAGACATCGAGATCGAGAAATTGATTAAAGATGAGTGACATGAATCCGTCATCACGAACGTCCTTTTCGTTCCAGATTTGAAAAGAAACATGTTCTCCCAACCCCAAGAAGGGTTGGTCAAGAAGGGAAAAAATGCAAGATTCTAGATGGCCCGAAACTTATTGCAAGCGCAACTCTTGATAACAATAAAGTCTATCGAATGCTGTTTAGAATGGCTGTATTTCACCTAGCCTACCAAATTACAGAAAATAGCTTGAAAGAATATCAGACTGGGCCATGGGAACTTTGCGCGGATTCGAGCGATAGTCAAGAGTAGGGTGATAACAGGCATGACCCTTAGTGACGAGGATGAGAAACTTTGTGTGCAAGGCAAGCAACATCATTTTTATAACCCATCCAAAGATGCCCACAAGGAGGAAGTTGGGAAACGAGTATTCTCTGACGTATGCGGTCCTATTGCGATTGAATTATTTGGAGAAGCGAGATACTTTCTCCTGTTCAAGGACAGTGCGAGATCGTATCTCACTGACTCTCCTGACTCGCCTGAAGGAGTATGTGCAGATGGTGGAGAAGCAACACGGTAGCAAGGTCAAGGCATTGCACTGTGACAATAGTCGCGAGTACATCAATAAAGATTTGCAAAGCTACTTGAAGAAGGAAGGAATCATCCTGAAGAACACTTACACGCTGTAGCAGAACGGCCGCATAGAGAGGGAAATGCGCACAGTCATGAAGAGTGCCGGTAAACACCGGTGTATACGTTCTCAACCGCACTCTGGCGAGCGAGAAGGGGAGCCCTACGCCGTATGAGATGGAAAGGAAGAAGTTCGGCTGCACTGCATTCAAGAAGGTGAAGGTTTCGAGGAACGTGATTTTCGACGAACACACTACGATCGATGCTGAGAAAAGGACGACCCAGATTAGCATCGCGCCATTGACCACTGCACATGACTACACTGAAGAGTACCCTGGAGATCCAGACCAAGCCGCCGGCCGAGTTGTAGTGTCCAACCGGGCAGTTTACCGCCGGTTGCTGGGTTGAAGGTTCCTGCAGCTGAGATGGTCGAGCCTCGATGGGGCCTGGATGGAGAAGAGCGAGTCGACGCAAACCTGAGAAACGTCGAAGCCATTCAAAAGGATGGAGCGGTCGCCAATAACGCCAGTCTAAGGAGAGACAACTTTCGGCGTCAAGCGAGATACACGGCAAACATCGCTATGGTGAAGGAGCCGCAAACCTACTCGGAGGCCACGAACAGCAGCGAGTCAAGAGAATGATCAAAGGCGATCACAGAGAAACTCAATGCTCTGGAAAGGACCAACACGTGGCAACTCATGAAGAGAACTGTACATGACTACACAGAAGAGTACCCTGGAGATCCAGACCAAGCCGCCGGCCGAGTTGTAGTGTCCAACCGGGCAGTTTACCGTCGGTTGCTGGGTTGAAGGTTCCTGCAGCTAAGATGGTCGAGTCTCGATGGGACCTGGATGGAGAAGAGCGAGTCGACGCAAACCTGAGAAACGTCGAAGCCATTCAAAAGGATGGAGCGGTCGCCAATAATGCATCATCTAAGATTCAGGCTCTGTGTCAAGGGATTTTCTCAAGAAAAAGGTATCGACTACAATGAGATTTTCTCGCCTACTACACGGTTTGATTCGATCAGAATCCTGTTGGCCTCAGCAATCAAAAATGATTATAAGATCTTGCAGTTCGATCAACGAACGGCATTCTTGTATGGAGATCAACACGAAACGATCTACATGAACCCCAGAGGGAGATGATGTGATAGAGATCCTGGACGAGATAGATGAATCTAATGATCATTGTATATTCATCTACCAAATCAGTTACATTCGCAGGGTGATCGAGAAGTTTCACAGCAACGGTCAGCACACCAGCGGATCCGCACATGAATTTGAAAAAGCCGGACTACGACGAAGACAGCGAGAACGCCTATTCATACCGGGAAGCTGTGGGTTCGTAATGTTTGCAGCGATCGTGACACATCTCGCCACGAATAAGGTTAGTAGGTACACTTCGAACAATGACCGGACTCACTGAAATGCAGTCAAGCGCATCCTTAAGTACTTGAAGGGTACAGAAAACCTTCAGACTTTGGAAATGACCTAGACACTTTAATGGGGCGGTCACCTGGTCCAGCCAAATCCAGAAGGCTGTGACTTTATCAACGACAGAAGCCGAGTACGGCGCCTCCTCAGATGCAATCAAAGAGCAATCTAGATTCGCCAATTCCTTGATGACATCGAGAAACCAGTCCGGGAACCAACAACCCTGAAAATGGACAACGAAGGAACGCTTTTTCTTGTGAAAAGGCCAGTTTTTCATAAAAGAACAAAAAATCACATCTGTGAGAAGCTTAAAGACGTCTGGTTAGGACTTCATGTCAGCCTTCAGTCGACATTTGGCACTCCGTCCGGGGCTGGAGCTTTCGAGTCTAAAATTTTGTTACAGGCGTGAAGCAGTTCCGCCCGTAGGTACCGGTGCGTCCGAGCGGTAATCAGGTGGCAGATCCTTGGTGTGGAAGTTTTGGCTGGTCTGGAAACAGCGTTGTCACGATCCTTTCCAGGAACTCTGGGTTGAATGGTGAAACCATCGCCAAGCTTTTCAGCCGTAACATAACTGTCGTGTAAGGCTTCCCCCACGGGTCAAGATAAACCGCGTGACATACCTCTTTCCAAGTGCGGCGCTTGCTGATCTTGATTGCTCGCGCCTTATAGTGTCAAAGCCTCATGGTATCGTGGTTCTCGCAAGCTTAGGCACTAGTACTGGATGTGTGTGTGCATGCTGCGTGTATGTTTGAACGCGTGTGTATATGTGTGTCATCTTTAACAGAATTTATGAGCTAAAACTAGTTAGAGTGCAATGAAATTATATTAGGCAAGATGAAACACTTAATATGTTTATACCACGAAACGTGATTTTAATTTTCTGTTAGTAAATAATAAATGTGTAAAAATAAAAATGAGGGGGAGACTTACCTAACTCCAATATGTGTACATTATTATTTTCCTTTGAAATGGTTTCCAGTTCCTAAAAAAAATGTATTCTATGAGAAACATTATTACCTAATAACATTAACATAGTATGACTACCATTATTTTTAAAACTACATTCTACGTTACTTATAGTGCAATTATTAGATCTATCAGGATAGTTATTAGTAAATTGCACATTTTCTTATGATAATAACCTTCAGCAAACAAAAATCCTTAAGTGACATAAGCTATAAGAGGCAGAAGAAATTAATACAAAGTAAAATCAATCAAAAACATGATAAACAAAACGCTGTCAATGGACAAGGGAAAACAGTAAAAGAAACAATTAATTATAGTTTTCTTCATGTATATTCATCCAAATCTATCAATTTAAAAGACGGTATCGGTTTTCAATTACTGTTTTCAATTAATATTCATGCATACTGAGCTTAATAAAACAAATCAAGTTTATATGCGGGTTTCGTACGAGTCATACTTTTTGCTGACGATACCACAATGACTAATTCAGGACCAACATCTTTATCGGAAAGATCCCGGTTACGTCACTTACTATAAAAAACATTCTGTAAGATGGACAAACTGAGCTTCCTCCCAAAACAACAAGAAACTTTCGGTCAGCAGTTACTGGGATTATACGAAGGCGCAAAGAAGCGCAGTCAACAGCACGGGTCCGCAGGAAAAACGTTGCAGATGTCAACAAAATTTGGTCTCAAACCCTAGCACAGGAGCAAAATGCAACGAATTAAATCTTCCAGAACATCCATATCAATTATAAGGTTATTTTCAAAAATTGGAACAGCGATATATGTAAGTACTTCAAATCGAAAACTCGTCAGTGACACCGGAAACTCCACCACCAAAAAATCCTGCACATATTGGGTTAGCACTCAGAATAAAAGACTTAGAAATATCACTACGGGGATTAGAAACTCGAACAATAAACACACTAAAAATTCTGGGTTGGCTTAACCGTATTGATGAAGAATGGGTAACCATTTCCAATTCCTATCATAAACTCTTGGAAACAGGACAATCTTTTTATCGTGAGGTGTTCCAAACAAACGATTTGTGCTTGTAAACCATCGTCCAATTATAGTTACCAATTTTGCAACTGCATGGGAAACTCTTACACGTCGGTACGACAACAAACGGCTCCTAATTGCTCAACTAGAGGACACGTTTATGGATAAGCCAATCTGCGAAAATCAGACAATCTCCAGGATTGGTTTTGATTACCAAACAGGGAATGAAAATGACCTATCAGAATTCTGGAAAATGGAGGAGCTACTTCCCACACGCCCAATTACAGCAGAAGAAGAACAATGTGAGTAGATTTACAATCATACAGTGGAATGCAAATACATACAGAATCAACTATACAAGAACAGACATAATTTACTATATCCACAGAATTATTTCCTATCAACCCAAAAGGAGCAGAAAGGACAGAAACGCCATGGTTCAGGAAATAGCGATCCAACGTAACAGGGGACATCCTAAAAGATCCCGAACCGATCCAACAAGAAAAGACAATACATTTGGAAGTAGTTAGCGACATGACTTCGAATTCGTTCTAAGCTGCTTTCCAAAGATTTACTGCTCGCCGAGGATGACCTATTCAGATGTTTAGTGGCAACGGAACTACGTTTGTCGGTGCAGCTAAACATCTCGACAAATAAAAAGTTTGGAAAATTCAAGTGATGTACAAGGCAAGATAAGTCAGTTGGAAGTTTATTTCTGCATTATCACCTCATTTGGGCGGCCTATGAGAATCCGGAGTATTTTTAATGAAACACCACCGCAAACGAGTGTTAGGAGAAACAACCTTAACTTTCGAAGAATTAAGTACTTTAATATGTCAGATTGAAGCGTGTCTAAACTCATGTCCATTATGTGAAATCAGCAATGATCCGGAGGATGTTTTGACATTAACACCAGCTCATTTTCTTATTGGACAAGCTTATTTCGAACCAACAGTATCTTAGATGGCGAGATATAGAGAAAATGAAGAAGGAGTTCTGGAACGTCTGGTCAAGTGAATGTCTGACACGCATACAACCTAGATACAAGCGGAGTCAAGAAAAAGATAACATCAAAGTTGGTCAAGTAGTGATACTCGAAGGAAAACGAATCAATCCAGCAAAATGGAAAATAGGACGCATAAAGGAGACCCAGTGAAGATGGAAAAGTAAAAGTCGTTACAGTAAACACAAAGCTAATATCACTACCGGATCATGATGTAAAGCAGAAGGTGACTGAAAGTAGTCAAGAATCCACAACGTTGACTACCAGGATTTTGTGGCAAATTCAACGAACTGCCACAAAATCACAGATGTTACTAATACTGAAACTTATCACAGCAACAAAGGCAACATTTGAAGTGAAGTAGGTTGCGGGTGGAATACTAGTAGAAGAACTAGGGAACGTTTTTCTGAAACAAGGGAGTTTTTGCATACAAAACCTACAACGAGACGATGATGGTGGAAGAAATAAATATAGCTGAAGCATCAAGTCTACATTTCAGATCTAGAAATAGGCATATGAGTCTGCTTTATCCTATACTCACAGTGTGGAATGTAAATACATGCTATGTAAGTTTTTACAATATGAAATACGCACAACCGCCACAGCAACGTGATGTTTTGGGAACAATGCTGACGGCAGTATTTGGAGTATATGATATATACTTCGTGAACTAGATAGCTTAGGTGAAAATCAACAAACGCTCATCAACAAGCACGTGATGTTGAGTCCGCCATGTTAACATCATTGCATACCATGAATGCCATTACAAAAATAATGGAAACACATTTACAGAGTTTTGAATATCAAGCCGCAATGAAGCTAATTTTTTTCAAGTATGTACGAAAAAGCAAAACTCTACATGGATGAAGTTAAGCAACACTACGGAAAGCTACAATACATTCCATCGAACAATGCAGCTTTTTTGGATATTGTCCCGAAGATGCAAGTTGCTAAAGCAGCAAGCAAAAGCCAAGTCCTACCACATCATCTCCAGATAATTCATCGATATTGGAAAGATACGTCATTATGAACAACAAAACATACTGTACTCGGCGCTCATCACCACAGCTTATGCGAACACACTTACTTTCAGTTAGCCACGATTATACCCTAACTTTATGTCACAAGTGTAAAGCAGATAACACAATATAATAACTTGGCAAAAGTATAACGTACAACTTTGTTGGCTAGGAAATGCATTTATCTCAAACCGTCAGTCGTTTGAAACTCTCAAATGCTTACGTTAAAGTCAACTGAAAGAGTATAAAGAACATTTAAGAGCTTCAAATGGGATTGAGATAAATGCATTTCGCAGCTAACCCACTTTTTTCAGGTTATTATATTGTCTTTTGCTATTTCTCCCTCATATTGTCATATATGAAACACATAGTTCTCATCCAAGGATTAGGATCAATCAACATGTTGAAAGAGATAAAGGATAAAATTGCATTGGCTTTATAAACCTGATCAAATTTTATTATATAATTTGGTACGTAGAATATTAATATTTAGTAACACTAAACGGAAAACCAACTCAGTGAACTTCGCCTACTCGTCAATTGATTTTTTTGTACATATTTCGAATTATTATTATTATTATTATTATATCTATCAAAAACAGTAAAAAATCTGCAAATCAAATTTAAAAAAAATGTTATTCTTCAAGGTTCTGTATTAGGACCTCTTATATTCATTGTTGGTATTAATGATCTATCTAAATATACAAATGAAATATTGAAATATCTAGTGCAGTGATAATAATTAATATTGAGAGTAATAAATCTCTATGAGCATTACTGCACTAATGTTTTACATTATTGTGTAAAACATTAGTGCAGTAATGCTCATAGAGATTTATTACTCTCAATATTAATTACTATCTAAATAGATTCAATTAAATTTAGCTGTTCTATTTTCCAATTACACACCGCAGCTAAATACAGGATCAAACTTTAAGAAAGTATATAGTAGAAAGACAAGTAATGCAAAAGTGTTTAGTTTAATAACAGGTTTCTACTGAATGAAGCTAAAACTAAAAAAAATGTTTTTGAATTTGACAAACATGTCAATTGGCATTAATAAATAAGAATTTACTTTTTAACAATGCGTATCTTAAATTAATGCAGATATTCACTGCAAGGCAGACTTTTTCTCCCACTCAAGGATAATCGAAGGTGATTTATTCAATTATGCGTGTTTAGCATTAGTGTCGCTTATCGTGTGAATTTGTTACGCTTTAATACTTTACAATTTACACGATAAGATTAGGCAATACGAAAATTACCAGTGAATAGTGACAACGGCGAAAATCAATACGTCGCCGTAATATGAAGGACGCTTATTCCAATTACGATACACTCAAAATAATTAATTTGCATTGCCATTATCAACACATGTCCGAATCGATACTCTAATTGTTGGATGGTATTAAAATAAAGTATTCAGCCAATTCACAAAGGTGTTTCTAATTATAGCATCGCAATTGTAGAGTTGGAAATTGTTAGAGGTAAAATTTAATTGGAAATTCATAGAGGAAAAATTTAATTGGAAATTCATAGAGGAAAAATTTAATAATAAATTTTGAAAAGGACGGGTTTTAATGTGAGACTCATTATTGATCACAAAATTACTTTTGTAGCTGATTTGAATTACTTATAATGATAGAAGTATTTCATTATTAAATATTACAATGTGTTAAAATCCCGATATTCTTTTAGAAACAATACACAATAATTATTTTTGGTTAACACATAGTGATTTTTTCAATTTAAGAAGTATGAATAGTAACGGTCGCAGCCATTCTTTTTATTAAATTCTTAAAGCTAACTTTGATTGGATTAGAAAAACAATGAGCAGCATTCGTCTTCAATACTAGAAATAAACAATCATTCATTCACTCCAATAACTTACAAATTTTGTATAAATACTAAATCACTTATTTAGATGAAATTAAGAAATAATAATCTGATTAATGCCTGAAGCTCTTACTTTGTGACATGATATTTTAATGGTATTAGTTTATGTATGTTTTACAGACGATATGGAAACTTCTTCAATGAATTCATGATGGTTGTGACCGTTACTAGGTGGTAATCCAAATTTAAACACATATTGAAACACTTACTATGTTTTTACCACAATTAATTTATTGTAATATGGTTTACATATATACAAAAAACACGACTTAAGTTTCGACCTGTTACAGTCATTATCAAGTGAGTACAAAATTGCTGAGGAAGTACATTTATACCGGCGAGAGATTAGTGAAAATTTCCAAATGAGGGTGACGGATTATAAATTACGAATTTCTAATTAGATTGCCGGAAGCTGCCTGAAGAGCGGGATGGAAATTAGGTCCGTTTGTTCGTTGAGGAGATTCCACCCCGCTCTTCAGGCAGCTCCCGACAATCTAATTAGAAATTCGTAATTTATAATCCGTCACCCTCATTTGGAAATTTTCACTAATCTCTCGCCGGTATAAATGTACTTCCTCAGCAATTTTGTACTCACTTGATAATGACTGTAACAGGTCGAAACTTAAGTCGTGATTTTTGTATATATGTAAACCATATTACAATAAATTAATTGTGGTAAAAACATAGTAAGTGTTTCAATATGTGTTCTTCAATGAACTTTAAAATGATAATGACAATACATTTCCTACACTTAAAATATTGGGTTTAACCTTTGAAATGAATTTACAATTCCTGTAACGTGCTCGAATATATTTAGGATTAAAATCAGTAGAAGAAATTCAGAGAAAGAAACACGAATAAAAATAAACATGTACTTTTGCACTTAGATTAATACTTACTATATAGTACTTGATAAGTAACTATTTAAAGAAGTAGCTCAACGAGTACTTGTAAAATATAAGTGCTTTATACATAATTAATCCCTTAATCTTCAGACCTTAAAGGAGATTTAATATGCTTTTTTTTAAAATCGGACTTCCCCACTACTCCTCAAATTTTATCCCTTTATGTTCCCTACTACATAGCATACCAATATAGTAAATGTATATGTTAAAAATGACAGCAGATGTTATAAGTAGTTTAGGTTATGTACAAAACCATACTTTAAATGACCAGTGAAGACAGTCCAGGTATTTCCAGGAGAGAATCTTTAGGACTTTTACGAAAAGATATTCGGCCGTCGCCATCCTTATTATTGCGCCTATCAACTCACGGATACCTTTTCAGTAAGTACAATAATTATTAAGTCATTGACCAACTCGTTTTAGCCATAGGTGTAGGATCATTCGGATCAGATCAGAACTAGTTATATTTGTTTAGAAATAACGCTATACGCTGTTTTTTTCCGCCGCGTTATTTGTGTCTATGTAAATAAGCTTGTTACTTTGTTAGTATCACTAAAAGGCGAAGCAGCTAGGACTATTCAGTCTTTATAAATAAGAATTTTGAAAACAAACGTCTAATAGTAAATAGCCATCTTCAAGCTTTGTTTAACTTCCAATATAATAAGAAAGTGCCCTTCAGTCTCTAGAGTGCCCTGTTAATGTATCTGAAGATTAGTTAATTCTAATGCGTTGCCCAAACTTAACACGATTAGAATGGGAAAATCAAATAAACAATACAGAAATACCGACTTAACTAAGTTTTTATCGAACCGACTTGTCATTAGAGTCCGTTAACAATACAAGCAGCAATATTGATCATTTTAAACACAATATTATGAATAATTCAAACAATAATTTTAACAGCAATTCACTCTCTTGTTACATGTGTTCACAATCACACCAATTGTTCAGTTGTAATAAGTTTCGCGAACTAGATGTTTCTAAACATTTAGATGTGGTACGACCAAAGAAATTCTGTAGGAATTGTTTAAAGGGAGAACATAATGTTATTGAGTGTAAGTCAACAAGACGATGCTAACCATGTAATAAATCACGTAACACTCTATTACATTTTCATATTTCTAATCAAACTCAGTCAAATCCGTCTAGTAGTAGTTTATATATCAACGAGTCAAATAACGTCACGGTTCTGCTAGCCACTAGCTTAGTTGAAGTTAGGGTGGGAGACACAAAACATACCCTTGGAGCTTTATTAGATCCAGGATCACAAGTAAACTTAATTACAAATAACATTATTACAAAATTAGGGTTGAAAACATTTAGGACAAGGCAAAACCTCTCGGTTGTTGGTGCTGGCCAATTTAGAACAAACTTGTGTTGAAATGAATATCGGGTCTCAAAATAGTAATTTATCTTCAACAATCCGTTGTTTCTCAATGGGTAAAATTACGAATAAACTTCCGAATGAGAGAATATACGTTGAAGAAATTGATTTTCCCAAAGATATACCATTAGCGGATCCATTGTTCTATAAACCAGGTGACATAGACTTGTTAATCAGAATTGAATTTGTACAATATTTTTGTAAACATATAACGTATGTTTGTAAATGAAAATAAGCTAACTTTACAAAATACACAATTAGGATGGGTAATCAGCGGTAGGGTACCTGAAGGACTACCTCAGAAAGGGTTAAGTTGAAATTCAGTTACACTGGCCCAATTAAATTCAAATGTTAGACGTTTTTGGGAAATCGAATATGTTCAACCAAACGATCAATTCAAATCAAGGGAGGAAATTCAATGCGAAGACTATTTTAATAAAACAATAGAAAGGGACATAGACGGGCGATTTGTGGCTGCACTACCTTACAAGAACAAAACGTATTGATGGCATTTCATACCACCCCGGGCTCCTCATTTTACCCGCCTGTGGGAAAATAGAACCAATCTTAATCTCTAGACCCTGTAGTCCACTGTTCAATGATCCAAATGTTCTACCTCACAACTGGCAATTTTCTTATTGGACAAAATTTGCGTTTTCTTACTGAGCCAAATCTGGAGCACGTAAAGATTAGTAGACTATCTCGCTGGCAACTAGTGCAACGCATGCAGCAACACTCTGGGCTAGGTGGCGAAGGGAATATCTTCAGGAGTTGCAAGGCCGTCATAAATGGAAGTCGGTTAACTTGTGCTCATACATGAGGATAACATACCACCAAGTCGTTGGCGAGCAGATCGTCTGGAGGTGGTCCATCCCAGAAATGATGGAGTAGTGCGGGCGGAAACAGTGAAAACAACAGGTGACAGTGTAGTGCGCCCACGACCAAACTCTTCGCCTTTCCCAATAAAGACTCAATTACTCTCAGTTAGAGTAGCAGGCTGTGTTTTAATTAAGTTTAAGTATATGTAGTTTATAGCTGTAAATACAACACTCAACCTGAGACTCCACCTTCAGCCCCTTGGAAGGAGATCGGGTGAGATCACTACGACAGATCATCCGAAAACGTCGAGAAGACAACACAAAGTACAGTCGCGATATTTTGATCATTCTTACAAATTCTATAACTTGTAAATATTGGTTGTAATATATCGATTATAACAAACAGCTATCATTGTTTGTAATTTCCAACCGAAATTGCAAATTGGCCCTTCGAATATAAATAATAATAAATAAAATCCGCAACAGTAAGAATTAAATTGAATATTGGATCTGAGAATATAAGGGTAGTGTTATACAGTAGTTGGCTGAATACATTATAGACATTAAAATCTTTCGGCGACATTGGAGAGTCGAAATAAAAATTTGGTATACACGGATTACACCATAGTTTATATGAGGTCGACGTATATGTAGGGACAGATGGCCTAATTTGGACCAATTATATATTTTTCACTATTTAGTAATACAGATAAGGAAGTTTCAATTAAAAGCAAGTAGTAGAAAAGAAGCTCACTAAGAGTATTTTCAAAATAAAACGATTTATTAAAATTTAAAAATTATTTTCAGCAATCAAACATTAATTTTAAAAAATCGTATCACCAGTTCAATTTAGGACACCGGTTTCCTTATTTGGACCGCCAGTTTTCTACATTACCTTTCTTAACACATTGGCTACCAACAAGTTTTTTTGTAAAATGTAAAAAAAGTTTTCTTTGGTTTTAAGTTTTATTTTTTAAATGAGTACGAATATACTTATTTAATTCATTATGATGCATTTTTTAGACGAAATTACGGTTTTTTTTATGTGTCAATCATACGTGACTGACAAAGCTCCAATGGCAAAAAATTATGCGCTTCGCCCCTTCAGGCAATGTATCAGTCACGTGTGTGAGACACAAACATTCTCTCTAACAAATGTTTTTGATATACAAAAAAATTGGAATTTATTAAATATACTGGTTTTATTTCAATATAGTACATTTTCCGAGATTATACCTACAGCTCTTTGAAGGAATATTAGGTGGCCAAGTTGTAGTAACGTACAGAAGGGCCGCCATATCAGGCTATCCTAGTAACAATTAACATGGAACTCGTGACTGACAGCGCTAAATAGTAGTTTAACGTAAGAACTCACTGCCAGTCATCAGTGACTGACGTTTCCCCATTGGAATACTTAAGTGTCAGTCACCGGTGACTGTCAAAGCAGTCAACGTGTTAACGGCAAGTACAACAAAAGAATCTTTTAATTGCAGCACTAACTCTAGCACACCGAATATGTATCCAAGTTAGACATTTTATGAATTGTACCATTTCTTCTTCATTAGTTTCTTCACACAATACGCAAAACCATGAACCAACAGTTTCTCTTTTAGGTTTCTGCATTTTGTCAAAATTTGGTGAACATATGTTTTTGTTCCATTTGCGATTTGTAAGGACTGCCGGTTATTTAAACTGCTTTCTAGGACATTGGTATACCGCGAGAAAACGAGGGACCATTTGGATTTGAATTTTTCTTTGCTTGCGGTGATATTTCTTCAAGAACTATCTTAAATCATTCTCGCTCTCGCCATTGAGGTCCATTTTTACCAGCAATGTTCTTATTTATATTTAAACTACGTGGTAAGCCATATTTTTAGCAACATCAAATGCTAGTTTTCTAACATCCTTAATTAGTAAACCAAAAAATATTCGTCAAGTTGAAGGAAATAATTCTTTTCATGTCTGTAGACATGTAGACATGTCGTCTGATACCTTATCTCGAGCAACACTTACCCGATTGTCTCGAACAAATATATGCTTAAAATTTGGTTGATTGAGTTACTTTAAGTTAATAATAACTTTGATTAAAACACTTAGAACCTTTCTTCAATATTTTATTTTTATCCAAAGTGTCCATTATCACACCATTGATAATGGACACTTTGTGTCCGAAATGTGCATCTGGATAAAAATAAAATATTGAAGAAAGGTTCTAAGTGTTTTAATCAAAGATATGCTTAAATTGTAACATTCCAGCTGACATCCTTGCCAAGATACTTTTCTAATTCGTTGCTCGTGTAAAAAGTTATATCAATTTGAAAATGAGTGAAATATCTGAAGAAATACGGTATGTGATGCTTTTTTACTATACTTAAATAAGCAAAACTGCTGTAAGTACATGCCAAAAAAATTGTGAAGTGTACGGCGAAAATGCTGTTAGTGAACGAAGGACCCAGGAGTGGTTTACTAGATTCCGTTTCGGAAATTTGGATGTTAAAGATTCACCTCGCTCTGGCCAGTCAGTAACTGAAAAAGTCGATGAAATTTTGCAACTGGTGAAGCAAGACCGACGCACAAGCTGTCGCGAAATAGCGGAGGAACTAAACATGAACCATATGACAATTCGGAATCATTGGAAGAGAGCAGGCTATAAAAAAAGCTCGATGTTTGGATACCACATGAATTAACGGAGAGAAATTTAATTGACCGAATTAACTTTAGTGATATGTTGTTGAAACGAAACGAAATCAACCCACTTTTGAAACGATTACTGGTGCTGAAAATGGGTGAAATACAAAAACATCCGATGGAAGAGATCGTGGTCAAAAAGCTTCTTTTGAGTGTTTGGTGGGATTGGAAAGGAATTGTCTATTATGAGCTGTTGCAACCTGGCGAAACTCTCAATTAGGTCCTGTACTGTGCACAACTTGACCGTTTGAACAAAGCAATCAAAGACCAGGATTGGCCAACAGAAAGGGAATTGTCTTTCATCATAACAATGTACGGTCACATACATCTTTGATGACTCGGAACAAATTGACGGAATTTGGTTGGGAATTTTGCATCCACCGAACAGCCGGACCTTGCACCGTCTGACTACCATCTGTTTCGATCTCTGCAAAACTCCCTTGATGGTAAGAAATTGGTCGATCGAAGCGCTGCTGAAAATCACTTGGCCAAGTTTTTTACCGATAAACCACATGAGTGCTACACCAATGTAATTATGAAATTACCAGATGAACGGTAAAGGGTCAATGATAATAATGGTCAATATGTACGTACTTAATTGTACATTGTATAATTGTAATTCTGTACAATATGTTTAATGTTTGATATTATATAGAAATGTAAATCTAACATAATCTCTCAAAATTATAACTCTAAACTATATATAAATAAGTAATCTTTGTGCTGATATAATAATTGTAATTACTTACTTTTAGATGAATTACCGATATTCACACCTACGTCGACATAACAAATTTACTTCTTAGTCAAACAAACAATTCTTCTTTTAATGTAACCACGAAGGGTTTCTTCGCAAACACGATTACATCAACTAACCAACTCTTCTATATCTACGTATAACAAATTGCCTCCTGTCTCAAATCGCACAAATTTCATCAGCCTTTGAATATCTTAGCGGTCCAAATTAGGCTGCAGTTCAAATTAGGCTACTTTTTTTGTACGATATATTAAGAACCAAACACTTCGAATTTTAGATTTGAACATGATTTTTTTACAAATTGTATATGGGTTAAGAAGAAAAATTCGAATGATAATTAATAGGTATTTACAAGAATGGATAGGGTAAGTGGTAATAAAAGAAATACTTTATTATTGGCATATAATAATGCGCTTGTCACCTTTTAAACATGTCATATCCACTCATTTCAATACTACCCTATCTTTTATGAATTGGCACTTCCTTCTCTTTTGTATGTTTTGTATAATATTTTTGTATATTCGTATGTATTTTATTGGAAAGGAAAATAAAGCCTAATAAACATAAATGCATTAACCCTTTCAATTACCTCATGCTTTCAATGTGTCTTTTACTCTAAACCATGCATTAACCTTTTCAATTACCTCATCCTTTCAATTTGTCTTTTACTCTAAACCATTCCTAAAGCTCATCCACTTCGTCTTCCCTACGTTCACACCTCTCTTATCGATATATATTTTAACACTCTTCAACATGTCTTTCATTCCTACCTCTCGGCATCCATACATTACTTTTTCCGCTTATTACCCTTCCCGCTTGCCTTTTCCTACGCTCTTCTTCTAATTTACTAACTAATATTACTTATACAGGGTCCTGCAACAGTGCGTCAAGCTTTCCTAGCGCCTTTCTCGTAAGAGATAGAAAAAAATGTTTCATATAAAAATTTATTGAATTAAAAATCTCTATGCCGTAAAATTATTTTAAAATATACAGGGTGTCCCAATTTTGCGGTATAACAAAAGCAAACATTTTTTTAAATGGAACATCCTGTATATTTTTTCATTTTATAATTTGGATAGTATTTTATAACTTGAACCTTTTTTTGGTTTTTAATTTCGATATGGCATTTCCGAGTTATTGACGTTTTTCTGAAAAAAATGTAAAAAGCGGAGGTTCACAAAAAAAATTATTCTGATGTTGTATTTAAAATTTAAGAAATTATCTTTTTCCTATGGTTGGTCATAAGTACTGTTTATGTACAAGTGTTAAAAATTTTCACTTTTGAGGGACCCTGCCTTTGTATCAGACACGCCATTTTCTAAAATTTCAAATTGTCGTAACTCTTTTTTTTTAAATAGAATCATATATTTTTTTTAATTTCATATTATTCTGCATCTAATTTCCTACAAAAAATATTAAGCATACCCTATACCTAAAAGTGATATTTTTCAAGATATAAAAACATTTATATTTCAAACGGTCCTTGAATACGAATTTGTTTTTCAATAGATAGCCATGACTGAAAAAAATGCATCTGTCAATTAAACAATAAGTTTGGTATGTATAGTTGCATTGTATGTTAAGATTATAACAATGCAATTTTTAAAAATAATTAATTGATGTGATATATGCTACTGGAGAAAGTGGAATTAATTGTTTGCAAGCCTAAAGAATGTATGCTCAGCGCTACCCAAATAGGCGAAATCAATTATTTTTCTTATTATTCGATTCGATTAGAAAGAAATGCCAAACTTTGCAAATAATAATTTGTCTAAACCCCATAGTTGTTGAGATATTTAATAGTTTTGACAAGAATAACCATTTAATTATACATACTTCTATGCACGGAGTTGCTCATTCTGAGGCAAAATAACTAACAAAATGTAAGTAAGTGTCAATATGAGATAAATAGAAACAGATAATACGATTCATTATTTTATTCCAAAGCCGTGAACAAAATTATTAATTTTAAACCCACCATTTGGTGGGTCCATTCCTACCAATCCACTAGGCAGGTGCTCTGTCTTGTTAAAACCACACCATATTTCTTGTTAGTTAGAGCATATTAGCTAACGTTCCGGGTAATTCAATTTGCAAGAAGTGCAAATACATAGGCCTATTGAGATGGCCCTCGAAAAAATGTGGAATTTTTGGAAGCCATGTAGTAGGCTTCCAAAAATTCCGCCCCAGACATTCAAAGACCGCCGATACTGATGATCAACTTGTCTCATAAAATGCGGATTATCAGTTGTATAATAGTGAAAATTGTGCCTATTGACAGATCCGTTGTTATGGGATGTCGCCTCATCCGTGAATAAAATATATTGGAAAAACGCAAGATCCTCCTGTATTTTTTGTCTTCCCCAGATCAGTATTACTCAGTTCTTGATGTAGCTGAATATGATATGCATGATATCGATTTTTCTTCAGAATACTTTGTACTGACCTCTCGCTTATGCCAGTTCCTTTACCAATGTCTTTTTGGTTCACGTTGGGATGCTCAGTTGCTGTTAATAGCACTGAAATTTGGTTTTTCTCGTTGATGATAGGCTTTTTTCTTTCTTGTTTTTTTTTGTAATTCACACTTCCCATGTCAATAAATCTATTGAGTAAGTTCCTAAAACATTTCTCCTCCGGATGTCTTCTGCCGGGATAACGTGTGGTGTAATTTCTAGCCATCAATAAACAATTTCCAGCAGCCTCCCTTAATACAAAAATCGTATCGACTAGTTCGTTCTTTTCGAAATCCATGATGATAATTTGCTGTCTCTTTTACCGCGAAACGGAGAGAATCACTTTGCAGAAAATATCAGAGAGATTTACATGTCAAACTAATTGTTTAATTGACAGATGCATTTTTTTCAGTCATGGCTATCTATTCAAAAACAAATTCGTATTCAAGGACCGTTTGAAATATAAATTTTTTTATATCTTGAAAAATATCACTTTTAGGTATAGGGTAGATGCAGAATAATATGAAATTTTAAAAAATATATGATTCCATTTAAAAAAAAAGAGTTACGACAATTTGAAAATTTAGAAAATGGCGTGTTTGATACAAAGGCAGGGTTCCTCAAAAGTGAAAATTTTTAACACTGGTACATAAGCAGTACTTATAACCAACCATTGGAAGAAGAAAATATCTTAAATTTGAAAGCGAACATCAGAATAATTTTTTTTTGTGAACCTCCGTTTTTTACATTTTTTGCAGAAAAACGTCAATAACTCGGAAATGCCATATCGAAATTAAAATCAAAAAAAGGTTCAAGTTATAAAATACTATCCAAATTATAAAATGAAAAAATATACAGGGTGTTCCATTTAAAAAAATGTTTGCTTTTGTTATACCGCAAAATTGGGACACCCTGTATATTTTAAAATAATTTTACGGCATAGAGATTTTTAATTCAATAAATTTTTATACGAAACATTTTTTTCTATCTCTTACGAGAAAGGCGCTAGGAAAGCTTGACGCACTGTTGCAGGACCCTGTATAAATTAAATAGCAAAGGGATTAACGGTAAAACCTGTATAATGCCCACCCATGTCCTAAGTTTATCTGATACATTCATTTTCACTTTCGCAATAACCCACATTTCTTCATACACTCTTCTCCTCACTCCTTTCCTTCTCATATATTCTACCAAACTGCACTCTATCACATGCTGCTTTTAAGTCTAAGAATACTACATACACACATCCACTCTCTTTCATCACACTCTCTACTATCCTTTCCAGATTAAAGATCTAGTCCCCCTTCCTCTTCCAAAAACCTCTTAAGTTTCTGATAACAAACCACTATTCTCACTGTAATTTTATACCCGATACTCATTTCTGTTATTCCCGTGTAATTGTCTACATCAGCAAGATCTCCTCTTTTATATACCCGGCACATAATCATCACTATCCGTGATCAGGTATTTTAGTTTTCCCCACCTCATCTGATTTAGTAGCTCCCTAAATCTCTTCTTCCCTCTCTTTCTTATCTCCTTACACATCTCAGCTTTTAGTGCATTCATGCTTGCTGCTTTTCCTTATTGTACTTCACCAAAAGCTTTTTCCGCTTCTGCCCCTGTGAAACCTTCAATCACTACCATTAGAATTGTGTTTCCTACGCCAAACGGAGGTCTACTGTTTTCTCTATATTTGTTTGTACATTCTTGTAAGAATACTCCTATTCGTCTCTTTCTTTTTCCTTTTCTTTAGAATACTCTACATGCCTGCTTCACTTCTACACATTATTCACTCGTTCTTTCCATAACCTGCTTCTATTTCTTTCACATATACTAGTATATAAATGGTAATATGTAATTTTAAAATTAATAGGCGGCAATTTTATGATAGGAAACGAATAGTTTAGAATTAGAAGAAATGATTTTGATATTTCAATTTCGAGCACCAGCTTCGTATCTCATTAAATGATGATGATTAGAGGAATAAATTCCCAATTATTCATTTAATCATCTTTATTTGCTGAGTGACAAAGGCGATGTCGTTAGGAAAGATCAATATTTTAAGGGATTGAAATTTGTAGTATTGAAATTATACAAATGTAGAATACATTATATAGAAGGGGTGGTAAAGGATATTCCTATGCATTCATTCTTGAATTGTATTGACGGATCGTAAAGAAATTATCTTATTCTAATTTAACACATTCTGTTGAAAAAGCAGAACTAAGTAAGGATGATACAATGGCGTAGTATATTCATGAGCAAACATTTATAAACACGTTCAATATGTTAAACTGGAATAGAAGCCCTTTCTGTATGTCAAAAAATATATTTGCTATTTTGTGACTTTCGAGATAATTGGCTTGTATAGAACTAAGAGAAGTGTACTACGGCGGACTCTGAATAAAACTTTGGGATAAGTAACAACGTTGGAGGTGCAGATAACAATACCTTGTTTCCATGCAGAAGGAAAATATTAATGGGAATATCAGCAATTTATTTTTTTAAATAGATATATCGATATCATGGGAGATTAATCGAGACCAAGACAAAATGTTGTGGGCCAGATTAACGTGGCGTTGTTCATCAAACAAAGTTAAAAAATGTTTCATTTGTGAAAAAAAACAAAAATACATTTGAAAAAATATTTATAGACATAGTTCCTTCTCAACATAACAATTTAAAAAAATTTATATTTGACAACCTTATGTTCTATAACCACAAATATCAAGCAACATCTTTTATTAAACTACTCACTTTGAAACAAGCAATGAAGTAAATTACAGCAAAAAAACTAATACTAAAGTAAATATTCAAAGTGACCACCATTTTCTTCAATACCATTAATGGAATGGAATTTTGAACATTGTACAACATTTGATGCGTAATTTGCCATTCGTTTTTGGTGATGTTTTATAAACTATGTTTTTGATAAATCCCCACGCAAAAGATTCCAAAATATTTAGATTGGATATCTTTGGGCCCATTCTACAATAGGATTTATTATGGGGATTTTCATGTGCCTAATTGTGTAAATTGTGACTATTAAATACTCCATCTCTAGTGAATGTTGCTTCATTCATATTCTTGGATTCTAACTGCAAAAATAACTTATGGACAAATTACCTACGTCAACAGGCCCTCATTTTAAGATCTTATTCCTGGTATTAGTGCGGACGGCACATCTGACAAATCACTTTACGTGACCAATTAGTTTTGGTGCAAATATTGAAATTAGAAACAATAGGCATTTTGCGTGAAAAGAACAATACACGGCTTCTCCGAAATAGGCTGCCAAGTATCCCCGAAAAGCCAACATCTGGCACAAAGACGATAACCAAAACGCGGAGGCTGAGAAGGGCAGTTGGACAACACTGCAATTTTAGGTGGTGAATATAAGAGAACCCTCCATTTAGAACATCCTTATCACTTCCAGTAATAATTAGGCTCCTCTTACAACCCCGAGTAGAAGATCAAGAATCCAGGAAGAAAACACTTCATGAAAAAACTTCACGTAAAAATGTAAACCAGAAAACAACTATGCGACGATATTTTCATTTTATAAATGGATTGTATATACTTGTACTTACATTTTTTAATTGCAACATACAACTTAAACGTATTCTTCAATTTAATCAAAGGTCCTTCAATAAATTAATAACCAGTAACTGCCCATAATCCCCAAGTAACAAAGGTTGGCCTTTACAGAACCTTTAAGGATATCGGCGACTAGCTTTTAAAACTTGTCTTATTACTGTTAGTGTTAAATAATCTTGCCTAATATGTGCATAAATTAACTTGAGCTAGAAAAAGCAGACAATTTTGAAATGTGAAAACTTCGATGACTGTTCAAGAAGCCTTTAAAGGTTTTTTTGTAATAAGATGTAGTGAACATTTTTAACCCTATTCGCCACTTCACTAATATTTTAACCAGTTTTTTTGCATACTTGTATCTAACAAATAAAGAAAAATATTTGATTTCTTTTTTTTTTTCTTTTTTGATATACTAAATTTACCATAAAATAAACCTCTCCAGGATTAAGGAATTATTTATTGTTGGTGTATGTTCATTTTTGTTCAAACATTTCTTTCCCGAAAATTAATTTATGCTTTTTCAAATGTTCTATGTATTTCAATTGAAAGAAATTCACAAGAAAAATATACATCCACAATACCGTTTAGTTCTTCAAATCTTCAATTTTGTAAAAAAAAACTGCAAAAGTAATTTCTCTAGAGGTATTTATTATTATTAATTATAACATTAAATTTTGAAATAATGTGTATTTATTAAAACCCCTGTTTACTGGGTAAATGCAAATTCAATCTACAGGAAATAGGGAAAATTGCCTTGAGCTCACTGCCTAGTTTTGAGGTCGCTACTATAAACCAAATAACTTCTCACACAAAAATTTATAAATTAAATATTAATCTACCCATGCATTATTATTTGAAATGCAATGACAGTTACACAATTCAATATCTGGTAGTACTTTGGTACGAGGTGTAGTTCTTTTTGACTATTAACTACTAGTTCTTACATATAGTCCATCCGTTGGATCTTCCGTCCTACGTCACAAAATATCGCTTCGAGAAACGACACAAAAACATTCTGTCTGATAAAGTAAACCAAATGCGTTAGAAAAAGAACGCACTGTAAAACTCTCGTCGTTTTTTGAAGCGATAGTTTGTGACGTACGACGGAAGATCCAACGGACAGACTATAGTTGTAAAGATCACGTTACGTAATAATCAGAAAAAAGGAAAAACTAAATTTGTTTTGGAAAATTTGTGTTTTTTTCTAAGTATGGCTGATTTTGTTTGATATTGACGTTGAAACAATTGTGTACGATTGAGTCATTAATACAAATCCGTCATTAGTCACCGCGTTACTTAATAACCCGGGGCTATTGGCGAAATGAAAGTCACGGCCACGCGGTGTAACAATTTGAAGAATTACAGATTTTTCATTCTCAAAGTAACTGGAGGCAAAATTCCGGATGAATCTAGAAACGAAACAAGTGCGCGCGCGCCCCCTCGCTTGTTTCTAACCTCGCCAAACAGATGGCATATACCGTATACGTCGAAAACATAACCCGTAAAACTACACACCGACCAACCGACAACAGTGCATTAATAACCTCCAGCGAGTGAGTACGCTTGAATTACTCACATAATCAAATCCAGAAGACTATAGCATAATTTACCTGAGAAAATATGGCACCTGTGGGTACGTTAAAATTATCAAATTACTAACCTTCGCCTTTTGTAAATCCCTGCACGTAGTTATTATGTGTTGGGGTCGGTTTTCACGCTTCGCCAAGTTCCTGACTAAACCCAGTCCTAATCCACGATTGCACCCGGTTATTACGATGCTTTTCATCGTTATTCGTCAGTGTTGGATTTATTTTGACACTGCCGTTGCTGCACCAAAGATAGGAATATAAAACGCACAAGGACGGATAGTGGCAGTAGTCGCGCGGTCGCCGTTAACCGCCGAATAAGTTTGGTTAGAAGTTACTGTGTAATCGTAACATGGTTATCGCGGGGCTTTTACTGCGTAACGTGGTGTTTCGTGGATGCTGCAGAATAAACCGTAGAAATTACGCGCTTCTGCAAAATTTAAGTTACTCCACGGGCCCGAGAAGTAAGTGAAAGTCTAATTAGTCCGTAGATGTAGGATTATTACGAGTTGGCCTTCAAAGTAACGTTAATATTGCTTCATTTGACATGACGTAGCGGATTAATTGTCGTTTTTTGCACGCTATCGTGAGATAATTTAAGATGGATTAGATTTATTTTGTGTGTTATTATTGTAGCGTTGATTAATGACCATGCACATTTTAGCATTATTAAAACAATCATATGTGTGTCATTTTATTAAAGCCCCCCTTGCATTATTAACTGGGTGCACATTTTTATTGTAATGTTTTACACAATGGTGACAATGCACATATAAAACATGTATTAATATTATTTAATCTATGAATTAATTAACATTTTTAACTGATTTAGTTTTTGTAAATATGTGTATTGTAAATTACCTAAATTTATTACATTATATATATATATATATATTTATTTGAGGGTAAGTTTATTAAATCAGTACTATATAATCGAATTAAGTCCTTGTCAATGAAGCTATTAAGTTTGAATTTAGGATGGTAGCACTGAGTTGCACATTATGAATCTGGTGAATGAATGTTGGGATTTAAAAAAAGTTTAATATGTTAAACTAAAACATTTACTGTTTTTGCAAATAAAATTGTTTGAGGCTGTTACTTGTTGAAACTCCATTTCACTTAATAAAGTACTGACACAGTATATGGTTTCATAAACGTTTTTATTTATTTTGTTAAATAAAAATGTTTAGTGGTAAAAGCATAGCAAGTGTTTATATCATGAATTACCATATAGTAACAGTGGCACACATCGTAATGATCAAAAAAGTTTAGTTAAAGTTCTTGAAAATTATGCAACAAAAGAAAATCTTAATTTTTATTAATTTGTATTGTATGTAAATATTTATCTATTATACTTTACATAAAAAAATATATAATTGTATTAACAATGTAAGTAAAAATAATTTTGACGGCATATAGAATGATGGAGTTGACTTTTATGAATTAACCTCTTCTTCACTGAACCGTTGTTCCATTTTGAAATAAAAATATTATACTTATTTAAAACCCTATTTTTATCATATTACGGCATACATTAATTAATTTAACAGATGTTGATCCTTCCTACAAGAAGGAAGTATTAAGAACATTAAATCTACAAAAATAATAAAACGTAGAGTTCTTCGCTGCTTATTGTTCTTCGTTTTAAACCGGCAAATACTATTAACTGATTACACATCAGTGTAGCTTTATAATTCTTTGTTTTAAAACCAACATTGTGACTTGACTTATCAAATCTTATTAATATCATATTCATAATGCAAAATCAAACACGAATATAAACTCGTCTTATTATTTAGCAGGATTAAAAGTGATTAGTAATTTTCAAAATGTTTTATTAAGGAGGGAGAAAAATTATCAAAAAAGATTCTTTGATACAATCGTTTTTTTTTATAACTTGTAGGGTTTTCATGTTGATGTCATCTTCTAGACTTAATGCAGGTCTTGTAGGTCGTGGATCTCCATAGGTTTCAAAACTGAAAAAATACCCATCTGAGTACTATATGTACCAAATTTTAATGCCAAATTTGATATACTGTTTACATGAATGCATACCAAAATAAAGCGCCACTTCTTTGTTTTTAAACAAATTATTATCTGACATGTTTTTTTTTTTTAATTTAAATAATGTATGTAACTATATGTTTGACTTACCTATTTTTATTAGAAACTTTCTCAACATTAAAGTTATTTATATGCTTCTAGGTCTTCATAAAAGGATTCTGAATACTCAGAGTGAAGTTAAAATACTTGAACAGGAATTATACTAAGGCTGAGAATTGAAGTACTCTAAAGTGTTTATATTTTATTCAATTCAATGTCTTCATGAAAATTATCTCAACTTATACAGGGTGACTGACGAGAAACCTTTGGTTCTGTATCTATTATTTGTTTTGGTTCTTTTTCGTATTAAATACATTCATTTTAATGGTGAAATTATTAAAAATCGTTGCAGTATTGTATCAATGACTGACACTGTCACTTTTGACTTGATTTTTTATTTCTATTTGCAAAAATTCCTCAATTTTCTCAACTTTTGTTTGATGTATGGATTAAATTATTTACAATTTTATGTTCAGAGAAAAAATCTTACCGATGAATAAAAATATATATACAGTGCAATTTTGAAAACAAATTTTAATTGTCTTTTGTCAGACTGGATGCAAGAAAAAGTACCAGTTCGTTTAATATTGGAAGTCTTTTACAAATGATTTCATTTGATATTTTATTTATTCAAATCGGATCATAATAAGCGAGATACAGCACCAAAGGTTTTTGTCAGTCACCCTGTATAACTCTTAATCTATTAAATCACAAATATTTTCCTTGTAAAGTAAATGAATTCATGTGATCAATGTCCACAGTTTCTTATCAAATAGTATATTAAAATGTGCACACATGCAATATATTAATTAATGAAATATGTATTCGTAAAGGTTTCCTTCATAATTAGTACAGTAAATTCATTTTTTCTTAAAAAAAAGACAAGATAGGCTGATTTGTAGGTGTCAGCTTGCCATTCTTAAACTTTGTCCCTTTAGCAGGAGTTGATTCAACCTTTTTTAATTTGTTTCTTCTACTTCAGTTTTTTGCACACAGATGGGATGCTGTTTTATTTCTTTAGAAGGATATTATTCAGTTTTTTTGTTTTTACTACTTCAGTTGGTTTTTTGTTCCAAGACGGTGCTCTTCCTTGTTGTCTTCATCTTCTGGAACTCTCTCATAGACCACACCTTTTTAGTGACCACATAACCCTCATCAGCATTTTATATTTATTTTTAGGTGCCAATACACTGGCAGGTGCTGTTTTGTACACTGTTTCATAATTAAATACTCCCACTATATCTTTGGTTTCATCGTCATCATCATCACTGTTTGAGTTATTTTTTATTTTTTTATATTTATATATATATATATATATAAGGAAATGGAAAACCATTTCCATCATTTCTGTGTCTTTTCTGAACTGATATTCGCCCTCTGACTACTACATTATTTGTATTCCATCTTATTGTTATTCTCTTCAATCTTCTTTGCTTCTTCATCAATATTACTTATCAAGAAATGTAACAGTTCAATTGTCATTAAAGTAAAGTAGCTTCATGTAAAGTGGACATAAATATTCCAGTAATGGCCAAAAATTGCCTAAATAGTGAAAATACTTTGCTGACTGAGAATTTTGAAGCACAATTTTAAGATATGCATTAATAATTAGAAAAATTTAGGTCACAGGCGCTCATGTTTTCTTCCACTCAGATAAGAAGGGATCTAATACTAACAGAATATTCTAAAGTAAAAAATAAATATCACTATCATTACACTTTCCTTTATTAATGAGTTCCACTTCTATTTCTGTTTTTTTGGGTGGGGGGTGATTTCTACCCATTTTCCATGTAATGTTGTTATTTTTTCTTTAGACGCCTCCTTTTCAAAGATACTTAAGATTTTGGTTCTTATTATTGTACCTTATATATCATTAAGCAAATTCTTATGGTTTTTATTTACTTGTGCTATGATTGTCTTCTCAAATAGTTTAGAATTAAAAACTTATAAGTAAACAGCATATATTAAACTTTTTGATGATTTACTAATGACATTATCGAATAGCAACCATTGATTAATTTATTCTTTTTTGTTATTTAGCGAAATATAGTAAATAATTTTCTAAAATGTCCTAAAAACTATCCATGTATGTTTTTGACGCTTTAACAATTTTACGAGGGGCTTTGAAAAGTCCGTGCAAAAATAAAAACTACTAACGTGTTTGGGGTAAACCTTTTTTATTTTTGGACATAGTCTCCTTTTAGGCTTATACACTTCGTCCAACGATGTTCTAGTTTGTTGATCCCTTCCGAATAATAGGATTTATCCATGTCTGCAAAATATCCATTATTGTCTGCAATTTCCTCTTGGTAACCCATTGTTTAGATTGTTGTTTGGTCTCAGGAGTATTGTAATGTATCCTTGTTTCATGTATCCTGGAACAGCTGCAAACCGTCCTTGCAACACTTCACACGATTCCGTTTTTGGTCAATCGTGAGCAATCGCGGCACCCATCTTGCGGATAGCTTTCTCATGTCCAAATGTTTATGCAAAATATGCCCACAGCACCAGCAATCTCGCGCACCTTAACTCTTCTGACATCCATCACCATATCATCGATTTGATCAATGATTCCTGGAGTCGTAACCTCCACAGGCCGTCCAGAAAGTTCAGCGTAACTTGTGCCCATATGGCTAGTCCGAAAATTTTGAAACCACTTATAAACTGTTCTAATCGAAGGTGCAGAGTCCCCATAATGTTTATCAAGCTTCTCTTTAGTCTTCTGAGGCGTTTTGCCTTTCATAAAGTCATGTTTAATCACCGCACGAAATTCTTTTTCGTCCATTTTTTGAAAATCAATCGACTTCCTTGATTCACACGAATGCCAAACACAAAGAAATAGACCAATATGGCTGAAACTTGGTGTGCGTTCATTCAAGAGATGCTACAACTAAACATGACCTCGATACGCGCCGGTGTTACCATCTCTCTGACTTTTCAAACCACCTTTGTAGTTGCCTTTTAACTGACAAGTCTACTAAGGCAGCAGATGATAATGTACATGTACACGTGTGGGTTTTAGTTTTACCATTTTGGTTTCTTGAGAATATTAATATGATTTTTTGATAGTAAAATTAGTTAATAATACTTATATTTGAAATTGGTATATTTAAATAATTTATAATAATATCCAAGTCCTGCATGCATTTAATTTTTATACAACCACAGTTATGACTTTGTTTCATTACTTTAGAGTTTTCTCTTCTTTTATTATGTTATTTATAATTTTTTGTACTTATTCTATACTCTTTTCTATCATTTAATTTGTCATTTATGGTGTTATCACATCTTCTCTTGATGTCCTTCTGCCATTTATTTTTTACATCCTTCATTTCGTATTTTCTTACATTTTGTTTCATTTCTTCCTCATATTCACTTACTTCATTCATTCATTCATTTTCTGTTTAGTAAAATCAGATCAATGTTGTCTCCATCTTTCCATTATCTTGTTTCCTTCTGTGAGTATTGTTCATTTTATTTATATTATTAGTTATATTCATCGTATTATGTATCCATTAATATTTCATGTATTTATTTCATATAAGCACAGTGATTTTTATTAATTCGAAAGGAAATAAATGGTCTCTTAAATCGAATCTGACGATTTTTGTGTCTATCTGCGAGCACCATATGTCAAAAACCGCTAGAGATTTTGAACAGAAACTTTTGGTTTTGTTTTGTTTTTTTTTTTGAGAGAAACAGCTAAAAACTTCGTGCACCCGAAGTGAACCGAAGCCAAAATGTAATTTATTCGAGCCAATTTTGGCTTTTTGTTTATTTATTTTTTTTATTTATCTTGATATGTGTATATATGGTACAGCGTGTTTCTGTGACTCGGGGAATAAAATTAACCACATATACTAGAGTGAAAATGATGAAGATTAGTAAAAAAAAATTATAAACGTCTTCCAATAACCAAGGTACAGGCCATCAAAGTTAAGAAGTTTTAAAACATTTTTCTAAATATTTTCAATACCGTTCGTGGTAAAGTAATGCAATTTGGTATAGCATAATCTAACATCAAGTAAATTCCTTAGGCAATTTGTCACTTCTATCGGACCACAGAAACCATGCTATACAGGGTGTTTCTAAAATTTGTTTGCTCAGATTTTTTTATTTACTAGTAAATCTACATTTCTTCTTCCACATTTTAATAGAAAATTTATTTTAGAAACTTTTATCACTCTTTGAAAATCTTGATAACTGTGTCCGTTTTTTTTATTTAAAAGCAAAAGTGTTAGTCTCTGATTTCAGTCGTAACAAACAAAAAAAAACAAAAATTCTCTGAAAAATTTGATTGGGCGATGACAATGGAAAAACGAATTGAGCTGTCAACTTGCCTATGTCGTTTAAACAAAAAGTTTAGTTTCACGTTAGTAAAAAAAAATAAACTTTTTGTTTAAACGACAGCTAATTTTGTTTATCAATGGTCATCGCCGACTCAGATTTTTCCGAGGATTTTTGGTTTTTTGTTTGTTACGATTAAAATCCGAGATTAACACATTCAAATCATTATAAATTATGTTTCCGCAAACTTAACAAAGATTAGTAGTTAAAGTCTCATTGTATAAGTAGGCTGGGTGGGTGTTCACTATTCCACCCTCCAATAATTTAATAAGGCGTGTGAATGAAACTGAATTTACAATCAAATTTACCGAGACAACTGAATAATTTATCCATGAATTGATTTAGTTTATGGAATTTTAATTACTATATACACTCGCTTATGTTTTACTGATTGGTGGGTGGGTTTGAGGTCATCCGCCCACCCTACATATACATTTGAACTTAAACTACATATCTCGTATGATTTTTTTGGCCACATTACAATAAGCAGGAATTATTTGATTAGAAACTAAACCACGATCAGTAGTTTAAGTAACATTGTTTATGTAGGGTGGGTGGATGGCCACACCCATCCCGCCAAATACACCCCTTGCTTTATCTACTCCTTCAAAATCCCTTCTGACAACCCCACTGATGATATAATGATTATAATTTTAGAATTAATCTTTTTGAAGATCTGAATTTTGTCCAAGATTTCTGTTTTGCTTTTTTTGTTATTTTAATTTTTTGAATCCATATTATTACTCGCTCCCTAAGTCTGTATGTCTTTTTGACTTAATTCCACCAATGTTTTCTTTATTTCTTGTTACATCATATTATCAATATTTCATAGCCATACTTCTATGTCTGTAACTGTGTTCCTTTTTGTTTCTACCTGATGAGTTTCACAATAAGGTTTCAACCTGTGGTGAAACATTATGTAAAATAATGATTAATTAAAACATTAATTAGTATGTTTTTTTTTTGTATTTTTTCCGACTACTTTCGGCACTTTGTAATTCCCATAGCAATAAAAAAGAGTGAAGTGTTTTTAATTAATCATCAATTGTGTTTTATCTTGTTATCGTATTCTCTTGTTTGATTGTTTGTTTATCATTCCATTTGTCTATGTACTCTTGAATTTTAAAATTTTCTTCCAGTGGTTTTTGTTGGCTAGGCAGTACGTTACAAATTATCTTACGTTTCTTAGTTATTGGAATGTGATGGGGATTAGTACAAAGAATTAGGACTTCACTTGATTTTCCTGCAAAAGATCTCACCAAGAAATTATTCTTAGATGCTACTGAATTAATTGTATTTAATAATAATAATTCCTTATGATTAATTAATTTTAAATTAGAACACGTGTTTTTATTTTGTTTATTTATTTATAGTTTAAATTTGTAATTCCTTTGAAAATGATCATTGATCGAAACATATGTCAGGAAAGAAAGAAAAATATAACAATATAAAACATAAGTTTTCTAATTTCTAATTTAAAATTACCTAATGTTATAATTTCACAATAATTTCAACAATAGGAATATGTAAAGGTTTTTTATTATCAAGAAATGTTTTGTCAGGTTGATATCTTATCAATTCTAAACCAATAGAGATAACGTATTTATAACTTAACACAATTGCAATTAAATTATAAACGTTTGATGGATTAATTTATAATAATCTAGATATTTTTTTGTAAATGATTTTTTTTTCTAGACCACTAATTATAATCTGGACATACATTTTCATTTCTCATACTTCATATCGCCAATCAATTCACGAAATCAATTGAACTGATGGTATTACCTCATTTCGTATATCCCTTGTGTATTACTTTTAATAATGTTAATTACGCTTATTAGACACTTGAAAATACACATGTTTTGTAAATAGAATGCTACGGATTATTTTCATATAGTAACCTTAATTACAATTTATCGATTTTTCAGGCGCTCGATTAAATATAATTATTATTAGGTCGTCCCTAAAGTTACTAATATATGATTAAAAGATATCTAGATGGAAAATGTTGATAAATAACTTTAGAAACTACTTATTTATTTTTAATCCGCTTATATCCCAACATATATTAAATCTTAGCTTGTAATTTGCAAACAAAACCCACAATTAACTAGTTTTAACCAAATTCTCTATCTTATGTTTTGAATATAAGAAGCATCTACTTCGTTATACATGTTTGATAATCAGTAAAACACTTGAACTTTATGTAATACTTGATTTTATCTGTATTCCTTGAAACCCAAATATGCCATCTAAATATCAACATTATCCTCTCACAATTCATGAATTCACTTGGGCGAATCATCAGTTCAGTAGCAAAATGACTACTTTACTTCCACAAATTCAAGAAAGAGCAAAAAGACCACAGGTCTATAGCTCAGACAGATCAACACTATTTATTTGTATTTGTTTGTAATATAATCTGAATAAAGATTATAATTATATATAATAATGCCAATGGTTTAATTTTACTTCAATATTGAATTAATTTTCAGACAAATAAAAGCACTGACACTAATTAAATAAATGTGACGCAAAACGTCAAGAATTGTCATATACTAAATTCAATGCAAGAACTGCATGTGTAAGACCATAAAATAATGTCATCTCATAGGGGTAAATGTATTAAACGAAAGCCTTTTTTATTATTCCAATAATTCGACATTATCCAAATAAGTGTGCGTTCGTTGTAGATGACCACGAACACAACTATCATAATTGTTGGTTCTGTTTGCTGCATTCTTTGTTGTTTTGGCTGAATGGAAAGCACTTTCGATGTTGTGCAAGTTGGAGATGTAAAACCGCGCGAGTCTATTATGTATTCCATTTGTTCCAGGTGATGTGGAGTACGACTTGGTGGTCCTCGGTGGAGGTTCCGGAGGACTGGCGGCGGCCAAAGAGGCCGCTGCTTTGGGCGCCAAAGTGGCCGTGTTGGATTACGTCACACCGACGCCGATAGGCACGAAATGGGGGTTGGGAGGGACGTGCGTCAACGTTGGATGTATACCCAAGAAGCTTATGCACCAGGCCGCCCTTTTAGGAGAATCTGTGCATGTAAGTTATTCATTTATTTATCTCATGTGTATATTTGTGGTTCAATAAAATTGTTTAATAAAATATCTATTCATATAAAAGGTTATTAAGTGAAATGCCTAAATAAAAGGATGATAAAGTTTTATGTTCTTACTTATCATCTTCACGTGAATTATACTAATACTTGTTAATATTATCTTTGTTACTTTCGCAAAATCAAGGGACGTAGGCGATGAAGTTTTTATTCACATAAGAAAATTCCATAGTTTTACGAATTTCGGTTTAGAATTTTAATAATGAACGAAACTAAAGAAATGTTCAGTTTTGATATATTCTTTATCAATTAATGACGTGAAATGCTGGTTGTCAGCAGAGGGCGCATGAAATAGAAGTAGTTCACTATATGTTTCACAATAGGCGCTGTCATCAGCGTCAGACTCTTGCCGATAATGGCAATCTCTGTTGAAATCATTAAATTCTAATAAATGCATGACCAAGAAACACGTAAAAGTAGCTTCTATAAGTAATTACTAACTAAATGCTTACAGTAAATCACGGCTTCAGCTATATATAGCAATCATGGGATGTGGTTACCACCTAAACTACGATAATGAAATTTCTAAGCGTTTTTACATTATTACGTTTAATTAAAATTTTTTTAAAAATATATCTTTTCTTCACTGTACTCGAATATTTAATCAGAAATTATTACGTTTTCTGAATTTTATATTTTCTATAAATTGCGTTTAAATAATCAGAGGCAAGTTAAACTGAAGAATAGATGAATTCACTGTAGTCAACAAATTCAGAATTAAGTCACTTTCAAATTGTATTTCCTGTAGTAAAAATCCATCATATAATATGAAAATTTTATTTCCTTACGTTTTTTGAATTCCGTTTGGTTTAATTTAATGTTATGCGTTCAACTAATATTGATTAATAAGTAAATAGCCTTCTTCGCGTGTTTATAACCAAACATATATCTAGTGTGGTAGTATTATACCATAATGGTCACATAAAAAAGTGTCTGGAGGTACATTAATTATGTTTTCTGTTATCAACATTTATTAATTAATAAATAACACTAATTTCTGAAGAGGCTGTAGACATTCCGTTTTAAAACATTTTAATTGTAATAATAGTGTAGCTGCGATTAGATGGGATCATATCTTAAAAATAGAATCAATTCGTGGAAGTGGCAAATAGATGTGTGACTGCAAATAGATTTCGTGTTTATTTGATATCGAATGAATAGATTTTGTTATTATAAAACATTCAATTTATCGAATGTCTGTTGTAAAATGTTATAGCAAAATAATTATAATTACATCATTTATTTCATTTATTTTTATCAATTATATTATTGGCAAGTTTTAAACACAACCTGGCAACAATAATAATAATACATCCATTCTTATCCTACTTAAATCTTTCATTTCACTAACGTTGGTTTGCTCTCTTTCTTTAGTATTACTGTAAAAAATTATCAGACCCTCCCTTTATTTCTTCATTGTTAGGAATTTAAAAACTATATCGCCAATTCGCGTCTTAATAATACAAGATTCTATACATATTTACCAAAAAGCACTGTATCATGTAAATCTTGACTTTAAAGTCTTCAAAAATATATTGGACATTCCTAAAAAATCCCTTATTACTACGCAGATATTAAATTATACAAAAGTAATTTGCGTTTCAAAATCAAAATTCCATGCGATGACAGTTGATAAATAAAACAGTTGACAAATGATAACAGATAACTAGTAACAACTGACAGATAACAAATAAAAAATAACAGATGACTGTTAATAAATAATATTGGCTGATAAAAGATCACAATTGACAGTTGACAAATGAAAACTGACGATTTCAGATGCCAAATAATAAAAATTATAAACGAGAAAAGAATATTTTTATTCATAATTTAAGTAAATTTCATTTGATGACAGGTAACAGTACAAAATTGACACATAAGAAATAATAGTTGATAGAAAACAATGACATATAATAATTGATAAATGACAGATTGCAGAAAACAAATGACATAAAAATATTATTACTTTATATTATAGATAACCTTTAAAAATAATTATATTTTAAATGACAGATAACAAATTATAACATTATAAAAATACTTTCATTCAAAATCTAGGTAATTTTATGTTAAAACAGTTGACGGATAATAATTAACAAACGACATTGCAGAAAACAAATGACAGGTCACATTTAAAAATATATGAGAACAGTTGATAAAAAGCTGTTGATTAGATTTAATAAATTATGGTTCAGATGACAGATCTTTTACAGATGACAAATGATAAATTCGGTACCTTCTAAGAGAGCATTTTCAATCAAAATCAACGTAAAAATTACATATGATAACAGTTAACAATTAATAACTAAATGACAAAATTTAGAAGTAGAAAATGTTTACGTTTTTTTAATATCAGTTTTCACATTTATGTTTTAACTTAGCTTTAAATTTCTTAAGGGTTGAATTTTGCCTGACAAAACATATAACAGATTATTATTTTATAAACCCCAGAAGAATATTTTTATTCAAAACTAAGGTAAAAATTTCATGTGCTGACAATAATAATTAACAATATTACCTGACAAAACAGTAAATAGAAAACAATTAGTTGATAACAGATTGCAGAAAATAAGTGACAAAAGAAATATAAAAGTGACAGAGAACAGTTCACATATGACTAACAGTTGACAGTTTATATTATTGATAAACGCTAAACCAAATGACAAATAATTTTACAAATTATAGCTATCAGATGACTGAATTGGTTACAGATGACAAATGATAAATTAGGAACCCAATAAGAGGGCATTTTCAAAATGAAATAATAAAAAATGTAAACCATAGAAATAACAATAGAAAGCTATTGACAAATCATTTTTGATAATGGCAGATTGCAGAAAAGAAATGAAAATGACATTACAGGGTCTATTACGAAAGTAGTGCGCATCAGTTTATTGTTATTGCAGCGAAGTAAAACGGATTGAGATATGTGGTGAAGGGTCTGCCCTTCCAATGCAGCCGGTCGCCAGTTTGCAGCGATACGCATACAAGTTTTGTGTGCGGCTTGGAAAGAATGCAACTGAAACATTCCAGGTGCTTTAGGAGGCCCTCGAGGATAACTGCATTTAAAAGCACAATCGATTGAGCATCCATCAAATCGCCGACTCCTTAACTATGTCCACATTTTCGGTACACGGGATAGTGACCATCTGCAAATGAGCAAAGTCTTCACTTCTGCCAAATGTGTCGAATGAAAACCAGTAAGAACTAGTTAAGCGCTGTCGATAATTGTTGGATTTAATTCAAAATGAGCCGGAACAGCGAGTGGTATACATAATCATCCCCCGTCCTAAGAAAGAGCAAATGAGCAAGTCTCAAAACAATGCTCATTATCTTTTTTGACAACCGAGGAATCGTTCATTTTGAGTTTGTACTGCAGAGAAAAGCTGTCAACTCAGCTTTTACCTGTAATTGCTCAAGAGACTTCGGCTAGGATGACATGAAAAACACAATCTGGCTTCACCATGCCCCCAGCTACATGACCTTACAATTCTGACTTGGCACCGTGCCACTTATTTTGTTTACCCGACTGAAGAGAGAGATGAAAGGAAAGCATTAGGGGTCCAAAAGCATGTTACAATGCTCCTAGGAGATATTCCCGTAGAGTAGTTTCAGAGTGCTTTCCAGGCATGGCAGTGTATTGATGCAGGGGAGAAAGTATTTTGAAGAAATTTTAGCATTTGTATCGGTACGATCATTATAGTCTGTTCGTTGGATCTTCCGTCGTACGTCACAAACTGTCGCTTCAAAAAACGACGAAACTATCGCTTCGAGAAACGACGCAAAAACATTCAGTCTGATAAAGTAAACCAAATGTGTTAGAAAAAGAACGCACTGTAAAACTTTCGTCGTTTTTTGAAGCGATAGTTTGTGACGTACGACGGAAGATCCAACGAACAGACTATAAATATATTTCTCCCAGAAAATGCGCTTTAATTTCATAATGGACCCTGTACTAATGACAGAGGCCAGTTGACATACGACAGATAACAGTAAATAACAGTTGACAGTTTATATTACAGATAACCATTAAAAATGATAAATGGCAGTTGTCATACAGATGACAATGACACAATTCAAATATTGTGAGAATATTATCAGTAAAAATCAAAGTAACAATTGACTGATAATAAGTGACAAATGACATATTGCAGAAAAGAAATAACATATGGTATTTAAAAATAACAGTTTTCATAACAAATGTTAAAAGGCAATTGACAGGTGGTATCTGACAATTTATAATTGTCAGTTGACAGATGACAAATGATAAATTCGGAACCTAATATGAGAGTATTTTCATTAATAATCAATTCAAGATTATTTTAACGGTAACAGACAATAATAACAAATTAAATTAATTATTGACAGTAGAAAATTTCAAAATATCAGTATTGACGTTTTACATTTTTGACTGAAAATTACTGAAAGAAAAATGTTTTCAATGGAAAATACCAGTTTTAACATTTTTTATCTTCGATAGGAATAAATATTGAAAATGTCATGTCAAGTTATTTTTGACATAATATGTAAAAATTTTAAGCTAAAGCACGTCTGTGTGCAAATAATGGAAAATGTCATTATTTGACAGGTGAACATATCACTTTTGACACTTCTTTTCGAAAGAATATATCAAATTTTAAAGTAAAAAAAACGTCGAATATAATTTGCTGAGAGGAAAATGTTTTTAACAGTTAAATTGGTTTTATTTGACAGTAGGAAATATCAAATTTTGATATTTGTTATTTTGGAAATATCTTAAATATCAGATAACAATAAATAAATAACATGGCAGCTGATGCGATTTAGTAGTAAACATTGACAAACGACAATAATAATAACGAGATATTTCCATAAAGGTGTGATCTTTCCCTGTCTCTAATTGCGCTACGCTGGTGAGATCCTACATAGATCGAAACCGGTCCATGATTGCTGTTGACAGAGACCGATAAATAATAATAATAATAAAAAAATTCACTTTAACACTTTACATTTTTCATTAATATGTCAAATTTTTAAGTCAAGAAACTTCGGTGTAAAAAAATAACTTGCTAATAGGAAAATGTATTCAACAAAGGAAAAATCTAATTATTTATTTATTTTGGACGGAATAGGTCAACTTTTAAAGCTAACAAAGTCGGTGTAAAAGATAACTTGCTAAGAAGAAAACGTTTTTAACAAAAGAAAATGTCATTATTTAAGAGTAATAAATAATAATCAGATTTGATATTTACTATTTTCGATACATTGATATCAAATTTTTCAACAATTGTAAATGTCATATGTCAAATTTGTAAGTAAAAAATCGAAGTCAAAAAACGTCGGCGTAAAATATAATTTGATGAAAAGAAAATGTTTTAAATAGTGGAAGATGTCATTATTTGACAGTAAAAAGTATTAGTTTTGACATTTGTTGGTTTTTAAATTTAAAAAAAAAACAGGTATCAAAATAACTTGCTGAGGAGTAAATATTTTGAACATCAAAGCATGTTATTTGATAGTAGAAAATATCAATATTTAATGCCAAATTTTTAGGGTAAAGGCGTTAGTGTTCAAAATCATTTGGTGAAAGGAAAATGTTTTCAACAATGGAAAATACCTTAATTTGACGGCAGAAAATAAAAGTTTTGGCATTTGTTCTTTTGAACATAAGATGCCAAAAGCGTCGTTGTGAAAATAACTTGCTGAGAAACAAATATTTTCAACTGTGAAAATTTAATTTTCACAGTTGAAAATAAAAAATCAATTTTGACATTTCTCGATAGAAAAGATAGAACTTTAAAAAACATTAAAAGTCGGCGTAAAAAATAACTTGCTGAGAATAGTTCAAACATTGGAAATGTTATTTTTTGACAGTTTGACAAGTTACCAGTGTTGATATAATTTGTCAAATTTGTAAGTAAAAAAAAATGTTTTACATTTTTGTTATTTTCGATAGAAAATTACCTTTTCTGTTCTAAATAAATAATATATCAAATTTATAATCACTATTGTATTGATTGCCATTTTTTACTTGCCAATGTAAGCTTGATTATTATTATACATGGCAAACAATTACTAATTTTATAACCTATTCAAGTAGTGTTGTATTATTATTTTGGTCGTTAAATTGCAGGAAGCGCGCGCATATGGCTGGCAATTACCAGAAGGTGACAACATCAAACACGATTGGGCCACTCTCAGACAGGCTGTGCAGAACCATATCAAGTCAGTCAACTGGGTAACAAGGGTGGAACTTAGAGATAAGTAAGTTTTGAAGAAAATTATGTTTCCCGCTAATCTAATTGTTCCGCTTATATTTTTTAGAAAGGTGGAGTATATCAATGGCCTAGGTATTTTCAAAGACCCCTACACTGTGCACACAGTTACGAAACAGGGAGAACGAACCTTAACAGCGAAATACTTCTTAATCGCCGTCGGAGGACGTCCTCGCTACAATGAAATTCCCGGTGCTAAAGAACTTGGTATTACTAGTGACGACATATTTAGTTTAGAGAAGGAACCCGGAAAAACACTCGTTATTGGTGCTGGATGTATCCTTTTCATATATATTTTTTCTTATACTAATTTATCATTCGTATGTTTAATTTACGTACGTTATTTCACATCGCGTGATGTTTATTACTCAACATGTCTCACAGGAGAAATATTTAATTAGGAAATTAACTGAAAATCGAAAATAAAACGACTACGAAATATTTCTTCCAATTGAAAACAAATGTAATAATTAAACACGCCGGTGGTGGCGCATTCGGTTACGGCCCCGAACTACCGTGCAGCAACGTTCGTTCGGGTCAGCAGTTGGATGGGTGGCCGGTACCATTCACCATTGGGATACAATTAATAGTAACGGGGGCGATCCTTTAAAGTAACGAGCTCATTTACACACAAACAAATACACAAATCACACGGCGGAAGGACCACGTAGTCGATACCAAAAACAATACTACTTCTATACTACTACTATAATAATTAAAAATATAAAATCATAATAATTAAAAATATAAAATCATAGTTTATTTCCTTAAGTAGATGTTCAGACATTGGTTTGGAGTGCGCAGGTTTTTTGAATGGATTAGGTTATGATGCTACGGTTATGGTGAGATCCGTCGTACTTAGGGAGTTTGACCAACAGATGGCGAGCATTATTCAGGAGTCGATGATTCAGCGCGGCGTCAAATTTTTAAATAAGTAAGCAAACTGCAACAATTGTCATCGAATTTTAAATCATAAATATATAAAGTAAAAATATTTCAGTTATCAGTAGTGTATAATATCACATTGACAATTTAAGCAAAATACGTATTTGAAATGAACTAACTGGCACTATAATTTGCATAAATAGATAATTATGAAAATGGTCGATCATTTAATTAAAATGAACAGAATGTCCCATATAGTTTTTCATCTTGTTGTATAATACGTTATGCTAATTAAATTGAATTTGTCCAACAGGTGTGTACCACTTGCTTTGGAACAAGGAGATAATGGAAAAATATTGGCTAAATGGAAGAACAGCGAAGGGCAGGAATTTTCAGACACCTATGACACAGTGTTGTTTGCCATTGGTCGCAGAGCTCTTACCAGGGAGTTACATTTGGACAAGGCTGGAGTCACCGTTGCTGGTGATGGTGAAAAAATTGATGCTGACAATGAGCAAACAAATGTACCTCATATCTATGCCGTTGGTGATGTCCTATATGTAAGTTCATAGTCATTAAGTATTTTTTATCATAATTAATTTACTTTACATCTTAATGCAGTACAGGGTGATTCATTAAGGGTGGCCACTGGCCGTATCTCGGAAACCGTATATCCTAGAATTTGGGGAAAAAAAATTCTAATGACATAATCGGCCAAAAGAAGATGCGTAAAAAAAATTTAAATGCGTAGCTTTCCGCTAGGTGGCGCATTTTATCATTTGCATAATTAATTTGCGTTTTTTTTTACAAAATATTACCGCATTAAGGCTATTGAAAATTATCAAAATTAGAAACTACTACACTTGGTTTACAATTTTTGCTTAAGTCATTTTTTTCTATCACCTACAGTTAAGTGGTGGGGGAAATATACTTTTGTTTAGAGAAAATGGTCTGTAACTTCCGTATACCTTAACCGATTTTCACAAGCTTAGGCTCAATGGAAAGAGTATTAGAAGTTGATTACAAAAATAAATAACATTAACACATTTAATCTATGCGCTGGCAACTAGAGGGCGTAATGTAACACTTAACCCTATTTATGTATTTTTCTCAGAAATATCGAATGGAATGATATAACTCGAAGCATCTTACAAAAAAGAAAATGAAATTACATATTGTTTCGTCAAAACCGCAAACTGATATCTCTTGTCATTCCAAAGATATTTAGATTTTTTAAATTTTCGTTGTTGTTTTTCGTTGTTTTCGAAGTGTTGGTTCACCCTGTAAGTTGTAAGTGAAAACATACTGCTACAGTTACATTTCAAAAAAATATCAAGTTAAATCGAATGGCACAATATTTATTAACATAATTAATGAAAAAAAAATACAAAAAACTAAAATTGATAACTGCACCTATTACTTAGTTATTTTAGGTACTCAAAATGTTTCCCATAATTTGCTATGCACAAATTCAGTCTTTTACTGCTTGCCGAATCCTTTCTTTCATATCCTCACGTGTAGTTGGACGTGTTTTAAAAACCAAATCTTTAATTCTACCCCATAAAAAGAAATCTAAAACCGTAAGATCTGGTGACCTTGCTGGCCATGGAAAAATACTTCCCCTTCCAATCCATTTATTTGAAAAAATAAAAATACAATATCTAAATAATTTTGGACACATGCGGCAAAATGTGCTGGACAACCATCTTGTTGATACCACATGTCTAATCTGTTACGAATTGGAACGTCTTCTAGGAGGATGGGCAAATCGTTAGTTAAAAAATCTAAGTACCTTTGTTCCGTTAATATTTCTTCAAAGATAAAAGGTCCTATTATCTTCCTATTTAAAATACGATACCACACATTTATGCTCCAGCGATTTTGGTAATTGACTTCCCTCTGCCAGTGTGGATTTGTTTCTGACCAGTAGTGACTGTTGTGCAAGTTAATTTTACCAGAGCTTGAAAATGTAGCCTCATCCGTCCATAATATTGCAGATAGAAATTGTTGATTATCATTTAACATTCCTTTTAACCAGTTGCAATAATATAGTCGTCGATCAAAATCTATGTCTTTTAACTCTTGATGTAAAACAACATGGTAAGGATGCATTTTATGTTCTTTTAGTATTCTATTCACCAAAGAATAATTTAATTCTAGATCTCTTGCAATTTCCCTAATACTTGCACGTGGTTCAGCGTTAACGTATGCCAAGACGTTAATAACATTTTCTTCATTTTGTCTTCTACGTACCCTATTTCTTACCGAAACAGGTTGAACATTCCCAGTTTTTCGTAATCGTTCTGCCAGTCTTTTAAAAACTTTTCTTGAATGACGCCGTCTTTCAGGAAATCGTAACCCATATTCTCTTTCAGCAATGACTGCATTTTGTAGACTTTCAAAATACACTGCTAGCATATCATATGCTTCTTCATTTGAAAAATAAAGCATTATAATAAAGTGATTTTTCAAACGTTCAAATTAACTTTGACAACAACAACAAATTATAAATAAACAATCACAAAACAGAAATGTCATTTCCAGAGGTGACTTGATTACTTTTACATCGCCCAGGAAAATAGTTTGACATACTCGTAATGTTACAGCTTATCCATATAAAACCATTGAAGAAATTTTAAGGAATCTAGGATAAAATTTCACTCTAGAAGGACTGAATTTGTGTAGGTACAGCAAATAAGGGGAAACATTTTGAGTTTCTAAAATAACTAGATAATGGGTGCTTTTAGAAATTTCAGCGTTTTGTAAATTTCTGTTATGGGTAATAAGTTTTATTATTTTTCATTAATTATACTAATAAATATTGTTGTCATTTGTTTTTACATGACATTTTTTCTAAAAGTAACTTTAGCCATATATTTTCATTTACACCAACACTTCGAAAACAACGAAAAACAACAACGAAAATTAAAAAAATCTAAATATATTTGACAAGATATGAACAAGAGATATCAGTTAGCGGTTTTGACGAAACAATATGTAATTTCATTTTCTTTTTTGTAAGCTGCTTCGAGTTATATCATTCCATTTGATATTTCCGAGAAAAATACATAAATAGGGTTAAGTGTTACATAACGCCCTCTTTCCATTGAGCCTAAGCTTGTGAAAATCGGTTAAGGTATACGGAAGTTACAGACCATTTTCTGTAAACAAAAGTATACTTCCCCCACCACTTAACTGTAGGTGATAGAAAAAAATGACTTAAGCAAAAATTGTAAACCAAGTACAGTAGTTTCTAATTTTGATAATTTTCAATAGCCTTAATGCGGTAATATTTTGTAAAAAACGCAAATTAATTATGTAAATGATAAAATGCGCCACCTAGCGGAAAGCTAAGCATTTAAAAATGTTTTTACGCATTTTCTTTTGGCCGATTATGTGATAAGAATTTTTTCCCCCAAATTCTAGGATATACGGTTTCCGAGATAAGGCCGGTGGCCACCCTTAATGAATCACCCTGTACAAATACAAGACTTAGAATAGAATTGAGTTTCAGCATGTATTTAGTATTAAATATTTATGAGGAAAATTGTAAATTAACAAAAATAGAATTATTTGGTATTAAAAAAAAGAACATGTATTTTGCAATTAAAAATAGGAGAGAGAATACAATATTACATATATTCCAACATTGCCAAAATAAATTGGTATAATCCTCATAACCTATCTCGGCAACTGTTTACTTAATTACATTCGGAAGTTAATTATTGGACTAAGAATTTATTGTCGTTTGGACATAAGTACAATAAAGATTTTGTCTTAAGTCATTCCCACATTGATAAACTTTTCAAGATGCTTTTATATGTAAAGTGAATTAATGTCATTATTTTATTGTTTATTAGAAAAAACCCGAGCTTACGCCCGTTGCTATCCACGCTGGTAAACTATTGGCCAGACGTCTCTTCGGTGGGGCGACCCATACTATGGATTACCAGAACGTAGCTACCACCATCTTCTCGCCCATGGAATACGGTTGCGTTGGCCTCAGCGAGGAGGCGGCGATACGTACTTACGGCGCCGACAATATCGAAGTCTATCACGCCTACTATAAACCGACCGAATTCTTTATTCCCCAAAAACCTGTCGCCCACTGCTACCTCAAAGTCGTCGCTCTGTTGGAAGGTGACCAGAAGGTTGTGGGCATGCATTTCATTGGACCACAGGCTGGAGAGGTTATTCAAGGTTTTGCTGCAGCAATCAAGTAAGTTTAATTTTTAAAATACTTTAATTATAATTATGTATTATATTATTTGAACCTTCAATAAATTAAGAAGGTTCTTCCTATTTATTCTTCCCACTATTGATACTTTAAAACAATAATAATTATAAATAAAGTCACATCATTATTAATCAAGTTCTAATCATTATTTTAGGTGTAACTTAACAATGTCCGCCTTAATGAGCACTGTGGGTATTCATCCAACTGTTGCTGAGGAATTCACAAGAATAAACATCACGAAGAGGTCAGGAAAGGATCCCAATCCACAGTCCTGCTGCAGTTAAATTTTAATGCACTCTAAATTATATATCCGTATGTTTATATTATATGTATACACACATGTTGGTTCGTTTTGTTTTTAAACTGTAAGTGATATTACGTTTTTATTTACGATTTTGTATGAACTCCAACTGTAGAAATAAAAAGCACAAGTATTAAAACAATTATATACCATTGTTTTTTTTCTTCCATTTTTTAAATCTAATTCTTGCTATTAAGAATGTTTAAATTATATTAATTTATTCTTAAAGATAGACATCCTATAAGGTGACATCTATTGACTAAAGCGTTGCACTAAAATTTAAACATCAATGTTCGAGTGGACGTACCCCAATTACAGAGACTATTAATGCAATAAAAATGTAACAACTTTTAATTTCAGTTTTGATCTATTTTAGCCCTTTTGGGAAACGTATATTATTATTCTATGCATCTATAAAAATAGATAATATCATTAAGGTGACATCTATTGTTTAAAGCGTTGTACTAAACTTCCGGAGTATAATTCCGTTTCCCTGACTTCAACTGAGATATGTTAATGAGATCTACAAACTTGTTCAAAAATGAGTAATTTACGTAAGGATTTAACGAAACAAAGCACATTAATAAACCGAAACAGTATTCTTTTATGATTTCCCCACGCAAGTAATGGTGAAGAAATTTAAATTCTACGATATTATTGAAAGTAGCAAATAACTTATTATTCAACTTAAAGGAGGAGAGAATTTACTTTCCATAACACTAGCACGTGTAATGTAATAAATTAATAAAGGTTGAATCGATGATTGAAATATTGTACATATTTCAACCAACAGCTCAATTTAATTTTTCATACACATCAATAAGATAAAATTATGTGTGTATAAAAAATTCAAATGAATTCAAATTTCTGTTTATTAAGATAATCTATGAATTTGTTAATATTTATTTAGACTTTAATATTAAAAACTTTGAAAAGGATTAAAATTACAGTTTTCTGTACAATTAAAGAGAATTCTGCATTGATTTCCTATCGCAAGTGCCCTCTGGTGTAAAAAGGTTTTCTGCAAACGGCGCGGCGCGTCATTCGTTTCAAGTTTGTTTTATTTCTACACTCCGGGAAGCGCGGTGTGTCTGCAAATGTGAATGCTCTTGATTTCATTAAATGCGCGAAAATAAATGCCTGGAATACCCGAAGATAGATCTCTTCTAATCAACTCTTTATCACAGTCAAGCTTTACTTTAGAATAAGGTAAGTGCGTGAATTTAATTGCGCCCGAAACGGTTTGTTGTTTCTAGATATTAATATCAACGACATAAAAATATAATGTATTAATAAATTTATTGGTGTTATTTTGGTAATACAATTTACAACGTGTATTATTGTTGGCTTGAGTAAACTGGGAATTTAATTTTTTTAATGTATTGGTTAATAAAATACTTACTACTTGCAATTGTTTCTTGTTATTTGTCATTTGAAAATGACTGTCAAAAACTTTGTATTTATAAAAATTACGATTTAATTTAATTACAATAACCAATTGTGGTAAACGCGTGGGTAATTATATTATGGATTACTGATTACCACGTATTAACGGTCATAACCAGATATTAAAAACAACTATACAAAGTATTAATTAAATATTGATTAAAACACTGTACAAAATATTACAAACTGTCTGCATTTATAAAGATTTAGGTAATAAGGGCTGTCGAAATAGGGGAGTTACAGATTTTTTCGTAATTTTTTAATGTGGATTTGCCTTTCTAAACACTTATTACCTTATTACCTGGATAGAAAATTATAACATTATTATTTAAATATTAGATTGAACGGGTTGATACTTGGTGAAACTCCATAATAAACTTTATAAAATAAAACACTTTTTTTTTGAATTCCACAGATTTATTGTTGAAAACTGCAACAATTGTTTCTCCACACAGTTTTTTTTATTGTTTTCGACAATAAATCTGTGTAACTCAAAAACAAATGTGTTTTATTTTATAAAGATTTTTATTTGAGATACTATGTTGTGAATTCATGTTAAAATTTTGTTATTTAAAATTGATTGTTTATAATCTTTTATCCTTTCACTAAAACTTCTACCTGCCTAGGTCTATAGAATTTTTAATTGAGTATACAGGGTGACTGACGAAAAACCTTTGGTGCTGTATCTCGCTTATTTTTGATTTGAATAAATAAAACATCAAATTAAATGATTTTTAAAAGACTTTAATATGAACTGTACTGATATTTTTTCTTGCATCCAGTTTTTGACAAAAGACGATCAACTTTTTTTTTCAAATTGCACTGTATATATATTTTGTACTGATCTGCAAGGAGATTTTTTTCTGAATCTAAATTTGTAAACGATTTTATCCATTCATCAAACCAAAGTCGAGAAATTGAGGATTAAAAAAATTAATAAAAATCAAATACCCATAGTAAACAATATACAGAGCCTATACCAAATGTCAAAAGTGACAGTGTCAGTCATTGGTACAATACTGCAATGATTTTTAATAATTTCATAATAAAAATTTTGCAAGATTTCAAAAACTGAAAAACGATTTCTGTAGAAGCACAAAATTCAAGTACAGTGTTTGAAATATTGCAACATTTTAATTATGAAATAATTAAAAATCGTTGCAGTATTGTATCAATGGCTGTCACTGTCACTTTTGACATTTAAAATAGGGTCTGTATATTGTTTACAATGGATACTTGACTTTTTATTTATTTTTTTAATCCTCAATTTCTCGACTTAAGTTTGATGTATGGATAAATTTGTCTACAATTTTATATTCAGAAAAAAAATCTCCTTGCGAATCAATAAAAATATATATACAGTGCAATTTAAAAAAAATGTTGATCGTATTTTGTCAAAAACTGGGTGCGAGAAAAAATAACAGTTCAGATCCTATTAAAGTCTTTTAAAAATGGTTTAATTTAATGTTTTATTTATTAAAATCGGATAAAAAATAAGTGACATACAGCACCAAAGGTTTTTCGTCAGTCACCCTGTATTAAATTAAAATAATACATTTTGTTTAAATGTGTGCATAAATTAATATAGAAAATTGTTTAATATAATTTTGGTAAACCATATAAAACCTGGGTTATGAGGTTCATTAATAAATTAAGACGTATCTATGTTTTTTTTGGGACTTACCAGTAGACGTTTTTTTGTCTCAAGATCAAAATTTCTATTTATATTAACTATAAACGTAAAATATGAATCATTATTATCAAAGTGTCTGTTTTATTGTATCCAGGTGTACGTGTTACAAATAAATCTTGTAATACGTTGTGTATATATATTAAGAGCACATCCGCGCCAAAAGATTGATTCATTAAGACACAAATACCCATTATCGAATAATTCATTTCACGATTATTTGCTGATAATTTTTCTTCGTAATCGTTAAAAGTGTAAAATATGAGTTTACAGATAAAATGATATAGTTTAATTACGCATGCACGGGCACGTTGACAGAAATATACCTTAATACATTGTAGACGCGTAAACCGGAGGTTTTATAGTGTCATTCATTTTATTCGCACACCCATATATTTCTGGAAACGCGAAATGCCAGACAAATTCTAGACAATTTTTTTTTCAATTTAATTCAAGTAATTTAAAGTCCAACAAAAAACAATAAGTATTTCATTTTAAGCCAAAACAAACACTAAATAAACTTTACTAAACCATACATGATGAAAAAAGGGATTAATACTTACAGTAATATTAAAGAACACAAAACATACAGAAGCTGCAACATCTTTGACTGCAATAGAAAATAGAGTTATATTTATTGTAGAGCTCAGAGATGTATCGTTTTCTTGTACGTAAAGGGAGGAGAGTGAATCTCCGAAAAAAAGGACTGGATAAATATAGGTAGACGGCCTCTCAGTCCCCACCTTTTTTAAATTAGATCGAAAAATACTACGACTAAGTATTTTCTTTTAAAAAGCATTTTCTAGACGGACTAGATGGTCAATAGTAGAAAGACGTTTCCTACATCCGGACTGTAAAGGCACAATGATTCTCGTGACTCGAGAAGTCACACTAGTTACTTATTGACCATTTTTTCATAGCAGCATATTAGTGAAACAGGGCGTTTTGGATCTTTTTCAGTCTTCGAAGGAAGCACTATTATGATATCTCTCCATATTGATGAATAATCCCTGAAGTGGCTCCCCGAAATATGGAAGTTTGATAGTGGACTGCATAACGATAATACTTTATTATAATGTAGTTTGCAGCATAAGAAGGGGCACTTACCCTATATCGACAAGAAGCTCTCCCTGGTCTTGGACCGCGTGCTTGTTTCTTCCTCTTTTTCTACTTTTTCAAGTTTTCTCGACGTTCTGATGCGTAAAATGGTCCCGACAACAAAATTCCCAAAAAAATATGTGAATTTTCCACACAAACGACAACACAACACATAGATTACGACATGACAAAGCATAAGGAAAAAATATTTGCTTAACTAAATGCCATTGCAGAGGAGGAGCAGAGTCCTGCTTAATGTTTATTCCATTTTGAACGCGGTTGCAGCAAATGAAGATACTCTGCATGTCACCTCTTCCAAAAATCTTGATGGCATATCATCATCGAAATAAACGATTTAATTTTACCAACGTAGTGTCTTCATCTGGAGGTGCCGTAAATGGCTCTAGCGTGAAAAAATGGCCCGGAGTTAGAGCCTGTAAATCATTAGGATCTGAACTCAGGGCACTAAGGGGTCTGCAGTTTAGAACAGTTTCAATCTGTGCCAGAACTGTGGTAAAATCTTCAAAATTAAGAGTTTGTTCTCCAACGACGCAAACTAGATGGGACTTAACCGATTTTACCCCAGCTTCCCAAACACCTCCGAAATTAGGGCTCGATTCTGGATTAAAATGCCATTTAATACCTACTGCACCAAATGCATTTTCGGCAAGGGACTGCAATTGTTTATTCGTACCTAAAAAATTGGTACAATCGCTATAAATATCGCTGCAGCGGCCACGACGTGCAATAAAGCGCCTCAGTGCCGCAAAAAACAAATCGAATGATAAGGTGGAAACCAGCTCGAGATGAAGAGCCTTTTTACAAAAACAAACGAAAATACATATGTAGGCCTTTGCAAGTTTGTGGGCCCGATATTTTGATGATGAAATTGAAAAAGGACCAACAACATGAAGGAATGGCTTTAATTTTCGTGTCAGGAAACTGATAATAAAATCATGGAACAAAACAAGTGTTTTACTCCACCCATTTTGAATATATGGTTCCATCAAGAAAGTAGCAGAAGAAGTATTTAATTATTTTTGTGCATCTGATCAATGCTTAAACCCGTTAAAGAAGAACACCGAGGCAACAACATTGGATGTTTTTTATCACAATCTAGGCATGTCGAAGCCAACCGCCCACCCTGACGACTTCCTTGTTGTCGATAAATGGAAGCAATTTCCGAAAAGGTTTAGAGCAATCAATACCCTTCTGAATATCCTATCGCAAAGTAACGACGTTGCTCGTGTCTTCACATTTACTCTTGAGTTTACGAATGAATCTTAGGCAATAGACTAGAATGCTTTGAATTTTCCTAAATGACCAGAACTTTGACAAAAGAGAGTCAATGAAATGTTGAACCGTTTCTACTACAAGCGTAACCTTCTCCAATTAAGCACCTGAGATAATATTAAATGGAGGTGGCAGAGGCCAAATCTCTGATGAGTTACGCAACCGATTCGGGCCTGTCTACCACAAGGAGTATGCGACAAGGTTCTTAGGTAACAGCAGCGCAGTCGGTCGGATTGTCATAACTAGAAACATGACGCCAAACGACAGTCGATGTTTTATCTTGGATGTGGGTAACTCGATTGCTAACAAATGTTTTCCAACGATGAGGAGAGGAGTGAATCAAAGCTAATGCGACCAATCAGACCAAGCAGGGCCTCATCTATATTTAAAATATTTTGATAAGTAGCGCGAACTGACTCATGGGTAACAACATGCTCATTGGAGACGATACGAAAATAAATGACAGCCGCGTAACCCGCTTCTGAGGCATCACAGAAACAGTGAAGTTGGCACGAGATGCTATTGTCGATGAATAAACGACGAGCGATGCAAAGAGATCCAAGACAATGTAACCATCGAAGCGAGATATCCGAAGGTGGGATGTCGTCCCGTTCAGTTTTAGGGTCCACAAATACTGAATCAGACATTTAGCGAAGAAGGTGAGGGGGCGAGAAACCCAAGGGGATCGAAAATACGGAAAATTTCCGAGAGGATGATTCGTTTAGTACAACCTGTGTTCTGTGAATTAACCTTAAAGGTAAAACAATCAATATAATTCTGCCAGTGTAGACCTAGAACTTTGACCACCTGGATTATCCAGATAAAGAGATGGGGCTGGTACACATGGTACATCACTCAGAAGATCTTTCACATTACTTGCCCATTTTTGAAGTTCAAACCCACATGACTTAAACAACGATACGAATTGATTTTTTAGTAGTTGTGCTTCGGCAAGAGAAGTGCAGCCTTTTTTTGTGGCCGGGAGGTGGAAAATCTTTTAAAGACTGAGTGTGGGAGTCTCCAGAACTATACTGGTACACCCACTAAAAACCACCTCCACAAGTCGCCCTGACACCCCGCGGAACCGCCGTCTGGCATTACTTCACGGGGTGTAGGGTGTCGTCTGTGTCGGTGATGTGTGCGTGTGTATGATGTGTGTGTGTGTGTGTGTGTGTGTGTGTGTGTGTGTGCCACCCCGCGGAACTGCCATCTGGCATAACATCACGGGATGTCAGTGTCGTTGTGTGTGTGTGTGTGTGTGTGTAATGTGCGTGTGTGTGCAATGAACGGCTCGGGTACGTGGGGTCGCTACTCCCAAATGGCAAAAGTGCAGCATGTAACGACGTCTTCAACGGAAATAATGCTGTTCTGGTTTAGCTAGTTCTAGAATAGTACGTTGAGCTAGGTAAGGTGCCGAAGAGAAACCGTGGGTAACGGTATTAAGCTGGTATACTTCTAACTCTCTTCTCTTTAGGGGAGAAGCGCCACACTATCAATTGATATTTTCGATGTTCCGAATGAACAAGGATTTGCCGAAACATTTTCAAACAGCATGAGCTCTGAATCTTAATCAGATAGAAAATATGTCATTCTGCAACTTAGGACCAGTTAATAGCATATCATTGAGGCTAATACCTTCATCAGATTTGGCCAAAGCATCGAAAACGATACGAAGTTTGGTCGAAGTGCTATCTAGTTTTAAGACACAATGATGCTGAATGAAATATGAGTCTGAGCAATCGACAGGTGAATCAAAGTGGTAATGATACCGAAAACCGACCTTTGTTGTTACGAGAAGAGCTCTGAACAAAATATCTCCTCGGCTGCAATATTATCTGGTGGCATTACTATTGCCCTTTGAGGAACAATTTTTATCTCCCAAAATTTGGAGAGTTTGATCCAAAGGTTCAGTAGTAGATGTGAGAAAAAATGCATGGATTGGTCGAGGGTGTGGAAGGTTGACCTTTCCCATTATAACCCATCCGAACAAGGTGTTAAGTCGGACTGGAGATGACTCAATTGGGCCCTTAAGGCGGCCATCCAAAAGCACAGAAGGAAATATTTCTGCACCTAATAACATGTCAATATGGCCTGAGTTGCCAAAATTTGGATCAGCTAACTTCTAATTGACCCACATTCCAGCGGAAAGCTGGACAGAGGGCATTTTACCATAAATCTCATCTAGCACGATAGCTTCGATAAGTATTTGAGGTTATGCTACTCCCGTAGGTTTAATAACGCAAGATGTTTTTCTTTTAGGAGTAAGACAGGACATCTGACTTAAGCCTTGAATGGGACTCGATGAGGCTATGCATTTAAGACCCAATTTTCGGATGCAGTGTGCAGTAATGATTTTAGCTTGACTTCCACAATCAAATAACACACATAAGGTCTTAACATCCAAGACGTCTACCAATGCAGTCGACAGTAATATAGTTGCATTGGTAAGGAGAGAATTCGTCAGTACACTAAATATGTTACATTTTTTACAATTTTTCGACAAATTTTTACGAATACAATTTATATAAAGCCTGAGATCTTTGATAAGGCCGATTCTTTCTACTGGGGTCTTGCTAAGAAATAACTTACATTGCTACAAGCAATGAAAGCTCTTGCACAACGAATACGATAATGATGTAGAAATAATATTAGCAAGCAAGGAAGACTGAAACGATTTTTGTCAACCATTTTTTTACCTTAGCTTTGGACTTGGCCTCTGGAAGGGCAACCAAGGTTACTTCAGGAAAAGTGATTTCAATAGCACGACATTGGGTAAATAAATGTGATATTTAATAAGCACTAATATTCATTATTTTAATAAATCGAAACGAAATTTGCGATAAACGAAATAACTAAAACGATAACGAGCAAAAAGGTGCGTGCCGCGGCCGACCAGCCAGAGCGAAAAGCAGCGCACAACGATAACGCGAACGCAAAAACGCGAAGTAAACTAATTACTCCAACCAATTACTATTAATTCGCGGGTTGCAAACCCGTGGATGATACAATGACTAATTGATCTCTATGCGGTTCGAAGGACCAAAATGAAGCGAAATATAGGAGTCTGACAGTGGACTGTATACGATATTATTTTATTATAATCGAGTTTGCAGCGTAAGGTGTGACACTTACTACTCTGTATCGATAAGGAGCTCTTTCTGGTTTTTAAAGCGTGCTTGTTTATTTCTCCTTTTCTACTTTTTCAAGTTTTCTCGATCTTACACGCGTGCCGTACGAAATACAAGTGTCCTTTTTATGTGGGATTTTTTGCATTCCCAAATACGCGAATACCGAACAATCCCCTTCCCCGTGTTAAACTGTATAGTGCCAGAATACAGACCTTACAAATTGTAGATAGGACTACATGCGCTGGAGAAGTGCATTGCTGATGCTTCTTCTACCACAGACGGTTCAATAATTGTATTCTCTCCATTAAACAGAACTATCATAAACAATAGGCTATGTCCGCAGGTAGTATGACCCAGACATCTGTAAATGAAGCTTCACTTGGCGTGTAAACGTAGTACTCAACCTCAACGCTTCACACAGAATATTTTAGTCAAGCCAAAGGTGCGTGGTGTATATATTTTTCTTCTACATGAGTAATGCTAATATTGACACTTGATAGCGGAACTAGTAATTTCGAGATTTTTATGTAACTTTAAATCGTTCTGAAATTTAATAAACTCTGCTACATCCAGGAGCTAGTCTACGTTGTATGACCCGCGGAATATTGGTTGATAATACTATCCACTGAAAACGTGGTGCTAGAGTGGCTAACATATTTTCAAATCAATTGATGAGAGTGTCCCATAATGCCGCAAATAGGTATGTAGGATGTCCATTATTAAGAAGTACTCCTCATGTTGTATCTAATAATTCTTCTAAATATATTTTTGTCGACTGCCAACTGTCTATAATATGTTGTAAAATCTTCTAGCAATAAAAATGGTTTTAGTAACCTCCCAGTTTGCATCTAGAAGGTATAGGTAATAACTACTGGTGATTTTATTAGACACGCCACGACTTTAAGATCTGCCTTTAGCCCTAGTTCACTAAAAATAGTCCCTTATCTCAAAATACTCACTTCCCCTCTGGCACGGCTAAATAAGTCTTGTAAAAGATTAAAAGATTTCATGGAAATAGACACATCGCGGATTATATTTTTTTTTACAAAATAAGAGACTGCATCCTACCATGTATCTTAAGGTTCTCGTATCCGTTGTTCTCATGTTCTCTCATGAGTCGTTTTCAGCCATGGTTTCGATCGCGTATTTTATGTCATAATGGTCCTAACACACTTTTTGTAGATTCTTGCTTTGCTTCCTACAGACATCGGCTTGTTTCTCCATATTATATCTCTCAGATACCCAGATATTAGATCTACTTTCGTTGTTTGGGCATTCTCTTTTTCTTTTAGGTTCCTGTTGCTTATGTTGGTCCCTAGGTATTTGAATTGCGTGACTTGTTCGAGGCTTTTATTATATATGGCGAGCTTACATCTAACTCCTTTTCGTAGTAAATAAAGCATATATATAAATCTACATTCATATCAAGGCATCGTTGAACCAAGACATTCATTCCGAAAAGGGTTTCTCGCTTGCCAAGATTGTTGCGGAATCCAAATTGTATCTCGCTTATATTCGCATCTATTTTTTTATATATACGATTGTGAATAATCTTTAAAAGAGTTTTTAGAGTATGGCTCATCAGGCTAATAATTCTGTAGTCTGAGCAATATTTAGCATTATCTTTCTTTGGTAGAAGAATGAAAGCACTTTTCAGCCATTCCTGTGGTATGTTACCACTACTGTAGATGTTATTATATAGGTCATGGATGCACAGACCGCGGCCCGCGGGCCGCATGCGGCCCGCCGGTCGAATACCGGTGGCCCGCCGACAGCAAAAATAATACTCTCGTACATTCTAAAAATATTGAATTCTATTCCAGAATAAAACCAAAAAAAATATGTTCGAAAAGTAATTTGAATCTCGCGCGCGCGCTATTACGGTGCGCCGTACGTGCGTCGTCGGTAACAGCGGTCGGTAATGTTCGTGCTGATCTCGGTTAAATTCGTTTGCTTGAAGAAGCGCGGCGGCCGGCGGCGGGATGACGATCGCTCGCGTAGATAGTACACGACTCGAAGCTTCCAGAGTCGGTTTCGAGATTTCTCCAGACAGTTTTCGACTCTATACGCGCGGTATAAAAGCCACGTTTAATCGCCGCTAGGTGTATAAGTGTTCTGTGAGTTTAATAGAGGTTTTGGAAGGCAATAGTTGTACTCCACTAGCCGGTGTCATATATTTTGATCCACATTCAACGTAGATTTCCTGTTGCAGTGTTAACCGTCAAGTGCCGTGTATAATTGTGTTGTGAAATCGTAAGTAAAACTCTATTATTAATAAGTGTTTCCCTACCTATTTAATCAATTATTTTTGATAATTTAAAAAGGATGGGTAATTTAAGTAGGTACTGTAATTGTTTTTAGGTGCTGTGTTAATCCTAGCCAGGATTAGAACGCAACATGGACAAGCCAGGACCTAGTAAAAAACGTAAGGTTAAAGATGAAAATCGGCAATTTCAAGAAATTTGGACTGAGAAATACTTTTTTGTATGGTCGCATAACAAAGTCGTTTGTTTAATTTGCAAGAATTCTGTTGCAATTGCAAAGGAATATAATGTAAAAAGGCACTATGAAACGCAGCATCCTTCTTTTACCAAGTTTACAGGCGAATTAAGAAAGCAAAAAATGTTGTCTTTAAAACGGGAGCTTACGGGTCAGTAAGCTATGTTTAGAAAACCCATTGAAGATTCAGAAACAGCTACAGAAGTTAGTTATGAAATTTCTCGAATGATAGCAAAGCGAAGTCGCCCCTTCAATTATGGGGATTTTGTAAAAGAATGCATAGAAATTGCCGCTAAGAAAATGTGTCCAGAAGCAGCAAAAAAGTTTGAGAAAATTCAACTGAATCGTATGACCATCCAAAGACGAATTATGTCTTTGTCAGGTAATATTGCGGAACAATTAACTGAAAAAACTAAGATCATTGAATTTTTTTCATTAGCACTCGACGAATCCACTGATATTAGTTCCACAGCTCAACTTCTAATATTCATACGAGGTGTTACTCAAGATTTTGAAGTCGTAGAAGAGTTATTAGGAATGTGTTCATTGAAAGGTCAAACCAAAGGAGTTGATATACTCAATGTACTTTTGGATGAGCGTTCAAAAACTGATTTGGACTTATCAAAATTATCGGGAGTTGCGACTGACGGTGCTCCTTCGATGATTGGTGTCAATTCCGGGCTAGTTACTTTGCTGAAAAAGCATCTGCAAGAAAAAAACATAAAGGCTGAAGATCTCATGCAGTTTCACTGCATTATACACCAAGAAGCCCTCTGTGCTAAACAAATTGAATTTCAAAATGTCATGAAAGTGGTAGTTTCGACTGTAAATTTCATAAAATCACGAGGACTCAATCACAGGCAATTCAAACAATTCCTTGATGACATCGAAAGCGAATATGCAGATTTACTGTATTATACAGAAGTAAGGTGGCTAAGTCGTGGATTGACACTGGAACGATTTCTAAATTTAATAGAAGAAATTGGAATATTTCTGGCGGAAAAGCAAAGGGATGTCCCGGAACTTAAAAATCCTGATTGGTTGTGTGATTTGGCTTTTTTAGTTGACATTACAAATCATTTGAATGTCTTGAACACACGGCTTCAAGGCAAAAATCAACTGATATCCCAGCTCTACGCTCATGTATCATCCTTTCAATGCAAGCTGACACTTTTCAGATCGCAATTGAATTCTGGAAATTACAATCATTTTCCGAATTATAAGAAAATGGCTGAAAAATTCAACAAAACTGCGATTAATTTCAGTTATGTAGAAAAGCTAGATATTTTGATTCAATCTTTTCAAGACAGATTTTCGGAGTTTAAAAAAGTGAAACCTCTGTTGGACATATTCAGCAATCCTTTCACGATTTCAGTTGAAAATGCGCCAGAGTCAATGCAGTTAGAAATTATCGACATTCAAAACGACGAAGATTTACGCAACAAATTCAACGAAGGAGACTTGCTGAACTTTTACCGCTGCATTGATAAAAATATGTACAAAGAGTTGCGCATAAACGCTCTGAAATGTGCCAGCTTATTTGGTTCTACCTATATATGTGAACAAACTTTTTCAATACTTAATAATAATAAAACCAAAAATAGAAACCGCCTTGCAAATGAAAGTTTGGAAGCAGTTTTACGTGTTGCTACAAGTAAATTTGAGCCAAATATAAAAAAGATTGTAAGCACTATGCAGTGCCACGCTTCAAATTAATAAATTCCTTTTTAATTTTAATACATTATTATCAATTATTTATTGTCTTTAATTACCTACACTTCTGGCGGCCCGCCATCAGTTCATGATTTGCCCGAGTGGCCCCTAGTCTTAATAAGTCTGTGCATCTCTGATATAGGTCTACTAGATGACGTATATTGTCGTCTTATCAGTTTGAGGATCTCTACGGAAACTCTCGCTTATATTTGCATCTATTTTTTTATATATACGATTGTAAATGATCTTCAAAAGAATTTTTAGAGTATGGCTCATCAGGCTAATTGTTCTATAGTCTGAGCAATCTTTAGCATTATCTTTCTTTGGTAGAAGAATGAAAGCACTTTTCAGCCATTCTTGTAGTATGTTACCACTACTGTAGATGTTATTATATAGATCCACTAGATGATGTATATTGTCGTCTTCAATCAGTTTGAGGATCTTTACGGGAACTTCATCTAGACCAACCGCTTTTCTATCTTTGGAGTTCTTAATAGCGTGTTACTTCATTGGAGGTTATTGGTGGTGGTCCTTGGGTTTTTGTATTTTTTTCTCTATGCTCTGATCACATATCATCGAACAAATCCTTGATGTACTCTTCCCATCTTTTGATCCTGACACTGTAAAACTTTCGTCGTTTTTTGAAGCGATATTTTGTGACGTACGACGAAAGATCCAACGGACGGACTATATTTGTTTTTATTACTTCCTTTGTGCTGTTTTCTTTCTTCCATAGTTTAAGTATTTCGTCTGTCATCCATTCATGTTGGGGATTATTATTATGCTGGGAATTTTTCAGCGTATCCTTGCTTCCTTCCAAGAATGATTTTTTGATATCACCCCACATTCGATTTACGCATGAAATGTTTTCAGCCATATTTTCTCCTTGCCTTAGTTTATTGTTGATATCTTATCTAACCCTTTATCTTACTTCTTCCCTTCTAAGAATTATTGTATTTAATTTACGATTTTGATGTTTTTGTTTGTTTTTTTTTAATCTGGTTTTAAAAACGGCAACAAGTGGAAAAGAATACAAATAGGAAGAAGATCATTTCATAATGTTTTTAGAGAAGGTGAAGCAAAACGTCATATTATGAAGAGTAGAGTTAGGACTGAATATTCGTTTGCTTTTTTGACCTTCGTGAGGAGCTTTGTAATTGTGCTTGGGAGACCAACTCCTCTGTAGTTTGATAGGTCGGATTTTACTCCCTTTTTTAATATCTATATCGTTAAACGGCCTTTAAATTCCTCTGGTATATCTTTCCTTTGCAGTCTATTATTGTATAGCACGTGAATCTAGTGGTATTTAACCCCTGTATTTGATCATTTCATTAGATATTTCGTCTATTCCCGGCGACTTTCTATTTTTTAGATTGCTGGCTAATTGTCCTATTTTTCCCTGGATGTGCTCCACGTTTGATGTGTATTACTATCCTCCTCTTGCGAATCGATGACGTTGTTGTCGTCTTTGCCGTATAGCTCCCGGAAGTATTTCGATATATCGTTGATCATGTTCTTCGCTGTTTGTAGATATTCATTTATTGGTTTCTTCCGGTTTCTGAAAATGTTCCATATCTTATTTTACCCTCTGCCGCGATCCATATCTTTGGAGAACTTTTTCCAGTAAGCCATTTTAATTATCTGGATTTTGTTGTTAGTTCTATTTCTTAAATCTTATATTCGTCATACGCGATTGATTTTGCTTTGTATTTTAGATATGACTTCCGTTTTTCTTCGGCCAACTTCTTGACCTCTTGATAGAACCCCGGGTTTTCTTCCAAGTGCTTCTTCCACAGCTTTTATCTAAATGGTTAAGTAGTTTGTATATTTATATTAATTTTTAGAATATTTTTTTAAGTGGACATGTAAAATCAATTTTAGATTTTAGTTTTTCCCATACGGTTTCTACCTCGTCCTCTTCCTGTATTCTGCATGCTTGGATTTTCTCTTCTAATCTTTGCTTATATAAGAATCTCGTTGAATAGTCAGATAAAGATTCCACATTGAGTTCGTTGATGCCTTGGTTGGTGCTCTCTTTTTGTGATCTTTGCCAGTACGAGGTTGTGATTGGTTTCTGTATTTGCTGAATTCTATGGGGTTGGATATTTCTGTTTGTGATTACAAAGTCTATCATGGATTTCTGAGCTCCTGTGCTCTCGAGTTAAATTTATGTTGCGGCTTGTGTGGAAAGAAGGTATTGTCTATTCTCAGTTCGTTTAGCGCGCATATCGTTATTAGTTGTTCGCCATTGTCGATTTTGTCGTCTTTGTTATCTTTGTCTGTTATCCAGTTCTGATAGAAGGCATCTACTTCAACCCTGGGTTTAGTGGTGTCGGGTACATAGACGCTGATCAAATGTGTACCTCTGAGTTGTACTGCGACTTGTAAGATTCTGTCATTAATGTAGTTTGTGCCGTTGATGTTGTTTTTGACTTTTTCATGCCGTTGCATTCTAACTCCTGACGCTGCTCTTTCATTTTTTTATCCTCACCACTATATATAAAGAGATATTTTCAGTACTTAATGTTTCCTTTACCTTTCCTCTTAGTTTCCTAGAGTGTGCAGATGTCGATCCTATGTTTTTCTACTTCTAGAAGGATATCCTGATCTTTGTTGCTCAGGGATGTTACTTTTCAGTATCCGATTCTTATTAGTGCTTTTGGTTTCCGAATTATTTTAGTCATTTTCCTTGTCGAGTCGTCGTTTGTTGTTCCCGTCCTATTCGAGGTTAGGTTGTTGGTTCTTTAAACACTGTTATTATTTATATAGTATTTTTTCTCCAAGCAGGTCGCTGACCTGGCTCGGGAACCCACCTCTTTGATCCGGGCTTGGGACCGGCTATGACTCCACTGGGCTACTCGATCCATCCAGCTTTGTCACAGGCAGAGTTAATTAAAAACTAAATAAATTTAATTAAGATTGTAATAAAATCAAAAATCACTTGTAATGTAATGTAATGGCGTATGAACTAAAATTAATAAGTGATTTTTGATTGCATCGTCATATAAAACACATTACTAAATTTTAGTAAAACTAAACTTTTGTAAAATAAACTAAAACGACATATTTTGATTTTTACTTTTAAATCTATACTAATAATACTAATAAAAAAATAAAATCTAAATTCGAGTTTATATATTTTACTGTTTTTTGCTGTAAATTTTGAAAACAGACCTAATCAACCAACAATCATTATTATTTATAAATTTTAGGAGAATAATTACGAAAATGATTAAAATATTGTTGCTGCATGAACTGTGATCAACGTATTGGCTAGAACATAAGTAAATTTAACCGTAAGTGTAAATTTAACCGTAAAGTAAAGTGACATCAGAATGTAATAATAGTAAAATTGTTATTCATGGGGGTTTGAAAGCTAATAGATATCAACTGCACAAATGATAGAGCTATTCAGAAAATTTAGTTAAAGTACTAACAATATTTCTCATTTTTATTGATTGTCCATTAGATAGCAATAAATAGAGTTGATACTTGTTGAGCTACCCTCTTGATGGAATCAGATATGTAATTTTGGTGAAGAAAAACACTTGTTATGTTCCATATTGTTACTTTTATTTACAGTTTCCTGACAGTTTAACCTTTGAAAATGATCAGTGAGGAAACTGAAAATAAAAGTAACAATATGGAACATAACAACAAAATTAGCAATAAATATCTTAATTTAAAATTGTTACTCAAATTACGAAGGTGAAATTTGGTTTTTACACGAGGTTCCATTTTCAACTTCGATGTCTCCTCATGAAATGAAGTTTGGTGACACCAATCTCACACTTTCTCACTTATCAAAATCGTGCCATATAGCTCATGTCACATTGGACATTCTGCACGGGCGATTTGAGAGCATGGTCATCTCACGTGGAGATGTTACGAACTGGCCACCGAGGTAGACTTTTCCTTGTGAGGTTTTCTTAAGTCGCAGGTCTATACGAATAAACCACAACTTACAACGGCCCTCAAAGTCAACATAACTCACGCTAGCAGTTAGGTTCAACCTGATTAATGCGCAAGAGTCATGGAAAATTGGACATTTCGTATCACATTCAAAAATTACATAAATAATGGCATCGATAGGCCTTTCAAAGTATTAATATTTTCAATGATATCTCAGATACACTTTGTTGTACCGATGAAATGCGAAATTTACGAATTTTACAAACGCCCGTGTCGATTGGCCCAAAGGATACAAACATTTGATCACAGTGCTTCAAAACTCGTCACATATCGTAACATGTGACCAATCGTAGATATATCCGTATGAGCCGAGAGTAAACAGCAGTTGACTGTAAGGTTCTTTCAAGATGAGCCAAAACCAACAAAAGTTCAAAGCTGTTAGTTTTAGTGTTGCCTGTTTTTTCAGGAAAATTGGACATGTGGCCACAATGACAATGCTTCCACACATCAGCTCAAATAAGAGACTTTTTGAGCACTGGATTGGCAAATCATCCGTCCTAATTTGTCACTTAATGACTTCTTTTTATTCCCACAAATAATAAAAATACAAAGTCAACGTTTTTTCGACGCCCAAAGAAGTGATAAAATTGATGGTGGCGACCGTTACTGTGTGTGGTAGTTCATGTTAGAAAGTGTCATTATCAACATTTTTTTACTCCCTAAGGAAGCGTTGATGCTTTCAACGGTACCTCAATCGGAATGGAAAAAGCGCTGCAAAAGTATATTGATCTACATATATAGAAAATATTTTGCAAAATAATAAATCCATACACAGCGATTTTTTCTCTATTCCTGAAATATAAAAGGCAGCCCTTGTATTTTATATTAATTATTGTTAAACAACGATTCTTAGTTAATAATGACACTACTCGTACTTTAAAATGATTTCGAATCATTTAAATCAAATAAGGCGTAGTAACATATATTATAAATAAAAAGTAAGAAAATATTTAGTAAATAATTCAAATTTAATCAACACGTTGTATGTTGGTTGTACTGCTAAGTCACGATTTAATAATACGAAGCACAAAACAAACACATAATTTTAGTGCGCCGTTTTCCGATTATTTGCCCACACGTGGTACAATAATAAAAGACAATATTAATTCAGCTTATAAAACTAAGGTCGAAACGAATTCGTGATATCGAGATAATATTTATTTCCGACTTGGTAACCAGATTTTCCCTAGGCGACACGCACACAAGCGCACACAACGCACACACACAGATATTGCAATCCAATACCCTTTTTCCAATGCTATTACGTCAGATATTTTTAACTCTGTCGCTATTGCCGCTCACTCCCCCACTATGTGTACTTATTCGCATGTTCTATTACGATATTAAAAAATTACATCCATCAGATGGATCGGCAAATATTTTTGCAGCATTCATTCAAATTAGATTATATTTTGGATGGTGTGTTTCAGATAAATTAACTTGACATTTTAACGATGCCACTAAAAAAATATGTTACAGGCGCATCTGTAAGTTGCGATGAAATGTGGAAAGATATAACTTTATACTAACACGAACATTTCTTGAAAGATTTACACGACTTTGCTAATTAAAATAAAATATTGTGGCATAACAGGCGGTAATGTAAAATTTTGTGGATTCATCATTTATTAGTTAGTATCTACAATATTTTGGCTCTGTTATATTAATTATTATTAAATATTGTCATTTATACGTTAAAATTAATCTACAAAAATTTAAAATGTAATATATATTAAATCAAATCTGTACTCACCACAACTCAAATTAAAATACAAGGGTAGTCACTTTAAATATGAGCTTCAAATATGATATGAAGCGCATACTGAGATAATATTTTAGTTGAATGCTTTGATAATTGTTTGTGTTTAATTATTTGTATATAAACAACAGTTGTGAAAATGGTAATGTTTTAATTATTAATTGTTTAATAAACCTCTTTCTGCAATGAAATTTCATATGTCTTACAGTTTCTTAAGATCATTTAATTAAAAAATGATAAAGAAGGAGACACGATTATTTTGTTTTACTACTTTATTTTAAATTACATGTGATTATACTTTCGACTAACAGCTAGTCACCAAACATAAAGTACCACAAAGTAAACGCCTCCACAATTAAACGATGAAAAAATGTATATTTTACACCTTATCATTATTCAATTAAAAAAGTTTCTTTTTTTTGTTTTGATAATTATTTTTTTTTAAATTTTAAATATAATTTTTTTTATTAGTGTTACTTATGTATATATTTGTGTGTAAAGTTTTTTTTTTCAAGTTGTTACATTGATAACTTTCGCAACAATGTTTTGCTTGAAGTTAAAATAGTTTATTTCAGTAATTTTATATTTTACTTTAAAGTGTTTTGATAAGTTTCAACTGTTTTAACTATGTGATGAAGTATATTTACTTTTTGAAAATAAACAAGCAATACTTGTAGATAATATTTGTCAAATATTATTTAGTATTTAAAAAAAGTAAAATAATGAATTTTGAAGGTTTTTTGATAATTTGCAACTGTTTTCTAAATTATTTAGAACTTTACTTGTTTAATCAACTTTTTCTTTTTTTTGTTCTCTATTTCCAAAGTATAAAGTCTTTAAAGGATTATTTATTACTCCTAATTTTTACCTATCAGAATAAAATGTTAGTTAAAGTACTATATAAAAAAACTTACATATATTAAAAATATTAACGTTGCGAGTTATTGAATCACAGCTTCAGATTCCTCCGCCACCAGTGTATTGAGATTCAGTTATTCATCTATTTGAAATATCTTTTACTCTTAGTTGCATAGTCACCAGTGACAGTGAAGAATACTAAATATCGTAGTGGCCACCGCATAGTACCAGAGCGCTCCGCTAATACCCTCTTGAGAGGCACGCACCAGACAACGCTACTACCTCCTCTCTTATCTGCACCACCACCGCACGACCTAACCAATTTGGGATTATAAAAACCTCTCCAAACCCCAAGTCATGTCTTGATAACACTCTCGACTCAGCTTCACTAAATAGCTCCTGCTATCGTTACTGAATTAGACCTAGATTTGGTCTATCTAGCCTACTAGCTTTCCAAAGTCGGGACTAATGCATGGATGCAAACGACGGAACGAATCAACCTTTGTTGGGGTGCAGTCCAAAATTGACATTACGTTTGTATATACCTACATGCTCGGGTAGTTAAAGAGTTGGAAGTGAGTGGGAGAGCGGCAGCGATCACTAATACATTACCTACGAGGCGAGGGATAGTAGGGGAATGGAGACGCTACCACCGAAGAAAGATGGGATATTAAAAAGTTGGATGCTGAAAAGGTTATACAGCATATGAGGACAGGGGGGTCAGAGGAAACGGTTAGGATCTACTCCAGGAGGTTGGGAGCGGTGTGCGAAGCGGCGAGGAGAAATTCCGGCGGTCTCAAAGACAAGTATTGGTGGAATGAGGAAGTGGCGGTGGTAAGGAAGATAACGTGGCCCGAAGATACCTCACCAGATGCAGAAGAGTAGGAAAAGGGGATCTACGAATTATAGAGGATGAATGTGCCACACGCAAAAGAACTAAGGTAGGTTATAAGGAGCAGTAAGGAAAGAAAATGGAAGGAACTCAAGGAAAAGGTGGATGAAAACGTCTGGGTCAAACCCTACAAGATTATAGCCAAAACACTGAGGAGTCTGCCTAACGTAGATGCTCTTATGGAGGGTGGCGTAGAGAGGATAATCGAGACCCTCTTTCCAACGATCAGGTGGGGGGAATGCCAGGATCATAGCAAGAAGGCCCGAAGCAACTCTTCACCAGAGAGAAAGTAATTGCGGCAGCTATGACCCTTAGAAATGGAAAAGCACAAGGACCGGGAAGAGTACTAAACGAGGCAATGAAGATGGTGGTGTGGGATGAACCATAGGAATTGGTGGATGCACTAAATGCATGTCTTAGGGAGAGAGCGAGACTGATTTTAATACCGAAGAAAGGGGGAGGGGAGACAACCGAACGAAGCAGAAAGAATTAAGGCCATTCTAGAAGCAAGTGGAGGACTCTCCGAGAGACAGTACGGATTCAGAAAGGGGAGGTTCACGGTTGATGCATTACTGCTAGTAAAGAGCTTAGCAACGGAAGCAAAAGAAGGCACATTGAGAGGAAGGCAACATTATTTAGCTATGGCATTGGATGTCAAAAACGCCTTCAATACCATATCATGGCCGATAATCATGAAGGCTCTGGTGGGCAGGCAGGTGGCCGAGTATATATCAGATCTATAAATATGAAACCAGAATTTTTGAAAATACACGTTTATTGTATAAAAATGATAAAAAATATTTTTTCACATACTGAATACAAATACCTTACATTTCCGCATCCAAAATCGTTGAAAGAAGTAACACTTTTCCGCATTGCAACACTTTTCTGCATAGCAATACCTTTTAGCATGGATACACTTTTTCGTACAACTTTTATTTACTATTAATCAATGTCAATTGTTTGTCAATCGATGAAGCCTACTTTTTCATTATTGTTAACACTATTTCAATGGATTTTATTAAATATTGGCTATTCAAATGCCCATAAAATATTGTACAATGCTCGACCGTTAAATGAAATTTACTGGCTGTTATTTGTGCAGCTTAGCTTAGCTTAGCTTAGCTTTCTGTGCTCGCCTGTAAATTTCCGTATAACAGTCTTGCAATGTAAATAACTATTATTCGAAGTATTGCCCATCGCTAGCTAGATATTTTTACCACTTGTCTGACAATTTGTGGATGCCACGCAAAAAAAACTGTTGCTCTTTTGAGGCAAACCAACCATCGACCCATTTTCGTACATTTGCGTAAGAAGTAAAGCGCAGCTCGGCAAGTGCATGTCCCATCGATGCAAATAAGTAGTAATCGGACGGAGCCAAGTCTGGTGAGTAAGTCGCATGCGAAAGTATTTCCCAACTAAATAACTCAATCATTTCCTTGGGCAGTTTTGCTGTATGTGATGGTGCATTATCATAAAGCAAAATCACTTTGTGTTGCCTTTCTTAATATTCAAATCGATCATTTGTTGTCGGTAGCGTTCAGTATTAACGGTTTCGCCAGGTTTTAACAGCTCATAATAGATCACACCCTTCCGATCCCACCAAACACAGACCATTGTCTTCCGTCCATAGAAATGACTTTATTTTTCTGATAGTAAGGATGAGGTGGATAGAAGAACCAAGGGAGACTGCTCAGGTGGCGGCAGACAAGATCGCCAACTGGATGAAATCAGCAGGAGTGGATCTGGACCCTGGACCCTGGAAGAAACCAGCGGGCAAGAGAGAGGGTAGGTTCAAGGGAGGAAAGATAAATATACTGGGGCAGAAGAAAACCATCGGGAACAAGCTGTAGTATTTAGGGCTGATCATTGAGGCCAATTCCCTAAACAGTGAGCAGGTGAGAGAAGCGGCTATTAGGGTGGTGACTGCACTAATGGCCAATGTGGACGGCCCATCAGAAGAAAGCAGGAGGAGACTGGTGGCAGAAGCAGCTTTATCCAAGCTAATGTACACAGCTCCAGCGTGGGCGGAATGCATAGGCTCTAGACGGAACATAGAGCGAGGGAGGTATTACCATCGACACAACCGCCTGACCCTCATAATAATCATGAAAACAACTGTATTTCATAACGGCCAGTGAGGTAGACCTAAGTCTAAAATAGTACACGAAGAGAGGGAGAAACTATTCATAACGTGGCAGGAGAGATGAAGTAGTGGAAAAAAGGGGCCTGGACTCGATGACTCATACCAAACGTGAGGAGGTGGGTAGAAAGGAAACTTTGGCTACTTTCTGTGCTAACTACTGATTGGCTACGGAGAATTTCAACATTCTAGACTAAAATATACAAAACAGAATGAAGAAGGGTGTATGCACTACGATTGGGGGATGGACACTGCGAAGCAAACCTTAATGGACTACCCGGCGTGGAACGAAGAGAAGATGGTGCTGGAAGCAACACTTAAAGGTCCGGTGAATTTGAAAACGATTGTGGATTACATGATACAGGACTCAGCTAAATGGGAGGCGGAAAATGAGTTCGCGGTGGTGTTTAATGAAAAAGAAGGATGTTAAGGGAAGAGACCAAGGACGGGAGGTCTCAAATGAAGAAGATATGTTACATCTGCTATAATTTTACTGTTTGTATATTTGTATATATTTTGGCATATCTTATTGTGTTAATATTTGTATGTAATTTTTTTAATAAAGGCGACGCTTGAAACTAAAAGCAGAAGGGGCGCCGGGTGAAGAATACCCAGAATGATACCACCGGCGCCCGGGTCGCGAGGGTCCACAGCTGGGCCGCTTGCAGCCAGCATGTCCTAAAAAAGAGAAAAAAAAATACTAGAAGCAAAGCAACAATGCCGTCATTTTAAATCACCGCCGAGCGGCTCCAGAATCTAGTCCGAGGAGTCAACGGAGGTGCAAGCAAGAGGAACAAACACAACGAGGTAACAGAATTCATCAACCAAACAACAATTTATAAAAACGTCAAGAGAATCACCAACGCCGACACCCTCGACGCTCTTCCACTTTTCCTTAAAGCTGATGCCCATAAATGGTGGAATGGTGCAAGGACCAAGCAATGACATGCGACCAAGCCATGGCGATGCTACGCAAAGCTTTTGCGCCAAATAAACCAGACCACGAAATATACGGCGAAATATTTGGCACGTAGCAGACGGCAAACGACAGAAACGTTTACCTGCGACAAATACGATCTGTTTGTCCAACTAAACGACAAAAACAACAATGCAATGCAGCTAAATATGTTATACAGCATACTAAAGAAGCCCCTGAGGGACTGCATCCCAAGAAAGGGCATACCTGATTACGATGAGCTTCTCATAAAAGCTAGACTAGTGGAAGATAATATCCGAAATAACACATTTACCCAAAAGAAGAGAATAAGATGCGATTTCTGTCAGAACTTCGGCCATTCAGCAGCCGAATACAAAAAGCAGACGAAAGCAGAAGTATACGCGCCCAAATAGGAACTACGTAATTAAAAATCGGGAATATTTATTAACGTTTTGATGCGGAACTTAGAGTTAATTCTCTTGAAACTAAAATAAACGAACACCGACCACGAAGCAATCGTTAGCGCTAAGGGACACCTTCTCGTAAAATGACTAATGGTGATTACGTTCCTCCAGGAGAACATGCTCTCCACCGAAAGTTCCAGTAAAAGGGGTAACTAATTTGTATAGGACAACCAAGCCTTTTTGGACAATGAGCAGCCACAAGAGCCAATTAAATGCTGCGGCTGTGAGAAAACTGGCGTAATTCGCAACAGATGGCAAAACTGCAACACCAAACCCAGCACCAGTTTCCGTGCTATCTAAGCAGCTACCCTGAAACATCGGCCAGCCGTACGAATATACACCGGAGGAAGTTCAGGAACGGCTTTCCTGGACACGGGAGCCCGCGCCAGTATATCTAGTCCCAGCCTATACTACGCTCTCAAAGAGCATCAATATCCCGAACCATAGAGGTTATGAAAATGGAAACACCAGGATCCAGGAGGTTACAAAAGTCACACGTCACCTCTTCTTTAAAGGAAGGGAAGTTAAAACCACACTGATCGTCCTCCCGGATACTCCTAAAGACCAGACCCTCATAGGAAGCGACTTCATTAAGGAAGCTGGACTAGTAGTTAAATTCCGAGAGAGAAAGTAGAACTTCAACGGACCTCCCAACCGTTTCCGTTTCAAATATAATGACGCCTGTGACCCCGAGGAAGTAGAATCGACGAATGACCATGGAAATCAGTCAATGGCTCAACACCAACTTATGATCCATATCACGTGGAAATCGATGGATTTCAGCTTTGAGCTCCCGACGCTGAATTAGCAACAATCAACCACCTAACACCAGACCATACCAAGCACTGCGGAACGATTACTTCTTCCCCAACCTTTTTGTTAGAGAAGGTTAGGCATTCTCGCATTAAACAACACAGAATAAGTAATAGTCTATTGAGTAGCATTATGTTCACAGTACCCAAAACTATTGAAATTCAAGAAGGCAGTAATTGCAATGAACTTCTAAGAATCGTCAATGAGGCTTACTTACAAATGGAGTATGAGTACTTACATTGTGCTGTTAAAATTCAAGTGTTAAAAAAGTTCCACCACATTAAGGTATTAAACTGATACCTTCCGACTATCAACTCTGTAAAGAATTTTGGTGGAAAGCGGATGTAGATAAATCATAAAGTTAAAAACATGGTCTATGGTTAGATAGTTAGACTACCTGTCTATCTAACCTATTCTATTTCGATTGTCTCTCTTGGATATTCCTTTTAATGAAATGATCTAATGCTGTGATGAAAATCGTGTTATCAATATTTATCGTCTACTATGATATTTTGATTGTGGATTTTTGAGAATCTTTTTCGACGGCTCAGGTGTGTATTACAGTCGCCACATTGGATTTTGTATACTCCTTGATTTTCAATAATAATGTCTTTTGGGGAATAATGGAATTGTTCGATTTTAGACGATCAAATGCACCATCAAATTTATCTGGCGATCTGAAAAGTTTCCAAAAACAGAATAATGACAAAAAATGTTGGTTATAGCAGAAATAAAATGTTTTATACTTTGAAATCAAAACGGCTTTTATATGTAATAAAGTATATTTAGACTTTTAATTAACATCAGCTATTTGATTATAAGCAGCATTTACGATTCCTGAGGTGTGTTTGTAATAACATTCCTAGATTACTTCTCTAAGATATAGTTGCAAACAAGATGAAATGGACGTTGAAGTTCAATAGAAAGAGAATAATAATATGGGTATAAATGACAATGAAAAGGACCATAGTATAAAAATAGATGATAATGAAATGGTCAAAAAGTGCACCACAAGCAACGGCAAGTGTAATCCGACTTGTAAAAACCACGAATGTTGAACATATTGAGGGTGACAAGCCACACAGTTTTTATTTTGTTTTTCTTGTGGAAAAAGTTCTTATAGAATTGTTTATATTAGTCGTTGAGCATCGTCGCGTTTCTTGAGGTTATCGGTATGTTTTTTATTTCGATAGTCTCTCTCGGATATTTTTTTGTGAAATGATCTAATACTGTGATGAAAGTCGTTTTGTCGAATTTAATTTATCGTCTCCTGTGGATTTTGAATGTTCGGCCAGAGATGAGATGAGAAAGGCAGATCTTATTTTAGAGATTCTGTCAGTTGTGTCTCGTATGTACACAAGAAATGTAATGTTTGAAAATTCTTGGGACGTCTCGGTATTTTAGGTGATAGATTTTTGTTTGAGTAAGTACGTGATTGTACCTGGAAAGAAACCATTTTGAACAAAAGCTGTCTTGACTATAGGTATAAATTGATCAATACAGTAGTAAGTAATATTTTTTTAAAACTTTGAAGACTATTTCCGGCTTAACTGTAAAGTTTTGGATATAGATAAGTTGAGTGAAATTATCATATTTTCCCAGAAATTTATGGTTAAGCCCTATTCCCACATTTACGGGACGCCATGAATAATTTATAAATAAATTTTAACTTTTTAATTTTAACAAGCACACAGTCTAACATACCAAAAGCCTTTCATCGGTTCTACACTGTATCCAATCGTGCGTTTCGCCGCTGTTCTTATACATTTATAATTCAAGAAGAATTATAATGACACTTTCGACTTTGGAACGGTTCCAAATTGCTATTTGGGCAATAATTGTAAGAATTTACGAGGTATCATTCAGATATAACTGCAAATGCACCTTACGTCCGAGTAAATATTTTTAGGCGCAGATTGGCACGTTCATAACACGTTACATTTCTTAAATGAATGCGATGCATCATTCGTTACTCTTGTATAAACGTATTTTATGGACGAGATAGTGCTTTTGCATAATCCAATAAATTCCATTCAATTACATTTGAACATAAACCACTCTATTATTTATTTGCAAGTGCGAATAATAATCTATAAATTGAAATTAATTTTTAAGTTCAAAACAATAAAATTACTAAATAAAGACAGAGTATAAACAATATTAAACAGCAATAAGTTTTGACATTAACAAGTCACTTGAAAAACTCAAAAAGACAGGCATGGTGTTTCCATTAGCTTGACTTTATAAATCATATAATTTTATTAAATTGCAAGTTTTGGCCTGTCAGAGCACTATTATGGGCATAAGTCTTATGAAAATATTTCAAGGTCTGGGAAACCTCAAGGCTCTATTTTCGGGCCCCTATTAATTGATCTCTATTTTCGTTTATATGTAATTGCTTAAATATGTTTCTTTTACTTGGATACGATCTTTAAAATCGTGAGATTTTAAAAACAAGCAAAATAATTATTTTAAAAAAAATGAACAAATTTTTATTTCATCAATCGCGTACTAAGTACTTTAATATACTTTGATATTTAATAGAAAATTTCAATTTTATACAGAATTGTAATTATTGTCCTTATTATATATAATAGGTATTTGATTATGATAAAATTAATTCTGTTTTTTTTTATTGCAGATTATTCGAGGATGATAGCACGTATATTAAGTGGGTACGTACGAGTGTACACGCATTTATTATAGTGTGATTACTCCATCCAAATGGTTGTGAACATTCCATTCTAGTGCCTCTCGTAAAAAAATGCTAAAAATACGTAATCGATCATGACATATAAAATAAATGTCAATAACCGGCGTCATAACCAACGATTAGCAACCAGAAGATAACGCTTTTTATATTTATCAGTTAATCCTGTGAGCATTACGAATTATCTAATTATGGGTATCCTCTAAGCAAACTAAATTGATTAGTTTTTAATTGCAAAAGCATTCACAATTATTATTTAAGAGGTTTGCGTTCAAGAAACTACAAAACTAATAAACTGTGTGTGAGTTGTTGATGTTAAAGTCAATAAAAACAAAAAACCTACCTTTGAAGCATGCAAATAAAAAATCTCTTTTCAACGTCCCTCAATTTCAGTTCATGAGGCCAATTTCCTCACTTTTGCATCATTCGTATCGTTTGAAACGTACGTTAACTGCTTATTAAATAATTTCCAATGATTTGCTTCTCTAATTCGTTTTCTTTGAGTTTTTTGTCCAGACCAAGGATTTTTCAACGCAAAATCACCATTCCTGATTTATCGATTGGAGCATTGTCACGATAAACTTCCACTAGCATTCAATACGCTTCAGATGTAATTTCCTTCCAAATAAATCAAATGCTGATTAAGTAATACAAAAATTAACATATTCAAAGTTTTTTCTATGAAACACAAAGCGATAGAACATGAATATTATTGACAGATCTCTAATCTCTCCAAAACCACCGAAATCAGATATCATTATCGTTTGATAATGCATGTTTATGCATTACACCTAAAACCAACCTAAAAAAACGGGATGAACCAATAATACTAAAAGTACAAACAGCGATTCTTTCTAGCACGGAATTTAATTTAGGCTCTCCGAATATATCGTTCTCGACATTGCAACGTTTTTACCAACTTGACTAGCCAAGTTTAAAGAACATTAACCACATTATCACGGAAAAGCGTATGCGCTGCTATATTTGTTGACCACCCTGTCAGCGACATGCCAAAGGTAAAAGAACTACCCCGTCAGCTGGAAATACAGCGGCAAGGTGAGTACAGGTATTCCCCAAATATCCTGCATTTACTGGCCGACCAAAAACGCACTTGGATCATAAGCAATACAACTATTACTGGGAGGCAGTAGTTGTTTTCTAACGCCAATCAAACAAAGGCGACGATAAGATCCTCTACGTTCCCACGACAGTCGTTTCCAGAGTTCGTGAAATGTACAATGAAACAATTTATTGAGGTAGGCAATTGCTACTTCTGAACCGCACTACATACAGGCGTAAATAACTACGTAACGATGAAGCGTGGAAGAAATCAAAAGAGATGCCCTGAAAGCGTGGACCCCATTACACCATTCGACCATATAGCAATGATTTTGATGGGCCATTATCGTTAAAAATACGACGAAGAGGTCAATCCTGGTTGGAATAAATTGAATATTGCAATTTTGCTGCTTGAAAGGACAATTAAGATACTTAAAAATTTAATATTTATGGTGTATTTTATGCTTATTTGCACAAGTATTTCTTAATACTAACACTTTATAAATATTACAAAACAGAAAATTCGTTAGTTTACCCTTAAGACCACCGTCTGCACTTTTACACATGGCAACACCATGGCATATCCCCTCTTCGAATTCCACGAAAAACTAAAACTAGCACAAAATATTACAGATCGCTGCCATTTTAAAAGATGACAAGGTATTGAAAATGCATTTATAAAAGGCGACAGTTAATTAAAGCCACATCGGACCAGATCAGCAGACGATGTAATTTCGACACAAATGAATTTCAAAGCCAAACATTGGTCATCACCGACCTATTTACTAAATAGATCAAAGCATTACTACTCGGTCAATCTCATACAAGTAACAGCCTCTAGTTGCTAAAGGAATAAGTTTTCTAACCCTTCGGGTTCTCGAAGTCAATAGTTAAAGCTAGGAAGTGAAGCTTTTTGTACCCCAATATACCACTCTTAGGTCAACCTGATCGAGCAAACGAGCATTTCCGACGTAGGAGATCTTTTACCACCCCTATGTTATGGAGGTGCTTGTTTAGTTTGCAGTACCCAGTAAGGGTACCCATTAGCAGCCGCAAACTGTTTCTTGGTAGTTCAATATATTTTCAGCTCAGCTTCGCTGTTGGTGGATGATTTTTATGGCGACCGCATACTTGTCAGTTTGTTACCATTCCTTTTTGTGAACCTCCAGGAAGTCCTTTCAGTATTTGGGAGATAGTAAGTGGTGCCAGTGGCAGAGAGTTACCCTCTCCAGGGTAGCCCTTCTAGCTAGCCTGTCGGCCCAGTCGTTCCTTTCATTGTTTGAATGTCCCATTATCACGGATATTGTAACTCTGTTGGTTGTGGCAAGTTGTTATAGAGCTTGCCTGCACTTCAGTATTATACTGCTGGCCACCCTTGGTCTCGATAGCGCAATCAAGCATAGTTTACTGCCAGTAAGAACCAAAGTGGATTCGTTCGAGACTGCCAGGACCAATAACTTTCAATTATCCCGAAAAGTTCCATCTACAACGATATTCAACAGAAACGGATTAGGCACCCGCCCTGTAGACAGCTACTGTTCTCAGCATGGCCCTAATCTATCCAGTGATGGTTGTGGGGACTGCATGCTTGTTTAGACCCCTATTCTAGAAAACTATGTCAAAGGCACCTTCGATGTTTATAAAGGCTCCTAGGGCTGACTGTTTGATAGCCAACTATTCTTCAAACCTACATACCACATGATTAAAGGCCGACTCAGTCGATTTCCCTTGATTGTAAGCGTATAGGCTCGGGTGCAGCTCGCTGTTCAAGCAACACTGTTACATGATATGATTATTACACAGCATCTCTAAGGTTTTTAGAGGAAAGACGTGAGGCTGATTGGTCTAAATGATTTGTCTGCGGTGTAATCAGTTTTTCCTGGTTTGGGAATAAAAAATCACTTTGGCTTCCCTCCATGGTCCCGGTACATACTGCATTGCAACACATGCCCGCAACAGTCCGCACAGTATCGGCAGTATCTGCACCAAGTCCTAAAGTAGTAGAGCAGAATACACACCATCCGGCCCTAGCGATTTAAAAGAAGAGACTGTTTGTATTGCCCATTTTATTTTGTTTTCGGTTACGATGTACATACTCATGTCCCAGTCCTCCGTTGTTGGGAAGTATTCTGGGTCATTTTGATGGTTCACGTTAGACATGATTTTGGAATCAGTAAAGTGTGACTCCTTTTTAATATGCCTATCTTTGCACTGCGAAACCCAGATAGTATTTTCTTAGTGCGGGCTGTTTCCGATGCCCTTACAAAAGGCTCTTTGATTCCTACCGATGGTCACCTTAAAGTCCCTATGTGGCCCAGTCCTCCTCAAGTCGAGAGTTCTTGACTTTGTTAAAGGCTTTCCAAAAATTTGACCTTTTTCGGTTAAGTTCGGAGCACCACCAAGGAGGTTTGGCAAATGTGCCAACCTTCATGGCATCATGAAGAGTCTATAAAGCTGGTCTGTAATTTGAGAGATAGCCTTTCCTATGTACAAGGTTCTGAAGATATCTGTATTCAGGTGTTTGGATAGGCAGCTATTAAACAGTACTAACGGGTGTCCAACAATTATTGCAGTCCCGGGTGGCGTTGGAATCAAAAACGTAGGTCGATTCTTACATGGCCAAATAAATGAACTGACATGTTAATTGTCAAACATAACCTAAATGTGCATTAAAAATGTCAGTTCATTTATTTGGCCATGTAAGAATCGACCTACGTTTTTTATTCCAACGCCACCCGGGACTGTAATAATTGTTGGACACCCGTTATATCCATTCTTCTTGGGTTTCGAGCCAGGATTCGTTTCATGGTCGTAACTCTTATATTGAAGCAGTTCTATCTGTGATCCAAGTAATACATGTCCTGGTGGATGCGCCAGTTCCCTATTTGCTTTTTCTCGCTGTTATATGGAAGGTAGGCAGATTAGAATCATGCCCTCCGCCCCCACCACACTGACCACTGCGAGGTCCGGTATGCTCAATTGTGGTAGGAACACACACTCCACATTCTTAGGTGTGTGGAACCCTTTCGCTTGTTTCCAGGGTTTCGTGTGGTTGTGTAGATGTTGGCACAAGTGCGCCACAACCATCTTGCAGTGTGTGAGGTTTACTTGTATGATATTGTATTTGCCCCCTCATGAGGGATTCATGTTTTAGCTTCTCCGGTTCCTCCTCGAGTTTGCCCAGGAGGTTACTTTTGTCAACAATGGCCCTCTGTACATATCGGTTGATAGCCTCCGTGTATGTTTTGGGCATTATGAAGGTGTCCCTGGGCCTCTTCCTGGGGTTAAGTCCAGGCGAATTCCCAAATTCATCCGACCTATTGCACTTTCTGTAGAGGGAGGGTCTACTTGGTCTTCCCTGGCAATGGGCATTGCTTACCGGAAGGCCGTTTGTTCAACTATTACCGTCACCCTCTGTGTTAGTTTTTTAATTTTGGTGCTGTTCATAGTAAAGAAGTTTTGTGGTTTTTTTCGGGTGTCCTTCCCTAGAAGGGTCGCCTTCACTATGGCTAACAGCCCCTTCTGCCCTGTAGTGTGTACTGCTTAGTCAGATCCATCACCTAAGTGCTTCCCAGCATGGGTGCTCCTGCTGGTATAGCACTTAGGATCATCTGAATACACAAGCCCCCCACCACCGCGGAGGAGTGAGTGGAGAAAAAAAAGAGGAAATGATGAAAGAAATGCAAAGGTGGCAACGACAATATCGAATACGACAACCAGAATAGTCCTGCGAAATTTACTAGAAAACATTACGTGATTACTTGTAATTATGCCATAAGTAATTCCAAAAACCTTCCAGAAATCGCTTTAAAATGTATAGCACCATTTAGAATTAACGAATATATGATAAATAAAGATATAAGACCAGCAACCAGACTCATTTGACGCCCGGTACGGCCAGTTGAAAGGGTATGAGATTTAATATCAGAGCCGTTGATTCGGGCCCCACATTGGGCGCCAATTATCGCTGACGATTATTACAATGTTTAACTTTTGAAAACCATTATTAAGTGGCTATTAAGTGGCCTCTATGAACAATGCCATTTCTAATACTTATTAAAGATTTAAACTTAAAATATTTTATAACTTGTAAGTATTAGAAATGGCACTGTTGATTTATTAACTAAATAATAATACTAATCGAGGAATCTAAGCGTTTTGATTCAAAAATTAATCACTTGAATTTTAAACAAATTTTCCTTTACATAATTAACCCATGATATATAATATTTTTTAAATTCAAATTTAAAGTAACATTCTTTATATTTTCTTGGATACAGATAATAATTTCAAGGTCTTGTCGTTTTGCTTTCAGAGTTACGTTTCTCAGTGAATCATACCTTTGAATGACGTCTGCAGTGATTAATTTTGGTTTTAAATAGAACCACCTTATCTGAATTAAGAATATTACAATAAATTTGTTCTCCAGAGGATTTTAAAACATTGCGCATAAGCGATAAGGTAATTTTGAAAACTTAGAACATAAGTTTGGAGTGGGTTGTACTTGCTTGAGATAGGAATACCAAAGTTTATAGAAAGATTAATTTTATATTAATTAGGGATCAGATATTGAATTGGAGTTGTATATTCCAGTTATGATTAACCGTTTTTCGATGAATTAAATTTTCACTCTTGTTAAAACAACATCAAGAGTGCAATTAACCTCTAATTAACAGTTTTTCACTTCAACGCAAAGTCGATCAAAATTAAAAATACATATATTTTTCGTTGTATAGTACAATTTTTGGTTATTTTGGTATATTTTACAAAATATTATATTTCAATTGATTACGATTTATAAATATGGTCAAGTCTAAACGTTTTTTTAAAATTTAATTAACCATTGGTAAAGCAGAAAAATAATAATTTTTCCAAAGGAAAAAAATATTATAATAATAAATAGAAGCTGATGAGATTATAATAAATTAAAATTGGTATTTATTAAATTATTTTGCAATTTTAAACAGAAATTATATGAATCTTAATAACTGTAAGATAAAGTTTCTTGATTGATATTTTTTGCATTTGTTACAACTTTAGGAATAATAACGTAATAAGCAGCGCGTAAATTTTATATAAATCTGATTTACCACAAAATAAAATTATAAATGAATGTGGAATCAGTCACGTTCACAAAAATTCAATTTATTATGCCTTGTTATAATAACATAATATATATACACATTTTTATTATGTTGTTTTTTCAATTTCCGTTCAACTTTTCGAAGAGTGCATTTCCGCATGAGCTGCCATCGAATAAAAGGAAGCAATGGAACAATGCAATTAAAAACGAATTCGATATCGTATTGCCTCTCTCGTCCACCGAGGGACGAGCGAATCAATTACAATGGGTAGCTATGACAACAATTACAGAAGTAATACTCACTGGGCAATACGACAGTGTAAACAGGATAATTAGCCTTCATTCTCGAATAAATTTATATTAATGTAAACTGTACATTATGGATGAATAAAATATTTTTTTATTTGCATAGAAATAATGTAATGAGATAAAATGATATAATTGATTTATTACGTGAATTTTTAATATGAATTTATCACAAAGAAATATCTAACATTTCGACTATATTAGATTAATTGTTATTTATATTAAAATAATATTTATTTTTTTGCCAAAATTGTATCTATAATAATTATTAGGTATATATTTATTTATTCCAAACAAGAAATGGTTGATTGAAAATAATGGAAAATAATTAAAATTGGTCTCACATACTAAAAATTTGTTTTTCTTGTTTCATTCATATATTTATTGAATTACTAATTGGATTTTGTCACAATAATCAATAGTTCATTCTTTATAATTAATTACAATTTTACAAAATTATATTAAGAATGAATCCAGAAGTAAATGATAATATATCTATTTTCTATAGATCAACATTTGTTGAATTTTTATATCTCTGCAAAATATATGTAAGTAAATATATTTATACACGTATCAATCAAATGATTGGTATAGGATTTGCGAGATTTCTTGGTAATAGCTTTTAAGGTAATAAAAATTGCATGTTTGTCAAATATTGAAGAAATTGACTAGAATATTGATTTATTGTGTAAGCTCAAATTTTCCGTGCGACATAACATGGAATCAATTACAATCTTAATAAATTTACCATTTACCGCGGTTCCAACATTCCCAGCCGACGTAAAAATCCCACACGCATACTAAATCAATTCATTAACTCTGCTGCAAAGTAGTGATGGGCAAGATCGATCAAAAAAGATCGACTGCTCGATACTTGCAAGTGATCGAGCCGCTCGATCTTTCTCGATCGGCTCGATCTTTTCGATCGGCTCGATCTTTTCGATCGGATCGATCTTTTCGAGCGGCTCGATCTTTTCGATCGGATCGAGCGGCTCGATCGTTTCGATCGGATCGAGCAGCTCGATCGTTTCGATCGGATCGATCTTTTCGAGCGGCTCGATCGTTACGATCGGATCGATCTTTCCGATCGTCTCGATCTTTCTGATCGGCTCGATCTTTTTGATCGGCTCGATCATTTCAAACCACTTGACGGCTCGATCTTTTTGGAGTGGATCGGCCTAGGAAAGATCGATAATTGAATCACACTATTTCTTTAAGTTATTCTCTTTTATGCAGCCTTTATTAGGCCATAAGAGCGAGCAACGGTTAATCTTTCACGATAATGAAAATAAATATTTGAAAATTATTCCAGATGTATCATAATTTTCATAGTTACTTATCTTAAAAGATAATCTTACTGATTCTAATTTTTAATTTAATATGATTAAAAAATACTTTTTATTATTATTAATTTAAGTACTGTCAAGTAATAAACTATTTAATAGACAACTGTTACTCGTATTTAAATTAAACAAATTAGTAATTATTTAATTTAAAGAACAAAATAGTACTTCTCATCAAAGTGGTCACTTAAAAATATAACTGGACAGTAGAGGTGAGATAAATAATTACTTTTCAATAACGGTTATACTAAGAAGTAACTAGTTATTTTTAACGTTATTTAATAATGGTCACTAAATAGTATTCATTTTTAATAAAGATTTATGTTGATTCATTTTATAATAGCTATTTATTTACTAAATATACTTATAATTTAACAAAACGAAATACAGTATGTAATATTAAATAAAACACTAGTTTGGCACTTTTTTCACTCGGTTTATTTTATAGCTAAATGTACATTTCGGTCACAAAGTGACCATTTTCAATAGCAAACTGAAAATTGCTATTGAAAATGGTCACTTTGTGACCGAAATGTACATTTAGCTATAAAATAAACCAAGTGAAAAAAGTGCCAAACTAGTGTTTTATTTAATATAAATATTTTCACGTACGCATAAAACTCACCGACAGTATGTAATATGTAGAAAATAACAAATTCAATAAGTTATTTCTTCTAGTAATTAATGTAATAAAAGCCGTCTTCTTAATTCTTTCGTAATTCATTTTCGTTGAGTGAGTGTAAATTGATGAATCTGTCGACGTCCACATTTTTGCGGCCTTGTCGATTTCTTTGTATTTTTAAGATGTATTTAACGTTCAGCATTATTTACTTAACTTTATAAGATATTGATTTGAAATTATTCCAGAATAGTTACTCATCTTAAAAGTTAATTTTACAGTATCTAAAATAATTATTTTTAAGTAATGCCAATAATGGCGATAAAACGATTTAATCTAGTAAACAATAACAGGCCACAGAATTTGTATCATATATTCGAAGGGGATGATTTTTTTTCGGGTTGATTTTCAAGGGATGGTTTTTCGGAGGGGTGATTTTTGAAAGGAGTTGTGATTTTACAGATACGTTTCACAACCTAGTTTTCTAAGGGAATGATTTTCCATGACGGATTTTTGTTTTTAATTTCCCCACCAGGGTGATTTTTGTTAGTAGTGATGATTAGAATTATTATATAATTATTGCTCTCAATCACCGTTAGTAATTTTGTAACGTTATACAACCACGAGGGTAAGGTGATTTTCCAAGAATTATTTTACAAGGAGCTGTTTTTCGAAGAGAAGATTTTTTAGAGGGGTTGTAATTTTTCAGATACGTTTCATGACGTAGTTTTATTTTCTTATTTTTTTTAGTGATTTTCTGATCAACTGAATTCCCTCGATCTGTTTGATCGGCTCGATCTTCCTGATCGGCTCGATCTCTTCGATCCGCTCGATCTTTTCGAGCGGCTCGATCTTTTCGATCGGATCGATCTTTTCGATCGGATCGAGCGGCTCGATCTTTTCGAGCGGCTCGATCTTTTCGAGCGGCTCGATCTTTTCGATCGGATCGAGCGGCTCGATCGTTTCGATCGGATCGATCTTTTCGAGCGGCTCGATCTTTTCGATCGGATCGATCTTTCCGAGCGGCTCGATCTTTTCGATCGAGCGGCTCGATACTTCAACTGATCGATCATTGATTGATCGATCCTTCAGATGATCGATCTTGCCCATCACTACTGCAAAGACTAACAATGAGATATATTTAAAGTTACAGCATAAGATCGATAGTCCAGGTTAATTAAAACAAGGCCGTATAATATAGCAATGTTTTAAGAAAGAAAAAAAATACTTATTTGATCTAGTTTAATTAAATTGATTTAACAAGATCTTAATCTTTACAGTTTTGGAGTATTGAAAAAAAGGTTACGAAATAAACGCATGCGTTTGATTGAAATTAAAATATTATAAAGGTATTAAAATCAATTTTGAATTTATATACATCAATTAACTACAAGCTCGAATTTTTTTTTTTGCTGTCCTATTTGTGCTTGTAACTAACAAATCAAGTTTATTTTTTACAACTTAAATTAATCATTAGAACATTATGTGGTAAATGGTGAATGTATTAAGAATTATGTGAATTTGATTAACGTCACAACGTCTGTCAATTGCAAGTTTCGTTTTTGTTATGGCGATCTATCAACATCTCTATAAATACGGCCAAGGTTAATTGAGTCCTTATTGCAACTTCTTAGAGCATTTATCTCACCCGTCAATTGCATAATTGCCGCGTAAACGCAAATTAATCACAATTTCCTTTTCAAATATACATTGTGCACACCGAAATTAGCCCTGTTTGTAAACATTAAAATTTAATGCTTACTAAACATTGCATTGTATATAATATAATTGATATATAATAACATAGAGAGCTTCAATTCAAAACCCTTTCATCCTATAATGTAAGATTTAAATATTAATTATGTCAAAAATAAACATCTTTATTCACAGATGGAAATAAATTATAATACATGTTGTGTATAAAATAAAATAAAATTAATTCTGATATAGTTGTCTTCTTCTGTTTCATGGCTATCGACCGGTGGTCTTTCAGCCCGTTCTCGTTCGTCAGTGAATGTCGTTGTCAGTCTTATGAATCAAGATGAAATGAATTGATAAATGGTGGTGCTGGGGTGTTTGGATTTTGGGGGTATATTAGGATTACGAGGGATACAGAGATGATTTAGGACGTCACGAATGTGGGAATTAGTGGCAAATTTGGCTGCTAGGTGTACGAGTCGTTGTTCTATTGGGATTACGTGTGTTTTTTTCGAATAGTAGGGTGTTAGAAGGATTGTAGAGGGGATTTTCAGGATGCCTAATTTTTGTTAATATTCTAAGGGCTGATCGTTCACCCACTTGGAGATTTAAAGTAGGGGGGGCGAGGTATAAGGAATAGGATAGCTGCATAATCAAGTAAGGACCGACAAATAATTTTATATATATATATATATGCGTATCACTGTTTTGATAGAAATGCCTCTATTATGATAGGTAAGAGTTCTGAAGTGTCGAGCCCTATTCTTGATTTTCAGCTTAAGATTCATTGTGTGGGTCTTGAAAGTAAATTTGGGGTATAGCGATATTCCTAGTTTTTACATTATTTGTAGTAAAAATTGCTGTATAAAATTTGATGCACTCGACATCGACTGCTGAGGTTATTAGCCTCTATTCTCCTTTTTAACATATAATAATATTAATGCTATATTAAGCAAAAGCACCGACAAAATATAATTACTTAAATCATACGCTATATTTCCTTTTAGCTTAGGTGATACACGTTCACTTGTGTAAGCTCTACATTCCTCTATTGTATACTTCACCGTCAGAGCGACCTCCTGTCACCTATCTAGTTTAATTGGTGACTTTCATGCTATCACAAAGAGATTTACAGTTTTTAGCTTATCGAGGTTCCCTCATATCCTTTATTAATCTCTATTAACCAACCTGACACCTGCCAGACGAGTAGATGTGTCTGCGATGGCACCCAGATGAAGACAACATCTTTGCCCGAGAGGTGTAGATTGTAGTGAGGAGATAGATTCTGTACGAGTGGATTATTATTTTGGCTATCACATATGAAGAGGAATGTACTACCGGCAGGATATATGGAAAAAAGATTATCTGGTATCCATGAGTGAGGAGTAGAATCAAAGGCTGTTCTTAATCCAGTGCTAGTTTTAAATCAATTCGTTTATATATTTTTGATATGTCTCTGCTCTGTTTAAAGATTTAAAATTTGTGTTTCGGGTTACTAGTTACAAATTGTATTGTATCACCAGACAAACAATTTCGTTGATTGTAAAGCCCTGTGGTATACCATTTTCTTATACATAGAGATAGAAGAGTGAATCTCCTACACGCACTTGAAAACTACGGTGCGACTGAAATGATTGAATGAATAAAGGCAGAAAGCCTTTCATTCCTCATCGATGCAACTTCCTGAGAATCCTATAATGCCATTAGCATAAGCTTTATCGAAAAACACAGCGACTACGTATTTTTTTCTAGAGGCATTTTGGAATAGTGGAATGACGTTTTCTAAATCCAGACTGGTAAGGTACGATTAATTTTCGTGACACGAGAATCCAACCAGTCGGCAATTAGCCATTTTCTAAAAAAACTTTACTCAAGCAACATGTCAATGAAACTAGGCGAAAAAAGCGAGATTCGGATCTTTCCTGATTTAAGAAACGGCGCAATGATAGTGTTGATTTGATGTTAGTGGTTTGTGCATGAACGGCGAGATTAGTCAATTAAAAAACTCTTGTTGTTTCAACACTTTTACTTTTTTTCTGAATGGACACTTACAACTTATTTATACATGTATTCTCTGTTATTACTACAGTTAGACTCCCTTGCAGATCGTTTAGGCCGCCTTGGTAGCCTCGGCCACTCTCTCATATTCTAAAGTGCGAGGGTTCAGAAGCAGGTAGACGGCGCTTAAACAGATAGCTTCTCTCCATATTGCTGGATATTCCTCTTTCAGAAGCATGTTATCTTTTCATGTAGATGTTAAATGCTGTAACATTTTATAAGGAATGTTATCCGGTCCAGGAGAGGTGTTATTACTACTACTAAGTGCCTTCTCAATTATTCCATTTTGATTGAAGTTATTAGTAAGATCCGAATCTGTGAGACTTCTAGCTCGCCTTTCCTACGCATAAATACAGATAAATAGTTGTGCTGAAGAAATACCGTGCTAGTGCATCTGCTTCGTGAGATGGCGCAGTAATTACTTCGTCATTATAAGAAAGGCTTATGGCAGACAACAGCGTTTGTCTCTGTATACCATGTACTTTTCTCCAGACTTCTGTGATTAACGTATCACATGACATTGAGTTTACGTAGTTATTTCATGATTCCTTTTTAGACTGCAAGATTTTGTGGCAGACGACCACCCGCCTCTGTTTAAACATGATGAGATTTTCTTGCGTAAGACATCTTTCATAAACATTAAAAGCTCGTTTCTTCTCTGCGATAACTCGACTAAACTCTACGTTCCACATCGGAATAGAGGGTTGTTTAGTCGAGCCTGAGGCACATGGTATATACTTTTCTATTGCTCGAGTAATGCTGAGATTGCCAAGTAAAAAAGTGGATCCAATATCATTAAAATTATCAGGTAACGTGACATCTGAAACTTATCCCACACTGATGGATCCAGGCACCAGCGATATACAGCCCTTGGAATATTTATTGAAATAATGATAGGGAAGTGATCACTTTCGTAAAGGTTATCAAGAACCTATCAATTAAAACGTGTGGCTAGAGTGGGATATTATCAAATCGATAAAGTGCATCGGTAGTCAATTAGAAGTAAAAGCCAGTGGGGATGTTATTAAACACGCTACGGTCTGACCTGCCCTTGATGTAATTTCTTCGAAAATGGTCCCTTCTCTAAAAAATATAATCACTCCTTCTATAGCCCGCCGACAAGTTGGGACATCTTTCCTGTGAATTCTATAATCTAATGCAGAATTGTGTTTTCTGTAGACAAATGTATACCGGACTATAACGAGGATGATCTTCAGTTCTGCATACCTTGATATGCAACCATTGCAGTTCCACTGAACCATTTGTTCCAACTCTTTAAACCTAATAAATGGATTTGGAGAAAGACACAAGATACGAACGATTACCCTCCGTACCCTATCAAAACTCCGGCATTCTCTAAATCCTTATCATAATCCTTCCAACCAACTCCACTATGATACAACCCTAGTTATCCCCATTCAAGAACGCCTTCGATTCCTATCAGAAAAATTCTACAAAAATCCTTTCAACTTCCATATATTATCCCTTTACTGTCATCCTAGAAACCCAAGTATAAATCCTAAATTTAAAAATCCCAATTCAACCATATTCGATTTCATATCATCATTTCGTAATGCGTAAAAGGCATTAACGACTGACTGGACAAAACAAGGCAGAAAGACCTCTGGTCGATAGCCTTTTGACAGATTAACTCACTAACACCTCATTCATTATTCACTATGTTTTTGTAAATATTGTAAAATTTGTCAATAAATATATGTATCTATCTATCTATAACGATTAAACAGAAGAAATTTACAATGACTAGGAAAACAAATTAAAAGGTCTTCAGTTTCCGAACTTTGCCCTTCGGTCAGATATTGCTTTTCACTCTAACTCAGAGAGTGAATTTTTCCGCTTAGTGCAGGTATTGATCCCTCGTCCAAGGGTACTTTAACATTACTTAAAAACTCTTTAACGCGGTAACATCAATTTCCTTCTTCGGTTAAGAGTAAGAAATTGAAAGTCCATATGCGGAAGTTCCTTGTAAAATGTTAGTTGGTTTTGCAGTTACAACTGCAGCGAAATTTGGCTTCTTTTAATTTGCTTGTTTATTTATTTAATTATCTTTAATCTCCTTTACAACAGAAGCATAGGCGGAGTTCACAATCACAAATTATATTTTTCAGATGAATTAATTTACACTTAACCCGTAGTGAAACATTTTTGTTAATTAGTTTATTAATTAGCAATCTAATTATGTTTTTCTGCTCAAACCCTTCCTGTGACATGTTTTTATTTTGTTATCCCAGTTTTAGCAGATATTTTTGTTTAAGTTATAACTAATATATATTTATATATATCCCCTACACTCTAGTATATTCAATATCTTTTTCGCTGCTTTCTTGATGAAACCCTTTTTTCAAATTGATTAATTTACTTCGACCAACAATATAGCCGTGAGTTCCGAGATAATGTTGTTGCTTATGCCTACAATACTATTGCTACTGAGTGTTCTGGGAATAAAGATCTCTTTTTGGCCTCAAAATAAGTTATATTTTCTCTTGTTCTAAACTCCTGTATTAATTGTTCAAGCATTAAAGGACTATCTTATTTCGATGAGGTATGTCTAATCGTTTAATAGCGGAAGCAGCGTTACACGCTAGGGAAATACTGTCTGGCCTCAATGTGGTAAAACGCAACACTAATTTTCTTTTGTAAGATAGTTGTGTTGAAAGTTAACACAATTGATGGAGTGTTAACCTGTTGTTTATCACGTTTCGTCTTAATTCTTCTAACTTCAATAACATTTTGTGATTTTAAATTATCCAAAATTTCTTCAACGCTATACATAACAAGGGCAAAGACGGTAAATTATCTCTTTGGAATAACTTTTAACTTCTACATCAAAAACTAGAAATTTGTCCATTGTAAGCAGATTTTTCCAACAACTTGCTGAATATATTTTGATATGGCTAAACGGATTGACCTTCGAGGCGAGGGTGCCAATGCATCCTTATTAAGGGTTTGGAGACTCTGGGTGCCCCAAAACGCTGCTTAATTTTTTTACTCTCCTCTAAAAAAAAATATTAGACGTTCCTATGAGAATTCCACCAGTAGGGCAGAAATAAAAGTCGTAGGCAGTGCCCCTATACCATAAAAAGGCTAAATGCAACCAGAGGTCTCCAGGTATTCGAAAGACACCGTTCGAGACCAACTTACGTGTGGCCATCCATCCCTCGGCACGGTGCGATTGACACTTTGGATTATGGATTTTTTAACGAGGTTTACTCCTCTAGATCAGGCATGTTCTACAGAAACAGGATCACCCCTTATACGAGGGTAGATTGAAAAGTTTTCGAAATGGGCAAAAGATGGTGCGCGTATCGTAAAATTGTTATGATGGTTATTAAGGCTAACCTATTTTAGGTAAGTTGTCAAATTTTCAGACACGTGCGTCATTCCGTTTTTGTTTACTAGGATATCTTGTGAAGCAAGTCAGGCACTTTTGCAAAAATGGATAAAAACGAATTTCGTGCAGTCATCAACATTTCTGGATGGATGGGAAAAAGGCGACGGAGATACGAGATATTTTGCAGAAAGTTCATGGCACATCCACACCTTCATTTTCGACTATTAGTTTCTGGGTGAGCAAGTTCAAACGTGACCGTACGAGCACCAAGGATGAACCACGCAGTGGACGTCCAAAAACGGCCACAAATGAAAATGGTCGACAAAGTCCATGATCTCGTGTTAGCCGATCGACGAGTGAAGTTGCGCGAAATAGTAGAGACCACGGGCATCTCATATGAACGTGTGCAAAATATCGTGCACGAACATTTGGGCATGAGGAAGCTGTCGGCGCGATGAGTGCCGCGTTTGCTGACTATGGACAACAAGCGAAATCGTGTGACCACTTCGAAAGAGTGTTTGGCCTTGTTAAAGCGTAATCCAACGGATTTTTTTCGACGATTCGTGACCGTGGACGAAACATGGATCCACCACTACACACCAGAAACCAAGCAGCAGTCGAAACAGTGGATTTCTCCAGGCGAATCTGCTCCGAAGAAGGCAAAGACTGTCTTATCGGCTGGAAAGGTCATGGCCACCGTTTTTTGGGATTCGCAAGGTATGATACACATCGACTTTTTGCAGAAGGGAAGAACTATCACGGGACAATACTACAGCGATTTATTGATTCTATTCAATATTGAAGGAGAAACGGCCTCATTTGCAGCGGAAAAAAGTGCTCTTCCACCACGACAACGCGCCGGCCCATTCATCCCGAATCGCCAATGCTAAATTGGTTGAATTGGGCTACGAGGTGGTGCCGCATCCCCCGTACACTCCAGATCTGGCCCCGTGCGACCCATCCATCCAGAAATGTTTGATGACTGCACGAAATTCGTTTTTATCCATTTTTGCAAAAGTGCCTGACTTGCTTCACAAGATATCCTAGTAAACAAAAACGGAACGACGCACGTGTCTGAAAATTTGACAGCTTACCTAAAATAGGTTAGCCTTGACAACCATCATAACAATTTCACGATTCGCGCGCCATTTCTTGCCCATTCCAGAAACTTTTCAATCTACCAATGGTACTCATGCCGATCTTGGTAGCGGATAAGTTAGTTAACACCTATAAGACTGGTTCCCTCCTGTGGACAAAACTACTCGATGATTATTTATTTTATAACTTATTGAGGTTTATTTCGACAAATAAAATAATAAATATATCAAGTCACTGGTAACAAATCACTTAAATGTTTATTCTATGAAACATCGCTTTAATATATTTTTATGTACTTATTGCAAACTACTTTTAATTTTTAATTTACCAATTTGTATTTAATTTCAGATCTTCGGATTTTTGCGGCGGTGAAGAATTTGTGTGGGACAACGAATCAACCTTCAATCAGACAGAATTTCAAGATTCCACCGAAGAAATCCGATGGATAGCGTATCAAATCGTAGCCCCAATAACTGTGGGAATTGGCATTTTAGGCAACATCCTGAATCTACTAGTATTAATAACCAAGCCGTTCATCAAAGGAGGAACTAGAGTGTACCTAACAGCATTAGCCATATCCGACCTTACTGTAATGCTAACAGTTATACCAATGGTCATCAGGTGGAATCGTTCACAGTGGAAAACCTACGAAACCGCTTATTATCATGCCCATATCGAATTATTTTTAAACAACATGTTCATAGCAGGGAGTATATTCATAGTGGTTTGCTTAACCATAGAACGATATTTCTCAGTGTGCCAACCAACAATGTTCCGCAGTGTGCACACTATTAGAATAGCAAAAATGGCCATAATGGGATGTTACGCAACAGCTTTAGTAGTATCGGCACCCCTGACTGTGCTCAAAATCGTTTGTATAAAAGTAGATCAGGAATGGGATTTTCAAGAAAACAACGCCATAACTGATACAGTTTACTGGACGATTTATTTATGGTGTTCAGAATTTATTGTCAGAATCGGGCCTTGTATAGTACTGGCAGTTCTCAATGTACTAATTATCAGAAAATTTAGAAAAATAACGGCAAAACGCAAGATCTTCAGGGAGGCATTAATAAAAACCCGGAATCGGGAACTATTTGACACAGCAAATAACACAAAACTGAAGAAAGCGTTAAGAAATAAAAAATATCAAGAGGAGAAACGTTTAATGGTTTTATTAAGATCGATAGTGGTATTGTTTTTTATAACAATGACACCTTCGGCTATATTATCGTTGTTATATTCGGAGTTGAAAGAACCAGCATTCGGTTTTCAAGTATTCAGAGCAGCGGCGAATAATTTAGAGTTGGCAAATTTTGCTCTTAACTTTTACGTCTACTTTTTTTGCAGTAAAGAGTTTCGGGGAGCGCTTATGCAGTTGTTCACAGGATGCGATTTTTGTAAAAAAGTTGCCGTTGAGTCTAGTGGTGATCTTAAAACTGTTAGTGTTTGTAATGCGCTGAAAGTTATTAAATTGAGTAACACGCACACATCGGAGATGAATTCGACTGGCGAAAAATTTTCGCTAGAATATTCTGGATGACAGGAACATACTAAGGTAGAAGATGAAGTGATGCTGTAGGTGTAAATATTCTACCATTATGGAAAGCGAGGTGCCAAACTGGATAAACCTATGGATCTGTGTTATAGTGAGTTATCGAAAAATACAATTCGGTGTATAAAATACTCAATATCCTAATAGTTAGTTTGATGTACAAATTATTTATTAATAAATATACAGTCTGAATAAATTAATAAGTATATGTATATATGAAATAAATCAAAATGATATAATTATTACTGCTTATTTTCCCCAATATATTATGTTATTTAAATTAGGAAAATATACAAATTGTTTTTATACTGTAGGCTTCTATTCTACTTCAAATTATACAAACAAAGTAATATCGAAAATCGGCAATGTTTCAATTCTAACTGGAATTGATTCATTCTCGTGGCGGCCTTCCAACTGGAAGGACGCACGTAATTACGACATAGCTGCACTGATGAGCTGTGATACAGCGAAACACGTGTCTGCAGATTGTCTTACATAACATTTTTCGAGACGCGGTTAAGAAACGATAACACCACAAAATTGTTACATAGTGCTAAATATAATTTTAAACATGTAACGACAGCTAACAGTTATATCATTCAATGCCTGGCGGTGCTTTAGTACGGGGAGTAGTTGTTTTAACTGTTAGCTGGAGTTTTTACATTATTATGTAAAACATTAGTGCAGTAATGCTCATAGAGATTTATTACTCTCAATATTAATTATTATCATTAACAACTGCACGAAATATTTTAATATTTCATTTGTATAAAAGTAATAGTGTTTAATTTAATATTTTTATTTAAAAATGTAAAAACATACATTTGGAATCAAGCACTAGTTACGTTGGACGATAAATGAAATTCAAACTAAAATTGTAGTTTGAAACTAACCATGTAGTAGTTGAAACCAGTCACTAATAATAAAAACCGTGTGATAACAACAAAGTTAATTTCATTTATCATCCTGTTTTTCAAAAATGTATCACAAAATAATGGCTTCAAGCATCAATTATTCCAACTACGTTGTTTTGATGTGTGCATATGTATTATTTAAAAAAGTATTTCATGTCTAGCTGTTTCTTAAATTTAAATTCATTTACAAAATCTTTTCCTTTTCCTTTTTAACAATCATTTAACCAGATAACAAAATAAATATGAGATGAAAGCTAAAAATAGTAGTAACACGATACACAATTCAATGTTTTATTCTTGTGCAATGAAAACATCCATTTAATTAAGTAACATGAATGATTTATCAGACTGTGGATAAAATCTAAGGTTTCATCCCCCACAATGGCAAACCAATTAATATAAAGTGTATTAAACTTGTATTGAAAAAAATAACTACTTCTTTTCTTAAATAAGTTTACAAATTATTTGTGTTTTTCTTAAAAAAACCTTTTTTGATTTATATTTTTTTTTAAATATCACATGAAGAACTGAAATTAACTTTTATGCTAAATATTCTGCCAGTAATAACGGTTTATAATATGCGCGAAAAATTCCGACGTGTTTACATTATATGATTTATTCCGTTAATGAAAACAAGTTTAAAATAAAATCTGCTTACTGTATAATTGAAGATACATCAATATTTAAAAGATGATAAAACTGTCTTATTAATGGTTATTAGAAAATACTCGTCACATTATTTAAATTAATAAGCTTATTATACACACACGCACACAATAACTTACCTCTAAACGTCCAAATCAAGTGTTTCTAGATTTATAAATATATTTAAATATTTAGGATAAAAAGTAACATTCTATAACATTATTTATTGAATTTAGAAATTTTATGATATCTCAATTAATGAATATTAAATACCTAAAAATAACAAAAAAAGATATAGATATACAAGAATTACAAAATTGGCCATATTGCATATTTATTTTAAATTAGGTATACAGTAAAACAGCCTGTTGTATATATGATACTATAATATATAATACAATCAATATTGATATAACTTATCTATACATATTAAATTAAATTAAACAAAAAAACAAATATTAGAAGAAAATATGATGAGCTGCTCATTGTACTAGCGCAAACTATGAAAAAATAGCTATTACACAAAAAAAGTAAATATAACCTTACACATAGTTATTACACACAAAAATTAATATATATTATGTATATATACCCAGCTAAAATATGATTATATAAATATAATTAAAATAAAATCAGCGACGAATTAACGAGAGGAAAAATTAAATAAACAGCATTTTTTATGAACAGCTATATATTAACTCCTAATATTTAAAGACAGCAATATTGTGTTTGGCAGAAGCATAAATGCAAGTCTTATTATAGCATTCTTATAGAATCTCTATTTTTCTTTTTGTTTCATTATTATTCAAACGCTCAATATGAGCAAATATTTGGAACGACTAAGCCTGATCAATCAGAAACAAGTCAGGTGCTGGATACAAAAAAAAAAACGTTCGTACTTTTCTCAGGTTTAGTCGTTCCGAATAAAAGGAAGAGCAATAAATACATTGTATTTCAACGGGGCACAAAGTGTAATTCATTTAATTATAAAGCTTGCTGCAAAAAGAATATATATATATATACATATATTATATATATATATATATATATATATATATATATATATATATATAATCTGTGTGTGTGGTTTAAGAAAAATTCAAACAAAATTATAATTTCTATCTGCTACGGGCAGACTTAATCTTTACAGCTTTACAAAATATAATTTTAATTATAATGATAAAATGGACAAGTATATTGACTATCATTTAGAACGAACTCAAGCATCCAGACTTTATCTTAACCTTTTGAGCGTAATATCACACGGGAGGTCCTCTAACATTCCCACCAGTATACAAAATTTACTTACTTTCTTTTTAAAATACAAGCCTAATTTGCAATTTTTTATTTTTCACGGAAGAATCATGTAACTTGTGAATGTCTCGTAATAGTTTAACCCTAATTTATTATCAATAATTGTGATGTGATGGTATAACAACTTCTAGAATTAAAAGCCCCCTTGTAACTATTATAAACGTTGAAATAACATTAAAAATCACGTTTGCTAATCACATTTTTTATGGAAATTTTCCTGTTGACGTATTGTTTATATAATGAATTTATAAAGTTCAGTTGTTTATAGTAATAGACTGTTTAATTAGTTTTGATTTAGCAAAGTTTTTAGAACAAAAATTAGCAATGTTATAATTAGTAAGAATAGAAAACTATTGTGAAATCTAAAATCTATTATTTTTGACTTAAATTTATAAATTAATTAGGCTTGTAAGCCTATTTTTTCATTACTTAGTTGGAGTAGTAACTTATTTATGAACATATCCATTATAATTTAAACACACAACAGGAAAAATCCAAAATATTTAATTACACAGATCAGAAAAACAGAAGAGAAAATTTAAATCACCAATTTGTTCATATAATTGAAATCCCTTTTTCAAACACTTGTATTTTAAAAAGTACAAACACCCGACAAACAAATTTCATTTTCTAGTTTTGGTAAAAAACTATGTATCTACAATTTGTTTTTATATTTTAGTTCTCTTGTTTCTCATTTTCATTTTAGTTTCACTTTATAATTTAGCTATGTACAATTTCACCTACACACAAATATCTTGGGTATGTGTAAGAAAAAAGGTTGCAATTTTTTTTACACATTAATAATTTTCATAACGAGTAAATAAATTTTTATTCTTATCTATATTTTCTTTTCAAAGTAACTGAACATATACATTCATATAGGCCTAATATTATGTTTCCTTTTTAAAATGCCACTATACCTTGCGAGGACCATGGTAAAACACATTTTAATTGAGGTTACTTTTAGATATGCATTTCAAGTGAATTTTATTTACTGTTTCTTAAATATTTATTTTACGTATATATGATTGACAAAATAAGTTAGAATATATTAATGGTAAATAATTTTAATGACCAGGATTTATTTATATTTACACTATAATAAACAGAACATTCACAAAATGAATAGTAAAAAGATAAACTTTCTTAAGGATAATTTAAATGCTTTAGCATAATATCTATACGTCTAACTTGCCAATACTATTTCAACTCTAAGACAATTATTTAAAATAATAATTAATTGGGTGTTCTATAAAGGTTGCCTTTTCTTATGCATAATATACAGATATAATAAAGTCTACCATTCAATTCAGACTATAAAATAGATTTAAATTATCTTTAAAAAGCCTTTTATAAAAATAAATTCTTTTATAATAACTTATGTTCGATGTTTAGTGAATTTAACATGTTAATTTAACATTTACTGCTCCAAAACACATAAAGTGATACTAAATTTAAAGAAAGGTTAGGTTAGTTTTTCCAAATGTAATATAATGATGATCATTACTTTACATTTTGAAAATTTGTTTTTAAGTATAGGTTAATTTTTTTAGTCCATATCTCACATACCTAGTATGAAAACTGGGACTGCAATGTATGTGCTAATAGATTACTCAGATTCTACTAAAGGTAGTTGTAAGATACAGTTTCAATTTAAAAAGTTGACTTATAAGACGACAGTGATATGAAAACTAGAAACAATTGGCAGAAGTAGAATCTGTTTGTATAATTGTGTCAAGAAAATATTTTTGGAGCAGTTTCGAAAAAAGTGCACGATTTGAAATCATTTAGGTCTTACAAATACATAGTTATATCATCTTTATTCTAAAAGTAAATCAAATTAATTAATGAAAAATTATTTGGAATGAAATTAAATCACAATTTTGTGTCTGAAGTACAAAAAAATATTTTTGAATTATATCTACATTAAATAACTACATCATTTAAACTTACTTGGATTTTGAATTAATAATTTAATAAAATGGGTCTTTAACAAATATACAAACCATGCTATGTTTTTTTAAAAAACTTTTATTATTATTCAAACAATTTTAAAATGCGTCTTTCACAGACTTCTTGTAAACTGTATGCAGTCTTTTCGTACCCTCAACAATAAAAATAACGAAAGGTATAGCGTACACTCCTCGGAAAAAAGAAAACATTACCTTAATTATTACAAATTTATCTCTCTTTTAATTCAGATAATAGACGACATGTATTTCTCCGTTAGAGGTTACCTCTCGACCAACACAACTTGGATGGTAAAACCGTAAAAGTCAAATACATTTGGTCCTGTCCTTAAATTTCTTGTTTCTACTAATACCTAATATGCCTACATTTTTAAAATTACATCAGTCTCAAAGGGGCAAACAATATAATACATTTGCGACACGAGTATTGTTTTCACTTAACGGAAGCTTAAACGGAAACGGAAATAAACGAAATTTCTCTGTTTTGAGTGTGCGGTCATTTTTTTATATAGCGCTTAAGCACAAACTAGCCAACTTGAAGGAATTAACATTATTCGGTTTTATAATACATTTTTAAATTCAATTTTTTTAACTAGGGTCTATTTAGGTAATAAAAATAATAAAAACAATTTAATTTAAAAAGAATACAGGTATATTTGATATATATTTAAAAAAAAATTGTTTATAGGACCTCAATTGTTTTCCAAATATACTAATACACTTATTATAGATATAAGAAAAAATAACAAAATTCAAAGGAAAAAGTAATTTTTATGGTCAAAACTTAAAAACATTGGATTTCAGTGGATAATTTTAAATATTCAAATCCACATTATCGGAAAGCTGCTACTGCAAAATATAGCCTCTACCAGTAGATGGTGTACATTAAATGTTTTTAAATAAATTCCATTCCGAATTATAATTTGAAAAAATTGTTTTCATTTTAGTGTTGTAAATAATTTATTATTGCATTTGGTTTTGTGAATTACATATTTTTATAATTAATCAAGGGCTACCTCTGCTGGTAAATACTATAGTATTTTTATTCTCATAAAAAATATCTAATATATTAACCTTTTTATTAAATAATCATTTTTATATTGTAATATCTGTATTCTTTTTAAATTAAGCGGTAATTTCATATTGAATTTATGATATTAAGTAAATTTTGGTTATAAAAATTCTGTACTTGATGGGAGTTTTAAGTTAAGTGCTTAAAAATGACCGTACTTGATATATCGTCGGTGAGGCTCGCAGAATAAATAAAAAATAATATATATGAAACCACAACAACGATGCCGTTGACGATAGAAGTAATGATAATAATAATAATTACAGATCACATACATAACATGATACCTATAAGATATAATATATATATAAATAAAAACAGTCCAGTGTCATTGAAGCTCTGATCACAGATAAACATATGGTCACATGACTAGCACATCTAATCTATCAATGTCCAGCATTTTTTCTTTTCATTTTTTTATTATACAGTCTTCGATCCTAAAAGTCTATATATATCAGAGAATTACTCGGGTCTTAGGGCAATTCGGGGGCTAGATTTCAACGTTTTCAGTTTTGGTTTTAAGAACACTTATTCGATTCAGCATATGAACTCATAATAATGTAAACAAATTCTAAATCAAAACGACTTATTATAATGAAATGAAGTTGTTGTGAATAAAGAAACTTAAATGCAAAAAATTCTGTGTATTTAGTTTATTTAATAGTTCCATGAAACCACTTCCTTGAGAAATAAAATATTATGTAATAAAACTAGTCATTGTATTCATTTGCTACTAACTACATCAATTTTATTATTTTTGAAATTAAATTGATTACCATACTTTTTTATGAAAAATAAATAAAATAATAACTTATTGTGACAGAACTTAACTTAAGCCAGATAATAATATAAATATTTTATTACTTTCAATGAAATTAATTTCTATTTTTATTACTGATATCTGTACTTCTATGTATATTATTTTTATTAATAAAACTATATGAAGTGGCTTTTAAAATACATTTTTTTTTAAATATAAGAAACATTTACAATTACTTTGTAATCCTAGATAATTTAGTTAAATTTAAAATATGTATATTTGGTTTGAAAAGTAAATAAGATTTTTAATTCAATTTCAAACTATAATTCTTAGATTAGCTGATATTTTCATGTAATTTATTATTTTATTTATTTGTAATGAGAATTTTAGTAGAAAATTCCAACCAAAATGAAAATAATAATTTTCAGTACCAATTCAAATTTGAATCTCATTAACTTTACTATCAAAAAACATATTTTTTTTCTTTGAGAAAAACAAGAATAAAATTTTCTTTTAATTTTATAATCAATTTAATTTAAATAATGATTAATAAATTACCTATTATTTATTTTTTTATTAGTCGTCTTTGGTATTGAATTCATTCACACATTAAATCAGTAAACAAAAATAATTATAAAAGTAGTAAAACGTGAAATCTAACCAACGGACAACACTCTTTTGACTAATTCATCATGACTACTAGAGGTTAAATCTGAACACTAATAACAATACTATTTTTTTAATATATAAATATATACAATATGAATAATATATAATTTTCAACTTACTAAATTTGAACATAACTAACGAATCCAATCGACCTAAAAAGCTTTTTTTTAATTAATACGTAGGAATCAGTCGTATTTTTTTTTTAAATTACAAACTAATTTTAACTATATCAGCCAAAGGCGATTTTCTCCGGGTCAAAACTCCTTAACTATCAATAGTAGTAGTAGTAGTAGTAATACACTCAATCGAGGTAAAAACAATTGCAATTTATTTGTATACGTGAATGTGTGTGTATGTGTAGTAAATTTAATTTACCTCAATTAGTTCTTGCAAGCTGTGTGAACCTTAATTTAATTTAATTAATTATCATTATATATAAATCTAGTTTATTTTTATCACTCTCATTTAATCAACAATTCTTTTGTTTCATTTTTATAAATATATATGTATGTATGTAAAGGAACGGTTCAGATTTAACCTGTAAAAATAGTTCAGGAGACACTGTCTGCGATTAACTTAATATTAAATGGGAGGCGCGGGGCGGGACATGGGGTATTATTATTATAATAAAAAAAGGAATAAGTGGCAGTATCTACTAACTAGTGGAGTGCATGGGCACTTGCGTGGGGGTTGAGGTGACCGCCGTCGCCAGCGCAGAGGGCGTCGTCGTCATCTGGCACAGCTGTGGTGGCGCCGCCGTCGTCGTCGACATTGGAAGTTGCGAAAAATTGTGTATCGGACTGCTCTGCCCCGAGCTGCGGTGTATCGCGTCTTCTATTACACTCGCCACTTTCTCTTGGTCGAGCTGGAAAAAAGTATTTATCATGTTGATCCCGGTTTAAAATTAAATAGATAATTTAAAGATTTTATCAGCAAAATGTCATCAAATATTTATATTATGTATATGTAAAGGGTACAGGGTACATACATAATAAAGTAATACAATAGAAGAATATCTGGAAGTAAAATATGGTATAGAGTTGAAAAGCCTGACACTTAGTAACTTACATACCAAATAAAACACAAAAATACAGTTAATATTTACAAGTAATATTTTATTGATTGAATGAATCATTGTATGTAATGGTCATAGACAGAAAGAATCTATTTGGAATATATAAAATATTCTACTAGCTGAAAAGTATATATAATTTGAAGCCCTGAACAACTTCATCCCTATGTCTACAAAAGGTGCTGGTACTTAACCCATTCGAGACCAATTGCACACCGTGTGTGCAATGCATTTCCGAGCCAAAAAGACCGGCTGCACACCATGTGTGCAATGATCTTGAATTGCAATTATCAGCCATTATGGAAGAATCTGCCGTTAGAACAAGGCTGGTTTATAACAAAAATTATCCTAGAAGTCTGTAAAAATAAAATTTGATGTTGGTTTCAACTGAGAAAAGGAAGAAAGGGAAACAATTGTGAAGTAATAAAAAAGAAACTTTTGAAAAATGAAGTAATTTCTCGCTACAAAAATAATATCATAATGGGTAAATTTAAAGATAAAAGAGACGTTTTATTCATTTCAAGTGAATATAAAGCAACTTTATTTGAATATGAAAATAAAAGGAAAACAATAAATTCATTCAACTTGTACAAAATGTATTCACCATCAACAGCAAAATTTAATTTTTATCAATATCGCCTGGAGATTTTAGGTAAATTAATTGAAAATCCCTGAGACCATCCATTAACCACACCAGAACCAGAGGATCATTTTCCTGAAATTCTGCCAAGAGCTACCTGCACATACGGTGTGCAATCATCTTATTTTTACAATGGGAGTTACAAAGCGACGGATTTCTATTGCTAACATGTTTTTTTATCAATAATGTCCAATATAAAGCAAAAAAAAATTTTGGATTCTGGGGATGGTCTCCGAAAAAATGCGCCGTCTCGAATGGGTTAAGATGATTGTTATTGTAAAGTTCTTGAATTCATTCTCATTGATAAAATAGCCAATTAATCATTTCATTAACGATAATATAAATTAACAATTAGGATCAAATGGTTCTACTTGTTTCATGATTTATAAAACGAAGTGATTCTAATTGTTAAATTACCGTATGGTTAAATTATGTTTCACCAAATGACGGATCAGAAAAAAGTTCGTAGTCTAATCATGCAATTGTTTTAAAGTTAAAAATATGAACAGTATGAAATCTTTGAATAGTTCAATATTGTAATTGTACTCCAATTTTAATACATAATAAAATAATTTTGATTCAGGATTTAAACATAATTTTCCGGGTACTTATGTTTATTTACATTGTAAATATTATATAAGTTGATATCAAGTTCTTTGAGATTTTAGAAATTATGTGTTTACAATCATATTGCAGATTTTAATATGAGTGAATATGATGAGTAAGGATTTATGAAATCACTTTAAATTTTGTTTGATTTGTTTGTCATTAATACTACAGTCACAATTTTTTAATATAAAGTGGTAAAACAAATTTTATAAAGTGTTTACCCAAATCCCTAAACATATACCATTAAGTGTTTGTTATTATGGCAACATTTAAGGATGTGATGAAGTCCATCTTGATGTATTTACATTAATAACTTATAATCAACAATAGCAGTTAAAATAAATCCATTATTATTAATTTTAGTAATACATACCTCATTTATAAAACCATAATGAACAAGATCCTGTGCAAGTGTCATAGGCGTATCAGCTCGGGACAGTATTGTTGTTAGTTCCCTATTCATCTTATCATCCATCCTGAGTACTATCGATAACTGCAAAACACATTGAAAATATAACTTGTGAAATGAATATCCAGCGATTTGTTTCTCGAATCTGGTTTCCTGTTCTACTCTTACCGTCACTTCCTCATTTTCTTCCTTGGTTTTTAAATCTGCAGGTTTAACATGGCAAATCATATTTACAATTTTCCTGTTCTCGACGTCGGTCGGCTCGGGTGTCACTGACTTCTCCGATTCGGCCATCTCCGGTGATATTGCCCGAGATCTAGGCGGTGGTGGGTGTTTCGCACCGAACGCCGTCAGTGGATAAATGCCATTTCTGCAACGAAATATTAATAATATATACAAATAATAATCTGGAAATTCTGAATTAATATTAGCGATATCAAAATAATTATTTTTAAAAGCATTTGTTCAAAATTAGGAATCCAAGAAATTATGTGGCTATTAAAAAATACTATTGGTAGAATTAGTCACATTTTTTTAGAACCATTGAGAAGTTGAAACGTTATTGAAGTGTCATGTCAGGTTTATTCAGAACCCCATTACGTACAATGCAGCAATATCAAGTGTATAAACTATTGTCTATTACTATTGCAATTACAATTAAACATGCAATATAAGTTGGATATTTGAATTTTGTGATGTATATATGAATTAAGTAAAATTTTATTTTGGAATGATAGTAGTTGTATGAATAAGACATCTCTTCTTAGAATGTTTATTTGTAAGTTAATATATGCAAAATTATTAAAACCTAATTTCTAGACATCAATTCTGTTTTAATTTTAATTATAAAATAAGATCTTAATTTATCCAATTAGATTATAAAAATTTAAGATTTCCACAAAATCGACTCTAACTTACTTGACATCTTCCACAAACTTCTCAAGCTTCTCGGAGACTGGAACGTCAGCCATTTTCATCTGGAAAACCGGCTTGTCCTTAAAGTGAATCTCAGCTATGACCACTTCCGGCCCGTACACTCTCTGCATCAATACATCTGTTATCGTCTCAGATATATTCGCTGTAAATACAAACGGAATTACAACACAATCACACACCCACCGACAGGACACCGAAAGGTAATACTTATCCATCGAGATCACCAAAGCAGGAAAAGTAAGTCCGTTCATTAAATGTATCTTGTGATCGGTTTAAGAGTTAATCAAAGATTCTCACCAGCACTTTTAACTAGGTAGTGTGCAGCTAGGAGCTTCAAGGTGTGCACTTCGAAGAGCAGTGGGTGAAAGAGCAACTCCCGTGCAGTAGGCCTCAGTGCTGGATTTTTGTTCAGACACGTCCTGATAAAGTCCTTCTGTTGTGTGTCTTCTAAGGAGTCTATGGTTCGATTGATATTTTCGTCAGTGACGATATTTCCGGAATCGCCGTTTCCTTGTATTTCGAGGGCCGCCATCTCCAGGGCACACATTCCGAACGAATATATGTCGATGGCAGGACCCATTATAGCTGAGCGACAAGATAACCGCAATTAATTCACCATTCAGAGGTTTCGTGGCTTAACCCAATCTAACACTTATCTACTACAGTGTTTTTCAAACAATTGTATTAAAATATTTTAGAATAAGATGACCTAATGATTTTTAATCACTAATTATAAAATTCAAAATTACGAAATACGAATAAATTCGTAAGTTTTATATTTTTATACAAAACATGAAAAGTTAAAAGCATAATTTTATTATTTCATGAATGATTTTCTCATTTACCTCGTGGTGAAACATAATTTTATTTCTGGCTTTAAAATATGGTTTTATATTGTCAGACAATTGGTAATTTTTTAAGTTTATTCATTATAATAATTTTGTGTTATCAACAATCAATAAATATAATTGATTTATTATTCTTTGTTGTTGATCTGTGTGAATTGAAATGTTATTCACATAACTTTTAGTTGCAAAGATTTAAACATAATACTTTGGAGGGTTTTACAGTTTATAATGAACATTATTAAAAAAAGCAAGAAAAATGGGTTAGCGGATGCAACTTAGAGCTAGTTATTTTTCGAATGCAATATTTGAAAAACTGGATTAAAATCAATCATAAAGTTCCAAGATTTATGATGATTTGGATCACTGAGAATATAGTGATAGGTAATAAATAGTAAAAGATTCTTGAAAGATTCAGGTCTAGTAATTAACTGGTGGAAACGATATTCAATAGTATTGCCAATCAATTGAAAAGTAACAAAATAACATAATCAATTTATTCATTGAAAATAAATTATTTTAAAAAAAATACTTGGGTTAATGTACATTAATAAATAAATGTAATAAAATCATATAATAGAACAGCTTATAGGTATAAATATAAATAAATTTGTTAAATCTAGATAATTTATCTAGAATCTATAAGTAGTTAAGATAAAAAAAAACAGAATCTTATGGTCATCTTATTAAAATATTTCTACATTTACGTCGATACTATTTGAAAAACACAAACCTACACTACTCACTGGACGGGTATCAGCCCACGAATATTTAAGTACTTACTGCCGTATTCTGGTGCAACAAAATGCATATTTTTGATGTTTTCCTGACAGGTTTTAACATGATGATGGATCGAATCAGGTGCAACTATAGGAAAAACGAAAAAAGAACGCACGTTATAAATTTTAATCAACCACTGTGTCTAACACAAGCCAATCGTGATCAGTTTCAAGTAGAAAGACTGTCGAACAGACCTCGACAGATAATTTCGATTGAAACCATGCAAGCGCAAGGTAAAAACAAAAACATTTGGTTATTCAGCAATTCTGTCGAAAAATGTTAAAGTTCAAGCAAGAAATCATCTTGTTTTACAGAATATCCATCCTGGCCCATTTTATATGAGGATAAAACTAAGAGCAAACGCCAGTGCGTTTTTAATTACTCCCCACGTCTTTCCACACCGCGCCTAGAATTAACTTGACCATCAGAAAAAGACGACGAGTGTTTATAAACGTGTGGAGTGTTTTATCAACATTAAATGTTCCAAGGTGGATTAACAAGAAGTGTTCTATTTCGACCTTTGTCTGCCCAGATCAGAAGCTTTCCAGAATGCTACGCTTTAACGCACGTTTGTTTTCTGTTGTTGAATGTAAATAATAAAAATATTTATATAAACAAATAAACGTACGTTAATCCGAGAATTTAGGAAGTCTGAAGTGCGCGTAACAGTCTCCTTCGAAAAACTGAAACAGGATTAGCGCAAAAAATCAGCGAAAAATATGAGAAAAAAAACCACCAATTCGTTTTATCTACAGGGATAATAAATATATAAAGAGATAGTACACGGACATTGATTTTATCAATTGGTAAAATAAATGTCAGGGTCGATTTTTGTTGTTTTTTTGTTTTTGTTTGTTTGTTTTTTACCTGATCCGATTTTGATGAGTCCATTGTGTTGAATAAATATGGTATCACAGGTCAGATTTCCGTGGATGATCGGCGGTGAACAGGAATGCAAATAACTGGAAAGAAAACACACTGCAGATCATAGTACTGACTCAGGCTGGCCAACTTGCTGCAAAGGTATTTTTTCGTTTTCTCTTGCGGTAACTGATTGTGAAGCCTTTTTTTCAAACTACTTAATTGCAATTTTCAGACGAAAGTTTATCTTAAAAGTTAACCTATCACATACTATCAAATGATACAGCAAATATAATAATATTACAACTATATCTGTTCTTTCTTCTGTAATAGCGCTTTGTTAATATCATCAAAGTTTTCCAATTCAAATACAATATTGTAAGTTCACTTAATTAATGACAAGTTTGTTCATCTCTTAGTGTAACTTATAGACCTTATAGACTTATAAACAGATGTATATTAATATTTCACTCTTATTGCATATGTTAGGTAAAATACTTTAACTAGTTTGATTCAAATGGTAACGTGAATATTTTGATTAATCAATAAAGCATTAAACACTGTTTTTGACGCTTTTATTTTATATTAGATATATTTTTCAGACTTATATAATATGAAACAATTGGAATAGATATTTTGAATAATTGTTTCCCTGTCAACAACAGCCATGGGCAGGTTTTGATCTATTTTGGATGTCATTAGTGTAGTGCAAGTTGAAGGCATGAAAATGGAGTTTTATTTTGGAGTTTTAACTTTCCAGGTATGCATAAAGCAAGATAAGGTGTCATTTATTGTCTAGTGCAATATTTTAGACAATCGATGGCATCTTATTAGTAAGATTTTGCTTAAAAGTTCTTTGTGTTTTAAACATAGGCATGAGAATAAAGGCTTTTAGTGATTTATTAATTCATACTAATTTAAATTAAAGCTGCCAAAATGACAGATTTGTGTTTAAAATATCTAACAAAAGGGATAAAATGCAGCATGTTTGCTTATAAATAATTCAAGAAAACTCCGAAAATGTGTATCACCTGTCTACAGAAGGACGTGGGTTTGAGTGGAAGACCATTAATAATGAGTGAACTCCTCTTATAACTCGTACATCCTTATTATTTATTTGTATAATTTATATGAAATTTATGTATATCATTTATTATTTATAAATTTTGTAAGTAGGAGAAGTGAAGAGCGAAGACTTATTGTCTCCGCCTAATCACTAGTTAGTAATAAAATTAAAAGATATCAATGTGATTAGTTAGTAATAGAAGAATTATTGCAACATTTGATGGGATACATGCTAATACATGATAAAGCATTTTCTTTCGTAGTAATTAATCATACAAAATAGAATACTATTTTTGAAATGAGATAAATAAGTACAAATGTGTCATTACTCAACCTGAAAAAAAATACAGCTTTCCAGGTTTATAAAAACATTTTTATCAGGATGAGAAGTTATATTCAAGACTATTTCAAGAGACTGTTCTGGGTCAATAAAAATAAAAAATAAAAAGCAAGGCTACATTGATGCACTGGAAGTTGAACATCATTAAGTATACAATTTGATAATTGTTTTTAATATTGTCATATAACTTTTAAAGAGATGTGCTTATTTAAAATTGTCTTCAGTGATTTGATTGGAATTAAAATACCTTTTAAATTATAGCAGAAAACACATTTCGATTTTGAATTGTTTTTAATATTTTTGCCTATAGCTATTCCTATTACTTCCATTCGAACTGTCTAATTGGACTTAAATAGCTCTTGAATTATTGCAAAACCCAGTTTTTGACTTTCAATTGCTTTCACTTTCATACCTTTCAAACAAATGATCATCGGTGTTAAAAAATGTCTACAGGATTTAAAGCAAAATACGTTCTTCAATTTTTGTTTCTAACATTTTCGCCCATAACTCCTGAAAAAAAATGACTGAATCCAAGAATTGTCTTCGGCAATTTGATTAGTAGTAGTTGCTATAACTTCCAAACAAATTTTCCAATTGAAAAACCATTTTCAGAAACTTCATCAGGGTGTAAATATCTTTAAAGTTATAATAATTTTTTTTTGATTTTCAATTCTATTTAATATTTTTGGCTATAACTTTCAAACAAACGACCTAATTGAAAAATATTTTCAGAAATTGAATCATGACTTGAACGCTTTCGAATTATAGCAAGAAACGGTTTTAAAAATATATTCGACTATAACTTTCAAACCGATGATTGGATTTTGGAATTATCTTCAATAATTTGATCATGATAATTTTTATGTACATAAATAATATTCGATGACACTTTCAAATTATTTTATTGCACCATTTAAAAGGTCGTCTGGTATTATTTACAAATATAAAAATGATTAAGAAAATGAAGTCGACCTCTACGATTAATTAAATTTTGAATTTGTTTTTTGCTTGGTCACTCTAAAAAAAGATCGGAGCATTACTGAAGTCAAAATTTAGTTTTAACCTTGAAAATGATCCGTAAATCATTATTATCAAAGTTAAAACTCAGTTTTGATCTTGATAACAATCCGTAAGGACTGAAACACACGTCAATTATCTGAAAGTAATGAAATGGAGCATAAGTGTATTACTTCTCTCAATTTGAAAATTTGGTTCCACCAAGAAAGTAGCAGAACCAGTATCTTCAATACATATTTGCTATAACTACTCCTAACTAACCTATTGTTATTATTAATGCATTATTTAAGTCACAAAATAATCTGACTATGTTTTTTGGTTAGAGAATCTGTTGCTTAAATATTTACCTTATTATGTTTCGCAAAGAGATAATCTCTGTTATATCAACATTAAAAGAATTGTAAGCAAAATCCTTATAAAATTTGACCTTGCATAAAGGATTATATTATTCTGTATAATAGTTAAAGTCAATCATTAAATAAAAAGAAAAACAAAATAGATATATTGATTCTAAAAACAGTATACAGAAAAATGTGTATTTCGCCTCTTATTTCTTGAATCAAATATATAGTGTATATTTACAAGGAGTTTCCTATTTATCTATTTGAGACGTCTAACATATAAGTAGAATTGTTTGGATTATATAATCATCCTTGAACCAAAGGAACAAATCCTACTGAAAAAACTTTAATATTATATAATTATAACTTCGTCGTCACATTTTCTAGATAGTATACAGGGTGTTCCAGAAAAGTTTTTATGAAAATTACTCTTGGGTCCAATTATTCATAAAAGTTTAAGTTGATGACTTTTTAAACTCTAAGACAAACTTTCGTTTTCAAACTTTTTGATATATGAAATTGAATAAATTCACAATCAGCACAAGTGAAAAGTAGAAAGCAGATTAATCATAAAACTTCATTTGTCCACCCATCTTTTCAGTAATCCACTTACCTTTGTGACGTTGCTGTGAACACAGGGTTACTGTACAATCGGATACAAGATCAACATCTACATGATTATTACTTTCGCACACGCACGCCATTCACTTACAAAAAAAAAACCTAATCATGTAGATGCATGACATTCATTTGTAGTTCTTTGGTGCGACTTAAGACTAGATACTTATATAAATATAAAATGGCACTTACTAAATATATAAAAGTGAGATAGAGAAATATATAAGAAAAATATAGTGCGTAGAGGGAGGGGAATTCGATTTTGCAAGATGTCGAGTGATGCAAGATTAAAGTCCGCCGCCCTCTCGCGGTGTATACAAAATAACAATGGCGAATCGGAACTTGGTCATAATCTATCATCATAATAGAGCTTTCCGTATATAATAATAATAAAATGAAAAAAATACGAGAGATGCGTGTGCGTGGACACGGTCGGTTTAGAAATTGGCGAAGCGGTAATTACCTTAAAGCTGATAATATTTGTGTGCACCATCTGCGCCAGGCGAGGAGGGGCAGCCGCTTCACGTTGCGCTTAGTGCGTTTCAGGAACTGTTTCAGGGAACCAGAGGACATGTATTCCGTTATGAATATCACCTGAAATTAAATTTATTTGTACTATCTATTAATTAACAATATAAATTACTTATTTATTAGGCTATTTATCACCAATGTAATTTATAACAATTTCCAATTGGTTTTTAATTTGACGATCTTAATTAGTAAGTATGTTGGATACTTGAAACCATAACTTTGTGATACATCTTGAATCAGGAACTTTATCAGACGATAAATAAAACTGTACTTTGTTATCACACTATAGTCACTGAAGAAATTCCATGAGTGATATTAACAAGTTTACAGAAATAGATGTGAATTATGTTCATTTCAAATGTTTTGGGGAAACACATCAGCATTTTTTAACGTTTTGAACGTTCCTCAACTATTCTTGGTGTATTGTAAGTTGTTTATCTAATCTATTTTTGTAAATCTATTCTCTTGCACCTTAACATGTGCAACTTTTCTTCAATTATGTAGTGAATTTTTGATCTACTTTAAGCAGATTGTTTTATTTTTTTACACCAAAATCACTGAAAAACTTTTCAAAATAAAAGAAATTTTTTTATTTGACAGAAATTCATTCAAAATAGTGTTGTTTTGGTTGTTGTGTTTTTTGTAACACATAAATTCCTTTTGTACAATATCTATTGTGGTATTAGATAAACATTTCGTATTTTGAATTAATGTTATTGTACATAATGTGAAATATATCTAACGAAATTTATATCAATCGTGTATTTTCATGTTAATATAATATTTGAATAGTACTCACCCTTGGCTTATCGTTGTGTGTATCGGTCCAGTATCTGTGGAATTTAACGATGTTTGGATGTTCTAGCTGAGTCAGGTTTTCGAAAACGAGCCGAATTTTTTCCTCTTGTGCTTTGAAATTTTTTCGTTCGGAGAATTGAACCTCGTTCCACACCACCTCCACGCCCTCTTCAGTGTCCATTGCCAGATAAGCGCAGTCGATTCCAGGAACATCCCTCTGTTCAACCTACAACAAAAAGACATTTGAATTTTTGTAAATACCTCTTCATTAAACATTAGAGATGAAATATTATCCATATTTGTCCTTTACATTCTTGTAGAAAATTAACTATTCGTATTATTCAATATCTGTCGTGGTATTAGGCAAGTTAGTAGTTGTTTCAATAAATCAATACACAGTCTGTCTCAGATATGATAAGATTGGTTCCTTCAAAAGCGCAGTAACATCTATGATTGAATGTTCTACCCTTTGCCTACGTAACCTCAAGTTTATGCGAATTCGGTTGATATTTCACACTGGTTTAAAGTTAAATTTAAAATCATTTTGGTACGTCGATCTAAAAACCAATATGGAACAAATAGCGAATATTAATGTTTCAAATCGGGTAAAAGTGATGAAAAAACATACAAAACGATAAAAAATGTATAAGGGGTTTAATTAATAGGTTTTCCATTGATTTAGTGATGTTGTGAGGACCTTGAAGTCAATGGCCTAAATTGCCAAAAGCCACTCACAATGAAGAAAAAATCGAGGATGTCTAAAAAATTCTTCGAAGCGACCGCTGTGTATCTCGAGACTCATGAAAAGGAATTTGGAATACTAAAAACCATAGTCTACAAAAAATTTAACTAAAGATTTGGACAAAAGTTTGTGCGCACGCCGTGCCACACACTCCGATAGATGACAAAAAAATAGAGTTCAGTATTGCGAAAACATGTTAAAAATGTACCGAAGGAATCACGTCAGCTTTTGTTGCTGATGATAAAACGTGGTGTTTCTAATATGAGTCAAAAATGCATCAGAGTGCGACAGGGAAGTAACCAGAACAACCAAAAAGACAATATTGACTGTTTTCTTTGATTTAACGGCAATTATTCACTGTGAATTCGTTGCAGAAGGTTAGATGGCGAACGCAGAATATTATAGATGGGCATGATTTGACGACTTCGACTAAAATATTGATTGTCAAGCTATTGGAATTGGTTGCATAATAATGCAACATTTTACAAAGTTATCATGTTACGTGAATTCTTAATCACAACAGCATCATTGTAATCGATCATCAATTGCATTCACCTGATTTGGCGCCGCGCGACTTCTGGCTATTTCCCAAACTGAAATTGGCCATGAAGGGAAATCGTTTCGATACCATCCCGGTCATCAAAAAGACTCTGACCACAAAACTAAAAGCCATTTCAGCAGGTGAGACTTAAATATGTTTTCAAAAAAATGTTAAACCTTTTCAAAAGGAAATTATTTTTAATAAATACGGAAAAATAATACAAATCGTTTATGTATTTTGTTTAGACCTATCTTATTGAATCTGGAACAGACTGTGTAAGTTATTTGATTTTGTAAATTTACATGTTCCGTATTTTTACATTCTTAGTGTTCAATTTATTAGTCATTGTCCAAGTAACTATATATCTAAAAATAATCAATTATATGGTACACTGATGTACGTAATTATTTCACCTCGGCCAACTTACTCCCAATAAAAACATTGTTGTTTTATTATTTATTATTATTTGTTATTATTGATTGATTTATTTAATTTATTTAAATTAAGGTGGTAAACAATTTAATTACCATCATTATACAACGGTAAATTAATTCCGTCTACGTCTAAGAGAAACAAAGGTATGAAAGGATAACAGCGAGGAATGCGAAACAGTTTCCAAGTTCGAAAGTGCATCAATGGGAATTAACACGTTGTAATTTTGAAGTCCATTTAGCCGTTCCAATTTTCTATTCTAAAATACGACGGTTGCAATTAAGTTTTAGAAAGCAATCTGACGGAACGCAAAATCAATAGAGTGTATCGTATATACAGCATACAGCACTTCTCATGTCCACTTTTAATAAATGCACAAACGAGGCACTTTTATAAATTCCTCGAAATTGGGAACGTTTACCTCGAACAAAACTACACATAATGCACAATAATTAATTAATGCATTTTCAATATTCCTTAACGGCGGCGGCGCTAATTAAAAAAAAAGGTCGTTAGGAATATCTTACATATACATTTGTGTGTATGTGTGTGTAATTACATTTAATTTTTCGAAATGATAGGTATAATAATTTAATTAATTAAATTGCATGCGTTTTAATCAATTAGTTGCAGCTGTTAGCTGGATCGAATGTGACTTTCGATTTTATAAAATTTATATTAGAAATGGTTTTGTAAATTGTTTTTAAATGGACAATAACGAATTTTAATAATAATTAGGTTTATTTAAAAATTTATAATAATTTAAAATTTGTTGCAAAATATTTAACTATTAAAAGATAGCAATTGAAAAATTTGAAAGAAAAAGAACAAAAATAAACATATTTTTTGGTAATAATGGGTTGCGCCGCCCCTATGAGTTACACAACACTCTCCTACTCGTCGTGGCATCGATTCTAAGAGGTTGCCGATAATCTCTTGAGGTATTTATAATTCGCTATGAGGAGCTTGCATCATCTGCTTATGATACAGTAAATTCTTTACTCTTCTCCCCATAATGTCGCATACATGCTTAATGGGCGAAAAATAAGGAGATCGTCATGACATTATCCTCCGCAAATCCCCTAGAAACTCTTGCAAATGGACACAGTATTGTCTTGCTGGAAAAGAAGGATCAGAATTATATGAGGTTCTATCACCTCATCCATATTAATACCCAACGAGACCTACTTCTATAAGTTATAGCACCCCATACTATAATCCCTACAGTTTGATGCACAGGCCTCTTAACAGAAAATTTTATGTTGCAACGTTTCCTACGTCTTCGTCTGACCCTCAGAACAGCCATCATGCATCCCCCAAATACAGTCGGGATTCATTGCTAAACACTACCCTAGGTGGTTCCAGTGTAGTCGCATCCTATAAAACTCCAGATGTTGCTGAAGGTGTTGAGTCGTTAGTTGTAACCCAAAATGTAGCCAAAAGTTCTGATTTTATGGTAACCGTTTTAAGGGTCACTGAATAACCTTCTTTATATAATCATAGATTGGCAATTATGCTAGTACTGGAGAATCGGACTGTTATTATCTTAAGTCAAAGATGGCAGTATTGAACCCTTATTTCTAATCGAAAAACCACCTTCGCGCAAATTGACGTTACTCTAGACATAATACATATACACTTAAAAAAAAAAACAAATACAAAAAAGAAAAGACCAAATACAATTTCATAAAAATACACCTGTTGAAATTGTTAGAAAAAGACCTGTCAAATAAGTTATTACCACTTGATCCATTTAATAAAACCTTAATAAACTGCTATATTTTAATAGCTGAACGTTGTACTAAATGTTATATCTCGTATATACATAGTTTTTCATTTGTTCTTTTGATTTTCTCATCTTTTTATTAGTTGGTAATGCATTATACAGGGTGTTAATACTAAGTCGTTACACCCGAAAATGGCAGTTAGAACTCGTTAAAACAAACAACTTTTCTTAGTTTCAATTTGTGATTTGGTGCTCCGGTTCGAAGTTATTAGAGTCCTTTTGTTTTTCTAAAAATCGCTATAGCTCCCTTATTTGAAGGACTATTAAAAAAAAACAAAAAGTTTCAAAAGTAGCTTGAGGCTCTCTAAAAAATTTGTATTTACAATTAATTTTTATAGTTTCAAATAACAAAATGGCGACTGATCAAAAATTTAAAAACAAAATATTTTAATAACCACTCCATCGATTTTTAAAAGTAAAATATTTATTAAATCTTTATATTATCTACCACAAAATTTGTCCTAAACATTTTTTTCAATTTATCCAAAAAAAAAGTCTTTATTCGGTTACTTGAATTACATATGAGTATTACGAAAAAATAAAACATTTAAAACGAAGAAGCTTGCTGCCACTGAACAATGAAACAAAAAAAGATTAGATTTGACAAGATTTGTGTGCATAATTTGTATGTAAAAATGCACTAATATCAAAACGATGAACTTGTTGACATGCTTTTGTTTTTTGGGGAGGCAAGGCGTAATGCTCGAAAAGCTCGACGAATTTATCAGAGAAGATACCCAAATCGTCACCAACTAAGTAGGCAGCTTTTCAGAAAAATTTGTAGACGTTTGTCAGAGACTGGTTATTTTTACCCAAAAATTGGTGGGAATTCCAACAGATTACATCGAACCCCTGCATTCGAAGAGGCTGTATTTGATATTGTTGAAGATGACCCATCAACGAGCATAATGGTAATAGCTAATAGACTACATGCAAATCATGTGTCAGTTTGTCAAGTTCTAAAGGAGCAGGGTCTTTATCGATTTTCTAGACAAAAAGTGCAAGCTTTGGGACCTGACGACCTCCAGCCAAGACTGTTGTTGGCTTCTTCGACGATGTAATCTTCAAAGAAATTTTGAAAACATTATTCTGTTTACTGATGAAGCCTGTTCACGAGAAATGGTGTATTTAATTCTAAAAATAATCACGTATGGCCTGACGAGAATTCCCAACGCAACATTTATTCGTGCACATCAACAACGTCATTAAAATATGTCTTATAAAAGACTGAAATATGCTTTATTCAAGCATAAAAATTAGACATAGATACTGCAGAAGGTATTCTAAGGAGTATTGATGGTGTACAATTATGGGTTTGAGTGGAAGAACCGCTTGAATGGTGAAAATTATTTCACTTTCTTAGATACTGTGCTTCTAGAGCTTCTTGAGGACTTGACATTAAACACCAGGCGAAGATTTTGGTTTCAGCATGATGGGGCACCGGCTCACACAACGCAAGAAGTCACCGGATTGCTAAGTCGAGAATACCCAAATAAGTGGATTGGGAGAAGAGGTCCTGTTGCGTGGCCAACCCGAAGTCCCGACCTAACTCCATTAGACTTTTTTTTCTGGAGTCAGATGAAGGCCTCTGTATTCGAAACAGCGGTGAACACAGAGGAATAACTAGTGGCTAGAATTATTGCTGCAGTAGAAGATATAAAAGAGAAGCTGGCAGTTCTTGCGAAGGTCTCCACCAACATTAAAACACGCTGCAGGGCTTGCATTGCTGCGAATAGCAGCCATTTTGAAAATGTATTATAAATATGTAGTGTAATTGTCAAATCTAATCTTCTTTTGTTTTATTATTCAGTGACAGAAGCTACTTCGTTTAAATGTTTTTTATTTAGTTTGTTGATACTTATCTGTAATTCTAGAAACTGAAAAAGACTTTTTTTGATAGATTGAAAAAAATGTTTAGGACAAATTTTGTAGTAAGTAGCATAAGGATTTTATAAATGTTTCACTTTCAAAAATCGATAGAGTGGTTATCAAAATATTTTATTTTGAAATTTTTGATCGATCGCAATTTTGTTATTTGAAACAATAAAAAATAATTGTAAATACAAATGTTTTAGAGAGCCGAAAGCTACTTTTGAAACTTTTTTTTTTTTTTAAATAGTCCTTCAAATAAAAGAGATTACTCCGATCGGGAGTACCAAATCATAAATTGGAACTAAGAAAAGTGTTTTGTTTTAACGAGTTCTAACTGCCATTTTCGGGTGTAACGACTAGTATCTACACCCTGTACATTTTTCATGCTGACATAACCAGCCTAAAAAGGGGACTAAAGAACAGAATAATAGTAAATATAAAAAATTCAGAATGTCGAAAAGGACATTTCCTCCTTTAACATAATGGTAAACAAACATATTTTGGAATTATTAACTCCACCCGTACTACTTTCGGTCAAATTTGATGTTTTTTTTTTAATTAATTTGAATAATAAGTAATTTACAACAAATGGTAGTAGGATAAATTAATGAAGAAATATTTTTTAATTTTGTTCATAATTCTGTACCTTTTATGTCTTCCTGTCATCTTCTGGAAATTGTCAAATCCGATTGTTTCAAGGTAGTGATATATTAGTTTTGGTTGATTAGTCTCTTTTACTTTTGTTATCACTGCACTATGGTCTGATATACATGATTGTTATATTTTTATATCATGACACGATTATTTTTATAATTTTTGATGACATGGTCTAGTATTGAGTTATTTCCATTTATATAGTTCATCCGTTAGATCTTCCGTCCTACGTCACAAACTATCGCTTCAAAAAATGACGAAAGTTTTACAATGCGTTCTTTTTCTAACGCATTTGGTTTACTTTATAAAACTGAGTGTTTTTGTGTCGTTTCTCGAAGCGATATTTTGTGACGTAGGACGGAAGACCCAACGGATGGACTATATTTACTTTTCTTTATTATTGTTTGGTTTGTTCATTATTTTCTAATAGTTTTCTATTAGGGTTTTTGTATTATTTTAAGTTGTACGAGGGGGCGCTTTGAAATATTTCCGGAAACGACAAGAAAAATAGGGCAATGATGTGGTTTTTTATTTTTATTCGATGTAGTCTCTTCGAAGATCAATAGACTTTTTCAAACTGTGCTCCAGTCTCTTCAATCCGTGGTAAAAGTAGGATGTTTCGAGGTCTGCAAAATAACCATCTGTAGCGGCGATGATCTCCTCATTTGAGGCTAATCTCTTTCCTGACAGAGATTTTTACAGGTTTGGGAATAATACAAAGTCGCTGGGGCTAGGTCCGGTGAATATGGAGGATGATAGACTAATTCGTAGCGCAACTCATTCATTTTGGACACGACGATGCCGGATGAATGAGCAAGTGCATTATCGTGGCGTTCCTTGGTATCCGGTATGTAGTGGTGGCTCCAAGTCTCATCTACGGTTACGAAATGCATGAAGAAATCCCTTGGATGGCTTTGAATCCTGGCCAGACACTCCTCCGAAACGGTGACCTGTTTTTGTATTGCTCCGGTGTGAGCAAACGCGGTACCCCAGCTTTTTTATTCCCAAAATTTCGTGTAGGATAAGGCCAACGCATTCTTCTCAGATGCCTGTTGTCTCTGATATCTCTTTCAGCTTTAATCGGCGAACGGCTAACACGACATCATGAATGTTGTCGACCATTTGATCGTTGGTAGCGGTTTTTGGGCGTCCACTGTGTGGTTCATCACTTTTGCTTGTGCGGCTACGTTTGAACTTGCTCATCCAGAAGCAGATGGTCGAAAATGATGGACTAGATTCGCTATGAACCTCTAGCAAAATATTTCGAATTTCCCTGGCCGTTTTTCCAGCCATCCAGAAGTGTTTTATCACTGTACAAAATTCAATTTTATCCATTTTTGCGAAATCGCCTGACTTGCTGTACAAAACACACTCTTAAACAACAACTATTGACAGTAGATGTCTGAAATTTTGACAGTTTCTATAAAAAGGGTTACTCTTGCCGACCAATGAATCCACTTCAAAAATCGTGCGTCATCTCTTGCTGATTCTGGAAACATTTCAGGTCGCCCTTGTAGTTGTCTTCTAGTATATTTATATTTATGGTTCCTCATATGATGGTTAGCTTTCTTCGGTTTATAATATTTTACTTTAGTACCAGTTGTAGTTTTTATAAGATTATATGTTTCATGTATACATGATGTTTTCTTATTGTAATGATACTGATGGTATTTGTTTTTTTTTTCATTAATAGTTGTGTTAGTTAGTATTTTATATTAGGCGTCATTCTATATGTATACTACTCTTACTTCTTTGATATTATCAGTTTTGTTGTAGAGGTATATGTTTTTATATAGGTGTTCGATTGTTAGTGTTAACTATGTTTTTGTTATTATCATTTTTATGGTTATTTTTTATTATTGGGAGTAATTTTACTTAACTCGTAGGCTTCTAATGTTATTTTTGTCTCTTTAGTATTTACAGCTTTCTTTTTATCTATTTTGGTTTTGATTTTAGTTTAGTCGTCGTTTCTTTTTCCTTCAGGGTGTATTATATGACAAATATGGATTTCTAAAGTTTCTCGACCGTTTATATGTTTATTTTCAATTCTATTCTTTTGTCGGTTATAATTAGGAGTTTCTTTTAATATTTGTTTTATATTCAACTATAAAATTAAAGCTGCACTGATGAGATCTTAAAGATCAAAACACGTGTTTGTAGAGGTTTTTATAAACTTGGTGATTCAATTTTTGGTCATTTCATTATTATTAAATCGCGGTAAGTTCGTTTTCTTTTTAAAATTCTTGTAGTTAATTTAATAGAAATTAATACAATCAAACTAGTGTTGAATAATTATTGTAAGATAATGGATGATATTCTCCCATAAACATATCTAATTCCAACAGTAATGCATCGTCAAATTAATATTTAATTTAATTTATTCAATAAAATGCCGAGAGCAGGCTTTTTACATTTGTTGAGATGTTGTTTTTAAACGCGCCTCGAAAATAATTTCCATCGGCAATGATTTGATTTTATTGAAATCGATTCATTCTTCCCCGCGTAATTGTGGCATAGCTTCACTGACGAGCTATGATCCAGCGAAACACGTGTCTGAAGATTGTCATTACGTAATAACTCATTGTTGTAGATTTTTAAATTATTAGATGTTTCTCTTTATTAATACTTAGGGTTTTAAGTAAATTTTTGTTACGACTTAATCTGTTTTTTACTTTCACTCTATAGAATATATCACCACTTTTTTTTATGTTTCTTTACACTTTTAATTAAAACCCTCGCATATGATTTACTGATTGGAGGGTGGGATAGAGGCCACCCACCCGCCCTACATGTACATGATAACTTTAAATGCTAATCGTTGTTGATTTTGCTGCTTACAAAACAATAAAACCTCGTTTGTAAAAAAAATAATGCATAATCCAAATTTAAGTTTAAATATAAATGGCCCTTTATAGTTAACCTTTTTTAAGTTTGATTTAAAGCCTTTCCACGTATCATGTATATAACTTTTTATTAATTTACACACTCAAAAATTCTGCTTTGTCAACTTTCCTGTATTCAAATTTTATAATTAAAGTTATTACAAACCGCAAGGCGATCAGTATCTAAAATTAATATGTATATGTAGGGTGGGTGGGTGGCCTTTATCCCATGCTCCAGTCAGTAAACATCACCAAAAATTATTTTAAATATTTGTGTGAATAAATCAACTAAAATAATTATTTTGTCTTTGTTTACATTTTGCAACTTCTAACTAAAACCTTTTCTTATAGTTTACTCATTGGAGGGTGGAATAGAGGCCACCCACCCACCCTACAAATACATGATAACTTTAATTGCTAATCGTTGATGATTTTGCTGCAAAAACAGTCAAATCCTTTATGTAATAAAAAATAAAACAAATTTAAAATTTAAGTTTAAATATAAATGACTTTCTATAGCTAATATTATCTAATTTAGATATAAAGTCTGCCCATCCATCATACATCAAATTTTTACTAATTTACTCTCTCAAAAATGTAACCTTTTTAATTCCTTTTTTATTCAAAAAGTTTTGTAATTAATCTCATTGGATACAGCGAGACGATAAGGATTTAATGTTTATATGTATATGTAGGGTGAGTGGGTGGCCTCTATCCCACCCTCCAATCAGTAAAACATCATCAAAATTAATTTGAAATTTCTTTTTTGAATAAATCTATTAAATTTTGCAATAATGTTATGTTTATTTACCTTTTACAACTTTTAATTAAAACCCTCGCTAATGTTTTACTTATTGGAGGGTGGGTTAGAAGAAAAAATAAAAACATTTTTTTCATAAAGTTCTTAACTTAATAATTTTGACATTTTTTGCCTATTGCTAATAAACTATGAGTTAAATAAAATTTATATAACAAGTAATTTAAAGAATTAAATATCGAGCAAATTATTTAGAATAGCCTTTTTGCGTAAACCTCTTGTTTTTCGGAAACATATAGGGAAAGTATTATGATGGCCATATCACCACTTTTATTTATTTTTTCTTATGTTTCTAGAGAAACTATGTTTTTTATTCTATTTTATCTTTCCAGATTTTTTTCTGGTTTGTATGCGTTCTTGCAATATTTCGTTTTTTTGTATTTCGAGCTTGTTCAACTTTTCTGTTTTCGCTCGTGATGTTGATGTGTTAACCTGGTTTTTGTCATTTTATGTCCAAAGGTTTTATTATATAATTTTGATGAATATTTAGGTATAGATGATGAAGATCACGTGTTAGTTCATTTAATTAATTTAATTTAATTTATTGTGTAATATAAATATAAACAAGTTTACAGACAATAATTGCATGACTATACTTTCGACCTTTGCAGGCCATTATTAAGTGTTGTCTTTAGATTAGAAGAGTGTCCCAGACAACAAGTTTGAAATCTTTTTTGCATATGTAGATACTGAATGAAAATTTGCACATTTTCAATTTTTTTTATCTCTTAAACGTTTCTCAAACCATTAGTCACGACAATGGGCCCTGTGTTGACTAATAGTTTGACGTTTAAGAGTAAGAAAAATGGAAGACCATGCAAATTTTCATGCAGAGATTTAATTCTTTTTTATATTATTTAATAGACTAATATAAACAAAATATGATAATTAGATTTTGTAGATATAATGTATAATTTAAGTAGAAGGTTACTTAAAATGCTTTATTAATTTCATGGACATAACCATTCCTCGCTAAAAGTGTGATGCCATACACACATGTAAATGTGGTTGCATATAACATATTTAGGAACATATTGGAAATTTATTAATCGTCATGCATTCGTCATTTTTTAATAGACCTGCATATATTAAACTGATAAACGGCATGTATTTTTCAAAAAATATCCATTAAGTATAGATTAAAAAGCTGTTTAGTAAAAATAATACATGTTTCGCGTTAACATATCTTAACTAGCTGTTAGCTGAAACTACAGTCACGTGAAACACTAAATAAAGTGATTAAACAAAGTCACGGTGCCTCCTTCTTTATTATTATTTTTTAATAACTTATACATATCCGAAAAACAAATAAACATGAAATGTAATATAAAAATATTACCTTGTATATGTAAAAGAGAAAATTATATTAATCTTATAATATTATCTTATTTCTTTGCATTTAATATTATATTTGGATATATTGACTTTTTGATTTTTGTTTGTTCTTTTTTTTATCTTGTCGCGTTTGTAATAATCCTTAATTTTATTTATACTAATTAGTTATTATATTTTCATTTATAAAGAGAGAGATAGAGGGAACATCTTATTGAAGCTAGTATTTACATTATATAACAATCATTATTCATCTTCACGGCCATTCACAGTAGGTTTTTATGTTTATATTTTATTAGTTTACGTTTATTTTATTTTGAAAATTCTTAAATACTCCAAATAACGTTTTTGTTCAATAAAATTTGTTTTAAAAAAGCAGAAATAATTATGCATTAATAATTAAGTGTTAAAAATAATCATTTTTTTTTCATTGATAAAATTATTATTATTATATTATTTCTAAATAATTTCAAACTATAATTTGCTTAGGGAAAAGTTAATATTTCTTATAAAAAGTATCAAAAAAGAATTTATATGTACATTCAAAATACTATTTTTAGCATTCGTCGAGACTTGCACATCGCCATCCAAGACACCACCACCGTTCATTATGCAAAAGATGGCTCTCCGGGAATAAATTTACATACCGTATTATATGAGTTATTTGACGTGAATGAAAACGCACCGTGGTTTGTTGCTAGTGAAAACACAATAAAATAAATTATTTATGCGCCGCTATTGAATCACAGTGCATTTTTTTTAGGTTGTAGATGCTATAAAAGGAAACGGGTATCCGATGACTCAAATTTACAGCTGCGGAATTATTTATTACATAATTAAGAAACGAAAACAACGTTGATATTGTTTAAATTCCATTCCAAATCAGATGGTGCTATATAAAGATATCATTTTCGTAATATAATACATGCGTTGGTTTCACTTTTAAATAATAGATGGCATCATGTGTAAATAAAATATGAATATAAACAATTTCAAATATCATAACTGCAACTAAACTAAAACTATAAATAATTACCCCCCCCCCAAATTTCTGCGATTTATTGCTTGAGATCCGACTAGAAAAGAATTTTGGTTCTGGACTAGTCTCACAACAACAGCAATTACGAAGGAGTGGTTTTAACCGGTAGAAGTCCGATACTACGCTACTAATAAAAATATGCTCCAAATCTTCCTGTTTGACACCTGGAATGAAGAGAATCTACAACACAAATTCCTTGGAGATGTGAATTAACGCAACAGTGGTAAAAAGTTTTGTTGGGCCATTTATATATTTGAATCACGGAGTGTAAGATATACCCCTATAATAATATTTTGAACCTTTTTCGATCAAAATTCTTTCAAACTGTTCTTTATTTATCCCTTCATTATTAAATTTAGAATATTCGACTTTAGAAGAAAGTTTGACTCTATCTTTTAGTTCAGACTCCTTCGCCAAGCGAACTACTTAATTTCCATCTAGGAGTATTCTGGAGTAAAGGTCATAACCAAAGAAATGGTATTTGTTTGTTTTTATTTATTAATAATTGGATGTCAAATAACAGTTCTAATATTTCTGGATGTTTAATTGTTTTTGGATTGAATTAAAGATTTACGGTCACTAATAAGTTTAACTATTAATTGATAGACAACTAATAACTAAATATCTATGTACATTTTCATTCAAAATGAAGCATACGTCTTTCAAGTTGAAAGCAAAATATTTAAAAATAATAGACTTGCACCTATGTAACTAGAACTAAAACAAGTTTAAAATCGCCTATTCTAGCTATGTACAATCACAAAGCAAGCAACGTAAAAGTGGGTAAATATTCACCCACACAACAAACACGGTCAGCCAATGCAGAACAAATAAAGTGAGTGCGCGTTTGTGTTTCGTTAATTTAAAAGAATTCGACGAACACCGCCTGAATTGAAAGTTGGTGGAAAACGTGGGGGCCATCACGTAGACAACCAACCCATTCTGCGGCTCGACAGCACACCCCAGTACAGACATTACTCAGTGATTTCTTATTATAATCCCTCCAGAGACAAGAGAAAAATAAGGGGAAGCATAAATTAGTCATCACGCCCACCCTCGTCCCCATTCCAAATAAAGAAACCGAAGAGGGCATTCATTCGCTGTTTACTGCGCGATTGTGCCTTCCACAGAAAGTCGCTTAAGTTCAACAATCTTTTATTACGGGAGGATTTAACAGCCTCATTGTTTGTAACAAACGGATAAAAAAGAACCACTACCGTGAGCAAATATTACGCTAGGAGCCGATAAGGATTGTATACATTTCGCAATGTTATGTACTTGATTTTATTGACATTCCCTTGCAACTTAGTATAAAATGCGTACAATAAAAGCATCATTTATATAAACTTATTTGCAACATCAGAGCACCAAGTAGTGAACAGGGTCATTTAAGTGAGGTACTTAAAGTTGAATCGAGCAAATGCGGTTATAATCTTTTATAGTTTAATCTGTTGGCGTTATTGAGTCTATAAAGTGTTCAACTCTTGGCCTTCGTTCTGTAAGTGGGTGATATAAAATTTAATTGCACTTGAAATTTATTTATCAATTACGATACCTAATTCTACAATAAAGAATCGAAAATTATATAAAATATATATTCATTAATAATTATTACATGAAAAAATATGGCTTAAATAAATATATAAATGTAAACAAATTTCTATTAAATAAAATAGCTTAACTGCAATTGCGAGTATTTATTTTACTTAAAATTATCAAAAACTCTTATTTATCGTTGCATAGTGTTTACTTTATTTATTCATATCAACATCCAAGACAATTTAAAATACACATAAACAACAGTTCCTATCAATATTTGTTTTATTGGTCACCAAATAGATCTAGAACTGCGAAACAACCTATTTCAATTTTCGATAAATCGTATTGCGTGCATTCAACGGTGTTTGTTTATATATAAATATACACCGATAAATCGATGTCAATATTGGAAATCGTCTGTATTTCCTGTCGAGATAAGAATACAATGTAGTGTGCAGTGTAAAGGTTAAGTTAATAAATATTGTCTCTCGAGATAATTACTGGAGATATACGTTCCTGAAATAGAAGCATCCCGGCGCCGAAATCTAAATATGTTGAAGAAGCTGTTATAACGTTATTTTTTATGGGTGTAGTGCGTTAGGGTTCGTCAGAGATTTATTCGATTTAATATTTTATGAATGAAACATATGTTTATAAATAATTTCTAGATATTTCAAGTAAGCTAATTATATTTTGTTATAATTTTGACATAGATAATGTCTTTATTAGTACATTATTTTGTTATAAGTTTATTGAAGCACTACTTTAATTATTTAAAGAAGAAACTTTGGATTCAAAGATTTTTGTAGACTTCTCTCATATAAAGTTACGAGAGAATTGTGTTCAATAATATTTTCATTTTTGAATTTCACAAAAATATTAACCAAGGGCCGAAAGACCATTGGTCGATGGCCAATAAAGAAGCAGAACAAGAGAAGCAGCATATTAATTGTTATGTCGTATTATTACTATTGTAATGCTATCTATCTTCAATAAAAACAATTCTAGAGAATGATATACTGTCTTAGAAAATTAAATTGTGAATCTCTGAAACTAAAACAAAGATCTTGAAAACTTTACTTTAAAATTTCAATATCAGGTAAAATATATCTCAAAAAAGGGAAAAACTAATACAGCACATCTTAAATATATTTCAAAAGAATATTTGATTGAATAATTTAATTTATTTTCTTTTATAATCAACCTTCAATGTAACTGAAAACATTGTTCATTTGTACACCTAATAATTATAACTTAACCTAACTTATATCTACCATCTCAGGATTTGGGGACACAGTGGTAAGTAAAACAACCTGCAAATTCTAAACATTATTCCACCCTCATAATCACTACCTTGGAGAATTAGACATTGTTTTGACGGCGTTTATACCATTATTCCTTTGCTACCTTATTTAACTAAACTAGTCTTTGTACTACACAGAGAAGCAAACTTGGAAAGTCTTGTAAGTTATCGGAGAAAAATAAATTTCGAAGTCTAACGTATCCAGAGGAATATACTATGAAAAAATTATCACTTTTGAGAATTGAATTGGCTGAATTAAGCTGATAAAACAATAAGCACCTATGTTGTTTCTAAAGATTTATAACACGCTACGACTGAAAAAAAATATAATACCCACATAGGGAATTTAAATCTGATAGGAAGCTTCATCAGTCGATATTGTATTTGCAAAAAATCAAGAAAGTACACTAGGCTATATCTAGGGCTTTGATAAACGCTTGGTCACTATACAAAAAGTTGAATTTATAATCGAGTTTACTGATACATACCTTATGTCGACGTCAATTGTCTAAAGAAATATTATAAGAAAAAACTCTATAAACGCTATGAATAAGAAAATGAGAGATTACATACAGAGATAAGATTATCTCTTTCTGCTAAAGGAGGATTAAGATAAGAAAGAAAGTTATTGAATTAATGTTTGAAGTTAAGGGGGGAAATACATGTAATCGGTCATAAAAATAGCCTTTTTTGAGATTTTTTTTTGGACAAACTAAAAGAGACACAACCTCACGGTTTCTGAACTTTATTGGGCATACAATAGGCTGTAATTTTAGAAAATTTGAAGTCTTTCCGCTAATTGGTTAGCCCTCTATTCATAACGTCACATGAAAAAGACAGTGGACAGATAAAGATAAGCAGACAATTCTAACAGCAAAAGCGTTTTTACATCCTAAGAAGACACTTTTAAGTATTTAAAGGGATATGTATGGTGTGATTTATTATGAACTGTTAAAACCATTTCAAACCATGAATGCAGATGTATACAGTGAACAACTTTGGCGTTCAAACTTGTAGTTAATTAAAAACCGCCCTGGATTAGTAAATAGCAAAAAGTGTTGTTTCATCTTGACAACGCTCGACCACATACGGCTCGAACAACGATGCAAATAATTGGTGAATTTAATTGGGAGTTTTTGCCCCATTCTGCTTACTCCCCTGATATTGCCCCAAGTGATTTTCACTTATTTCATGCCCTACAAAAATTTTTACTCGGGAAAAACTTAAATTCTGAACAGGATGTATGAAATTAATTTTCAAGATTTTTTGCCTCAAAACCAAAGTCTTTCTACAGCAATGGAATTAAGAAGCTATCTTCAAGATGGCGAGAAATTATGGATAATGGAGGAAAATATATCATTGAACGCCTTCGATTCCTATCAGAAAAATTCTCCAAAAATCCTTTCAACTTCCATATATTATCCCAATATTGTCTTCCTAGAAACCCTAGTATAAACCCTAAATTTAAAAATCCCAATTCAACCATATTTGATTTCATTTCATCATTTCATCCTTTTACGCAATAACGACTGACGCCATATGACTGGACAGCACAAGGCAGAAAGACCTCTGGTCGATAGCCTTTTGACAAATTAATACATTAACACCTCATTCATTATTCATTATTCCAATGTAAATATGTACAAATATTTGTCAATAAATATATGTTACTACTACTATATCATTGATTAAAATATTCCATTGTATTTTATATACACTACTTAAAAATTTCCCAGAAATGCGTATGAACTTTTAGACTGACCTGATACTACTAATACTACTAGAAGAAATTGAAGATTAAGTACTAATAGCCAACGAGCGGGAAGAGTCCTCTCAATTGACATAATCGATAATATAATAAATATCACAACTGTAGAAAGCTTATCTCTTAAGAAGAAATTTTTATGCGATAACAAACAAAATTGCACTATTTTTTGGTCAAAACTACCAAATATGTTGCACTACGCAACATATTTGGATTGAGTAAGTTATGTGAAGATGACATATTTATATTTATTTATATTTAAATATTTGCTCTTCCTTCCGAACATTAAAAAATAGATGCAAATATTAACTGTCCGTTTGTAATTAATAATTTAATGAATACACACTTCATTATATTATTCTATAATACAAAGTATTTATTTAATTTTAAAAAAACGGTGAGAAAGGACCATTCTCTGTACTAATTTTATTACCATTTAAAACTATTAATAAATAAATTTATCGTAACTGTTCTATAGTATCTATAATAAATTATTTTCCGTATTAAAAAGAAACTGCGGGAAAACCAAAAAGTTCCTGAAGTAAGTACCTAATTTAAGTGAATTAAAAACCATATTTACTTTAGAAAGCATAAACCTACAAGATAATAATGAACAGTATAATAATATAAACTGAGGAGTTTTTACTTATCCAAACAAAGAAGAAGTTAATATGTTGGACGTGAATTTCAAAGCAAATTGAAACATTGAAAATGCATGCACGAGGTATGCAGAGCGTTTTCCAAAAAGACAACAAACAAGAACAAATTTTAAAAGACTAGTTAGCAATTTACAGAATATTGGAAGCTTCTAACAAAAAGCTAACTTTGCAGTTAATGATACTGATACACATCGATATAATATTTTGCAGAACGTTACGAACAATTCCAGCACATCAGTTCATCGTGTAGCTCGAGAAACAGGGATTTCAAAATTTACTGTTCACAGAACCTTGAAATAAAAACAAGCATTACCCTTACAAACCAACAATCTTAGAAGGTTTAATGTATAATAACTATTACCGAAGATTACAGTTAGCTTAGCAGGTAGTACCTTCAAAGATGACGCTAATTTTTCTAAGAAAATATTATGGATAGATGAAATACGGTTTAGCAATTGTGGAGTATTCAATAGTAATAACTATCATCAATGGTCTACTGAAAATCCACATTTGGTAAATCAAAGAATCGGTTTATTAATTGGTATGACATTTTGTTTACATTTTTATTTTGTTTTTTGAGTTTCTTTTTGTTTTAGATATTGATTGTATTGCAATATAACTGGTAACAGATATTTGGAGCTACTAACAAATGAGATAATGCCTGCTTTGAGACAAATTATTAATCCTGAGGACATGCAAAACATCTGGTTCTAGCAAGATGGTTTCCCGGCCTACAACACTATAACGTGCAACATTTGTTGAGAGTAAACTTTACTGAGAGAGGGATTTCAAATAATGGACCAATGCAATGGCCTGCAACATCACCAAACCTTACCCCTCTTGACTTTTATTTATGGGGTACCACTAAAATCGAAGTGTTTAGTTTTGAACCAAAAGTACTGGTATTTATAATATTAATAAATATATCAGGTGTTGGAATTAATTCGTAGCGTTTTTTTTTAGAGAAAAATAACAATATATTTAAAGAAAAAAAATATATTATTGAAAATACTGCCCATCGCTTGCCACTACTTTTTCTCATCTTTCGGGTAGTAAACGGATACCGCGTCGAAAGAACGCTTCGCCCTTGGAGGCAATCCATGAATCAATCCAATTTTTACAATTTTCATGAGAAGTGAAATTTTCTCCTAGCAAACCATGAGTCATCGATCGGAACAGTTGGTAGTCCGAAGGGGCAATATCTGGAGAATACAGCGGGTGGGTTAGGACTTCCCATTTTAGAGTTTCTATATAATTTTTTACTGGTTTTGCGACGTGTGGTCGAGCATTGTCGTGCAGTAAAATTACTTTATCATGCCTTTCGCTCGATTCCAGCCGTATTTTCTTCAATGCACGACTCAAATGCATCCATTGTAATCGATAACGATCCCCAGTGATGATTTCGTTGGGTTGTAAGAGCTCATAATAAATCACACCCTGTTAATCCCACCAATTACAAAGAAGAAGGTTAGACCCATGAATATTAGGTTTTGCCACTGATGATGATGGTTCTCCGGGCTTAACCCATGACTTTCTACGCTTAGGATTGTCATAGTTTTCATCACCAGTAACAATCCGATGTAAAAAACCTTTTTTCTTGTGCCGCTGAAGTAGTAACTCACATGTCAAAAAACGCCTTTCAACGTCCCTCGGTTTTAATTCATAAGGGACCCAATTTCCTTCCTTTTGGATCATTCCCAAAGTTTTCAGGCGTTTTCCTATAGTTGATAAATCAACACTCAAAGATGAAGACAACTCTTCAAGAGTTTTCTTCTAGCAACTCCTGCAATTCAGTATCTTCAAACTTTTTTGGCTGTCCAGATCGTTCCCTGTCTTGCAAATAAAAATCACCACTCTTAAAACGTAGAAACCATTTTCGACACGTTTGCTCATCTAGAGCATGTTCCCCATAAACTTCTTCCAAAATTCGATGACTTTCCGCAGCACTTTTATTCATATGAAAGTAATGGAGTAAAACTCCCCGCAAAAACACTTTATTTGGCACAAATTATGACAATTTCAAATAGTCGTAACTTATTATTAAAACGTAGAAATTAAGATGTGTCGTAAAAATAACACTTAATGCAAACAGCTGGTTTACGATAAATTTATTTCTGAAGGTAAAAACAGAATACTGTAATACCCGCACCATTTCTCGTAAAACGCTACGAATTAATTTCAATACCTGATAATTCAAAATGTATTTATAATGGGTTAAGTGAGTATTTAATCAATTATCCACACAATTATTATATTACTTTTTTGGATGTTAATTGTGTTCAAGAATTTTATTTAAATAAACAAAACACTTATTAGAATTCACTTACTTCTAAAATAAAAAAAATAAACTGTAAAGTAAGTGATTTTAACCAGTGTTTTATTTGATTAATTGTTAAAATGTATGTAGAAGTTCAGTTATGTTTCATAAATTTCAATGGATTTATACACTTTTTCTGACAAAATAATTAAACTATAATAATTGAGAATTGAACAGTATAGTATATATAAGCCTGCGTATCTAATTTATTTAAATTTATTATATTTGATGTGAATTATGAAACGATTTCATAATAATTTATGATAATATTATGAAATATTTATTGGAACCAAGAATTGTATTTAACAGCTTTGTGTAACCTTGTATCCCTCCTAAACATATCAAGCATAACATAAACCAGGAAGTCAAAAATAATACAGAAGCAATTGCATTACTTCATGCATTCCTAACCAAATAATAGATTTAAAATGTGCAGACCAAAAAAAACATTATAATTTTGCCACACTTCCTATTTTATATCGTTGTTTTGACCAAAAAGAGATTTACTTTGCACATTCAATAACCTCGGCTCCTTTTATTGTTATTATTAGCGTAAATTGTTATAAGCGTGCATGCCAAAAAAAAATGCACGGAACAAACTGGTAATTTAATAGTATTTTTACGAGACGCCGTCCGTTTGAAAAGTTCTGTTATAAGGTCACAACTTCTGCCAATTCCAACTGTTTTGTTATTTCGGACAAACAAGTGTAAACTTTTATTTTTAAAATTTCGAACGGCCTTGAGTGCACTCACATGATCTGCGCAAATGTAAAAGCATTGTGTCTTGTGTTTTGGTTGTTTTTCCATACATTTTAGTCAGAAATAATAAGATTTAATTTTTTGTATACTCGTAATTTAACATTGTAAACACATTTTACATGTTTTTAGCTATTTTGATGTTTTATTTAAGTACATGTTGGATAGTGTGTGACTTTTGATATTTTTTTAAAAATAAATTTCTAACAAACTTAAACGTTTTTGCTGTGACCTCAAATTATTTTAGAGCTTAAAACAATTTAAACCTTTTTCATTGTAATTTTCATTTGTTCAAATTTTTATGTTTAACTGCTACTATCGATTGTTAAATGTGTTTCCGTTCTAACATTTGAATTTATTATTTAAATCATGTTTTAAAAATGTTAACTGTTTTTTAATGTTGTCCTTTATTTACACAAACAATAATTTGTTTTCAAAACTATTTAAATAATTTTTAATTGTTTTCGTTCGACAATTTTTGTCAATAATTAAGTAATTTTATCTGCAGACGATTTTTTTTTAATTCCAAGAATTTCAAATATTTTCTAGACACCTTTCGACAATCAGAGGAGATAATAACATCTTTATTTAGACAAACATAAATACATTTTGAACAACTATATATGAATTTATATTTTTATTAATACAGGGTGCGGCAAAACAGACAGTGCAGTTTGGAACGCCTAGTACATCTCGTGTGGTGGGGGTATCTACCTGGGAGGGATCTCATTGTGTCGGGGGGGTCGTGCCGTTTTAAGTCATTACCATGGTTTGGTCTGGAGAACATCGGGGCTTCGCAGTCCGGACGTTTCTTGAAAATGCGCGTCGTAATCCCGTCCCTCGCCGTAATTTAATCGCGAGTTGGGTGCGTACATTAGAAGAAACTTGAAGACCCAGAACGGCAAGAACACCCGAAAATGTAGCAAGAGTAAGATAAGCTATCGAACGGTCACCTACGCACATTGCCCGGAAGCATGCAACTGCATTGGCCATTGCTGATCGCTCTCTAAGACGGATATTGCATGAAGACTCATTCCACCCCTACAAGATGATGCTTGTTCAAAAGTTAATGCTCCCTGATTATGAAAACCGCATGAATCGCTCCCAAGAAATGTTGAACCGGATCCATGGGAGGTCAACTTTTTTCAGTAGTAACGGGGCCCACTTCCATCTCTGTGGAGGGATGAATAAACAAAATTTTCGATACTGGGCTGTAAATAACCCAAGGCAACTTTACGAGAGACCACTTCACTCCCCAAAAGTCACCGTGTGGTGTGCGATATCCAAATTTGGCGTGATTAGGCTTTATTTTGTTGAAGAGGACGGATGAACCGTAACTGCCACTGCTCAACGTTATGCTTTCATGTTGGAAATTTTTTTTCAACCTCGATTGGAAGAACTGAAGGAGGAAGTAGATCTGGGATACATCTGGTTTCAGCATGACGAGGCTATGCCCCATACTGCTAGAGTTTCAATGACGAAACTGCGACCGGTGTTCCCTGGGCGCCTTGTTTCTCTGAGAGGTAGAGGGGCCCGCACGCTCCCCTGATCTGAGCATTTGCGACTTCTTGTGGGGCTACCTGAAGGAAAAGGTTTTTAGGCATCGACCTCGCACCTTGGAAGAACTCAGGGATCGAATTCGGGAGGAAGTCGCGGCTATACCCATCCAGATGTGCCAAAATGCGGCCAAAAATTTCAGAAATCGCCTTCATCAATGTATCTCTGCTGAGGGTCATCATCTTTCTGATGTCATCTTCAGGACTTAATGCATAAAACGGCATGATGTACCGATTAAGATAAAATAAACTCCGTTTCTTTAAATTGCGCCGTTTTCTTTTAATAGCCTTTCAAAACTGCACTGTCTGTTTTGCCGCACCCTGTATTAATAACAATAGCCCGAGATGGAACCAAGGATCCGCCAATCTCGAGGTGAAGAAAAAGGGAAGAAGCAAGAGATATTTGTATTTACAATGTAAATTCATGTACTATATCAATATTATGTTATAGTTGTAAATAAATAAAGAATTTTAAAAAAATGCTTGCAAATATCTAAAAATTTCTTCTAAAGTGACATTAATTTCACCAATGATGAAAAAATGTTGTATTAACTTGATTAAAAAAACTCATTGTGTTATATTACATTTTTAAAAATAATATTCAATTAGTCACATTTTCAACTGTTTTTATTAATTGTGCATTACTTTTTAGGCAAATTTTAAAAGCTTTTGCTGTGGCCTTTAATTATTTTAGCGCTTTAGAATAGAATAGAATATCATCAAAAGTAATTAACTTAAATGATTAAATCTTAGAATAAATTAAAATTATAAATTACATTCTTTAAAGTATTCTCTATTGAATAATACGCAAAATTAAATAAATGAGTTTTTAATTGTTTTTTAAATTTGGAGAATGGCAAATTTCTGAACTGTGAACTTAACTTATTAAATAGTTTTGTCCCGACATTAACGAATGAATCGCTGTAAAGTGAACTTTTATGAGATTTTATGCACAAAAGTGATTTTCGGCGAGTAGCATAAGAATGATTTAACAATTTAAACTTTGTTAAATTATTTTTGACATATAATAAAGTCTTAAAGATGTAAATTGAAGGTAAAGTTAGTATACGTTCTTGAATAAAACAGTTTTTACAGTTTTCTCGGCAGGGAATATCAAATATAAGCCTCAATACTTTCTTTTGTAAAATGAAAAGCCTTTTGATTTGTGGTGCTTTACCCCACATTAAAATATTTCTTGATAAATGTGAATAGACACAACCGTAATAAATTTGCATGATGGCATTTTTGCTTAAGGTATACCTTAATTGTAATATTGAATAATAGGCGGAATTAATTTTTGTACAAACATGGTCTATTTGTTTATGCCAATGTAATTTGCTGTCAATTACTAATCCTAGAAACTTTACAGAATCCTTCAATACTTGTTCTTTCCCTTTGATATTTATTTTAAAGGAAGGTGGCAAACGGTTTTTCTATTTGTTATTAAAACATTCCGATCACACCATAAATTAAAACTATTTATTATAGTTTCAATGCCCTGTCTTAGTTCTGATAAGTCCGACGATGACACTAAAATGGTTGTATCATCTGCAAACATAATAAGTTCACCAAGAGTTAGTGATTCTGGTAAATCGTTTACAAATAGTATGAATAACAAAGGGCCAAGAACAGACCCTTGAGGTATTCCTACATTTAAGATATTTTCTTTTGATATACTATTCTCAATTTTTACTTTAAACTTTCTATTTTGTAAGTACGATTTCAAAAACATTTTAAATCTACCCCTGAACCCGTATCTTTCTAACTTTTCTAAAATAAATTGATGGGACACTGTGTCAAAAGCTCTTGATAGATCGAAAAAAAGTCCAACAACGTATTTTCCTGAGTCTAATTCAGAGATTATATATTGCAATAATTGGTAGCCTGCTGTCTCTGTTGATTTTTTTGATCTAAAACCATGATGATGCTTTGTAAGAATTTGTTAATAAATGTCATCATTCTCTTAAATTTAAGCTTCTCAAATAGTTTTGAGATGATGGAAAGTATGGAAACAGGCCTATAGTTTTCTAAGTTTTCCGCGTCGCCTGATTTTAGAATTGGCGTTATAATTGATAATTTTAGTATATCCGGATAGGTTTCGTTTTCTAAAACCCAATTAAACAAAAATGTTAGGATATGAGCAATAACATCCATAGAAATTTTTAAAATATTTGAGGTCAGATTATCATGCCCATAGATATTTTTATATTTAGATTTTCTATTTCTTTTGCAAATTCCTCACATATTATATCCGAAAAATAAAATGAATTTGATATAGAAGTTTGTACTACTGTACATTCATTTGAAACATTGGTTCCAAAGTGTTGAAAAAGTTTTTGTTTTGTGACTGTCGCAAAATAATCACCAAACATATTTGATATTAAATAACTATCTTTAATTACTACGTCATTCACTTTTAAAGCAATGTTTTTATTAGTTCTATAATTGCCTTGTTCTTTTTTAATAATTTTCCAAGTCTCTTTTGACACATTGGATGCATAATTTATTCGATTTGAATAATAATTCTTCTTGAATAATTTGATATTTTGTGAGTATATTCGCTTTTTAACTTTATATTCTTGCCAAATTTTTTTGTTAGTAGAATATTTATATTCATAAAATAAGGTTTTTAATTGATCCCTTTCGAGTGCCAATTGCTTTGTGTACCATTGATTTTTAGATATATTTATCTTCCTAGTGACAATCGGACATGAAAATTTATATTAAAATCTCCGCATAAAAGAAGATTATTTTTTAATGCCGAACGATGTATTTTCGTTAAGATCACATTCAATTTTTCTATAAACTTGTTTACGTCTCCATTTGGTGCCCTATATAAAACAATTACATGTAATTTAAAATCATTAATAGACAAAATACATCCGCATCCCTCAAAAATACATTCAATAGAGTATGTTTTTATAAAATTTAACTCTTTACATTTAAATTGAATGGCATTTCGAATATATATTGCTACGACACCATGGATGTGAATTTTTCTGCAAAAAAATGCGACAATACTGTAATCCTTTATCTTAAAATGGTTTATATTTAAATCAGTTGACCAATGTTCTACTACACACAATACATCAATATTTTCACGGAAACAATATATTTCAATTAAGTCTATTTTGTTAGTTTAGTTGCTTCTATCGATTACCAATTGTTTCTGTTGCAAATTTCTAACTTGGCTTTTTTACATTATTATTCAATTATTTTTATGGTTTTAAACATTTCAGCTGTATTTTCAAATTACTTTCAAATGATTTCGTTTATTTAGGAACCAACAATTGATTTATTTTTTTCAATTGGACATGATTAAATTATTTTAATTGTTTTCTCTTAGGAATTTTTAGCCAATATTTAATATTTTATAAATAACTTTGAATTTGAACACGGCGACTTTATTTTACCACAATATTTTATAATTTATACGGTGATTAAAATTTCGACTATAAGCTGGTTTATTATCAAAGTGGAAGTAACTTAAAATTCCGAAATTTAGTTCTACTTTCATAATGACTAGCTTCTAGTCATAAGTATAGTCACTGTAAAAATTATAAAACAAAGACACCATGTCAGTTCCAAGTTAACTAAAATGTACTACGAAGTAAACGCCTCTACCATGAAGAAATTTCATAAATAGATGACTTTTCTTAATTTACAAGACTTGAAATTGTTTTCTAGACATAATTTTTAATTGCATTCACTACTTTCATTTTTTCTCAATTTATTTAGTGTCTTTTATTATTAATTTTCATTTAGTAATTTTTAATTTTTTTCACTGCATTGATCAATTTGTCTATTGTTTCTCTAATAATTTAAATTATTTTCTGCAAGGTCATTTAACTGTTATAGTAGTTTTTTCAGTTTCAAATATTTTCGTAAATTATTTACAATTGTTTTCATTCATCAATTTATAGCTTTCGCTTTTAACTATTTGTCAATTTTTTGTAAAAATGTCTAATAATTTCTATTGATTTCACTTGTTTTAGCCTTATTTATAATTTCAGATATTTTCTAAAGTAATATTTTAGCGTTTTAAGGATTTGTTTAAATAATTTTCAATTATTTTCATACGTCAAGGTTGTATCAATTGTCACTCTTTAATTCAAATAACTTTAAATGTTTTCTCTTAAGACATTCACTCTTGCGTACTCTTGACTTACCACAACAATCAATACAATGGCCTATCGTACTTCTGACGTACCCCAATAATTATGGGTACGCTAAATTTTTAGTAGTATTTATCTGTTTTCTTAATTAATTTGCAAATATAAATATTCTTCGATAATTTCAACTTATTTTCCTTGTATTTCAGAGTAATTAATTTCTCAATCGGTCTAACATTTTAAATAAAAAATATTGCAATATAATAATCGCAGAATTATTGTATATTAAAACATAACGAAAATAATAAAAACATTTATTATGACTAACTATTAACGTGGCTTTATGTTATTATAATTACGCTGGAGTGTTTTATCACAAAATATAATTGCTTTAGATAGGAGTATACTCAAGCATCTGTTCTTGTATTCGAGAATTGATTGTATGCAAATAGAGGAAATCACACGTCTGGTAGGAGAATTGAATCGGAGGACTATCCAGGAATAATGGTGTTTTTATGTCGATCTAATTTATAAGGGACCAAAGAAATAGACGTTAAAAACGAGTCGTGGCGAATGCCCTAGGAAGCAATTCTCCGTTTTCTTTTTGTTTAGTTTTACTCCAAAAAAACATTCCCAACACTGCAGTAACTGCCTTGAACACTGACTGATTAATTTGATTCGATAGATATTAATTATATAGATTTTTTAATATTAACTAATCAAAAAACACTATTTTTAAGTACAATAATAAATAATTAACTTTCACTGATTTTTACTAGTTTTAAAAAATCTAGTATTTATCAATTCCTTGTCTATTATTTCATAAAGTTTCACCTAGAGTGAGAAAATTATTCAAGAAATATATTTTAAGTACCCTATTTCCTAGATAAAGTATAACCTGTACATGTTTAAAAGGGTTGTTTTTTAGTACAAACAAATCAAGATGCAATTTTTACGGTTGTGGCATTACCATAAGTTATGAAACTTTTTTTTCGGCATAAATTCCTTTCTGATTTTATGATTAGGCCGTGTAGAAATTTCGTCGGTTGGTTGTTGAAAGGGTTATCCCTTTCAACAAATTTTCACATCATTTATAAAAAAAAAATCTGATTTGTAACAAGTTTTGTAGTAAATATGTTTAATATTTCTAAATAAATTTTGGTGTAATCTATAAGTGCTCATTCACTATATAGAATGGATCGATAAGGTATTCGAACCTACGCAATTCTTCTAATGATATGTAACAAATGCAAATGATACCATTTTAAGTATTCGAACCTTAAGTCCATCCTGTGGTAAAAGCAAATCATCTGTATACGTATAATTTTTCGAGTTTTATGATAAAAGCTCATCCAGTGAATACATCAAGCGTTCGAAATTAACGACATTCCGACACGGAACGAAAATAATGAAATTTTACGATAACAGTTTGGAGTCACGAGAGTCCTGTTGGAACAAACGAGGACAGGGGGGGGCGACTGTGGGGAGGAGTGGTCTCATTTAATTAGTACAATCCATTGCTGCATTTGATGCCTTGAGTACGATTTTTAAACTCGTGTGTAACAATTTACAAGTATTGCTATTGACCACTACCAAGTATTTCTTTTTCTACGTAACAAGTCTGCGCGGTCTTGTTCGAGTTTGGGAAACTTTATTTTTTTGCCGATGGTAGACAGATGGAAAGTTTACGTAATATACAATTTATCAAGATGAATAATTTGGTTGTAACGTGTCGTAATCGTTATTACAATGTGATGTAGTTGTTTTAATAGTAATGACTCATAGTGTGGAATTCGATACATAATAGAGGTAATAAAATAATCAATAAATAAATAAAGTTGAACATTCTTAACGAGTGTAATTATTAATTTTAACTGAAGAATAATACTCGTTTTGTACCATAATGTTTTTATTTGCTATTGCCTGACACGTGTTTGCAAAGAACGAAAACACGTGCCAGGCAATTAAAAATAAAAATATTATGGAACAAAACAAGTATTATAAATTAAATAAATTAGACTTACTATATCAACAATATTAATGCGTTATAATGATTAATTCCCTTCTACGATACCTCTAGCGTAATTAATAATTGGCCTTACAGAGAACAATTCAACAGTAATAAACTGTTACTTTATATTTCACTTTTAATCATTCTAAGTTATTATTATTTTTTTTAATTACAAATGTTTTTTAAACTAACATAACTATAAATTCCGAAAATCAATAATTAATTCTGGGAATTAACATTTCAATCTACATTTGCCAATTCATTAAAACAAAAATAACCCATAACGTTTAATTCGAGTATTGTTGCTAAAGGTTGTTTTGTTCAATGAATAAAAAGTAATGGCACAGTTTTCGAAATAAGTATAAAAAGTTCAACTCATGCCAATTTTATTTCAAATTAATTTCCACATGTTTTGTTTCGTGCCACTGAGGTAGACAAAATACAGACTTTTTTTTAAAGTAAGCTTACTTATCTAAAACTTACAATTAAATTAAGTACAATTACGTTAATTTCACGAAATAGTATTTTTAGGTCAGTGACATGGACCAACACCAAGATAATGTAGGATTTTTTAAAATAAACTTAGCACAAACGTTCAACTATTAAAACAGATTATTGATATGGATCAAATAGTAATGGTTTATTTCAGTTTTCTATAAATTTCACCAGATATTTAATGATGATTCTGTTTAGGCCGTATGAGGGTCAGAAAAAGAAGCGGAGAACGTCTCAACATGGAATTATCTGTTGAAGGGCCTGTACATCGAACTGTAAGAATTATGGTGTGGAGTGCTATAACTTATGGAAGTAAGTCTCGTTTGGTATTCATTTGGGGCAATAAGAACTTCCAGCAATATATCGTATCACGTCATCCACGTATTGCTGGATATTCTTCCGTTTCTTTAGCAAGACCCACTTTTCTAGCAACTTCCAACAATATGTAGATGACTTGATATAAACCGCATATTCTTCCGTTTATTCAGCAGTTGGAAGACCACTTTTCCAGCAAGATAATGCCGTCTCCATATTGCAAGAGAATGAAGCACCGCACAGTTATATGGATCTATGACAAGTTTCTCTAAGACAATTGCAAGAAAATTATCTGTCTGAAGTGAAGAGAACTTCATCTTCATTCAGGGAGCAAGAACTTCAAATTCATTGAGCAGATATTTACAAGAAACTTAATTTTTGTAATGATCTCTTAGTAGAGTATACATGGTGCCCGTTGTTGGAGCTGAAGCAAGGGGATCTCGATTATTTGAAAGAAGGTCGGTTAAATTAGGGCAAAGTTGCCCATCACCATCTCGAGTAGAACATAATGCCGATTTGAAACATAAAATATTAATTTTTATCTACCTGATGTAGCCACTGTGTGGTGAAACATTGTTGTAGTACAAAATTAAAAACATTCAGAAACCCTATACTGTGTCAGTATTTCTTTAAGTGATAAAATATTCCAACTACTTTCAAAGATATCCGAAAATGTTCTTCAAAAAACGTTTTTATTTTTTTGTGAGACTATTTAAAGAAATACATCAAAACAAATGACACTTTATCATTGTCAGTTTGTACGCACTACAACGTGGTGATATAATAAGAAACATTCGACGTTTCGATTTTCGGCAAACATCATCAACTTTATTTTTCTTTTGGGCGCCATCTTGGATTTTTATATTTTCAAATATAGATTTTTTTCTGATTATGGTGATGTGTCATGTGTTGGGGTTTGGTCCAGCAGTTTTATCTAAATCCCAAAAATCCTGCTTTTGCAAAGAGTGCAAAAGAAATTTTTGACACGGACTGAATTTCGCTAATCCTGACCTACACTTCCAAAATTGGTATACATTTATAACAGAATGCCGTTTTCAAGTGATGAAAAACGCGACATGCTAGAACTTAATTACGCATCGCATCGAAATGTGCAAGTTACTTCGGAAACATACCTTCAGAGGTGTATCCAGAAAGACAACAACCTGCTGAAAATACTTTTCTGATCCTTCATAGAAATTTATCTGAGTTTGGTGCATTTTCAAGCCAAGAATACGTGTTCATAGGCCCAGCGGAAATGAAATGGAAATTTTAAAAGTTGTGAGTAAAATGTTAAAACCTTCTAAAAAATTATAAACGGTTATAAATTTAATTCTCCGTTAGATTCAAAATAATCCTTCTACTTCAACAAGGGCTATAGCTGAAGAATGTGTCTCCTCAGGTAGTGAGGAAAGGCTTGAAAAAAACATAAGTATCGCCCCCTTTAAAATTCATATCACGCAAGTTTTCCATCCAGGAGGCACTGAATGAAGAGTAACGTTTTGTAGAAACAATATGATGCTGTTATTGCAAAATACCCATTTTCTCTCCAACGTGATATTCACGGATGAGTGCGAGTTTACCAACACAGGCATGTTTAATCGTCACAATGAACATGTATGGTCCGTTGAAAATCCACACGAACACCAAGGATGACGACCACAAGAACGTTTTGGTCTAAATGTATGGGTTGGTTTATTTGACAATAAGTACATTTACGAAGACAATTTGACTACAGATGGGTATTTGCACTTTTTAATGACTTACCTGACCGATTAAATCGATAACAACATTTGCCTCAACCGCCTCGTTAACCTTTGGTGCCAACAAGATGGTGCTCCACCATTTAATACCCTAGAAGAGTGTCTGATGACTTGTCTCAAGTATTTCCAGACTTAGTTATTTCAAATAGTTGGCCGGCACGTTCGCCAGATCTTCCCCCATTGGATTTTTATTTATGGGGAGATATGAATAACATAATTTATAAATATATACCCACCGATATCAATGACTTTAAGGACCTAAACAAAATCTAAGAAGACGCATACAACTATGCTTGAAGATGGAGGGCGAGCCATTCGAGCCATTTTTAAATTTATTCATTTCTAATGAATTTCATTATATGTAATGAATTTGAATCATGTTTTTCTACTTTTCATATCTTATAATGAAATAGGAACAGAAAACAAGTTTGCGTTAGTTTTGTATTATTGTTTAATAAATTACTTTATTGAACAAACTTGTAGCTGTCATTTCCAAGGCACTCTTTGCAAAAATGAATTTTTAGCAGAACCATTAAACTACTGGGCCAAACCCACGTATTGGCTGTATAGAACGGCGGTGATACCCATTGTCACCTATGCTGCCCTTGTGTGGTGGACAAAGACCCAAAAACTAGACACGCAAAAGTAGGCTTCAACGTTTAGCATATCTAAGCATCACAGGGGCCATGCAAACGACCCCAACCGCGGGAATGGAGGCAAGCATTGGTCACCGCTCTATCTAGTGGTACAAAAAGTGGGACTTGTTAGAAATACTGCAGAAAATCGAGCCGGTCCTTCTGTCCAAACCGACGGACATTATGTCCAGGAAGCTCGAATAAGGTGTCGATCGAGGACCCCAAAACGGCTTTGATGAGAATCAGGGAGTTGGACGAGGAATATCAGCCTGGTACACAGATGGTGCCAAGAATACCAGAGTTACTGGAATAGGCATTTATGGCCCTAACCAAAACCACAGGAGCTTCATGGCTCTGGGTACAACGCCCACGATTTTGCCAGCGGAAGCGATTGCAATTGATATGTGCGCCAGAGAATGCTTGGATAGGCACCTAAATGACGAGCATATATACATCTGCTCAGACAGACAAGCCGCATTAAAGGCCGTTCGAGCCTATAGCCATGGCTTACGGACTGTCTGCGAATGTCGAAGAACCCTTTCGCAACTGGCGAAGAACAACTCGTTGACCTTCATGTGGGTCCCAGGGCACGGGGATATTAAAGGTGGCCGATGAAGTCGCAAAAAGAGGTGCAAATGCCACTCCTATAGAACCAGAGCCGTTTTGTGGACTCCCCATGGCACACAGAAGAAAGGTGGTGCAAAAATGGGAGGAGGACAGTAGACGTAAGCATTCGATTATTGTACCAGGTCTACGTCAATCAAAACGACTCATGAAACTCAATCACAGCCACAAGGTGCTTGAACTCAGAAGGAACGGCTAAGAACTTTCACCGGACTCACGATACCATTTGTGGAAAATGGGAAAAGAGGAAAGTGGTTTCATCTGCCGAGCACATACTATGCACTTGTGTCGCGATTGTTCACAAGCGTCTTTCACACTTCGGTAGGGACCGATTATTCCACGAAAAAGTGAGCAATATCACCCCCAAGAAAGTTACCAAGTTCATGGAGGACGTGGGACTGATTGGGAAATGATTGGTTAAGGGTAGAACAATAGATCTTTTAGGTCGCAGTTCAAGAGAGGCTAACACACCTCATTAGCACCCTTTGTTAACCTATTGACTAAACCCCAACACATGACACATCACGGTAATCAGAAAAAAAATCTGAATTTGAAAATGTCAAAATTTAAGATGGCGTCCATAATAAAAAAACAAAGTTGATGATTTTTGCGAAAAATCGAAACGTCCAATTTATTATTATATCACCACGTTGTAGACCGTACAAAGTGGCAATAATAAAGTGTCAATTGTTGTAAAGTATCTCTTTAAAGAGGCTCGCAAAAAAAATTTTTGTTTAATTTCAATTTTTTTTTCGAATATTTTCGGAAGTAGTAGGAATGTTTTATGTTTCAAAACGGCATCATGTTATAATCCAGATTGGGCAATTTTGCCCTAATTTAATCGACCCTGTATCTCTTCAAATATACGAGATCCCCATGCTTGAACTCCAAAAACGGGCACCCTGTATAGATGTCTCCTAATTGTTGTTTATTATGCCGTAAGAAAATTATACCTTTTTTTTAAGAACAGACAGTTAGGTTAGATAATTTCCTAACTACTCATAGACATTAATAAAGGATAATACACCATTTGATGCTTTCCAGCTAGTGTGCTTTAAGTAAGGCTGCGCCTCTGTCCATTACAATATGATGGTTTGAGAACCACCAATTCAGTAAATGAGGTGGTCCTATCCCACGGCTACGAGATTTTTGATTGTGGGTTATGGTCAAAAATCGGTTTGGAAATCCGACACAAATAACCTAGAGGGCTTTTGAGATAACTAAGGGCATATTCTACAAGTACCATATACTTAGAAGTTCTATATTGACCCATTATAACTTTCTTTTGTCTTACTTTGTATATGTCATAGGTTTAACTTTTTTATGCACCTTTTTTTTTACAAAAAGTGATGTTTTACGAAGTAAATGCCTCCAAGATTCAAGTAATAAAATACTATTGCCATTTAGAAACCTAAAAGGAATCGTAACTGATATACAAAAAAGATCGTACGTTACTTCTTTGGACAGTCGAAACATACTCAGAATTATTTTGGTACTTCACCTTCCTATTGCAAAATTGTACACCCATACCTGAAACAAAGAAAAAACAATATTAGTATGATTATTTTCGAAAGGCTACTGAAGCATTTTCTATTGGCAATTTATGTAATAACAATGTCAAAATATCATAAGATAAATATTTTTTGAATTCTTGATAACTCGCAAAAGCCACTTTTAAATACGAATCATTAATCAGAACGGAAATGTTATAAATTTTTCCGAGTCATGGCGTTCGCATTGTGTTTTACTTCTTTCGCTTTCTGGGGTTCGGCGCCAATATTAATTAATATTAAATATTTATGAGCGGTATTTATAGACATCGCCGACAACGCCGTGTTCTTTCGGTATTGTTTCAACTGTTAGTCACCGGAAACGCGCAAATACCAAACAAGTGTTCTATCGGCCATATTAACCCGGCTAATTATCTTTGTTCGTTTTTTTAAATGTTTTCTGACGTACGTGAAATATTAAGTGGATCAATGTGTCGGTTCCATTTAGTCGTGTAGAAAATAAAAACATACATATTTTACGTCAAAGATAAAGAAGACAGATGGATGTTGGTGTCTAAATTACATACGTCATATATATTTTTCTCTACTTAGGGTATACAAAATTTAGTTATGTTATGTACACTTAACAAATTCAATTAACTATTAATCAAATATTGAAAGAAAAAATTAAGAAGCTTATGGAGCCAATTATCAATAAAATTGATATTTTTTTTATTTTAAATTGCGCTGCTCTGATGAGATCCAAAATAGATCGAAACTGGTCGGTGGCTGTTGTTGATAGGGAAACAATAATTTAGTGCATTGTTAATGTCTAATCAAAGATTCCAGATGTCGAGGAGGACCCTTTCTGCCTTAACATCATGGTTAATAATTGGGTTTGAGTGGAAGAACATATTTAATTGTGAACTCTGCCCGTACTTCTGTCCGACCAAATTTTATGTATGCTTTTTAAATAATTTATTTTGTGTATTATTTAAGATAGAAGGACAAAGATAAATAAATAAATAATGTAGGTATATTCAGTGACATAAAGATCGCTACATCGAGAAGGGGTAGGCATTTTTTGACTACCCTTGTCACAAATGTTCCATTAAAAAGATAGCAATTGAATAAAATTAAAAAAGGAACAAAAATAAAATCAAAAATAGGTTTGGTCAAAAAATCCTACCCTTTCTTAGTATTGTTGCCGAGTTTTATAAGTTAAGTTTCTAATAGGCATTTCAATTTTTAATTCTTCGAACAAATAAACTGCAATTATGTATTTATCAGCATAATTTCTAAATGAACACAAAACAAGTATTAAATAAGCATCAAGCAGACGAACTTTTACGACCCATTAAATGAGACGAGAGGAACGTGAATTGGCGTAAAAATAGACGGGGAGGCATTTAGCATGTTGGCAGATAATTTTTGGCTTCCGTATGAGAGAGCCACGTTACACTATTTATTTATTTACGCCATAATTCACCAGATGAATGCAAAAATGTATAAATATAAACGGTCGGCAATGTATGCCGCTATCGCTTGTTTCCCACCGTTAAGTACAGTCCGTGCATTAAATGCTGGACACCGGCCAAAACATGGGATTTCTGTGTCCGTACGATAGACTAATCACTTCTAAAAATTTACGCCGATCAAATTCTTCGTAAAAGTCAAAGAATTTTTTCTAGATAATGGGTGAAAAATCTTTCCCAAGGATTAATTACAATAAAGTATTTATATATTTTTCTAAAATTAAAACATAATAGCATTGAAATAAAGTTGATTAGTTATAATATTAGGATATCATTCTAATTTATTTATAGCCTATATTTTTTAATTGTAACAAATCTAAAGAAAAAAATTATGTCTATATAATTAAAGTCTTGTATAAGGTATACCTATATATTTTCTAAATACTATTACCCTGTGAAATCATATTTCGTGAAAGATCGTGTCGAGTCAACATAAATTCTACAATAATTACCCCTCACTGAAAATACACTGGAAGATTTACCGTCTTTGTTAACTCCATTACCGTAAATAAGCAAATATTACGGAGTTCTTGTTGCCGTTGCTTTGTGTTCATTTGTGTTCTTCACTCGTGGATAATAGATGCTGGTTATTTGGAAAACGAGGAAATATATTAGATGTCGCAGTAATTTGTAGACGTCGTAAAGCATTAAGAAAGATTAATTTTGCTCGACAGAAACTCTATTCCGTTCAACACGAGGGACGAGAATTTATCGTTAAATGAAAGCCAGTCAGTCAGTAAGTCATTGCACTTCTCACTTTTATCGAGAGACCTTCATATCCATACAATGCACAACTCATGGAGTGGACGCCTATCAATTACATTATACGCTGCAGTTATTTATAATGCTTGGATGGAAAGTTTTCAGAGAACTGGCAAAAAATCCAGAATGTAGTCATAGAGTCATGGCCATGTAAACATCTTAGTCTAGAGCAGGAGTAAAATATACGAGTTGACTTGGGAAATTTATGTATATAAATACTATTGAGATTAAATAATACTATACATTATCTTAATAATGCAAAAAGATTAGGCAAGTTATTGTAGTATAAAGGGATGGATTTTATTGTATATTTCTAGTAAGAATAGCTGATTAATTAATTATCAAAGCAATACGCTGTTATCAGGTGTTCTGAATGTCTTCATCTGATCTGCAGTCCATATTAACAATATCATGAAACAAATAAGCTACGAAATATAAAATCTCCAATGGTATAAACTCACTCTTTTTGGTTAATAGTAATTAGTATACTAGTTGAGTATGCTTTAGTTTCTTTAAACATATCAATAATTCAGATGCTAAGTTAACCTAGTTTCAAATATATTTATAGCAACAAGAGTATTTTAATGCAAAAAGCATTCAATAAAATAGTGATGGTAAATAAATAAAAAAATCGACTTTGATTTTGATCTAAATGAATTAGTCGCATGCTATTATTTCTTTAATTTGTTAATTGCAAAAACCTTATATTAAGTTAATTGAAATTGCGATTTCCGCCATTAAGCTTTGATGCAACACGCGATTTAATTACAAATTGTATTGATTGCCAACCCACAATTTTTTATCAATTAATTTTCTTTTAAGATGTAGGAAACGTAATTTAAACGCTTACGGGTATATATGTTCAGTAATATTTTGATACTTTGAGGCAAATATCGCAGTTAAAGAAATACACTCAATATAATGGAAATCGCAACATTTAGAGAGATGAAAATGTTTTGACGAAACAAAAGTATTAATTCAAACTATTACAATATGGCAAATTTGAAAGAAAAAGAACAAACATAAAAAATTTACTAATAATTATAAAAAAAGTCTTCTCCACCCAATATTCTGTACATGCATGCTTAATGGATGAAATATCAGGAGATCGAAGTGGCAATGGTCAGATGTTGACATCCTCCGCGATGAGGAATTTCTTCAGTCGAGGAACCATCATTGTGCAAACAAACCAACGATACAATCTCTGCTCAATTGGGAGTAATTTTCTCATTTTCGCACTCTAGGCATAATCACACTTTCAAAGTAAATGATGAAAAGCAAAAAAAAACCAAAGACAACTTCGCAAAACATACATTAAATTGTTAGAAAAAAAACTAAGAGACCTGTCAAATATGTCATTACCACACAAATTTTAATTGCTATCTATTAATACTTAAATGTTTGTGCCAAATTTGGTCAAAAAATTTCTACACCTTCTAGGTGTTGACACTGAGTATACTTAAATATTAACTACGCATAACAACAATATAGCATCAATATCTACGGCCATATAATTCTATTAATATCTATATCAATGTTTACTAGCATCGCGTTGTAATTTCCGCAGTTGAAGTGTATCAAAAAATATGAAATATTGATATTGGCAGTGATCTCAACCTTTGAGCCGGGAAGAAAATTTAACGTACCCAGCGCGTACATTTACGACGATTATAAATAATTTCGTGCTTGTGTTCGTTTCGCGTTCTAAAATTCCGTAGTAAACAAGTAGTAATGATAATCACGTGCCGGGGGCATTAAAAATAATCATACATTTATTATCATTATCTGCGAGCGCAATGTTTATTCATTTCTGGATGTATGCAAATACGGAGAGTTATGAATGCGAATCGAGCGTGGGTTAGCAATGCATATTTTATTTCCAACCTTGGATTATCCGCGAGGATAATGAGATGGCCAATATTGTTAAACATTGCAGTGCGGAATTTATTTTTAAAGTGTTTTGTTTGCGCGGCTTCGGTCGGCCTAAAATTTTGCGCAACGTCGAAGGAAACATACGTAGTATTTCAGGGTCAATGCATACAATCATTTGGATTGTCTTATTGAGAATAATTGATTTTTTTTAAATAATTATAGTCTTGCCATTTGTTACACGTATTAACAGGATTTAAGATGTTATTAAAGATAGTATCATTAAATTTTATAGACTTTATAAAATGTATTAAAATCCTTTAGTTTGTTGTAGAAAATTAAATACGTATTTTTAAATTTATTATTTATAGACATTACCGAAAGATTATAAATATAATCTTTCGGTAATGTCTATAAAATTGGTTAAAATGATTACATTAATAATAATAATAATATTGTTTTGCTTATTGCTCCTACAGTTGTAGGGAAATGTTATACCGAATGATTCATATTTATTGTTGAACTTGCATTAAATTCCTAATTACAAATCATTAATAAATAGAAAAAACACGAAAATATATTCGTAAAATCTACAACAAATGAGTCTTATTAAGACTACAAGAACAAAGCTAGAGAAGTAGTTGTTTCAAAAGTGATTTGTTCTTGTAGTCTTAATAAGACTCATTTGTTGTAGATTTTACGAATATATTTTCGTGTTTTTTCTATTTATTAGTGAATTATCTACAACGTAAAGGACTTATATATTTTATTACAAATCATTAGTTAAAACTAAAAGTTCTGATCGTTTACAGGAAGAAAGCCGAATTTGAAAAAAAAAAACAGCAATTCCAAAGTCAAATGAATGTTGTCGAAAATGTAGTAGTTAATGTCAGTGGAAAAACTCTTTTAGAGGTGTTCTTATTCATAGAGAAAGACATCTTGATTCTGATATTCCAAAGAATATACTAAGGACAATAATTTGATGGTTAATTAACATTTAAAGATTTAAGAAAACTAATCGCGATCCTACTTTTGACCAACTACCACTGCCCATGAATTTATATTGGTTCACGATGATTACAAATGACAAAAAGCGATCATTCCATAAAAGTGATTTCTAACAATCAGATCTTCATGATAATAGAGTGACGAATTACAATATCATATGCAACGGTAAGAAATGGCGATGGTTACTATTTACAAATGTATAAAAAAGCATTGTGGTAAACAGTTGGAAGTTATATTGTTTACCAAATAACAGTACAATGAGTCAATTTGACATCAAATTATATATTGTAAACTACTCCTAATAGCTAAAGAACAATAGTTTAATTTAGTTTTTTGCTTTACAAGATCTATTAAAAAGAATAAATAAAGTCCGATCGGGTTCCACCAGATGCCGTTAGAAAGATGAGATTTTGTACTAAAAAAACTTTTTTGATCAGTTTTGTTTGAGCGCGCGTCAAAAATGGACACTAGCAAAGAGAAAATATGATATATTTTAACGCTTTTCTTTCAATAAAGGCGCCAAGGCAGGCGTCTGAACATGTAAATGGTGTTTATTGTCCTGATACTGTAAAAGATAATCACGCGCAATTTTGGTTGCGTCGATTTCGTTCCGGTAATTTCGATGTCAAACATGCACAACGCACTGGAAGATCAATTGTCGAAAATATCGAAAAAATCATGGACATCATGTAAACACTGTTTTGATTGCCCAAGAGTTAATGATTCCACAAAAAAAAAACGTTTGGAACATAAGAATAAAGCTGGATTCAAAAAGAAGCTCGATGTATAGGTGTGCCACACGAGTTAAAGCAAACAGAATTCTCATCTGCGAATCGCAACAAATTCGACCCATTTCTGAAGCGGTTGGTGAATGGTGATGAAAAGTGCTCCCCTACGGCAAAACTCTTAACTCGGAACTGTACTGGCTTTCGCCAATGAGGACTCGCCAGAAGCTCCAAGAGTTTTGTTGGGAGGTTTCTATGCATCCAACTTACAGTCCGGACCTAGCTCCAAGTGATTACCATCTGTTCCTGACCATGGCCAACTATTTTGCTGGTGTAACATTCGCTTCAAGAAAGACTTGTGAAAATCAACTGTCTCAATTTTTTGCCAATAGGGACAAGAGCTTCTATGAGGCAAAATGAAATTACCATCAAAATGGTATGGTAATTAAATCTTTCAATTTCATACAAAAACAATGGATTTATTTTTTATACCTTTTATAATTTATTGCGTTAGAAGTAGTTAAATCGACTAGCTTAATATTAGGTTGTCAAGTATGAAGTGAAGGGAGCAAACTTCACGTTATTTATTTCAATTGCACACAACCTCATTTAGACGCCGTATTTTGACATAATTTTTCGTGTGAAAGGTGCATCTTTACTTCTATCTAACGCATATTTGAGTTTTAAAACATTTGCAATAGCTTTTTTATATAGGTGATTAAGTGTAACCATGGAAATCAGCGAAATTCGTGTGTTGAAGTACGATTTCTATTGTGAAGCCACAACTGCAGGCAGTCACTAATATCAATAGTGTGTTCGGCATTCAAGTGGCTACAAACGCGACTGTAGCTCGTTGGTTTAAAAAATTTCGTTTAGAAGATTTCAACCTGTGTAATGAACCACGTGGTCGACCCAAGACTCAGTTGGATAATGACGTCCTGAAAGCCACTGTGGAAGCGAATCCCAGCCAAAGTGCTTGTGAAAAAATCTTGACTTATTTGGCACAAATCGGTAAAGTGAAAAAGCGCTGGACAAGTGGATACCGCGTGAATTGACCGATGCACAGAAGGAACGAAGACTTGATACATGTAATCCTCTTCTTCCTCTCAACAAAGCCGAACTATTTCTCAATCGAATTGTTATGTGTGATGAAAAATTGATTATGTACGATAATTGTAAGCGTTCAGCGGAAAGGTTGGACAAAGATGAATTACCAAAACACTGTCTGCAAAGAGACATCCACCAGAAGACACTGATGGCCACTTGGTGGTCTGGCTTAGCTGTCATCCACCACAGCTTTATGGAACCTGACCAATAGATCACGGCGAATGTCTACTTTTATCAACTAGACGAAATGATGAGAAATCTTACGATTAAACAGCCACAATTAGTTAATCGGATAACTCCAATCCTCCTGCACGACAACATGTCGCTCGAATGACAGTGTCAAAGCTACAGGAGTTGGAGTTGTAAACTCCGTTACCCACCGTACTCTTAAAATCTTGCCCCACGGACTTATCATTTCTTTCAAAATTTAAACAACTTTTTATCTGGAAAAAAAAAAATAATTCCACACAGGCTGTCAAAATGGCGTTTCAAGAGTTCTTCGACTCCCGTAATTTAGACTTCTACAGGGATAAATGAGTTACCCCTAAAATGAAAAAGGTGTATCGATAATATGGGTGCACACTTTGATTAAAAAAAAGTTTTTACTGAAAAAAAAAATCGAATTCAATTATGTGCATTTTTTGCTCCATTTCATACTTGACAACCTAATACATATGGGGGTGAGCATTGTTCAAATGGTGAACGGTATCTCCAGAGTTACAGTCAAAATAGAGAATTGTAACTGTACTATAGTCTCATCAATCATTGAAGGAGTTGAAGAGATCGATGGCAATCGTGTATATTTTAACTACTCAAAAAATCTTTGATTCTGATTCTTTCTCACTGACAGTGCAGTTGTTTTCTACAGCGGCTAGTATAGTCGACAGGATGTTTGTCAAATAACTTTCCTCTAACATAAAACTGCTCACTAGGAGTAATCAAAAGCGTTAGCGTTTACGCAAATGGTGGCAGGCTATCCGTAAAATAAGTGCTTCAGTCAGAATACTTGGATTACCGTATCTTCCAACATATATTGAAAATGACTTTATGTTGCAAAGAAAAACAAACATGCCTATCTATAGAAACCAATATAACTGACAAGTGGTGCATAGACAGCGGTTGTACTTCACACATGTGCAATGACAGAAGTTTATTCCTATCTATAGAGCCAACTGACGAAATCCTAAAACTGGCCTCGGATAAAACTGAGAAAATTGAAGGGAAAGAAGTCGCTCAAATAAAAATTAGAAGAGAAGTAAGTCATTGACCTACAAAATACACTATACATACCAAAACATTATTAGTAAACTTGTTATCTGTGGCTCGAGCAACTGAAAAAGATTATAGCGTAATTTTCAAGAAGGAAACTGCAACAATAAAGAATTCACAAGGAATGAAAATTAATGCTATTAAAAGTAATGGACTATACTATGTGGATGTGGACACAAAAGAAAAAGAACAGAGGAAAGTAATGCTGGTTACAAATACTTTGTTACTTTCATAGATGAATACAGCCGTTATGGCGGGGTGTATTTCAAAATAAAATTGAAGTTTTACAGAAATTCAAAGAATACAACAAGAAGACAGAAAATTTTACTAACCTCAAAATAAAAACACTGCAAATAGACAACGGAAAAGAGTATTATTGCAACAGAGAATTTGACGATTATCTAAAATAAAATGGTATATCATCTGTCCGCCTCGTATACAACACAGCATAACGGAGTAGCCGAAAGAAAAAAATAAACCTTATTAGAACAAGTCCGTTGTATGATGCTAGAAGCAAATATATCGGAATCCTTTTGGACAGAGACTATTCATACTGCAAATTATATTACTAATAGAGTGCCATCAAAAACAACGAACGCGAAAACCCCTTTTGATATGTGGGTTGTATATACACCTTCAGTAAGACATTTTCAATGCTTTGGTATAAAAGTTTTTGAACTAAATAAAAGAAACAAGAAAACTTTTCACCAAGAGCAACAGAAGGAATTTTTGTTGGGTATTCAGAAAATATAAAAGGCTATATTATTTAGATAGAAAGTCAAAATAAAAGTCATTAGTAAAGATGTGAAATTTTTAACCAAAAGAAAAAAAATTTAAACGGAGAGCTAGAAGAAACAATCCTATTAAAGGTTTGTTTGGAAAAATATGTAACCAAAATTATAGTAGAAGAAAGTGCCGAAGATGACCTAACTATCTTCAATAAAGCAAAAGCAATGCTGGAGGAGTTAAGAAAATATAATCCACGCTTGTATGTGCTACTAAAATCTAAATTTTCCTTATAATTAAAGTGAATATTTTCGTTGCCATAAACCAATAGTCAAAATAGTGTACAATCCCTATTTAGTATTATGTAATTTTACAGACAAAGTAATTTGTTCCCCAATACCAAAAATGATTAACTTTTTCAAAAATGAAATATCAATATTAAGAGCTGGAAAATAATATAACAGAGATTGTTCTGAAGTATTTCGTTTTGTAACATTTAGCCCATTTTCGCCAAATAATGTTATGAATCAATAACGTCTTGTATACAATTTCATACTTTTGCGAGTTTTTTTTTTTAGAAAGTAAATATCTGCTATTGAATCAATATCAGGGGAAAGTTGTCTTTTTCACTGCTCAGGATGGTCGCATTGGTTATTATCACGTAATTGATAAGTATTTTATTAAAAACAAAATTATTCGAAATTGATAATTTTCTGTGTAATATAATACTTATAATCGGTTTAAATTTACGTGAAGTGTTTTCTATCAATAAATTAAAAATGTTGTTATTCCTTACTTTTTACTTATTAACTGTTAGTTACTGATAATGACATGTTAGAAATATAGATATAACAGTAAATTAATTGGATGAGTTACGTGAAGATAAACTTGATTATAACATAAAGCACTAAAAACCTTTCTTCACACAGTTTATTTGAAATACCAAATATATATTTCGGACACAAAGTGACCATTATCAATGGTTTAATATTAATCAGTATTAAACCATTGATAATAGTCACTTTGTGTCCGAAATATATATTTGGTATTTCAAATAAATTGTGTGAAGAAAGGTTTTTGGTGCTTTATTTTATAATATAGATATAACGTTTAAATAAATAAGTGATTTAAGCAATAAACTCAGCTTCAATTTAAACATAATTGTAAATAATAAATTCTTTAATATGAGTAAAAAATGTTTTAGAGAATGCATTATCTCAAAGATTTAAATATTCTAGCAAGTAATGTTGTATGCTGATGATTGGTGTCGTGATAATCAATTAGTGTGAAATGTAAAAAGGTGTAAATGTACGGTTTCACTCGGAAAAGGTTTTTAATTGCATACAATTATAACTGATAATGTGCTGTGCTATTTGACGGGTTCATAATTAAGCTATTGCTTAATTACTCCAGGATATTTCTTGAAGTTACTTTAAATTGCACTTAAATATTTTTTATTTATTTTTAAAATAGGCAGACTTTATTAATATCACATACTTTATAGATTTTTATAAACATAATTTTTACACAATTCAAATAAATCAATAATGTAATATAAATATACAGACTACTTTTGTTTAGTTCGGTTATAAAACTGTCTCAGAATATGAAAGCCTTCCAAAATCATTATTATTTATTTGGTAATTTGTTAAGAAATTCTAAAATACTATATATTATTATATGAAGTTCACATACTTTAAGTAACATTTAATTTCTCATCATATCTTTAAATGATTTCAATTTATAATGTACAAAATTTGCTGTCTTTCATCAAAGGATTCCAAAATTATTTGCGAAACAATTGTACTGAAAATAAACACACATTTTGAAAATCTTAGTTATTTACAACTTTAATATACAAATCCAAATTATTGTTCGAAAAATATGTTAAAAATTACACTAAAAAAGTATACAAAATAGAAAATACATTTCGAAATTAAAGAAGAACGTTCAACAAATAATTACGCGGCACACGTTTTAAAACAATTGAACAGTGAATGTTAAATCTAAACAATTCGGAAATTGATAGATGTTCAAGTTAAATAAATCTTTTTTTCAATATTGTTCAAAGCTATTAATGAAACCCACTGCGTATTAATAAAGAACGCAAGGACGAATAATTCTGCTGCGTAAAACTAACGTTTTTCAAACAAATATTATTTACCAATGCATGACGTTGATATATGTAAATATTAGCGCGTGTGGATGTTACAAGAGCCTTATCTTTGAATAAACTAATTAATAAAAGCATAGAATCGTTTAACACGTATAAAATGTTTACTGTTCAATAAACAAATTAATTGTTGTTTGTAATGTGTAGACTGTTTCTCCGCTATTCCATAATATTTATTAATACGGAAATGTATCTACTAAACTAGTTATTCCCTGTACGGGGTGTTCATGTTTTTTCGAATCCAAAATATATATTTTGAGATCCCCCGAGTCCAATTTGACTGATGTTTGAATTGTGCACTTAAAAACTCCAAATATTTTGAATTCAAATTTTAAGCATAGGTTTTTATTTAAACAATTTTTCGTAAATATTAATTTAAAAACTATACTTTATCCTTAATTATTATTCCCCGTCAACAACAGCCAAGGACCGGTTTCGATCTTTTTGGATCTCATTCACTTAGGAGTATTTAACACTTTGGGTTAACGATCGATACTTATAATAATATTATACTGTATCTTTTATATTACCCAATGGTAAACATTTTAATTATTATTATTTAATTAGTGGATATATTAAAAAACGAATATACTATCAGGTATTGGTATTAATTCGTAGCGTTTTACGAGAGATGGTGCGGGTATTACAGTATTCTTTTTTACCTTCAGAAACAAATGTATCGTAAACCAGTTGTTATTAAGTGTTATTTTTACGACATCTTAATTTCTACTTTTTAATAACAATAAGTTACGACTATTTCAATATGTCACAATTTGTGCCAAATAAAGTGTTTTTGTGGGAAGTTTTACTCCATTACTTTCATATGAATAAAAGTGCTGCGGAAAGTCATCGGATTTTGGAAGAAGTTTATGGGAAACATGTTCTAGCTGAGCAAACGTGTCGAAAGTGGTTTCTACGTTTTAAGAGTGGTGATTTTGATTTGCAAGACAGGGAACGATCTGGACAGCCAAAAAAGTTTGAAGATACTGAATTGCAGGAGTTGCTAGAAGAAAACTCATCTCAAACTCTTGAAGAGTTGTCTTCATCTTTGAGTGATGATTTATCAACTGTAGGAAAACGCCTTAAAACTTTGGGAATGATCCAAAAGGAAGGAAATTAGGTCCCATATGAATTAAAACCGAGGGACGTTGAAAGGCGCTTTTTGACATGTGAGTTACTGCTTCAACGGCACAAGGTAAAAAGTTTTTTATATCGGAATGTTACTGGTGATGAAAAGTGGATACACTATGACAATCTTAAGCGTAGAAAGTCATGGGTTAAGCCCGGGCAACCATCATCATCAGAGGCAAAACCTAATATTCATGGATCTAAGCTCCTTCTTTGTATTTGGTGGGATCAACAGGGTGTGATTTATTATGAGCTCTTACAACCCAACGAAACCATCACTGGTGATCGTTATCAATTACAATTGATGCGTTTGAGTTGTGCATTGAAGGAAAAACGGCCTGAATCGAGCGAAAGATATGATAAAGTCATTTTACTGCACGACAATGTTCGACCATAAGTCGCAAAATCAGTTAAAAATTATATAGAAACTCTGAAATGGGAAGTCCTAACCCACCCGCCGTATTCTCCAGATATTGCCCCTTCGGACTACCACTTGTTCTGATCGATGGCTCATGGTTTGTTAGGGGAAAATTTCACTTCTCATGAAAATTGTAAAAATTGGATTGATTCATGAATTGACTCCAAGGGCGAAGCGTTCTTTCGACGCGGTATCAAAGCGATGGGCAGTATTTTTAATAACGTATTTTTTTTTTCTTCAAAATATTTTTCTCTAAAAAAACGCTACGAATTAATTCCAACACCTAATAATTTTATTTTATTAGGTATAGAACAAACTCACACAATTCTATTTCTGTTGGTTATAAAAAAGACAATAAAACGTCATAAATGAATGATTCATCGGTAATTACCACCGGAACACAAACAAGAAACCAATTAATCGGCAACGCACGGTTTAATCGAAACCACACACCTGAGATTATAATTGCACATTTCTGCCTTTTGACAATAAATGTCAAACGGCGGCGCATTGGAGGCGGAATATAAACACGTAAACGAGTGCACAGGCACGCAAAATGCAATTAATCCGGTCCGACAACGTTAAACACATTGTGAAAACGTTTAATCTCCACCATAATGTTCCTACATGTGGAATTTACGAGACGCCAATTTAGGCATCCCCTTAATTAACACGGAGATGCATTGATTAGTGAAGACGTTCCTGCAAATAGAATTTCGCCAGTGAATCATGTGGGCGGATGTATATCATTAATACATTAAAACCGCATTTAGATGAATAATGTTTTCCTCGTCTTTACGTGAAAATTCACATTAAAAGAAATCGCTTACATCTACAATAACTTCGAAGTATCAGCAACCAAAACTACAAAGTAACTCATGATATAAAGACTAAATATTAAAACATTTAATATTTTTTTATCAATAACATTTTTAATTTACCAATAATTTAAGTTAATATACGTTTTAATTGAGTATTTATAAAAAGACTATACTCACTGACATGGAAATAACAATACCAAGAAGGGGTAGGAATTTTTTTGACCAAACTTGGCACAAACGTGATAGCAATTCATTCATATGGATCGTGTTGTAATGACTTATTTGACAGCCCTTTCAGTTTTTTCCATATTCTTACATTTCTTTAGCAGTTTGAAGACCCACTTTCCAGCAAGAGAATGTCCGTTCTCATATTGCAAGAATTTTAATGGATCCATTTGCGGTGGATAATGTCAATATCTTGCACCCCGATCTCCTGAACATTTGCCCATTGACCATGTTAAGGACATTATTGGGAGAAGACTAAAGAACTTACAGCATCGTAGCTTCAAGCTCTTCAGTACGAATTAGTGGATGCTTGTAATACTATACCAAGAAGATCTCTGTTAGAATCGATACTACAAAAGTTAATGTGTAACCAATAGAGGCGGTCTAACACATTATTAATAAAAAATGTTATTAATTTTTGTCATTTTTTTCATTTTTAATCAATTCCTATCTTTTTTTAGTTAAATGTTTGTGTTTGCTGTAAAAAAGACAACCAATTTGTAAGTATTTAGTATTATCATTAGTATTTAAATATTATGAATAATAAATAAATTCTTCTAAATACGTAACATACAAATTCCCATACATCACTTGGATATATTTAATAGTAACTAATCAACATTACTAGACTATAAAGATAACAAATAATCAAATTTGTACAATTTATAGCACCGGTCTTTAATGCAACGCCCTTCAATTTTATCTAATTTATTCAATATTATTATTCTATTGCCTTGCAATTACTTAATTTAATTGCTTTGTGTAGATAAACCAAGGCATTAAATTAATTTACATCAGTATAACTGAAGATATATGTAATCTTTATTATAGTTTTTATTAAAGATATTGAGGAGTGATGGCGATATAATGCCGATGTGATTAATTAACGATGAGAATATTCTCAATATTCTTCGGACACCTTTCCTATCGTCATTATTAGTTTCAAAAACAATCGATTGTTATTTTATACTAAACTAATATTAATTAGGGTCAGTACATCCACTTATTTTGCATTATTAAAAAGTATTATTACTGTTATATACCATGTTCTATTAACATTAAACCTAAGAATTTATTATTTATTAATTAATTATTTAATTAAAACATAATTAAAATATATTATTATTCTCAATTAATTACAACAATAATAAAAAACTGCAAATATATTATAAATAAGATATGCTGCTTTTATTGAGGTAAAAGCTTTATTGACACCTACACAAAAACGGACTCTTGTGATAAGATGAAAATGGCCATTGTTATCAGCGACAATTCCAGAGAGTAACCTTGGCACAAATATGAAATTGTCACTTTTATCAAAACCTAAGGAAATAAAAACAACCCACAATTTGTAATTACTGGCAGCATAATCAGTAACGTTATTATGATTACAAGAAAAATATTTTGAATATTTCGGTAAGAAAACTTTTTGGTTATCAGATTTAAAAAGTATTCAGAAAAAGAATAATTAAAAACTAAAATATAAAAATTATAAGCGACATAAAAATTTAAATTAACCCTCTATGGGCTAATTCCTGAAAAATCATTCATCAAAATTTAATAAAACTTACTGAAATTTTCTAAAAATCGTTTGAAGGATGGAATGCAAGATACTGGAAAGTTCTAGAAATCTACAAAAAATATTGAGAAAAATTCAAGAACACCCTAGAAAAATTCTTCAAAAATGTGATGAAACTTTCTAAGAAATTCTAGAATTATTAGTTAATTTTCTACAATGAACTAAGGATTTGAATACATTTTATTGTTCTAGAAATCTACAAAAAAAATGAGGAAAATTGTAGAGGCTCATAAGAAAATTCTTTAAATCTATAAAAAAAACAAACTGAAGAAAATTCTAGAACTCTCCAGGAAAATTCCTGATAAACTGAATGAAACTTTCTAAAAAATTCTTGAAATCTAGTTCTTCAAAAATGTGATGAAAGTTGGTGAGAAGTTCTTGAAATCTACAAAAAAAAGTATTGAGAAAACTTCTAGAGGCCCATTAGAAAATTCCTGAAAAATGGAATGAAAAAATGGTTCTACAATCCAACAAAAATAAATCTATTTATTATTTATTCTATATATTAATTTCCTAAGTCTCTAAGGAAATTCCTGAAAGACGAATTAAACTTTCTGTAAAATTCTAGAAATCTACAACAAAAAACAGTAAATTCTTGAACTGATGAAATTTAATAAAAGTTACTAAAAATATCTAAAAACTACAAAAAAATGAGGAAAATTATATAGGCACATTATATTTTATATATTATATTACAGTTTTTCATATTTTCTTTATATTATATTTGTATTTGTTTATTGTATATTTGTTTTGTATTTAGGACTAGTTTCCTGTTGGGCAATAAAGATTTATTTATCTGAAAATTAAAAAAAAAAAATGGAATGAAAGATACTCGATAGTTTTACAAAAAATAACTGAAGAAAACTCTCTAAGAAATATGTATCTGAAATATTGAAATAACTTTTAAAAAATTCTAGAAATCTACAAACTTCAAGAAAGATTTAAAAAATTTCTTCAAAATTGCAATGATAATTGCTGAAAAGTTCTAAAAATTTACAAAAATATTGATTAAATTCTAGAGGCCCATAAGAAAATTCTTGAAAAATGGAACTGGAAAAGAGTTCTACAAACCTACAAAAAAATTCTAAAAGTCTAAAAAAAGTCTAAAACAAAATGAAGAAAATTGTAGAGGCTCATAAGGAAATTCTTAAAAAATGGAATTAATGTTACTGGAAAGTTCTAGAAATCTATAAAAAAACAAACTGAAGAAAATTTTAGAACTCTCCAGGAAAATTCCTGATAAACTGAATGAAACTTTCTAAAAAATATCTAGAAATTTACAAAATTCAAGAACCCGTTAGAAAAGTTCTTCAAAAATGTGATGAAAGTTGCTGTGAAGTTCTTGAAATCTACAAAAAAAAAAGTATTGAGAAAACTTCTAGAGGCACATTAGAAAATTCTTGAAAAATGGAATGAAAAGAAGGTTCTACAATCCAATAAAAATAACTCTAAGTTTCTAAGGAAATTCCTGAAAAACGAATTAAACTTTCTGGAAAATTCTAAAAATCTACAAAAAAAAATCAGGAAAATTCTTGAACTGATGAAATTTAATAAAAGTTACTAAAAATATCTAAAAACTACAAAAATAATTGAGGAATATTCTAGAGGCACATAAAATTTAAAAAATAAATGGAATGAAAGATACTCGAAGTTTTACAAAAAATAACTGAAGAAAACTCTCTAAGAAATATGTATCTGAAATATTGAATTATTTAAATATTTAAACTTTTTAAAAATTCTATAAATCTACAAAATTAATGAGTTCTAGAAATTTATAAAAATATTGATTAAAATTCTAGAGGCCCATAAGAAAATTCTTGAAAAATGGAACCGGAAAAAAGTTCTACAAACTTACAAAAAAAAATTCGAAAAGTCTAAAAAAAATTCCTTGAAAACTGAATTAAACTTTCTGAAAATTTTTAGAAATCTAAAAAAAAAAACAGGAATATTTTTGCACTGATAAAATGTAATAAAAGTTACTAAAAATACCTAAAAACTACAAAAAAAGGAGGAAAATTCTAGTTACATAAGGAAATTTGAAAAAAATGGAATGAATGAAAACTCGAAAGTTTTACAAAGAAAAAATTGAAGAAAATATCTGAAATATTGAATTAAACTTTCTAAATATTCGAGAAATCTGCAAGGTTCAAAAACACTTTAGAAAATTTCCTCAAAAATGCGATGAAAGTTGCTGAAAATTTCTAGAAATTTACAAAAATATTGATTAAAATTCTAGAGAACCATAAGAAAATTCTTGAAAACTGGAATTAAAAAAAAGTTCTACAAACTACAAAAAAAACTGAAGAAAATTCTAGAAGTCTAAGAAAATTTATGAAAAACTGAATTAAACTTTCTGCAAAATTCTAAATATCTACAAAAAAATCAGGAAAATTCTTGAACTCATAAAATGTAATAAAAGTTACCAAAAAGTTATAAAAATTTACAAAAAAAAAAATAAGAAAATATCTGAAATATAGAATTAAACTTTCTAAAAATTTTAGAAATCTACAAAATTTAAGAACACTTTACCAAATTTCCTCAAAAATGCGATGAAAGTTGCTGAGAAGTTCTAGAAATTTACAAAAAAATTGATTAAAATTCTAGAGGCCCATAAGAAAATTCTTGAAACCTGGAATTAAAAAAAGTTCTACAAACCTACAAAGAAAATTCTAAAAGTCTAAGAAAATTTATGAAAAACTGAATGAAACTTTCTGCACAATTCTAGATATGTACAATAAAAAAATCAGGAAAATTCTTGAGGCACACTAGGAAAATTCCTGAAAAACTGACTTTCTAAAAAAGATCTAGATATCTACCAAATTCAAGAACCCTTTAGAAAAATTCTTCCAAAATGTGATGAGAAGTTCTTGAAGTCTACAGAAAAATATTGAAAAAAATTCTAGAGGCCGATATGAAAAATCTTGAAAAATGGAATGAAGAAAAAATTTATAAACCTACAAAAAAAATCTAGAAATCTCTAAGAAAATTCCTGAAAACCTTGATGAAATTTACAAGTAATTTTTTTGGATTTAAAACAAAAATTCAGCCCATAGGGGGTTAAGGTAAAATATGTGATTTTTAGATAATTACAATTCCGACTAGAGAATTGGCAATCTTCCTAGTTAGAGGGACCGGACAGGGCACATAGAAGTAGCTGAAGAATCGAAATGACTTAAGATTAAACCCAATGTATTGAATGCCGATCCAACATACTTTGATTCTCTTCTATTGACAAATAACACATACACGCAATCTCTCTTAACTGCTTTTAACTAGCTGCAGATAGTATTAAACTCCATGTAAAACTGATTTTCTAAATGATGTATTGAAATAAACAAGAACATTTTTTTTTTAAATTCCTTTTCATGAAATTACTTTATCTTTTCCCAATATTAAAAACCATCAAACTGCACACCTGCAAACACCTAGGAATCTTAATTGATCATAAACTATTCTTTAAATCACATGACCCATTCATTAAAACCAAATTCAAAACCAGGCCCAGCCATTTCCGAACACTAATAATCAAAAATAAAGAAATTTCAACAAAAACCGCAGCCAACATTTATAAATCGATTTGCCGGCTACTTTTAGACTACGACTCAAACAATTTCCCAATATCTATTGTCGAATGTATTAGAAAAATACATGATATATGTACATTTTGAGATAAATGTGTCGGTCCTTATCTATATAGTGAACTATTATTCGTGATCTCGATTGTAGTCCGTGTAATGCTCTGTTAAATCAATACGATGGATGGGACTCATGAGCATAGGATGAGAAAGGGTATAGGGATAGAAATTAGATAATAACTAGATTCGATTGTAAACTGCAATAATATATTCAATACACTTTATACTGAAACGTATTCAACCATTTATAAGGGTTGTTCTAATAATAGAAATATTAATTATTCAATTTCCGTAAAAAATATTGTTTTCTGTAAGTACTAACCGACAAATTTGTTTTCTATTTAAAGACACTTCTTGTTTTTAATAATAAATATGTCATAATTAAAGATGTAAAATCCAACAACTATTTTCAACTTTTTAAACTTTCTACCATGATAATAAATTGTCCAAACTTCTAATTGCGATCGTTAAAATATGCATCAGTTCAGTAATATTCTTTATTCCTCTTAATAACAGTCCACGGTGTCGTAATTGGGAAACAAGGCGAATCGATAAACACAAGCTCTGGCAGAGACCCAAGAAGCGGGCCGTCGCAAAAATAGCCAACAACCCCCTTATTAGCACAACCTTGACAACGAAACATTTCGGAAATGTGTGTAGCAACTTAAATACAATATTCCCATTACATAAGAAAATCGATGGATCATCAAAGGCAGCTCCTAGCGTAAAAAAGAGAAAGAGGAATATCGACCGACTAACCCATAATGGTTTATAGTCACACGAAGGGAAAGGTTGCGATCGTCGAAATGAAGCTAAAAGAACGAAATTGCGTTTATAAATACCCACCCAAAAATTGTATACGCTGTGAACGAGTTACAAAATTTTGGCTCAATCCGTTATAAAGATAATAACGTGTGACGCTTTTCACTTTCAAGGTGCAACGAATTCGAAAATCGCCTTTAAACGAGTTTTCTCTCTGCCGTTATATACTTATATATCAAAGTGTAATTTTCCGACAAACTCATATTGTAATTTCGATAAAACTTCGCTAATGCATCCGGTGTCTGCGGGGAAAATGTCACGGCCGTTTCTATATAAAAAAATCTTTTAACTCTCATTTATCACTTTTTGACGTGAAGAACACAATGAAAGTAATATATTGTTATTTACGTATTGACTACGTATGAAAATCAATAATAAGAAAGTGTAAAAGCACATTTCATCAACATGGTTATCATGCACTACAATTATAAATAGAACTAAGAATGATTAATATAGTTTAATACATATTTAATGTTCTTTTTACTACAAATATGTTAAAAACTTAATAGTTATAGATTTAAGCAAAGTAGTCTAAAATTGGACTGTGGAGCATAATGATATTCATTTATAGAATCTAAAATTGCGACAAAGCAAGTTATTGTAACATTAATTATACGGCGCAGTAGATAGGATTTAAACGTTTGTGTACCGACTATGATCCAGTAGGTTACATGATGAGTTTTTCTGGTTGAATCTTTTTAATAAAACCATGACCAACTATGATTTCCAATTAGAAAATATAAGTTTGTGTGGTATATCGATAATTAATAAGAAAAGAATATCATAACAATCGTTGCGCAACGGTCGCGCGGTAATTCATGATAAACGCTAAACATAAACAGCTACTATGTTTTAGTTTAGTGCATTGAAAAGAATCATATAATTATATTATTTAATTAAAAGTTATTTTGAACTTTGTTGCTTCTTTCTATCGCTTAAAATAAACGTAAAAATCGATTTCAAAATCATTTTTATATACAAAACTCATAGAACCTTGCCATTTCTATATCCCTTATAGTTTCCGAAATCCCCAATAGATGACACCGAAAATGACTTACTCCGTATACAAATAATAGCCAATTAATGTATTATGAATAAACGCCTTCTTTTAAACATACAAATAAAATAAAAGGTTTTATTTTATACAAAGATAAAAATGTGTTTTCATTTATACAATTAAAAAATAAAAGTACCTAGCTTGGAATTGTAATTAATCGTTATTCCATTAAAACTATTTATGATATCTTGCCTACAGATATTTTTATAATATAATCTTTTTAAAATTATATATAACTAAATTTATTCATTTGGTAAATGTGTTAAAAGTTTAGACAACTATTTAATGTCGTCATTGAATTCTCAATTGTAGTGTTTGATTTGCCACATAAATAATGGTATTTCACTAGATAAAAGCCTCCCCAATTCAATAAACTTAAATTTATTTTTCTATTATTCTGAATAATTTGTATATAATTTGAATGATTATTCAGTGCTTTGTTTAATAAATTTTATTACTGTCAGAACAAACGGTTAAATGCTCATACAATTATAACTACCATGCTGCAAAAGTAGTTGATGCAATTTTATTTTACCTCAAAACTTTTGAGAATCGGATATACACTGCACTTTTCGGCACTTAAAGGCTTCCATTCCACGAGTCTGAATTAGTTACACTAGTTGAAAACTTCGGACAACTCTTCTCTCTAAGAGCAGCCAGAATTGAAAATAAAATACTAGGGGATGGTCTGAAACTATTTTAGGACGACAATTGTTAGGGCTGGATTAAGATGTGTGAAATCAGGACAGCTTTGTGAATTGGTGAAGATTTTAGGGTCTTGTGATTCGGTAGTAATTCACTTCAGCTTAATATGTTATTAATTTATTTGTATTATGTGGAATTTATTAATATAATATTTATAAATAAATAAATATTGGAGTTTTAATTGAATTCCTCTAATGAACTGATTGTTGAGGCACTGTATTATATTTAATTTAAAATGTTTGATTTTCAAATATTTTATTAACCTCAATACAATTACAACAAATAAAAACACTATAATTCCTTACTTCACTTATTTTTAATACAATTCTTCATAAAATGAGTGACAAAACAATTATAAGATAAATAAAATATTTGAAAATCAAACATCTTATAAATGTCTCTAGTAAACATGTTTAATATGCATAATTTACGAAAACATTAAATTTTTATTAAAAATTATTATGATTATGATTCACAAGTAAATGAGAAACTTCTTTTTGATGTTTACACAATTTCTTGATCTAACACAATAAGCTATAGACATCTTGACAAATCACTAACCAAGTGTATACTGGTCGTATTATATAAAAAAAAAACATTTCACCATCCAGCGTACTCTTGACAAATCGCAACAAACAGTTTGTTAAGAAAGTTCAAGGCTACGTTAGGTTAATGTATAGTCTTTTGAGGTAGGTCAAGAGTACGCTGTAATATTTATTGTAAGCAGTTTAGTAGTATGATGGCGAAAAAATGTAAGATCCTTTGACCTACATCATTTCTTCACCTAAAGAAGACACAGAGTGTCGAAACAACTGTCGCGAACAGCAAAATAAATATTTGAAAGTGTTATCGTATTTCATTTACGGAAATTTACCAAAGTGATTACTACAATATTGAACTATTGCTTTAGTCAAAGCATAATTACCTGATAACAATAATTATTACAGTCGACTTTATTAAGAAGTACGTTAGATACAGCAATAAACATGGCGCCAGCAACAATAACGGGTTCAAATTCACCTGTGTAGTAGGTGTAAGAAATCTATGGTCGATAAGAGAAGTTGTGAAAAGTGTCTTAAGTGCTATCATCCTTCGTGCTTGGACTATCACTTACCAATCTGCGGTTCTACAAGTCTCAGCAATAGTGAGGTTAATGTAACAAACGAGACTGAAGGTAACAACTTATCCATATCATTAAGGATTGTTTATAGAAAGGCACTTGGTTGGTTTCACAAAAAAAAAAATTGTGAAACCAACCAAGTGCCTTTCTATAAACAACCCTTAATATTAAAAATGTTTCACCACGTGATAAACGAGAACCAAATTCAACAAAATTATCCATATCTGTGTCGTACACGAACCAAGAGCTTGATTATTTGAGAGAGATAATTAATGTTAAAGATGCCTTAATTGAAGAATTAAAAGGCAAAGTAAACATCGTGAAAATGACTATTTCATTTCTGGAGGATAAATGTGCGAACTTTTACGTTGATCCAACGGAAGATATTATAAAGAAATATTCCAATAAATGCAATCAACCCACGTCGAAAACCTGTAATGATTTGCAGACTCCTACAGTTATAGTAGATAAAGCCAATAACTGCAACGTAACACTAGAAACTAATTCAAATTCTGGGAAGAATACATTGCCACTTCCGAATAAGAAGATATTGGAAAATGCAACACAAGAACCCAATCTGAATGTGATACTAAGAAATAGTGGAGAATTTACATAACTCATTGATAATGAAAATGTCAAAGTCTCTAATGAAGAAGCAAACAACAAATAGGAGTTGGTCAAAAACCGCAGGAGAAAACAGCGTACAATTTATGGAACATTTAAGAGCGCAATTAAAGGTGTTTGCCAATACAAATATTTGCATGTATTTATGCTTGATCCTAAATTAACTAAGGACGAGCACTCATCGTACCTACATTATTGCGGTTTTACTGATCTAACCTGCGGAGCACTAAATTCTAGACGTCCTGAGTAATCGTAAGTAAGCAATCTCTGACAAGAAGATTAAGGGTAAAAATATACACATTATAACGGATAGCAGAGCGGCAATCTTGTCCATTGCCAACTGCAAAATAACCTCAGCATTAACGTTGGAATGCTGCGATGCCCTGGAAGAAGTGGCTCGTGACAACGAGATAACTCTAAGCTGGGTAAAAGGACACAACAATAGCAGTGGGAACAGAATAGCAGATGGTTTGGCGAGGAAAGCATCCGGACAAACGGTAAGCGGACCGAACCCCTCCCTGCTGCCCTCTCTGCTAGATCTGAGTACCCTACTGAAAACTGCATCAATCAGATGCCATAAGGAGCGATGGGATAACATACCTGACTGTAGAGTCTCAAAAAATTTCATCGCAATGAAAGGCCAGATACTGTATGCAACTGTTCAGAAAAAACCTACGGAAGGTGGTAGGGCTTCTTACAGGACACTGCAATTTACGATCACACCTGTACAAACTGGTACTACAATCTAGTCCTATCTGCAGAGGGTGTGAAGCAGAAGAGGAAACCGCGGAGCATGTACTGCTAGACTGCCCCGTGTTATGCTACCTACGTAAATCCACAATGGGAGAGGGATGTGTCTAAATCCATCAGACATCCTTAGAGTCCCTCTTACTGCAGTCCTGGCATTTGCCAATGCCTTGGGTTGGCTTGACCGTGACAAGGAATGAGGACTCAGATGGGAGGACGCACAAAGGGCCCATTGGGGTCTACGTGTGCCCTCCCATCGATTTAAACCAGAACCAGATTCTTTGAGTGTTTTCTTGTGAAGATTTTAATCACTTTTTTAGTAATATTGCTAAAACGCTTGTCAGTAGTCAGACATAATATACTTAACATTTTCATTCATTGTAACAACTTCAACTCTTGTCCGTGAAGCTATCAGGCAATTAAAAACAAGTAAATGTGAGGACATGTATGTGCTCTCTGCAGCTCATATTAAATGTATACTTAATTTAATTATCTCACAGCACACTAAACTGATAAATGAAATAAAAAAACGGCATATTTCCTGATGTTCTTAAACTAGCCAAAGTGCTTCCTATTTTTAAAAAGGGTAATGAACAGGATCTTAACAACTACAGACCTATTTCCATTCTACCGGTACTGTCTAAAATAATTGAAATTATACTCAAAGATCAGATATTAAATTACTTTGAAACGAATCGACTTTTTACCGAAAGACAATTTGGTTTCCCAACAGATCTGTCAACAACGGATGCGGTAAATACTTTCATTGAACTGATCGTTGGTGCTTTTGAAAATAAGAAAGTTACAATTGCATCGTTCATTGATATGAGTAAGGCATTCGACTGCGTATCGCATAGTTTACTATTACAAAAATTGAAAGCTTATCACTTCTCTCCAAATGGAATTCATCTAATGGAGTCGTATTTAAATAACCGGTATCGACGCCTTCAGGAATTAATTATAGTGTACCGCAGGGCTCTATCCTAGGGCCTCTATTATTTTTAATATTTATAAATGACTTTCATGTACATAGTAATTTGTCCAAAGTTATACTCTTTGCTGATGACTCTACTATTGTTAATGTTGTGGAAAACCGAACCGAGGTGGAATATGAAGATGAGCAATCAATGATTTCTGTAAAATCTTGGGTAGCACAAAATAGACTTATATTAAACGAAAGCAAAACTAAAAAATGCGAGTTTAGTTTAAGTTGGGAACATCATGGATCTCATCTGGCAGGATCTTTAGCTAAAAATATCTATTGCTTGAGAAACCTTATAGGTGGAGTATCTGACAACATCATCAAACTAGCTAATTTTAGCCTTATAGAGTCCCACTTAAGGTATGGGCTCTTAGCATGCCTCTGGTCATAGAATTTTCACATTACAGAGTAAAGCAGTTCGTATTCGGGGTGGGGTTAAATTCTTTATAGCAAAGAAATTATTGACGTTACCGTCATTATACAGTGCATTCTTCATGTATTTAAAAACCCCAGTAAATACCCTGCTCATATACATTGTCATAACACAAGGAACAAATTAATGTGAAACTTCGGAAGGTCCGTCTTTTAAGATCCTGTAATAGCACGAACTATTTAAAAATAACATTTTTTAATAAAATACCCAATAGTTGGACACTATTACCATTCAAAATGTTTGAAAGAGCACAATGGTTATTAAATAATGCATGTTATTCTTTTGAAGAATTTTTAAATCTGGATATTGTTGATAATTAGCTTCATTTTATTATATTTTTATTTTGCTTGTGATTTTTAGCCTGTAATATAAACTAATTATCCTCAATATCAAGTCTGTAAATTTAATTGCTATGTGTGTTTTATTTATTTATTTTAAACCATTTTTAAAAGACTTTAATAGGATCTGAACTGTTATTTTTTCTGGCACCCAGTTTTTGACAAAATACGATCAACATTTTTTTTTAATTGCACTATATATATATTTTTATTGATTCGCAAGGAGATTTTTTTTCTGAATATAAAATTGTAGACAAATTTATCCATACATCAAACTTAAGTCGAGAAATTGAGGATTAAAAAAATAAATAAAAAATCAAGTATCCATTGTAAACAATATACAGACCCTATTTTAAATGTCAAAAGTGACAGTGACAGTTGATACAATACTGTTGATACAATACTGCAACGATTTTTAATTATTTCATAATTAAAATGTTGCAATATTTCAAACACTGTACTAGAATTTTGTGCTTCTACAGAAATCGTTTTTCAGTTTTTGAAATCTTGCAACATTTTTATTATGAAATAATTAAAAATCATTGCAGTATTGTACCAATGACTGACACTGTCACTTTTGACATTTGGAATAGGCTCTGTATATTGTTTACTATGGGTATTTGATTTTTAATTTTTTTTTAATCCTCAATTTCTCGACTTTAGTTTGATGAATGGATAAAATCGTTTACAAATTTAGATTCAGAAAAAAATCTCCTTGCGGATCAGTACAAAATATATATACAGTGCAATTTGAAAAAAAAAAAGTTGATCGTCTTTTGTCAAAAACTGGATGCAAGAAAAAATCAGTACAGTTCATATTAAAGTCTTTTAAAAATCATTTAATTTGATGTTTTATTTATTCAAATCGGATCAAAAATAAGCGAGATACAGCACCAAAGGTTTTTCGTTTTTCTATATAATGTAAATATTTTGGATAATTATTGTTATCTATTTTCAACATTGTATAAAAATATTATATCTAATCCAGGGCATACTTTAAATATTTTTAAACATTTAAAAGTAAAATTACGCGAGGTGCGACTAGCCGAGTGTGTTTCGTGCTTTAGATTCTTTAAGTAATGCAGAAATTTAGCAATTAGGTTTTTTTAATTATATGGGAAGTGTTTAATGGTGGCGGTAACAATTAGAAATATTAGAAAGAAGAAAATAATATCATTATTATTAACTATAAGTTTTATTTTGATAAATAACGTCGAAGTTGCAAAAATATCATCAAAGAAAAGAGTTACGATTTCAGTTATTTAAAGAACGATAAAGCAGGAAACGCAATGGAAATGGGACAAACATGTGTTTATCAGTTGAGTTAATTTATAGAACCGCAATTCTTAGAAATACGCGGGATTTTAATAAAATATATATTTCTTGTTTAGGTTAATTTAGTATATATAAATTAATTTTAGGAAAAAGTGATTCATGCAAGTGTCTCAATAACACAAATGAAATAAATTAAAATGTGGCATATCATCTTTGTTTGGACTTTACTATTTCTTATTATAATGTTGGAATGTGTGTATGTTGACACACTTGTTAATTGTAAAAATCTTCTACGAATTCAGTTATCTATATTATTTTAATCGGCCGAATAATTTTATCACAAGATACACAAAATTAGGAAGATTTGTAAAATACAGGACTATAGGATATAAAAGAATGTAATTCCACGTTATCGTAGAAAACTAACTGGGTTTCTTTACTTGGAAATGGGCAAGAGATGGCGCGTATCGTGAAATTGTTATGATGGTTGTCAAGGCTAACCTATTTTAGGTAAGCTGTCAAATTTAAAGACACGTGCGTCGTTCCGTTTTTGTTTACTAGGATATCTTATGAAGCAAGTCAGGCACTTTTGCAAAAATGGATAAAAACGAATTTCATGCAGTCATCGAACATTTCTGGATGGATGGGAAAAAGGCGACGGAGATACGAGATAATTTGCAGAAAGTTCATGGCACATCCACACCTTCATTTCCGGCTATTAGTTTCTGAGTGAGCGAGTTCAAACGTGGCCGTACGTGTACGTCCAAAAACGGCCACACATGAAGAAATGGTCGACAAAGTCCATGATCTCGTGTTAGCCGATCGACGAGTGAAGTTGCGTGAAATAGTAGAGACCACGGGCATCTCATATGAACCTGTGCAAAATATCGTGCACGAACATTTGGGCATGAGGAAGCTGTCGGCGCGATGGGTGCCGCGTTTGCTGACTATGGACAACAAGCGAAATCGTGTGACCACTTCGAAAGAGTGTTTGGCCTTGTTAAAGCGAAATCCAACGGATTTTTTTCGCTGATTCGTGACCGTGGACGAAACATGGATCCACCACTACACACCAGAAACCAAGCAGCAGTCGAAACAGTGGATTTCTCCAGGCGAATCTGCTCCGAAGAAGGCAAAGACTGGAAAGGTCATGGCCACCGTTTTTTGGGATTCGCAAGGTGTGATACACATTGACTTTTTGCAGAAGGGAAGAACTATCACGGAACAATACTACAGCGATTTATTGGATCAATTCAACGGCATATTGAAGGAGAAACGGCCTCATTTGCAGCGGGAAAAAGTGCTCTTCCACCACGACAACGCGCCGGCCCATTCATCCCGAATCGCCAATGCTAAATTGGTTGAATTGGGCTACGAGGTGGTGCCGCATCCCCCGTACTCTCCAGACCTGGCCCCGTGCGACTTCTTTTTGTTCACAAACATGAAGACATGGCTCGGAGGCAAGCGCTTTACGTCAAATGAGGAGGTCATCGACGCCACTAAAGCTTATTTTGCAGAGTTCCCGAAATCATATTTTTCTGAAGGCTTAAAAAAGTTGGAGCACCGCTGGGAAAAGTGTATCGCCCTGCAAGGGTACTATTTTGAAAAATTAAAAAAAACCTGTTTAATTACTGCGTTTTCTTGCCTATTCCGGAAACTTTTCAATCTACCCTCGTATATTTTAATTTCCAACATTTCAGTAAAGCTTATTCACCTTATAATGTATCTAATATTTTAGGAATGTTTTGTCGCCACTAGAATGAAATAGAAGTAGAACTACTGTCTAACTAAAGTAAAGGGTGTCCCAACAAGAACACCCGATTTAAATTTGCCGCCATTTTGTTAATACGAGTTGTACAGTGATTTTCTTTTTGACAGTTGTCACGTACAGACCACGCAATTTAAGAATATGAAGAAGTATTCAAACGGAACAAGGTCTAATTAGACCATTCTTAGTCGTCCTTGTAGGTTACTGAAAAATATAGCCACAGTAAGGGAATCTGTGGCCGAGAATCTTCCAGAAACTTCCATTTGGAATCGTGGTGAAGGATTAAACATTTCTAATTAAACAACGATTTTTGGTAAAAGATCTGCATTTCCTCGCGTACAAGGTTCAATTGGTGCAAGAAATTAAGCCAAGGGACCATCATATTAATGCGGATTTTTCGAAGAAAATCAATTTTTCAGATGAGACACATTTCCAACTCGACGGATACATAAATAAGCAAAACTGTCGGATTTGGGGTGCTGAAAATCCTTGTATGATACTCAAAAAACCAATGCATCCACCGCGAGTGCGCATTTTGGGTTAGCGGAGTGATTGGGCCGTATTTCTTTGAAAATGCGGCTGGAAATGCGCTAACTGTTAATGGTGACCCGAATTGGATGTAATTGATGCGGAGGACATGTTTTTCCAACAAGACGGTGCGACCTGCCACACTGCACGTGAACAAGTTTCCAGGCCGTCATTTCTCAATTTGGCGATCAACATTGGCCACCAACATCGTGCGATCTAACGCCGATGGACTTTTTTTCTTTATGGCTATGTGAAGGAAAAAGAGTATGCGAATAAGCCTGAAACAGTTGAACATCTTAAAGAGGAAATACGGCGCGTTATTGGTGAAATACAGCCACATTTATGCGAAAACGTTATTCAAAATTTCAAAAAAAGAATAACCCTGTGCCAGAGGTTTTTATTTTTCTTTATGTTCAAATAAAAATGTTTGCTTAATTTAAAAAATAAATCTGTGTTTCTATAATATTAAATCCGGTGTTCTTGTTGGGACACCCTCTAGATATTAATCTTCTAGATATTTCATATTTTGAAGATCTAAAACATGAAGCCACTGATTTTTAAATGAATCTGCAATAATTTCAATATATAAAATTCCTTTAGAGATGGAAGGGTTGACTATAGAGTGGTGAGCTCAACTTGAAGTATTGTTATATTCACATAATAATCTAGGAAAAGCCTTTAATTGCTATTAGAACTTATTGAATCAATATAATTTAAAAAGGCTTGCACAGAATCCGAATTAAACAGTCAATAAGGTTGAATCGGTGAGTCATGGTGCAATCCATGTGTGACAATGCGATGGGCGTGTTCGCATGCACCACTCCACCATTCTACCTACCTATGCATGTGTCGGACAGTCGCCTCATGCGATAAATCAACTTATAATGAAGTGCATAATTATTCGGCGTGGTCGTAACATTATCGGGGAGAAACTTGCTAATTGGACGACCAATAAAATATTTATTATACATTATGCACAATTGTACAATGCTTGAATGGCGGCGTTCAATAACCGGGAAGAAAATTGATGTCTGCCTATCGACGTTACTTTAGAAAGTATACACATTTATTTGCATAATATTTTATTAAACATAATTAATGTCACACAAAACTCTAAAGCGACAATGATCATATAAATTACAAACTTAAGCGGATGAAGCGATAGTTAACTATTTCTTTTTAATAGATATTCGAATTGTGTTTCTTCTTCAACTTACTCCTTCGATAGCAGAAAAAGAAGAACAGATACCGCAGGGTGGTGGAAGAGACGGACAATAGAACATTCATTCGAAAATACTTTATGGTTCTATTGTTTTGATACTGGTTAAGTAAATGCGAACAATGTTGTTTGGTGATTTGTTATTATGTAAGTAGATATTTAATTAATTGTTTTATTCAATTGGTAATATCAAACCCTTACCTTGTGGATAAATTATATGTGTCTAGAATAAACATGTACAATTATTAGTTGAATCTTATTGGAGCCTGAATTTTTTATTAAATGTATAGCGTTACCTTTCAGCTCGAATATGCTCTGAATTCTACATTATCTAATGTAATTAAATAACACAGAATTTCTCCTTACTTCATTTATCTATATCTACATTATCTAATATATTTATTGGATGAAAAAGAAATATTACCTGAATTTTTGGATTCATTTGTATATAAGGGATTTTTGTAAAATATTCTCTTTCAAAGATAAATCAAAACTTCAAAGCCTCAAAGTATTTGCTATCAGGACCACCAAGAAGTACTTTTACTCCATCTAACATTGATTATGTCCGCGAGTCTGTTTTACACAGTCCATTGCCTTCATCGTAAAACGAGCAAAAATAGGGCAATGGATTAGTGAGGAAGATGATCAGAGGGTTCGAGTGGAAGATCAAGAATGATTTCCGCCCTTCCATGCAGTTAAAACTATTTGTATATATTTTCTTCTTACGTTTATAATACAATTATATATTTATTTATGCATGTTAGATAAAGATTAAATACAATACAATTCTTAACCCTTTCGCGACTCCTGGTACCACTAAGTTTTATGTCAGGACTGAACACTTTTAATTCGGTTAAAATTGGTTTATAAGTGTACCATCTAGTTTTCTAATGCATTATCGAAGTGTATGCAACTGAGTCAGGATAAAATGTTTTGATTTCTTCATATTTGTTTAGTTTAGTCGAGCACGTTGAGTGACGCATCGCATATTTAGTGAGTGTTTTCATTGAAATTAATGCGAAAATATTAGTATTTAGTTTGAAAATTGAATACCTTGTAATAGTTGTTTGTATGTTTACAAGTTAAGTGCATTTAAACTTTATAATTACTGTACAATTGGATAATTTTCCTTGCATTCGTCTATCTGGTATGTATGTGTACTCATATATGTGTGTACCATTAGTATTATTTTCAGAAATGGATATGAAAAGGCCGCTTAAAGAAAAAGAGCTACAAGAGACGGTAGAAAATGTGTTTTGTGACTTTGATGACAGCGTTTATTCATATGAACCTTCTGATGAAGATTCTGAAACAAATAATCAATCTGAGATCGACAACGAATCTTCTGATGAAGAATCAGAAAACCAACCGGAAAGTGATGAGCAAGCTGAACAAGAAAATGAAGCTCCAGAAGAAAATGAAGGGCCCTCTGGTTCTTTTACTTTATGGTCAAAACCAGATGAAAATTTTGTCTCTAAAATGCAAATTTCTAGTAAACACCCTTGTACACTAGTCTCCGATATACAAGCTAATACGCCATATGAATGTTTCAAAAATATTTTCCCATATTCTTTATATTTGTACATTGCTCAGTTTACAAGTGAAAGAATCCGAATACATAAACAAACAAGGAGAAAAGCTCGCTTGAAAGAAACGGATAAAGGGGAACTGCAAGTTGCGCTTGGGTGCATGCTTGTAATGTGATACAAACATGTTCCTCAAATAATATCTTTCGTTGGCAAATTCAGCAATACAAAATGCAATAGCTCGTGATCGATTCAAAATCATTTAATCAAAAATGTATTTTGCGACACCAAACAAACTTGCGGAATTCTCCAAAACATATTTTATTGACGACGTAGTAAATTGTTTGAAAGCTAGGTTCCAGAAATGCTGTCAGGATAATAGCTTTCAAAGCATAGACCAATCCATAACTAAGTTCAAATGACGTTTGTCTTTGAAGCAATATATGCCACTAAAGCATGTAAAGAGAGGAATCAAGTTGTGGCTTAGATCAAATCCTTTCACTGGATATACATACAATTTTAATATATACATGCCGTGAAACTGAACGTCTAGATGGAACGTGTAGTGAAAAATTTAATTATTTCTATAACAAAAGTGAAAGATGTTACCTTCTGATTTGATCGATTCTTTACTTCGATCACTCTTCTATAGAATATGGATTATGCAGCAGAAGGAACTTGTAACCAAAATAGAAAAAATCAACCTAAAATCAAGCATAAATTGAAAAGAGGTGAATATGTATTCCAGTGCAACAAAGATGGAATTTTGTTTGTGAAATGGCAAGATACTAAGAGGTCTTTCTGTTGAGCAATTGCCATACTGCTAATGTTATGCATGTCAACAAGATGAAATTGAAAGATGGCTCCAAAATCAGTGTTCCGTATGCAGAAATGGTTGCACCATATAGAGAGATTATGGGAGGAGAATTTGGTGGACCAGATGATGGGATTTTACGAACTAGATCGCAAATCAAATTAATGGTGTAAGAAGGTTTTTTATCGTTTGTTTATGATGGCTGTCGTAAACGCATGGATTACACAGGCCTACATTTTTTTTTTCATGAAAAGTGTTTCAAGTTTAATAGGTGTTTTATATTAAATGGGGTGTGCTGATCACGAATCTGTGCTTTGTTTTTTCCAGCAGTCAGGTTTTCATGAAAAGTGTGTTTGAAAGTTTTCATAGAAACTGCCAAAAATATTGAGAAAATATTTATTGAAACTATATTTAATAGATAATTACACTGCAAAATTGAGTTGTTCATTAAAAAAACAATGCAGTAATCTATGTTAGACAATCGTTGTTTTTTTTTTTGAATAAAATCGTTCACTTTTTCCCTTCAAACTGCGTTTTGTAGCTTTCTTTTTGTGGATTTTTGTGAGCGAGTCCCTCTTTAAGGTCCAGTAGTAATCAGCCATCATTCTAATATCCCATCCTCCTTGGTAACGTCTCTCCATCTTCTTTATGACTTGATTAAACCTCTCTCCCTGTCCATCGCTGACGGCTCCAAGATTTTTGGGAAAAGAGTCAACGTGGGAATTCAGAAAATGAAGTTTCACGCTCACATTGCATCCCAGTTTTTTTTTAATTTTCGACCATGTTGGCTACAATTTCTTTGTAGTTTGGAGACTTGATGTTTCCAAGGAAACAGTCTATGACTTCTACGAAAGAACTCCATGCTTTATATTCATCCTGGGTCATTGTATTCCGGAACAATCTGTCCGATTTTAAGGGCCTACAAAAATTTCTTCTTTAAGATTAGCTTCAGAAAGTGCAGGAAATTTGTCGCACAGGTATTTAAAGCAGTCACTTTGTTTATTTAAAGCTTTGACAAACTGGTTCATCAATCCTAACTTTATGTGAAGGGGAGGCAAAAAAAGCTAATTTTGGGTCAACTAATGCATCACGCAGCACATTTTTTGTCCCGGTTCAAGTCTTTCTCTGAGTGGCCATTCTTTCTTAACGTAATGTAAATTTCGTGCTCGACTGTCCCACTCGCACAAAAAACATGGACACTTTGTGAATCCAGACTGCTGACCCAAAAGCATGGATACTATTTTGAGATCTCCATAGGGTTGCTAACAGTATTCGCTATACTTTATTGTATTTAGCAACGGCTCAAGATTCTCATACGTTTCTTTGAGATGCACGGAGTGAGCAACAGGCACCGAGGCATAAATATTACTATTGAACAACAAGACACCCTTCCTAAGATTTGTCAGTATGTTTCGATAGGCCCAAGTCTCTCACTAAGTCATTTAGTTCAGCTTGGATAAACTGTTGAGGTTGGTCTATATCAGGATTAAATTCGTCTCTATCAGTTTTTTCGTTTGAACTTTCATCTGATGATTGCTGTTAGATGGTGTGAAGAAAAGGTGGAGGAATGGGAATTCCTGGTCCCGGAGGTACAGGTCGTTTAGCAGACGGTAAATCAGGATACTGAATAGTATGTTAATTTTTCGAATTGAAACCCTTGACATCGCAGGAGCAAAAGTAACAGTCGTCTCCATGTTTTTTTTGTTTCCTCCATACCATATGAATGCCAAAAGGGTGTACCTTTTGTCCATTTTCTCAGTAGCTCAACACACTAAAAGCACACTTTGTGTAGAGCCCCCAAGGTTTGTCCTGATCACCAAGCTTTACACCGAAGTAAGCGTGATAAGCTTTCTTGATTTATTCTGTTATGTTTCGTTGATGCTTTGCTATCGTTAAATCACCAAACATGTAAGAAAATATATCAGGACTGTTTTTGCACTTTCTTGATGACATTATGACGCACTAAACACTCAGAAAACAAAACACAACTCGATGCTACAAACAACTGACGCTAACTAAATGCCGATGCCATCAAGTTGACCTTGACAGATGCGAAAATGAAACAGTGTTGTCATTGAAATGTAATAAACATTATATTATACTAAAATATTTTCTATCGAAGTATTTTAAAGAAATAATTTTAATGCAATTTAGGAAATATCATAAAGGTATTTCTTTGTTCTAGCACAAAATATCACACAAGGTTTTTTTTTTAATTTTGTGAAAAATCTTGACGTGATGGGGTCAAACCAAATTCACATTCAGAATCAACGTATCCGTATTAGCTAAGGACATTTATCAAATTCAAAACACCAAACATCATGTCGGCTTATGTTATCTATAAAGAGAAGACAAACATCCTTTCCTGCCATTGTTAGTCCCCCTGGCGGATGAAATGATAGCTGAAGGAAGAAGAAAAGGAACTATGCGACTTTTATCGAAGAAAAAAAAGACCATATGGGAAGAGACAGCGGCTCGAAAACGTATCTTTACATCTTCCATTTGAAGGTACAACGAGAAAAAGGTGCAAAAGGTGTGCGGAAAATAAAAACTCAAAAACGCACAAAGACAATTTGTCAAGAATATGACATTCCGCTATGCTCCAAATGTTTTGCAGTATATCATTCTTAAAATATTTTGTATAATATACAATAAAAATATTTAACATTAAAAAAAGTTATTCTATAGGACTGATGGTACATGAATGGTGATTATATGTACTACTACCCCCTTCAACCCTTTGTTGTTTTTTTTTCGACATTTTCTATTATAAAATATACTACTAATTTTTACTTATACAAACATAAAAAACCACCCAAGTATTTCTATGTTTTCAACATGTTCATGAATCCTAGATAGAACAGGATGGAGTCACATCAAGGTCACTGCAAGGCAATCAATGGAAGCTGTGCAAGAATTGTTTAATAATAGTGTTTTCCTAGATCTCCAGAATTATCGGTTTGTAGTTTTTCGTATATTCGAACAAGATGAGTTAAAAGAGAAAATTCAGGATGAAATTCACAGTATTCCATCTGAGATGTTGCAGTGGTTGCAGGGGCAGATTTCAAACACATGAGCACACCATCTAAATAACTAAATTTTTAAAGAATTATAAATTCAATTTAAGTTTTAGAGCATTAATTGCTATATAATGGTTTTCTTTTAAAACTTTTAGTTTAATTAAATTGTTAAAAATATTTTTTCTTATTAAATTGTATTTTCAATTTGAACTTTCAGTCACAAGGTTCATTCAAAATTATGCTTAATTACATACAGTTTTAATATACTAAACTTAACGGCTTAGCTATGGTATAAAATTTATTAATGAATTAAGAATTATATTTACTTTCCCTATATACGAAGTATATAGGGGAAGTATTGTGATCGTGATTTTTTTTTGAAAAATTTTTTTTGCGGAAATATCCGTTTTGAGGTCCCCTGAGTCCATTAAACTAATTTCTGGAAAAAAAATTTTTGTGTCTGTGTGTGTGTCTGTCTGTCTGTCTGTCTGTCTGTCCGTGGGTGCTGTATCTCAAAAACGACTGATCCGATTGAGATGAAACTTTAAACGTAAGGTTTTATTGTTAAAAACTGGAACTGAAAAGCTTTTGGTAATCATTCATAAACCGGAAGTGGGTGTTTATTCGAGGCGTTTTTTGTTTTTTTCCGATATTTTTTTTAATATGAAAAATATTACAAAACTTTTCAAACAAAAATTAAAGAGAATGAAAAACTGAACAAATTTTGTTAAAATATATTTTTCATAAAATTCTTAACTTTCGAGAAAAAAAATAAAAATTGAAATTTTTGACATTTTTTGCCAATTGCTAATAAACTATTGAAGCAACATGAAAGTTATATAACAAATAATTGTAGAGAATTCAAAATTTAATAAATTATTAGGAATAACCTTTTTGCATAAACCGCATAGTTTTCGAGTAAAATATAGGGAAAGTACTATGATGGCCACATCACCATTTTTTTTATATACAACTATGATTTTTATACACGTAAGTTGAATGCATCTTAAACAAGTTGGCAAAGTAATTAAAAAATAAAATTGCTGTGTTGCTGAATGAACAAGACTTTAAATATAAATAGTTTGGCCAACAAAAGCAGTTTTTATGAAACAATAAGTAAAAAATATTTATTTCATATTATTATTATTAATAATCTTAAATACCAATTTGATAAATAACGTATATATCTTAAATTACAATATTTATCAGAGTATTATTATTATTATTGCAATGCATGAGTAATTAATTTTAATTAATGAAATCAAGTAACTAATACATATTCATTTCATTATACTAACTGCTAGCTGTGCACTGTTTTAGAGCCATCGCATTCGATTGTAATTGTAATTACAAATTATCGGTTGTAGTGAGTTTAGTTTAATCATTTTTAACGGAGCATAATGGTGAATTAACGGCACGCATACGACTAATGGAGATTTGTTGTTTCAGTTTTTAACATATACACATTTACGCGTTACTCGTGTAAAACCAAACGTGGGAATTAAATTAGGAAAATGCAATAAAAACCACTTACAAAGAGAAACTCGAATCAACACGGATTTCATATGGCTTGGAAATATTTGTTTGCAGTTGCATAATTACCTGAAAAAGATAAACATAATTAATATAATTGTACCTTACAAATAAAATGTAAAATATTTTAAACAACGAAGATAAAATATCTTTGATGGTCTACTTCGTGGAACATCTTAAATGATTTAGAATTAAGACATGATAAATTGATTTTACCATTAGATTTTCTTAATTGTAGTGACTATAGATTCGGTTATAAGCTAATCATTATCAAACTAGAAATTTTATTTTTAAGATAAAATACATTAGCACATTATTATAATAAATAATTTTATTTACTTAATCTTTGACCTTTCTAGTATAAGATTTACATAATACTTTTTCTTGCTCTAGATTTTTTTTTCTATTCTGTTTTGTGTAGTGTCAATTTCTTTATACCATCCTCCCATGTTATATTTATTTTTTTCTGCTCCTTCTCTGACCCCTCTATCTAAGTTTTTCTTTAGAATTTTCTTTTGTTGTAGAATACTTTTTCGTAGTCCTCCATATGACAGAGAGGCCCGAACCATCATAGTTAGCCCTTATTTCTTTTTTGTCTGTTCTTGTCTTCTTCTGTATTGTTCTTAAATATACTAAGTGACACAGAAATCCGAACACAAACACGATTAAAAATTCAGCTGTATCGTTTTTTTATTCAACTTGTTTATTTATTGGTGCACAAGGTGATATTTAGCTATTTTGCAGTAGTAACAATTTTAACTTAACTGAGTGCGATTCTAAGCTTTCGTTGGTATCTTTTACAATGCCTAGGGTGAAAAGTCGCGCAAATTTTCAACTTTCTGAGTTTGATAGAGGGCGAATAGTTGGACTCCGAGAAATTAAGGACAGGTTGCACAGAAGTTTAGATACGATACTATAGTAAGATGTTGTCGGTCATAGGATGAAGAGGGTCGAATACGAAGAGCTAGAAGTACAGAACCACGTCTAAAAACAACAGAACGTGAAGATGGGCGTTTGAGACTGTTGGCTTTAAGAGAACGTTTCTCCACCACCAGGTCCATTGCAATCCCGTGGTATGAAGAGCATGAAAGACCGATTGGAATGCGAAGAGCCGTTTTCACACTTTTGGCCTTTTTTCATTTCTGTCGCACTGGGTTCTTCCATTAACTGCTAAGCATCGACGGAATCGTTTTGGCTGGCGTAGAGAACGATTGATGTGTGACCAGGAATGGAATGATACAGTGTTTAGTGATGAATTTAGATTCTGTTTAGGGATGCATAAATGGCCGAGACAGAGTTAGAAGACGACGTGATAAAACAAGAATTTTTTTGTCGAAAGGCAAGTTTATCACCTGTTGGGGTTATGGTGTGGGGTGCCATTACTTATGGCTCTAGGTCACCTCTAATCTTCGTTAGAGGCAACATGACCGCATAGCGTTACATCGAAGAAGTTCTGTAACCTCATCTCCTATCCTATCTTCAGACATTGCCAAATCCTGTTGGGGTTATGGTGTGGGGTGCCATTGCTTATGGTTCTAGGTCACCTCTGATCTTCGTTAGAAGCAACATGACCGCAAAGCGTTACATCGAAGAAGTTCTGTAACCTCATCTCCTATCCTATCTTCAGAAATTGCCAAATCCAACTTAGCAGCAGAATAATTCTCGCCCATACATTGCAAGAGCTACAATGAACTTCTTTGAGCACGCTAAAATCAATAATATGAAATATTATTATTCTTTATTGTACACGTTTTACTGCTGCTCATGATTGTAGGTCTTAATATCTTTCTGTTTGAAGACTTTTTAGGAAATTCTTATTGCCAAAATATGAGTTTTTTTAATACTTCTTTATATAGTGCTTTTGTCTTGCCTTAATATAATCAAATTATTAAAAAAAATCAGCTACATTCAAGGATTACTTTAAAAGAAAGTAAATTAAATGGTTCAATTAAAGTATTAGTTCCTTTATATAACTTTAAACCATCTCTCAGGCAGCTGATGAATTACATTTCCGAAAAATGTTACGTCTTTGAGTACGATAAAGTGATCAAGCCATTTTCTGATCTCATCCACTGATTGGAAATGCAGACAGACGGACTTGCATCGACCGGAATAAGTGGTAATCGGATGGATCTATGTCTGGGGAATATCCCGAGTACTGCAAGACGTCCCAGTTAAGGCCCATTATGATGTGGCCTAGCATTGTCATGCAACTATTTCACTGAACTTTTTCCTTTGCCAATATATGGGCGTTGTCTTCTAATTCTTGAGTAAAGCGAATTAATTGTTTCATCTACTTGCAACAATCATAATGAAGCACGCCCTTCATAACCCACTGAATGAAGAGAAGACCTTTCATTGCGCTTTGGATTTCTCATCGCCCGTAACAATTTTCCAGACTTTCGACGCTGTTTACTAAGTAGAGAAAGACTCGCCGCCATTCGTGATTTTTGTTGGTTTCAGTGAGTTTATGCGGAATCCATTTTCCTCCTTCCTGGATCTTTATGTACATTATGTAGTCGTTTGGTGGATTACTCCGAGCTATACTGCAACCTCTTTCTTCGCGTCACAAATTTTCAGCGAACATATCCTTCAACTCATTGTTATCGCACTTTCTAGGGCTCTAAGGCGTTTTGATCGTTCAGGCAAAAACCACTTAAACCTTCTTTCTAAAAAATGCAATATGCACCTGTAGCCATTTTCTTACTTTTAAAGATTATGTTATATGTTATGTATGCCCACAAAAGAATGGCAAAATAAATTGATCTTCAATTCATTTATTTGTACACCTAATAATTATAATGTAGAGCAGGTGTACTTCTCAATGTGGAGCATAATCACATAATAATATAATACATTATTTTCAATCTTCTGTATCCTTTTGAATATTTATACATACTAAAATAAAGTAATTATTTCATTTGCATTGTAATAAACATAAGTTCGCAAATCCTAACTCGTGTCATAGCGTAATAATATTTTTCCTTGTTTCCTTGAATGGTTACCGACCTAAGACATCACTGCCTTGGTTCAATATTTACACTACTTGAATTAAATAGATACTGTAATGTAGGTTACTTAGTCAATCCCATAAATATCTTTTGTCACACAAAATTACGTTTTGTACAGCCATAAAAAGTTTGATCGGATGACTCACGATCGCACACACACACCATATTTCAAAACAGTCATTCCACATGTGACATTAGCATCGAATTTGGGTCGCTGGAGTGCCGGCGATCGAACAGATTCATGGTCGGAGGAGGCCCCCATTAAACGTGGGTAATCGGTATTTATTTCCGGTTACAAATAAAAAAAACAAAACGAATATCCATCCGGAAATGTGCACCGTGCGGCCTCGTAGAATTGCACAAGCCGCTTGGATCGGTCTACACCAACTGTACAATTCCTAAGGCGAAATCTGCAAAAGGTCGGCCGGCCTTCCTTCCATTAGGAAGTGTTTGCATTGATTGCCCGCCTCGGGCAAATCTTGCACAGAAACACGTTTGGCGAACGAACTTATTCATCGTCTAGTTATTCATTTCGCGTAGGCTGGCAGACTTTTAAAATGCTAATTTCACCATTCATGCCATATTGGATTTATTTATTAATTCCATAATTATAGCCGCATTAATTGTACCACTCATAAATTATACATTAATTAAAAACGTACAAGAGGAATTGCAGGCATTCCAGTCTTGCAACGCATTACATATTTCTTAGTTTAATGATCCTAATATTACTTTATTTCAATTATCTACTTGAAAAATAATATCTTCAGTAGTAGTAAATTAGTCAGAATTTTTGTATATGCATATTTTTTTCTTAGTACAATTTCCGCATAGATATTTTTGTAGAAACTAGTTGTGGTTTTATTATTATTACAATGTCCTATTTGACATCTACATATACTTGTAGAAAAAAATTTGGTCCCTACTTGTTATTCCATAAATATTCAAATCTCAAAATGTTTTTACTTCTTACATGCATGTAATATCTCAATTTTGCTTCGGTATATAAACATTTTTCTCTAAACTTGAGAAGCTTCTATCTTCTAAGGAAGTTCGGCGTGGTTCAGATAAAGCCCTCTTCACTGAAAGCCAATCCGTAGATCCGTTTCAAAAGATCGGTAACGTATAACCAAGATTACAATCTTGAAATATATATTATCATCTCTCTTCTCATATGTTCTAAAATATGACTATCAATGAATAATAACAATACGCTACTTCGCTCCCACTTCTTTTAATAATACTTCTTTTTGCATATGCTGGAGGCTCTGGTATATTCTTTAAAATACACTGAACTGGTAATCTTCCAGCAACACCTTCTTCGCCTATTTTTTCAAATAGTTTCATTTGCAGCAATTTTAGTTTGCTTTTATTTCACTTTCATCTTCGTCCGTAGAGCTGGAAGGTAATCGCATACGTCTTCTTGTATATATAATTGAAATGTTTTCGTATTTGGTAACAACATTTTAATGATTACCGTCATGTCGATCACTTTGGCTGTTCAATCATTCGCTTTCGTTCATCATTTTCACAATGTAAATATTCTATAGGCATGTTGGTTATATTTTCCAAACTCATTAAAATGTCATTTATTTTGCCATTTTCAGAGCCTAACGATAAGCAAAAACTTTAGTCGAAACTAATAATAGGACATTATTTCTTTCTGTATTTAGAGAATCCATTTTTATATATTTCTTTCTAACACTAGAAAGAAATTCTGTTGTGCACACGCACAACAGAATTTCTCAAAATTCAATTATTGGTTGAAGATGTGTTACATATTGCATTAGAATCATGATTTTCCTGGGATATTAATTCCAGGATCATATTTAGACTTCATTATCACCATAATGATACCAATTATTTGTTATATGTGCCGCCAATGTAATTACATAGAAACATATACCAGTCAAAACGACCGTATAAGAGCCAATAAGAAAAATTGTTATTGTTTCGAATATATTAATATAAAATATGTATTATAAACTTCATAAAATTGATTCTTCACTTATAGCTAAAAAGTCATGACATCATTCCCGAAAGAAAATTATACATCAAAAGAAATTTTGAATTGAAACCAGTCATTTTGACTGATCCGGTCTTAATCGCATTTTTCACAAAGTTTCAACAGGATGGTTTATTGGAAGATACAAGAGTTAAAAAAAATAAACTTACAGTAGTTGAAGAATCTGTTGATTTGGTTAGTTAAAGTATTGCTGAAGATCCTGAAATGTCCAATAATCGATGTTCGCAACAACTTGGACTCAGTGTATTAACAAAATTGCGGTTTGAGAAATGACTTAGCCCTGAACATTGAATTTGTCAGGTGGGTTACAAAAAACATGACTTTTCTTAAGAAATATTCTATTTTAATGGATCACATTTTGAAATTTGTGGTTTTTTATTGCTCATACAGGAAATTAAATTCAAATTACAAGACAATATAACAAATGATATAAATATAATATTAGGTGGTTCCATATAATTGTTCGGTATTTGAAGGCTGAAATGAAACAAGTTTTTTTCATACAAAGGATTAATTTTAATCAAAGATATATTCTCCATTTTTGTCGATGACCTCTTGCCATCTTTCCAACAATTTATTTATTCCGCTCTTAGAAGGTCTGGGGCTTAAAAGCGAAAAACCTGCCGAGGTACGTTTTCACACCTGAGTAGCGAACGATTCCCTATTGAGGGAGTTTTGCAGGGATCGGAATAAGTGGTAGTCGGATGGTACAAGGTTCGATGAATATGGTGGGTGGGGCAAAATATCGCAGCCAAGTTGCACTAGTTTTCGCTGAGTGATTATTGGGGTGTAATGTTAGGCGTTGTCATGGTGGTATATGACACCTTTGCGATTGACCTGTTCTGGACGTTTCTGTTGCAATGCTTGGTTCAATTTCGTTAGCTGCATGCAATAGATCTCCGAATAAATTGCTTTTCCCTAAGGAAGCAGCTCGTAAAACAACATACCACGATGATTCCACCATATGGATAACAAAATCTTCCTCAGATTCAGGCCAACCTTCCGGGCGGCATTCGGCGGCTAGCCAGCGGTTCGCCACGATCTCTTGTGTACCATCTTGTCTTAGACGATCCACTTTTCGTCGCCAGTAACTATTCGTTCGCTTTCGTGCTGCTTCAGAAGTGAATTGCCGACAGACATGCGGTTAGCCAAGTTCTCCTCGGTCAATTTGGGCGGCACCCAAACATAGAGGTGGGACACGTGGCCAAGATGTTGCAAATGCATTTGAACGGTTCCTTGCCCTATTTTAAGTATCTCCGCAATCTCTCGCATCTTTAATGTTGGGTCATGCTCAACAAGTGCCTTGATATCAGTCAAATTAACCTCGATGGGCCGACCGCTGTGGAGCCCATCTTTAAAACTCGTATCTCCGGAACGAAATTTGGAAAACCATTTCTGAGTGGTAGGTTCTGATAAGGAATCGTCCCTGTATACGCCGCATATCTTTCGGTGAGCCTGCGCAGCTCGCATGCCTTTATAAGTAAATTTTAATGCAAAATATATCGAAAATGTCCCTTATTCTCCGAAATGTTCACAGTCCTCTAACACAAACAAATCGAATGTCAATGAAAAGAAAAGAAAACAGATGGAAAGAGCGAACTATCCTCTTTTCAATACATATTTAAATTATCCGATTAGGCAACCAGAATCGCAGATATTCAGAAAACTTTGCATTATTAACATAAACCGAACCAATATATAGCAGCACCTAATAATACATACGAGGAGTGGCTATTAAATAACCGGACTGAAGTCATAACACTTTTTATTCGTCACCAATTACAGCAGAAGTTTTATCACTTTTAATTTACTCCCTTGGTGATCCCTACACCGACTATACGACGTTTCTATTATTGAAAGCAGTGCTGGAAGTCCGTTTCTGCCAGCTGGTTGAGAACCTCCGCCGCTTTTGCTTTAACCGCTTCCACACTTTCAAATCTTGTCCCCTTCAGTACCGACTTACTTAAATGCAGTGATACTTATGTCTTACTGCATTTAATGACAGCGAATTTTTACAAGCTACATTTCAGGACTTACAAAAGGTCTTACAGTATGTGTTCTTCAAAAGCTCCGTTAGCCACTTTCGCCGGTCATCCTCTAAGGAATGCAGATCTATCCCATAAGAGTTACCATCCTTTCTGATCTGAGAAAATATCAGTTGTACATTCCTCGGGGCGCTACTGTGCGACACTAATTATTGTAAATATTTGTACAGTTGGTACTCACTCACTATCTAGAACTTGACTTGGGAAATAGAAAAAAGTCGCAGGGGCAGGGTGAGGTGGATGTTCCAACACGACGATGCCGTATTTTGCGAGGAACGCTTTCACAGATAAAGCAGAATGGGCTGGTGCATTGTCTTGGTGAAGGACTTGGTTTTCCACAAATTGGGCCTTCGTCTTCTCACACGCTCACGCAGGGCTTTCAGAACGTCTATGCAGGAATGTTGATTTACCGTCTGACCATTTTGCCAATGTTTTCGTCCGTTTTTGACGTTGATGACCGCCGTGGGCGCCGATTGACTTCCGTCGTTTAACGCCCTTGTTTAAACCACAAACGTTTGTGTGCAAGATAAACATTCATTAGCGTAGACTTCTTTCAACATTGCATAAGCTTGTGTGGCAGTTTTCCTAGTTTAACAAGAAACTTGAGGTTAACCCGTTGCTCCGTCTGACTACTTGGCATATTTCCAACGCGCGACTAGTGCGTCGACTAATTCAATGAGCTGCTACAGTCAACCTGAGCAACCTGTTGGCTTGTCCAGCGAGCTCAGGGTGGGGAAGAACCATCAGACGCAGGCATATTCAAACAGGTTGTGGCACGCTCACAGTTTGCTAAGAGATCAGTCCAGTTATTAAATAGCCACACCTAGTATATAGTATGAATATGTCATGTCAACAATATTCCTCAACATCATTGTACAACACCAGATCCTAATGCACACTACCATTATGATCTACTGTTGTAAGTGGATCATTTTTCTTTTAAAATATTGATCCCAATGCAGTAACAGCTCATGGTGTAATGGTTAATGATTTTTAACCAAAAATGTATCATGACTACCAAGATCGTCTAACCAAACGCCGATAGACTATTTTGGGAATATGTGAAAAATTAGTTTTTTGTGCAATTGTTGGAATGTGTAACGCGAACACATTTAAGATTTACTAGTTAGTATTTAGGAAATATTCTTTATTATGTGTGTTGTTAAAATTACGTTTTATAGACTACAGATTAAATTATGTCGTTACTGTAACTTTAAAGTTGTTCATACAGGTTTAAGTTTTTTAAAATGTAAGCTTTCGCGTCCAAGCCACTTACTTATTCGAACACTAAAATTTCTCGGCTTGGCATTTCGTATACTTTCTTTTAAATGCGCCAGAGAAGATGGTCTATTGACGTAAACTTTAAGACAACCGGACAGAAAATAGTCAATAGGATTACCTGAACGACTACGAGGAGGCCAATTTATGTCACCTCTCCTGGAAATGAATTCGACCGGAAAATTTGACTTTGACACGGACTCTGGGGCTTTAATTCTTGTAGCAGTTGAATTTTGAAGGAGCAGATTTAAGTCTTCTGCATAATACAGTGTAAATGACAATCTAGGTACATTTAGGCGCTTGCATGCACCCGAATTAAATGGTTCTTATAGTCACGAATAGACTGGTTGCCACGTTCTCCGCCGTTCTTGATGACTTGGTCGATCCATTTTGGTTTTTCCAATATTGTACCGGTCTTCATCCATTTTCAAATGAGAGGTAGGTTTAAGTGGAGTAATGCTCTGCTGCAATGGCCCAATCATTTGTTTGCAAAACTTTGGTATGCACAACGCGCGGTTCGCTCCAGAGAAACGCTCCATAACGACTAAATTTACGAGGACAAGACTACCAATTGACATCCCCACACCTCTACAATTCGCTGCGTTCACGTAGGGAGCTAAAGAAATATAAATATGTTTTGAATTTTTTTAATACAAGCATTATACGTTTGAATAAATTTGATTGTATTACCAGGATTACAACTAAATTTAGAATTAAGGCAATTCAAAGTTCATGCTCTTTTAAATTCACAACTTCAGTACGTACGTGACATGACACCGCTGTAAATATACAATGCGAGGGTAAATTTGTAGGGTTGTTTGTACGTTTTTATCAATATAATATGATTAAATTAACGATACGAAAACATTATTTACGAAAAACAATACAACTAATTATCCTAAATCGCACGAGTCACTAGCTATTCCTTTTTAGGCGTGTTTTGAAATTTAATATTTTATAATTAAATTATTTACATTCCAGACCCATAGTATTCAACAATAACTCATTAGAATTTATTGTGTGTAAATTTAAATTGCAGATGCATATGCCTTTTGTAATTCAAATCAAATCATCCACAATACCGGCATAATGATCCTGCACGTTAAACATGTCAATGCTTTAAAATTATTTAAATTAAGAATTGTTTCCTTATTTAATTTAAAAATAGTAATGCCATATAATAATATAATAAAATCAATATTGTATTTAATTACTTACTACAAGATAAGCATTACATTTCATTGAGTTATGGTTGTGCTTTCTGAAGATAATATTTAGTAGGGTAAAAGTTAGGAGTGGAGCATATCAAATTTTGATTTAGGAAACTTGAAACTTTGTGATTATAGATTTTTTTAAAGTATATTAAATTTTACTGTTTTTTATAGATAGAAATGATTATTTTTATATAATTGTTATTCGTTAAATATTGTATAATCTGACAATTCTCGTTTCTTATATTCTATTAATACTTAGCCGCCATAGCTGTATATAATCGTCAAATCAAAAGCCAATCATTCACGCAACACAGAGTGTATCTTTCCTTTCATTTGGAACATAAATACATAATCGAAATCCGACATTGAAATCGGTTTGACGAAAATAGATTCGACGTTTAATCGATTTTCCCAGTTTCTGTGTGAGGGATGCCTTGTTTAAACCGAAATCAATTTCCCAGATGCTTTATTTGACAGATTTGTAAGGCGTATGTATATTTAGTACAGTTTATTTATTTACACCAACGTAGTACATACGTGAAACATGGTCTTCCTCTTTGGTTTATTATCGGCGCTTTCCGGTTTACTTCGGACATTCTTATACAATCGATTTTACTGCCGGCGCAGGATGGTGAGAAAATGGTATTTGTCCGAATAAATAGAAGTATTGCCGAGGGTGGGTTGTGTTGCTATGGAGTAAAAATTACGCAATTCACACTTAAATAGATACAATGTTAAATGTAATTGTTATTATGTTGTTGAAACATCCATTTATTGCTAATAATTCAAAAATGGTTCACAATCTAAAAGTTTATATAAAAAAATATATATTATATATTTTACAAAAGAAGAAAACAAAAAGTTTTAAACTTATTTATATCAGAAGAATTATTGATAATTATTTAGATGATTGTAGTTTTAATTAAGGCGTAATTAATGCCACAAATTAAGCAATTTGAATTTACTTTTTCAATTAAAATTAAATGTATAAATAAGTAACAAATACCTATAATACAAATTTGTATCATATTGTTTTTATACTTTTTAAAACATATTATGATTGCCTCAAATGAATTAATATTTTGAACTTAAATTCAGGGTTTAGTGCAATTCAGACTATATAATGAAGTGCAATTGCCGAGGACGTAGCATTGAAGTAAATTGTGTTACGAAATTGACAAAATACAATATTGATTGATTGATGTTTTAGGTAATGACCAGCGGACCAAACTTCAAGGACATTGTGTAATACATTTTGTTTAGTAAATATTTCCGGCTGTTGACACATGACTTTTCATTAAGGAATCAAGGAATATGACTGTATTAAAAAAATATTTCTCTTTTCAACATACATTTGTATTTTACTTTACGTTTTACGTAACACGTAAATTAATTAATTAAATTTATTGAATTATCGAATTCAAGATAATCTTGATTTTTATCAGAATGATTTTATAGATCATTTTTAAGATAAAATAGAAGTACGTGTGTCATCCTGAGAGATTGATTCAGTTGATCAAATCTCAGTATTTTATCTTACTCCTTCAAGGTTTTCCAGTCATCCTCGCCGAATTTTAATTAAACGGTTAGGTAATAATTTTGGAGGCTGTCCCGAGAAACCGTTTTAAGCAGAAACTGCATATACATCTTAGCTCGGCATTCATATAATTAATAGGCTAATGAAAAATTTTAATCTATATTTAGTTCATCACGTTTATTTGAGTAATAAGTTTGAAATATTGAGAATTATTGTATGATTAAGAATAATAAAATGTATTATGTATTTATTATTATTAAATTAACTAACTACTTGTTCATTGACCTAATTCCAAACGATAAATGAATGAATGATAAAATTTGGTTACGGATGTCTAGAACTATTTATGAATTAAAACCGCTTCGGGATGTGGATACGCCACTAATCGAAAGTATGCGATAAGACAACGAGATACATAATTGTTTTGCCTGCCTCTTTCTGGATTACAATTCAGGCACAAAATATTTATGCTTAAAGAAACAAATACGCATAAATTCAATAAAGTATGGATACATTACTTATTATCTGCTTGTAAGGAATAACAGGCTAATTTAAAATTAATTAATTAATGCCAGTATTAGTACCAAAATGTAGTCCCAGGCACATATTTTAATAATTTAAAATTCAATTTAATGTTTTAAAAACATAAATAAAATATTCATTTTAATAAAGGCCAACCGAACATACTACAGAATAAATTTTGATGTCAATTAATATTTCAATTTTAATAAATGTATCCTTCATCGAGATTAAATGATAGTATTAAAAACTTTATAACTGTTATTATTTGCTATTTCGAAAAAAATTATACATAAAAATAACATGTGCATCAAAGCAAAGTTACCGAAATCGTTTAATGTGAAATGAGGTATTTAGCAGCAGGCTAGAAAAATATGAATTGACCCACACACCAATAAAAAATATAATAATAATAATAACATTTATGTATGACAAAATACAAAGATGATAAGAGATAATTAATATAACAATTGAGCAATTTAACAAATTACTATCGTTAATTTACTTTAATTCATACACAATATCAAGGAGAAAAAAATACACGTATGTAAAAATATGCACCGATAATGTTTATTATTAACATTGGGTATGATGCAGTGATTCTACCTAATGTTATTTTAATTGGACAATGGGTGGCAGTCACCCACCCATTAGGGTGGCAGTCACCCACCCATTACTTAAGCTACAACACTCGGATTCCATCCTGTAATCAATAAATCATAAGCGAGAGTTGTGCTGAATTATTACCATAATTTCGTTTCCAACAATTTTCCACCAACCCACAGATCAATCAAATATTAGATTATGACAGCAAAGTTTACTTTTAATTATTTATTATAAATATAGGAACAGAGAAAGGGATGAAAAAGCGGGTACGATTTAGGCCTCTGCTCTAGACGGATATTGACAGTAAAAGAAACAAGCGGAATCTCTTATCTAGAAGATTCTCATCATCAGACAACAGTTAAAAAACACTTTCTTCGAAATTTGAAGTATAAATGCGTAATTATTCAACGTTAAGAAATTACACTTCAAATGATTTACCAATAATACTATCCGCAAAGTTTTTGTTTTTTTTACTTAGCCAATAATTTGGATACACCAAAGTGTATCTTAACGAAAAATATTACAAATATTAAAAACAACTATTAAGATATTATTCAAGAAGGTGAAATTTAAAAAGAATGAATTAAACCTTTAGAAAACTATTAAGATCACAGCAAAATGTTTAATATGTACAAAATTGTAAAGGCATTGAAGCAAGTAATAATATAAAGATAACGTACACTTAAATTAGTAAATAATAAAATATAAATGCATAAACAGCTGAAGTTTTATTTAATTAACTATTCACTTAACCCGTGGTGAATCCTTTAAAAAATACTTGGTTTGTTTCACAGACATATCACAGACAAAATAAAGTCAAAATAAGTTGTTCATTAAAAAAGACTTATTTTCGAAATATTATCGAAATAAACTAAGGATTTTTTCATTAAAACTTAGATGAAATTGAAACATTAGGTTTCTAAATTTTGTATATAAAACGAAAACTTACAAGCCTAAAATTTTGATAAAATATAATTCTTTCAAATGTTATATTTTGAATTATAATTAACTTTGTTTGTATAACACTTGATAAAGTATTTTACTGATTCTTTCAAACATAATATTCATTATAAAATGATTAAAGTATCTACAATATTGAACTGATTGACGAGGCACTTAATGAGCTATTTAAGAAATAATAAGAACAAGTACAAGAAAAATATTGCTGGTCGTAACGGTTCATGAAAATTATCGCATATATCTTAGCTCATATATTTAACTTTTGGTTTAGTTATAGACAGAAAAGTATGTATTTTAAAATCTCTAATATAGTGTTTTGAGTCGATCCTCTGTAAATACATTAATTCGTATGTCTACAACAGTACATTTCCAAAAATATTGATAACCGCACTAATATGCTATATAAGATGTTACATATATCTAAGATTATCGATATAATTGACCATAAAATACGTATTCTTGCATTTTCTCTGTAATACCGTGTGTTTCTAAATTAATATCGTGGTTTTAATGCTTTTAGTACTTATTACGTAAAACTTAAAATCATAATTAATATATGAAATGAAAGAGCAACTCAAACAGTTATGTTTATTAGTACGCGCATGCACTAGAGGGCGCTACTAACAAAAATGAGAACTAGTTTGACAAAATCGAATCTGTGGTTACTGTGCAACGTGCGTCCCGCATTAAGTTCAGATGTGATCTTCCAAATGATAACAACATCCGGTAGATGGAATCATCAGTTTGAATATACCGACTGCCTTTGCAAAAAGAAGAGTACGGGACGACGTAATGTTTCTGAAGAGAGTGTTGAGCGAATGAGAGAGTCTATGACGCGTAGCCCGACGAAATCAGTTCGGAAGGCTAGTCGTAAATTATACCACAAACACTAAACAAAGTTTGGGAAGAACTGGCTTATCGACTTGATATGTGCTGTGTCATGAAATGTGTTCACAATAAACAACTCTACGTAAGTATAACTGTTGGTGTCTCAAATTGATCTGACATTTTAAATTGCGCGCCATTTTTTTTGTGGCGAGCATGGAGTACTAATCTTTGACAACTGGCATCAGGAAGTATTAAAGTTTAGTCATGAATAATTACACGATCGAGGAAAAATTCATTACAGTAATAGTGAAAATTTTGCAGAGACGGTTCGAAAAGTCCGCACGTCGTTTGGTCATCATAACGCACAATCTCGCAACACTGTGGTACATTTAATTTTAAAAAAACGAGGTTAGAGGTTCAATTTTAACCTTGAAAAGCAGTGGCCGTTCTCGTACCGGCCGGTCGATTGAAAACATAGCCGCAGTAAATGCGAGTGTTGGCGAATGTGCTTCCAGCATTTGGACGTTTCAAGAGGCTCTGTGCAGTGAATTTTGACTAAAGATCTACATTTGCATGCCTACAAGATCCAACTGACACAAAACCTGCAAACAGCAGACCATGCGCAGCGCTGTATATTCGCAAATTGGTTAGAGGAGCATCAAGAAATCGATTTTTCGAATAACGAGGAGCATTTTCAACTTACTGGCTACGTGAATAAACAAAACTGTCGAATTTGGGGGACCGAAAATCCTCAAGTGATCCAACAGCTTCCCATGTATCCGCCATAAGTCAATGTTTATTGCGGATTTTGGGTTGGAGGAGGGATTGGGCCGTACTTTTTCGAGAATGCTGCGAAAAATGTGGTTACTGTCAATGGTGTTCGTCATCGTGACATGATAACCAAATTTTTATGGAATGAATTAAATGGCATGGACTTTCATATTCTTTCAACAAGATGGTGCAACCTGCCACAATGCGCTTATTGCAGACAAAGTTCCATGGTCGTGTTAATTGGCGCCGCGGCAATGTGAATTGGCCACCAAGATCGTGCGATCTGACGCCATTAGACTTCTTTCTTTGGGTTTTTCTGAAAGGAAAAGTGTATGCCAATGATCTACAGGCCATTCCGAAGCTCAAGGAAGAAATTAGACGAACCATTAATGAAATTAGTTCGCAATTATACCAAAATGTAATTGAAAATTTTGTCAAAAGAATGACCGGGGCGGCCATTTATCGGATATTGATATTGTGTTCCACACATAACTTCCATGTTTGTACCTTATATTAAAATAAAAACATTCGTACTTTTCCAATAATATAATATGTTTTATTAATAAATTAAAATGTCAGTTCATTTTGAGACACACTTTATTAATTATGATTTTAAGTTTTGCGTAATAAATATTCTTCTTCTTTTGGTGCCGTCTCCTACCCAAGGATGAGCATCTTTAATCTTTTTCCTCTCATCACATGTCCCAGATATTGTAGGTTTCTTCGTTTTATGCTGTTAATTATTTCGTATTCTATACCCATTTCTTGTCATACTTTCACGTTGTTTTTCCTCTGTGTCCAGGATATGCAAAGCATCCTTCTGTAACACCACGATTCCAACGACTGTATTTTTCTATGTGTTTTTCGATGTCCAGATCTCTAGTCCATATAATAGCACTGCAAACATATAGCACCTTGGTGTTCTCACTCTTAGTTCTATTCTGATATTTTTGCTACAGAGGATTATTTTTAGTTTTATAAATGAAACTGCCTCGAAAAAATAAAAATAAGTAGCTGTAATAAGAAGTATATCTAACAAATCCAAACACAACACCGTGGTTTACAGAAGAGGTTAAAGAACTAACAAATGAAAATTGAAAAGAATATCTAAAGTATCGATGACAAAGCTTAACACTAGATGAATACAAATCTATAAGAAATGCAGTCAACAACAAAATCCAATATATTAAAAGAGCACATTGGGAAAAGTTTTCATTAGACCTTTATGGAGGTCAGAAGAAGATCTGGAACATGTTACAGATATATTTACATCATTTCTATCGTGAATTTATTAAAATATCCTTTGCATTAATGTTCTAAATATATAGATTTATCGTAAATATATTTTTGTGCCTTGGATTTCCACTGGAGAAAAAAGTACCGAGTGTCCAAAACTATACACAAAAACTTTTCAGAGGAATTATCTTAATGGGCTATCAAACCAAGAATCTCTCTATAGTTGCGATTTGAAGCGATCTACAATTTTTGTTTTATAAATGTATCAGAAATCAACAAAAATAAATGTTATAAATTGTTACGAATGGTCGATTTTTGCCACTATCATCAATTATAACTCTAACAAGTAAGTTTAAAAAGGTGAATAAAGATGCTAATAAAAGAAAATCTCCAAGAAACTCGTTTATATAGCACAGACAGGTCCAAAATAACTAATAATATACAACACCTCAAAAACAAAAAAGTTGGCTATGATGACATAACAAATAAAACCTAAATCTATCTGAAGATATAGCTGAACAACGAACATATAAACATAACTAAAATAGCCCTCAGTGATTGGGAACAACATTTCAGCCAACTTTACAGTGCTGGCACTAGAACCGAATGATAATAATACTCAAGAACCGTGGATCATCTCTGATGAGAAATTGAAACAATTGAACACGAAATTAAAAAATCGAGTCGCCTGGAGTAGATTAAATATCTAACGAGCTGCTGAAGTATGGAGGCGATGCACTAGCAGATGAACTGTGCGTTCTTTTCAACAAAATCGTCGACTCCAACAAATACCTGTCGAATGGAAAGAAAGTATAACCATTCCAATATTCAAAAAAGGAAGCAAAAAAAGACCCATCAAACTACCATGGAATCACGCTACTAAGTTTAGTGCTAAAGCTAGAACAACAAGGCTTCAGAAAAAACAGGTCAACTGTAGATGTCATCTTTACAATTAGTCAAATCGCTGAAAAATCAATAGAATACAACAAAAGAGCATATATGTGTTTCATTGACCTTACTGAAGCTTTTGACCGCGTGAGACTTTCGGATGTTGTGAGGTTTCTAAATAAGAAAAAGTACACCCAGGCATTATTAATATCATATTTAATTGAGTTAAATACTGACAACTGGACTCAAATACAGGTAGAGGGCAGAAAAACACGAAGAATTCCCATGCAGACAGGAATAAAGCAAGGCGATAACTTAAGTCCTATCCTTTTCAATCTCACTATGAACGAGATAATATTAAAAGTATGAAAGGTTGGAAAAGGATACCTATTGGGGGACAAAGAAATAAAAATGATATAGCATGTGGATGATGCCGTGTTGATTTCGGAAGATGAGGACAATCTGCAGAGAATGCTCTATCGATTTGAAAACATACAATATGGTGATATCCAAAGCACCTCGACCATATCGAGGGAACTGAAAAGCAGATACTTCCAAGAAGAATTTAAGGCTCAGACAACCAAAGCTGCCTTAACATTCGGATACTTGCGAGATGTAGTATGGCGGAGCAAACACATCACCATAGAAAGTAATGTTCGCATATAAGACCTGTGTACGACCCGTTATGACATATCCTGTGGAAACAAGAGCCGAAAACTCCACAACAAAGAGATCATCCAAACAGCTGAGATGAGAACATAAGATCTATAGTGAGGTACACATTGAGAGACCATAAAAGAAAGGCATCCGATAGCTTTACGACGTACCAGATATTGTAAGATGGTCCATAAACAGGCGTCGCCACTGGAGGGTTGATGTTGAACGGATTGATGAAGCAAAATGCCGAAGATCGCAAGATCTAACAGACCTTCTGAATGCCCACCCATACGATGGTATGAAAGCTGGAGCTCATCATCCCAGCTGCGACTCTAGCAGAGAGAGTACAAGGCAAACGCCTTAGAAAAAAGCAGAAGAAGATAAATGCACTCCTTGTGCTATCTCTGTTCTCCCTCTTATTTCTATTGTTTGATGGTTATTTTCTGTGATCCTAGGTATCTGTATTTTTGAACTCTTTCCATTGTATACTCCGTAAGTATATATTTGCTTGTATGTTTAATTGTTTTGTTATTCATTCTTAATCCACACCTTTCGCAAAACGTACTTGTTTTATTTAGTAACCTTTATATCAAATAAAGAGAATGGTTGCGACCGTTACTACGTGGTAATCCATACTTACACTGAATTAAAACATAGTGAATTTTTCAATTCACTGTCTTTATATCAAAAGTGATATAATACTTTACTAGTCTATACAGTAATTTTCTGCAAAAGAATGGCAGTAACCCACTAATAAGGTAACAATATAATAGTTTTAAATAACAAAATTGAAAGTAATACAAGGTATTACTATATTAAGGTAAAGTGCAAAAGAAATACCAATTAAAACAACAATTTGGGTATTAATATATCAGACAATATTATTTAAAATAAGTATCTGAACTACATTTCTGGATTAATCAGCACAGCACTTAACAAAGTTGTTCCGACCATTACCCCCACATTGCTTTTTAATGTCCAGTTTGTTTTAACATTTTTTTTGATTGAAGAAATATGTTGTTGAATGTTGTTGTATATTTGGTGATGCATTTTTACGAAAATTTTTGAAAATAACACTTTGAAAAAGATGTTTATTATAAATTAAAACTGTAGTAAATGTAATTGATTGTATAAAAAATTCAACTCGCGACAAGCTTATTTGAAGCTTTTAAGTAAGGAGGATCTCGTGCACTGAGACCAGATAAATATAGCAAAAATAAATTAAATAATCACTAGTAAAAACTAAATACCATGGGAACATTATACAATGAAAGCGCGAGAAATTGAACTTAAGTTTTAGAAGAAGACAAAATATGCATTTCAAAGAAAGAATTCAAAGTGAAAGTACCGTTAAGGCATCTCTATGCACATTTCAATCGATTTAAAATTCCTTTCCTTTGGCAATAACCGAACTTTTACTATCATTCGAAGAATGCATTCTACAATCCAAATATCAAATGTTCGATGAGTGGCCCGCGTTTGAGCGAGAGAGAGAGAGGGGGAGAAAGCGCACATTAAAATTCAATAAAATAATAAATTTATAGAAATTGGTCACACTTTCACGTTTTATTTTAGATCTTTTGGATTACTCGATAGCAATAAAATATTTAAAAATAAATAATTGGATGCATTATGTTATTTCTATTATATAACGTAATTCTCATATCATCTGTACTTTCATACCCTAATAATTATTTATGTACCAAGTCAGTAAAATAAGACTTTATCGAACGAGTCTGAGGTTATGAGACGAGCGAGCGGAGCGAGCGAGGTGAATAAAGACGAGTTCGATAAAGATATTTTACTGACGTGGTGCATACAAAATTTTATCGCCAATCTTAAAAATAAATGAAAAAGTATAGGATTTTTTATTTAAATTTAAAAAAAAACAGAAAATATGTATTATTATTTAAACAAACACTACGAATTAATCAAGATATTAAACCACTCTATTTGTTGTATATGTTGAAATTGATGGTGCATCCTGTGGCAATATTTAAATTTATTCCTGATGTTGACCCATCAACGGAAAAATTTTGTGGAATATTATTTAAAAGGGTATTTTCATCTTTATGCAATTCGGTGTTATTAATAAGAAAATGAATATTTTCATTTTGATGTAAAGTTGTGGCAGTGTTGTCATTGATATCAAAACGGTGCGCAATTTGATCACCACCCAAAATCGTTTTTGCAATCTTCGTTTTGTTCAATATTGATTCCTCAACATAGGACTCAGCAACGGATCCACTCTTCCACCCTCCATGACGTTTCAAATTTTCTTTGCTGCCCCCTGCATTAGCAAACAAAGTAGCAGACGACCTCCGAAAACAATGACCAGTATATTCTGACGGATTTGGCAAATTTAAATAGTTCGCAATTTTACATGGTATGTTTCCAAAAGTGTGGATACCCACAGGCTGCACTGTGCATTTACTTTTTCTATATGTAATAAAAAATCTATCATGTTTGGTCTGTGCGGGACGAAGTTTGGCATATTTTTTATATAACTCAATCGGTTTAACGTGTCCTTCGAACTCTGATGTTACGACAAATACTCTTGGTTTATTAGTTTTCGTGTGTCTTATATGCACAATCAATACAGTATCCTTGTCTTCTATATCATCAACTTTAAGATTTACTAATTCATTATTACGGCAGGCTCCAGCAACGCCAAAAATAACACAAATCTAAAATAATATCTACATTAATAACAAATATGCTTCGATAATTGATTACTATCTTACCTTCATCATTAAATATATTTCATTTGGTGCATTCAATAGAAACTGTATTATTTCTTCTTGTGTGAGAACTTTCGATTTTTTTGGCGTATAATTTTTTGATTTCTGTTTTAAAAACGCCGTAAGTTTCTTATATTGGCTTATATCAACGTCGTTTTTTACCGAAAGAGATGCTTTTAACATAGAATAATATGACCATAATGTTGCTGCTTTATATTCCTTGGATTTTTCAGAAAAATATGTCAAGAGAACGTTTTCGCTAATTTTTTTAATGTTATTTCTGTCACACCAACTTGTGAATAAATCGTGTTGACGATTATAAATATGTCTAGACTTATTTGGAAGAATTTCGAGCGTTGTTTCTATCGCTCTTTCGCGTATTTCTGGTGGAGTACATGGTATTTCAAACTCTTCACTACTCATGTTTTTTTTTGACAACTAAACTGACAGGATTCGACCTCCTTAGATTTTGTTAGTATTGTCCCATAATGTTACTTGTTGAAAGTAGTAAAATAATGGGACGGTTTAGTGCCGCAAATGGCGATAATAATAGATGTATTTAGTGCCGATTGGCGATAAAGTATATTATGTTACTTTTAATGAATAAAAATATTCATGTATGATAGTATTTTTTATTTAATTGTAATTAAATTCATAATTTGAAAGGTTAGTACACTTATTTTGCTGATTTTAAAATACGTTTTTGCTCGCTAAAAAAGGCTATGTGAACTTCTGATATTCCTAATTCCATTTTAAGTTAATATACCTGGTTTTATTGGTTATTATACTCTATCTTTTATATAATATTCAATATCTGTTTCAATTGACTACATCAGAATGTGGAATTTACAATATGAAATCAATTTGTTAAACCTCTCTGTCTCTTCCTCTGTATGCGTACCATCCTCTCTTTCTTTCTCTTTGGCCGAGAATCTGAAAGTAATGCTGAATGGATCTCGAATCGGCCTGGTCGGATGTCTTTTCTATATTAAGAAAGCAATCACCGAGACAAGTTCAAGTAGCTACTTTATATTCCAGGCTGTTTAGGTCCGAGAGCAGGATGAACTATGCAGGAATTTCATGTCGCAGAGGTCTTGTTTGTGCATTTTGCAGCGTGCTTGTGCGAAAGCGCGCGCACTGTCAGGAGGAATTTTCAACAGCTTCCACATGTGCATACATTCTTCGCGTATTCTAACAAAGGAAACATATGTTCTTATCTTTGTAATAATATTAGATTGGCGTAAATTAAATTTGCGATTGAATTAATTGAATAAATTATATCTTGATTTTATTGTAATGAAAATGACAAAAATGATATAGTAATTGTTATAATATTGTATCTTTATATATTATAATAGGATACTATTTTAATTGAATAAAATATGAGAGAAATATGTAAAATTTTGCATAATAGAAATAGTACTTTTTAATTTTTAAATATAAAAGCTGAAACAAATAAAACTTTTCTTGCGTAACTTATATTTTTTTTTTCGTCCTGTATAAGTTTCGGGTTTGTAACGAGTTTCTAATAAGGGTAGGACAATGCAGTCTTTAGAGTCCATGTTGGTTTGGTGGCATCTACAAAATTTGTTATGATTCAATCACTGATATCTGATCACTATTACATAATAGACCAATTCGTCTAAATTAAAATAAATGCCTATTTTACTGCAAATCTACTCATCAGCACTTAATTGTCAGATCAGCCATTAAACCAACAACATTCTTCGAGGTGTACAAAAAACTCTGAGTTTCAAGTGTACAAAAAAAACGCTACTGGGCAAATTTTACGTAGTCCTACGCCCACAAATGATTCAACACACCCAGGAGCTCAAAGTTAATGATTATAGACAACGCTATCTATTCGGTGGCTGAGCTTCTGACCCTTTAAGAGAAGATCTAACCGAACCAACACTATTCCAAACATTTAAAAGATGGACAATTATCTGAAATGTAATGACTACTCTTAGAAAATGAACGAAAACGATTGCTAATTGCAGCTATGACTCCACTGCCTAGGATTCTAGTACTATTACTACTAGAGTACTAGGTACCTGGATTATCTACCATTTCGGCGTTATATACTCAATGACATTAGAAGCGCTACACCAAGAAGGAATGATTTCTTGGAATTCATTTTTTGGCAACAGAGTCTCTATATTTAAAACAAACATTGGTAACAATTTCAACCTCGTGCCTTTTATATTTACTGCGTCAAATCAAATCTTTCTCTTTTTTAATAAAACTATTTATAAGTGCTGTTTAGTACAGATGTTTTTAGTTTTTTTGTTTCAGTCGACTGTGTTAAGCTTAAATAAAATGCCTGGAGTCCGAAGACGTCCACAATATCACCATTTGAACGATTTTGACCGGGGTCGAATTGTTTCACTGCAACGACTGTAATGCGTGTGTGTTAGGTTATTATTACGTTTATTGGCTGTATTTATTTACAATATGTTACAAAATATAAGTTAGATAATTATATTCTTCTCTGGGGATAGGAATTCGGAAACTTTACCTGAGACTGTTTTCAAGCAAGAGGGTACCAACGTCGGCCTACTAGAAACAATTCTTTCCAGTATTGGACGTTTGTACATTCGCTTGGCTTCTCTGCGCTGTTCGGCCGTCACCGCCCTGTCGACAAGGTGGATCAGATTTGGGAATAGACTTATTATAAAAAAATCGAGATTGTAAGTACACGTAGAAGTTTCCCCCATTGAGGTAGGATGGAGCTGCTGGATTCCCCATCAGAGAAAGGTATTTGAGTGCAGGGCATACTTCTTGTAACTGTTTTGCCCAAGGATACAATTATTTTATCTTGCAATGATTCATCCACAGCAACTCCAATTTTGGCATGTACGGAAGTTTGGTCGTCGATATAATGTTGCTGTGATCACAAATTAACGAGTTTAATTGTTTAAAGTCTTCAAGGAAGTCTAATTTCTCAAATTAATTGTTGCTTATATCTAAAATTTGTATGTGCTGAGATAACTCTTGTGAAAGCAATTTCGGCATAGAATGCAAACACTCATATGCCAATGACAACCTCTTGCGGCTATTATTGATATCGTCATCCTTCGATGTCAATTCAAAATTGGTTTTTGACTCATTTTGACTCAAAAACATAAACGCGCTCAGAGATGCCATGCTCAAAATTTCGGAGTCGAGGTTTATGCTCTCATCGTATGAAGATAACAACGAAGGTACATGCCTGATATCGTAGACGTCGAAAACACTATCACAGTCTGATGAATCTTCTATTTTGTCCATGGTGCGTGGTGTTCGATACAGCTGATGTAACTTCTAGTAACATTGAAATACGACTGTGCTCATTGTCTTTATCTTATAATATATAGTGAATGGTGATAATGGGTTGGGTTATCTTTTGAGATGAGTTTGAGCGCGATTAACCGGATTATGGCTGCAGGTTTAATTTGTGTGTTTGTGGTAATTATCTGAAAAGTTATTACAGCCCAGTGTGCCCATTGTATTAGGTCAATTACTGCATGTTTTAGATTTCTGAATGGTATAGCTGCAACACAATGAGACCATACTGGGGCCCCTCATAGAGAGAATAAGTAACACGATATCACCACCATGCCGAACACGTTATAAATGAAGGTATCGACAGTAGAAGTTAGAGGAGCAAGAAGAAGACCCATTGGTCAACCAAGGCGTACTACAGAACGTCAAGATCGGCGCTTAAGACAAATAGTCTCGCGAAACTGTTTCGCTACTACGCGTCAAATCGGTGATCAATGGTTTGGAGAAGAAGGTAGGCGAACCCTATATCGCCGCATTCAATCCTTTGGGCTTCTTTCATACCGTCCAAGATTAGTGCTTCCTTTGACAGAGAGGCACTGTCGCCAAAGGTTGGACTGGTGCAAAGAACGACAGCATTGGTGGGCAGAATGGCATGATGTCGTATTCAGCGATGAATCACGATTTTGTCTATGCACGCATGATGGTAGTAGAAGGGTACGACGTTATCGTGGAGAACGACCTGACCTTAAGTTTGCTATTGAGAAGCATGTACACAGAACTGCTGGAGTAATGGTTTGGGGGGGCTATTGCTTATGGTAGTCGATCACCTCTTTTATTCATACGAGGCAGTATGACAGCTGCTCGTTATATTGAAGACGTCATACGATCGACTTTATTGACTTATTTAGATGGCTGTTCAGGCGTACTTTTTCAGTAAGATAACGCACGTCGAACTATGAACTTTTTTAATGAAGCTGGTGGGTGGCCGCACCGTTCGCCGGATTTAAATCACATTGAACATGTATGGAATATCATTGGAAGAATTCTCTTTGCATCGTCCTCTCCAAACTCTAGCACAGTTGATCCATTAAATTCAAGTTGCTTGGAACGAGATGCCACAAGACGACATCTATACATCTCAATTTGTCGATGCCCAGACGTCTACTGGAATGTATACAGCAAAGGGGTCGCCAAACACATTATTTTTTTTTTTAGATTGTTAATAAAAAATGTTAAAAATGTGATCATTTCATTCTTGATATAAGGCTACCATGTTGGTAAAAAATCAAGTTAAATAAATAAATCCTTCTGGGTGTAACGCTTCTAATGTCATTGAGTATATATTCCAGTTTGGAACGACGACTCATATTATAATCCTTTAATAGGACAGAATTATAAAATTCACAGCAAACCCTTCGTATTCTGATAATAAATTGATTTACCTAAGCATACTTTATATAAATCGTATCACAGGTATATAAAATCCTTCGATCAAATCATGCTTCTTGCGACCTTAAAATAATTTGGAAAGTTCAGGATACACTTTCGATTTTTGACTCTTCTAATAACAGAGATTTCCTATATTATATCAAATGTTGACATACCATACTAGACGAATTAGAAGAAAAAACAAATGTAACAAATAATAAAACAGATATACAATTATAATAAAATGTATTTCTAAATAATTTATTAATTACTAAATCTACATCAGTAAACAAATACATACAGAGGGTAGAAAGACCGCAGGTCTATAGGCCAGACGGACTAACACCTTTTATTTGTTTTCATATTTATTGTTATTATGTATCATGTTTTGTCCAAATAAAGATTATTGTATATATACATACAGAAACTTAATTTCCTTAAACTTAAACTTAAAATATTACGATAAATAAGTTATTGAGTTTATTTTCAATATTAAAATATTCTATAGGATTCCCAACCAAAATATCAAGAAAGGATATGTGTCAAGGTGCAATATCACAATATTCTGGTCACTCATAACTTCATTCAACAAGAACATAAATGGATTTGGGTAAGAATATAAATTCTAAAGGAAGTAGTAAATATTATCGTCTTCAGAATATTAGCCAAAACTATATCTCTTAACAGAGTAGTGCTTAAAAGATTGGAGTGCTTTAGACTATGCATTATATTCTTGTATATTATTTAACTTTAAATCTGTTCATAAATAGGAGCCTTATCTACTATTAGGCGATTAATTATTAAACGATTAATATTTTGCAAAAATTAAGAAATGAAATTTGCACAGGTAAACAATTTGGCAATTTACTTAAAAATAGAAATTTTATAATTGATTTTTTGGATGTATACCTATGTTAACAAGCACATAGGACACAATGGATCCACAAAAAATTAGCCTTTGATGCAAATTTTAGGCAAGCACCATTATAACGTACTACTCCAAAAGTTCCGTTAGGAAGAACATCATTGCGCCACAGATTACAGACATCGAGCATCAAAAATAAAGGGTGGGCCAGGAATGTTTTTAAAATGTTCATAAAACACAAACTTGTTATTATCTTGCATTTATTTTGTAGCCAAAAGTATCCGGTTATACATGGAATATGACATCAGTCAAATGACTGCCACGGGTGGTCTTACAGTAGTCCATTCTCCCGACCCAATTTTTCATAACATTTTCCAACGTCTGCGGCTCTATCTCAGCATTGGCATTTTGGATATTGACTTTAAGATCGTTAATCGTTGCTGGGTCGTTGGCATAACAACGTTCTTTAACGGCACCCCAGAGACAAAAGTCCATGGCGGTCAAATCGCAACTCCTTGCTGGCCAATTCACATCTCCACGACGGCTGATTACACGATTTTCGAACTTTGACCGCAATAAGTCGATGGTTTCGTTGCTAGCGTGGCATGTCGCCCCATCTTGTTGGAACCAGATGTTGCTCACATCCAAACCAGCAATTTGCTCCAAAAAAAAATCATGGTCCTATAACGGTTTCCGTTGACCGTTTCGCCAGATTCAAAGAAAAATGGGTCGATTATGTACCATACAGTCACTCGTTCGGGATGCATTGGCTGCTCAACGATCACGTGTGGGTTATCCGATGCCCAAATCCTGCAGTTTTGCTTGTTTACATAGTCCCCGAGGTGAAAATGCGCTTCATCGGAAAAGATAATTTTTCGCCAAAATTTACCATCGGCTTCCAGCTGCTCTAAGGCCAAATTAGCGAAGTTGTATGGTGGATGGTCAACTCTCTTCAACTGCTGGACCTTATAGGCGAATAAACCGATGTCTTTATGCAAAGTATGCCAAGTAGTGCGAGTAATGTTCAATTGCTGAGAGCAATGACGAGTCGATGTTCTCGGGTTGACTTGCAGACTACGGGCTACAGCAGCAATATTCTCGGGTGTACGAACCAGACGAGCGTGTGGAGCTTTAGTACGGTCCACCAGCATACCATTTTCACGAACTTTTTGCACAAATTTGTTCAGAACACTTGCATTCGCGACCAAATTTTGTACGCAATTTTTGCACTGAATCTCCAATACACGATAACATTCAAAGTAAATTTTGAACATTTCCCAACGTTCATCAAGCATATAGCGTACCATTTCGTTAACCGGATGTTGTATACTGAATATCATGAGAGTAAAAATAAAGTGGTAGTTCAAAAAGATTCCAAGAGATGGCCCACCTTTTATTATGTGAGGACGATTTGAAGATATGTGAGACTGTGAGTATCTCTAGTAGAGATGACGTTAATTGACAACCAGGATTTAATCTAGCGAAACGTTCCTAAGTAGTTTTCTGAAATTCAAGCCTATGCAAAGTAACATTTAAGCCTCAAAAACAATGTCACACAAGCCAACACTCAAGTTCAACTGAATTTTTGCGATGTAGACTTTGAAAGCAGACTAAAAATGTGAAATAATCACAAAAATCTTGCTCACATAACTTGCTTAAGGAAGATTTTTACTACTCTGCTCCCATAACTTCAGGTGACGGAATTCACACCCAAAGAATATATTTGTCATTCAGTGGGGGCTTTTTTTAGTATTAATGACAAATAAAATTCTAAATCAAAAACTAATAAGAAACATTATAAACGTCCGAGGTTTGGTAATATTGATTAGTTAGCTAGGTTTGTTTAAATATTTAAAGAAAACTAACTTCTCATAAAATAATAACAACGTAAAAATAGTTTATTCCCTGAGAGCCTGATTAAAAAGTTATTATTAGAACTATATTGACATTAACATACGTCTGCAATATCTGCGTAATCGTACCAATCATCAAATTTATGAAATTCCTCTACTGAATGATGACAAAAATATTATTACAATATCTGTATATAGAATGAGTCAATTTAAAAGTGTATGGATAATGTACATTACACCACCGAGGTGACTCATCGAGTCGTTTTCTGTTTCTAGAATAAGTAAACTGCATGCGGTGTAAGTCATTCAACTATCCTCCTAGCCTTCCTCGGGCAAGGTTTATTTGTAAATTATACACAAATCCAAGACCATTAATCAAGGTTATACCACTTCCGCTTGCAAATATTTTGTGACACACTAGCAAAAACTGGTCCTCATTTTTACACACAATGTCTTAATATTTAAACCGTGCTAATAAATTTATTTTATATAAAATATGGAAACTTACATTGTAATATTTATTTCATAACGATTGCGGATTATTATCCCATTATGTAACAAAAAATATAATTAGACAGTATTCAAATCAAACATCTTTTTGCTTATTTTTAACATGGTTTAAGGCAACAAAAGACCTTCACTAGTTGGTGCAAATAAGACAACCAAGGCTGTGCTACATCCATTTCTGCACGAGTATTTGTATTAAATCTTCGAAAGATTTTTGCTTCAAATATAATTTCTAAATAAGTAAACTTGGAATTGATATTTATATAAATTGCAGTCAGTTTTCATTTATTTTACAATCAAGTGAACGTTTCATAATCAAATGACGATTTATTGAGGTCCGGTTAGATTTATTAAAACCCTATAAATCAGTTTGATCTTTTAATTAAGTATCAAATTAGTAATCGCTGTTACCGAAAGAAAGAAATTTTGCAACATATTTTAAAATTTGATAGCTTCTATTATATCAATCTGACCTTTGATAAATAATTACAAAACATAATTCTTGCCTATAGTACTAGTAGTAGTAGTGTCTATTGACCGCATGGTGTGTAAAGGAGCTTGTTACTTCAAAGGATCAAACTTGAGACGAAAAATATTCTGGGCCCAAATTTCTATGCGCCCCCAGTCCCTAATGCCATTAATTATATAATAATAGCAAATTTTTTCTGTTTTTCATTTTATTTGTAAATTGCGTCGTGAGTCATCGTAATGTAACGATCGGGCTTTGTAGAAGTAAGTAATATGTAACGACAAAACGGATTAGGCGAGTAAAATACGCTGTAAATGCATTGCCCGACGTTTATGTAAGTTTTCTCTCACGTTTGTGAGAGGAACAGGAATAGTGCACTGCCCGATATTTATGTGTGAAAGTGAGAGGCCGATATGAGAACGGTTAATAGAATGTGTGATGTCTGTGGTGAGTCTGGCGCCGTTATAATTAGGGTCAAACGATTGTGTGACAACTGACAAAGTCACTTCGTATTTTGCTCTCTCGGAGACTTGTGATGTGATCACGTTACTATTTTCGAATGACTCATGTTTATATATGCATCTCATCTCGTGAATAGCCAATTAATTTTAAGTCGATTACAATACAGAGAAATCCCTCTAGCTGTATAATAAGGCAATTTCGTACCACTCAGGTTCAAAATGGTAGATTATTAATAGGAGGAAAATCCTTCATAAACCACAATGATTACACAGGGGTGGGTCTGGCTTATGGACCATGAAGATTAATCAACAGATTTTTCGATAACAAAAAAACTTCTGTATAAAATCCTTCATATTATATAAAAATATCTTTTGAACACATTTTTTTTTACATATATGACCTGGATCACATGCGTGATCAACTCTGGCCAGTCTTCAAAATCAAATGAGGATGAAGACATTACTTGGGAATTAAGAAAGGGAGATTTCGTGGGACCGACACGATGAAGGAATTACTTGCTCAGGGATTGGCCCAAGAATTGTACACAGAAGAGAAGGGGTGGGTTTTGAACACATTTCTTCATCAAAATTGTTTCAAAAATATGATCTTGATATCGAATAAGGATCATTGATCATCATTAGCCAATCCTTTGCTTGCTCTTTTGGTATTAGCTTTTAATAGATCCGATAGATACTTTTCCGCAAGGTGCATTAATTGCTCATACTAAAAGTGTTTTACTAATCCCGAATTCAGCGTTAGCTGTTGATCATTTTTTCCCCATTAATTATCAGACTAAATGAAGATGAGTTTTGAATTTGTATTTTTTGTAATTAATCATGTAGCTAATTGAAAAAATATTTTCTAATAATTATTACTTTAGTGTGTTGCTAGATAGTAGAGAATTAGTAACTAGTGACTGTCCCCGTATAGCCAATTTAAAATGTAAATGAATATATATTTGAAAATGCGCGATAACAATTTAAAAGATTGGCACGTCCTCGGAATTAATTTGCTAGAAGCATGCACACACGTCAAAAAAACACATACACGATAATGTACCGACTAATCCATCTGTGTGTGTGTGTGTGTGGGTGCTTTTGTGTGAACTTGAATCGCCATTCTGATTTGTGCGAATTTTTGGCACGGTGTGTTTTACAACTGCCGCGCAATTATTTTTGTGCTATTTCATTGAAAGTAATGCCGCTCATTACCCACACATATTTTTTTGATTCTAGAAAAAAAAAACACGTGTGGCGCCTAGAAAACCATGCGATATGTTTTTATATCTGGTGGAATTTCCAACAGTCATGTTCCGATAACTAGTATTTATAACATGCATTTCGGCGAATATTATTTATCGTGATGAAAAATAAATACGACGAATATTAGAGAATGATACAGAATTTTATCTTTAATAGAAAAAAAAAACTACTTAAAATATATAAAACGATCATTTTCAATTAAATAACTGTTTAATTTAAATTAAAATATTAAGAAAGTAACTAAAATTTTAGATAGGAAGTAGCCATTTGGTGTAAGAAAAGGTAAAAAAACTAAACGTGTTTTTAGATAGCTTATCAGGTTATCTTCAGGTTTTTCCTTTTTTACTTTCCCTATATACGAAGTATATATAGGGGAAGTATTGTGATCGTGATTTTTTTTTGAAAAATTTTTTTTGCGGAAATATCCGTTTTGAGGTCCCCTGAGTCCATTAATCTAATTTCTGGAAAAAAAAAATTTGTGTCTGTGTGTGTGTCTGTCTGTCTGTCTGTCTGTCGGTGGGCGCTGTATCTCAAAAACGAAAGATCCTATTGAGTTGAAACTTCAAACTTAAGGTTTTATCATTAAAAACTGGAACTGAAAAGCTTTTGGTGAACATTCATAAACCGGAAGTGGATGTTTACTCGAGGCGTTTTTTTGTTTTTTCGTGATATTCTTCTAAATATAAAAAAAAATTAAAAACGGTTCAAACAAAAAATAAAGAGAATAAAAAACTGAACAAGTTTTATTCGAACATATTTTTTATAAAATTCTTAACTTTTGAGAAAAAAAAATAAAAAATGAAAATTTTGACATTTTTTGCCAATTGCTAATAAACTATTAGAGTTACGTAAAACTTTTATTACAAATAATTGTAGAGAATTCAAAATTGAAAAAATCATTAAGAATAGCCTTTTTGCGTAAACATTATAGTTTTCGAATAAAATATAGGGAACGTACTATGATGGCCACATCACCATTTTTTTTTTTTCTTGGCATCGACTGCATGGTCATCTACCACCACCGATTAATCTTCAGGTTAACATCAGATTCCTTTTCCCCAGAAGAATGTCGAAAAAATCAAGACAGTATAAGTTCTTAGAAGACATAAATAATATAGGCGAAGAGTTTTCGGAAATTGTTGACGATGTATAGGTGGGGAATGATAATGATCTATTAGACGATAAGTTTGAATGAATGTACATATACTGACGATGAAGAGGAAAATATTGTGAATATATGTTGTGATTGATGGATCTAATAGGAAAGAAATCTTCTTCTTAGGGTGCTGTCTCCTAACGAAGGTTAGCTATCATTATGGAAATTTTCACTTTAGATGCAGCAGCTCTAATAGTTCTCGTAGGTTTTTGACCCAGGAAGTTCTTCGACGCCCAGTTGATCTTTTACCGTCTATTTTTCCTCGCATGATCAATTGTAGAATGGATATGTCCAAAATATTCCAATTTTCGTTTCTTGATAGTCTGAACAAGCTCTTTTTCTTTTTGGACTCGGTGCATAACTTCCTCATTTGTTATATGGTCTGTCCATGATATTTTTAGCATGCGCCTATAGACCCACAATTCAAATGCCTCTATCATTTTGGTGTTATTTTTCTAAAGCGTCCACGCCTCAATTCTACATAACAAAATTGAAGAAATGTAGCATCTCACCATGCGTATTCTTAGCTGTAGATTTAGGTTACGGTTAGCAAGGAGCTGTTTCATATTAACAAAAGCCGCTCTCGCGATCTCTATTTTTTTATTTACTTCTGTAGTTTGATCATTGTTATCTTCAAACCAGGTGCCCAAATATTGGTATCCTTTTACTCTTTCGATTCTGTTGAATTCTATAGTCACGTCTGGGATATTGTTATGCGTCTTGGTCACAATCATATATTTAGTTTTCTTTAAATTTAGCTTCAATCCGTAGTGGTTTGATACAGTATTGACTTCTTGAAGCATATTTTGACGATCCACGTTACTGGTTGTTATTAGCACAGTATCGTCTGCATATCGAAAATTATTAATCGTTCTTCCGTTGATTATTATCCCTCCAGAACTTTTTGTCAAAGTTTCTTTAAAAATATATTCAGCGTACATATTGAACAAGAGAGGGGATAGTATGCATCCTTGCCTAACACCTCTTCGGATTTCTGTCTCTTTGGATTGTTGTCCATCGACATTTATTACAGTTTTCTGGTTCCAATATAAGTTTTTAATTAGACGGATATCGTTCGAATCAAGCCTTTTTTCTTCTAGGATATTCATCATTTTTGTCGTGCCGTAGTTTATCAAATGCCTTTTTGTAGTCAATAAAGGATAGATATAAATCTACATTAATATCAAGGCATCGTTGAATTAAGACATTCATTCTAAAAAGGGCTTCTCGCGTGCAAGTGTGTTGCGGAATCCAAATTTTTTATATATACGCTTGTGAATGATCTTCAAAAGAATTTTTAGAGTATGGCTCATCAGGCCAATTGTTCTATAGTATGAACAATCTTTAGCATTATCTCTTCGGTAGAAGAATGAAAGCACTTTTCAGCCATTCTTGTGGTATATTACCACTACTATAAATGTTATTATATTGATCTACTGGATAGTGTATATTGTCATCTTCAATCAATTTGAGGATTTCTACGGGAACTTCACCTGGACCAACCGCTTTTCTATCTTTGGAGTTCTTAATAGCGTGTTTTACTTCATTGGAGGTTATTGGCGGTCCTTGTGTTTTTATATTTTCTTCTCTGTGTTCTGATCTCATATCATCGAACAATTACTTCATGTACTCTTCCCATTTTTTGATCCTGTTAGGTAAATCCATAATAACGTTCCATTCCTATCTTTAATCATCCCGTTTTGTTTCTTCTTTCCGGTACCAAACATCTCTTTTACGTTTTTGTGTAGGTTGAATGAGTCGTATTTTTGCTGTAGATCTTCAATCTCTTTGCATTTTGATTTTATAAAATATTCCTTTGCCTCTATAATTTTTCGTATTACCTTTTTTAAAATTTGTTTTTATCTCTTCCTTTGTGCTGTCTTCTTTCTTGCATTAGTTTAAGTATTTCGTCTGCCATCCATTCATGTTGGGGATTATTATTATGCTGGGTGTTTTTCAGCGTATCCTTGCTTCCGTCCAAGAGTGATTTTGTGATATTACACCATTTTTGATTTACGCTTGAAAGGTTTTCAGTCATATTTTCCCCTTGCCTTAGGTTGTTGTTGATATCTTATCTAACCCTTTCTCTCACTTCTTTCCCTTCTAGGCATTATTGCATTTAATTTACGATTTTGATGTTTTTGTTTGTTTTTTTAATCTGGTTTTAAAAACGGCAACAAGTGGATTATGGCCAGATCCCACAGAAAAAGAATACAAATAGGAAGAAGATCATTTCATAGAATTTTTAGAGAAGGTGAAGCAAAACGTCACATTATGAAAGGTAAAGTTAGAACTAAACATTCATCGTGTTAAGAACTATGCACATGCACTATAGAAGAAACAAAGATAAAGTTAGAAACAATTTTAGAGAAATTATCAAATTTATCCTTTTTTGATGAAAGCCAATGTTTAAAAAGAGACAACATCAACATGATGTCTATGAGTTGAAATGCATTTATTGATAAACACATATTGAAACACTTACTATGTTTTTACCACAATTAATTTATTGCTATATGTTCACAGGATTTACATATATACAAAAATACACGACTTAAGTTTCGACCTGTTACGGTCATTATCAAGTGATTACAAACTGTTGATGAAGTAAATTTATACCGGCGAGAGATTGGTAAAATTTCCAAATGACGGTGATGGATTAAAATTATGAATATTTAATTAGATTGCCGGGATCTGCCTGAAGAGCGGGATGGAGATTAAATCTGTTTGTTCGTTGAGAAGATTAACGTTGTGTTTATAAATTTCGGCCGCCTCTAAAAGGTTTAGCCTCGAACATTTGGTACAGCTGTGCAAAATTTTCACCTTGCTTATCTCCGGGAATTGGTGCTTGCTCTTTATAATATGGTTGGAAAATGAGCTGTGGTTCTGTTGCAGTCTAAAGGCCCGGAAATGTTTTGAATATCGTTTCTCAAAGCTGCATTCAGTTTGGCCTACGTATATGTTATTACATTCGCAACATTGCGTCTCATATACACCCGATTTTGTCATGGGGTCAAATTTGTCTTTTGAATAAAATAAAATATTAGATAGCTTTGTAGCTGTCCTAAATGCGATTTGTTGGTTTTGTATTTTTTTGCATTTTTACGCATAGATATTTATACTTTTCTACTTGTTCTACATCTCTTCCATTTAGTTTTGCAGTCACCTCTCTATCATCATCTCCTATTGCCATTACTTTATTTATCTACGTTTATTTTAAGTTTCTTTTCTGTAGTGCTTTTTCCCATATTTCTAGAATGTATTGTAGTTCCTCCTCATTTTTTGCCATTATTATTAAATCATCTGCGGAAGCGCAATCTGCAATTGATATTATTTTCATAATTTGTGTCCAATTTAAATCTTCTTGTTGGAGTTGGGCTTAATGGCCTTAAGCCATCTTTGGTCTCAAATTCCTCAGATTGCTTGATACCCGTTATAACTACATTTCTAGTTACTTTATACATGCTTTTTATGTTTTCTCTTAGTTGTCCTTTTACTCCTCTTCTTTTCAAACTATCCCATACTATCTTCCTTGGAATGTTGTCGAAAGCCTTTTCCAAGTACACGCACGAAAGCTACTAATACACCCTTATTTTTGTTCTTCTCGATTATTTGTTTTATTGTGAATATATGGTCTTGTATTCCTCGTCCTTGCCTATATCTACATTGGGGTTCCACTAGTTGTTTTTTGGTGATCACCTTTAGTCTCTAGTATCCTTTCGTATACTTTTGCTATCACACCTATCAGAGTAATTCCTCTGTAGTTTTTTACACTCTCTACTGTTTCATTTCTTACGAAAGGGCAGTATTATACCTAACTCATAATATTTCGGTGTCCTTTTTTGTAAGTACATCTATTTCATTTCTTCCTAAGTTTTTCAACATTTCTGATGTTATTTCATCATTACCTGCTACTTTACCTCTTTTTAACAATTCAATAGCTTCAATTACTTCTTCTTCCTTTACATCGTTTTGTTCTCCACATTCAACTTCCTCTTGTGTGTTACCCTCTTCATTATCTTCTGTTTCTTGCTCATTATGCAGTTGTTCTATATTTAATGTGTCCTCGAAGTATTCTTTCTATCGTTCTTCTTCTAGTATCTTTCCCTTCTTATCTTGTATGTATCCATTATTGTATTGCTTCTTTCCCGTAAGAGATTTCAGTGCCTTGTAAAATAATTTTTGGTTTCCGTGATTATCCTGTTCGATTTTGTTTCCAAACTCTTCCCATGAATTTTGTTTTTCTTTTTCTACCAGTTTTCTGACTTTTATTCGTTGCACCTGGTATATGTTATAGTTTTCATTATTTCCGTTTCCCACGTATATTCTCCAATTCTTCTTTTTCAATTTGACTTCTGCTTTTATTTCTTCACTCCACTATCTTGTCTGTTTCCTAAATCTGTTTGTTCTAATTGTTCCACAAGCTTTCTTTGCTACTTTAACGATTATTTCTTTTATGCTATACCACAGGTTTTCCATTGATACATTATTTAATGTTTCCTTAAGTCTAGACATTTCGAATTCAGTTTTTTCATTGTATATCTTAGCATTAACTTCTTCATTTAGTTTATACGTTTTTATTTTTTTCTTATATGTATATAAATTTTAAGCAGACAAGAAATTAATATGTAAATCAATTGATTTTCACGTATTCTTACGTTTATATAGTATTTACATATAGTCACTAAAATAACAATTGGTATGCAGGAAAGTCTAACATAACATTTAGAGGTATTCAGTTCAGTACAGTCGAAAATGGCGACAGATAAGGTGCATATCGGACACTGCAATCTACGAATTTCAATGCCAAGAGTATTTATAATTTTAAATAGAAAAGTATTTCAATGTTCCGCGAGCAAAATGTATGTAGGTATAGTGCAAATATTGTTAATTCTCTATAAACACAATTGAAATGGTCGAATAAATAATAACGGAACAATTGGGGATTCCCCTTTTTCTAAAAATAAATATTGGAGTGAAACCATGTTGTAATAATGCAGTATTATATGGGGATTTTCCTTAATTCTCGAAACGTGTTAGAGCGTAACTGTGTTGCCGTGTTATACGGGGGTTAATGTATGATTTCAGATACATTTATCTATCAATAGTTTGTATACATATAGAGTGATAAATGTAGACATAATGTTACTAGTGTTTTAATAATTATTTGTAAGATTAAAACACATTTGTAGTTTTAGAAAGAATTATCCAACGCTTGAAATGTGTACATTCCACCCACACGTATTTCAACAACCAGTTTAAATTACACATGCAATCAGAGCAGCAATCACACGAAACGAATGCACTTTTCATGTCAGAATCCGAAAGTGACTACAGTGCACGAAAATTATCTAGACCTCATTAGAACTAATCTAACAAAAAAAAAACACATGGGCATATATTACGCTCCTAATTAAAAATTTAAAAATATGGTTATAATTCATTCGAGAGTATTTCCTCCTGTCGTATTCAAGGTGGCCGCGCGAAATGAAATTTCCTCGAGAGAAAGGAGGGAAATTATTTATAACACTGCAATTCCATTAACCCTCCGCTCTAATATATGTCTTCGTTTATAAAGAATTTTTATTTCCCAGAAAGTATATTTTCGTGTTGCCAAATGCGTGGAATTCTTCCAGCGATATTTCTAGAAAGTGCCCATCTGCCGACTGATGATTATTTATTAATATCCAGCACGGGTCATTCAGGCCTTAGCCTTAGCTTACGAAATTGTTTATAGTTGCAGCTAATGTACGTTTTAGAATTTCTGGTGTCTGCATGAGCGTGTTCGGTGTGCTTAATTAATGCATCTAGGACGTCCGTTGATGTATTTATATTCTAGTGGATGTACGCTTTCAAATATTAGTGACACTGATAAAGTGTCATTATAATATTTTGTAATTGCATGCACTTTTGTGGCTTATGTCAATCTACACCAAAAATTAAAACTCTTGCAAATATTAATTCTTTTTTGATTATAGAACATGTTTTCAGCTAAATGTTCCGTCGTGGTTTTATTATAGCGGCAACTTATTAAGAAATATGAATATTTTAGCAAATAATTATCATTTTGAACCAAATCTAAAAGTTCTAGCTGAAACCTTCAAATCTTGTATTTTGGGTCTAAATTAACCAAGTAAGAGTATTCAAATACAAACATCTATTCGATATACGTATAGTTACTAAACATTATAATTAAGCACGAGCTAAAATTAACGTAGCAATAATATGTATTTTAAGCGAGTTCTTGCAATTCCAAGAACCCCTCAGGTATTATTTCCACTGCGTTCAGAGAACTCATGGAGATTAATATGCTTGTGCACACATCATGACGTGGCGCTGTTCTAAAATAGAAACACATTATCTTTATTACAATAGTGGCGTATTATGTTTATTATTATCCAAGTCGAGAGTAAACAAGGATAATTCGTACGGTTAAATGGTGGTGGTGGATCCTACAGCGGCGAAGGCGGATGTGTTATTTAACCCTCGTTACGCAACGGCCACGGTTTCATTCGCGCAAAATGAAAACTAATAGATTTGGCCTCATAAATTGGTCACATTATGTTTACATTACGTGTTACAATAGAGTGCTGAGTGATCGTAATACACCTTGATTTAATTCGTTCGCCACGAATGGTAATTGTGGCCGAGTTTGTCTACATGTATTAAGATTCAACGAATCAAAAATTCACAACGCAAGAAGAATATCAGTAAGGTGCCATCTATCGTCTAAAGTGTTGCACTCTTTGGAATCAACTGGAAACAAGTTAATAAATAATTAAGCAATCATCAAAGAATTAACATATCGCCTCCAATTTGGTTCGAAGAATATTTTTTAACCAGGATAGTGATATTTTGACCAAACTTAGCACAAATATAACCATTAAAAGATTTGGTTTTGTGATTTCAATGTCTTCTACTGAATTTTTTGGAAATACAAATATCAATGAAATTAGTAAACTCAATTAATAACGAATTGATTTAGAACGATTAGAAATTAATAATTTACATCAAATTAAGTAAAAATAATGAAATTTATATCACCAACAACAGGATTTTTTTCTCCACCTAAGATCACAATACATAAATGTGATGTAGAAGAAGTAATAACGAAAATCTGAAATCCTGCCTTTCCTCCTATAGGAAGAGCGGAACGTTGCACAATAAAACGATCGTTTAGAGGTATTAATATCTAGATGCAACAACATAAGACATCAAAGTAAAAGTTAACACGCCATATACAACGATTTAATGGCATTTAATTATTCGTGTGGTGGCCTTGCATAGTTCAGGGTTCGTTCACCATAGGTTCAATACGCTCGGCCGATGTGTGCAGCGTGAATTTTTTTTTTCGGAACATTTCCCAAAACGCGATCTAAAATTTCTGCGTAAATCACGACATAATATTCGAATCCACTTACGAAACGCGACGACTGAGTCACGCCGCCTTCTTAATAAATTTCGGACAAATCTTATTCAGAAGTGAGGTATGTTCTAATTTTACTGTTACTCATGGCGCTTTCCATTCATTCATAGCTGTACTATCATCATTAGCGATTAATCACACAGTGACATATGGAAAAATTATTATGCAAACCAAAAATAAAACTATTAGTACTACAGTATTATTCTTAAAGTTCTTAAGAAATCTATAAAGCGCAACTTTTAAGAATTGTTCCTTAAGGGCATAACGTTTTTAAAACTATGTCAAAAGGAACTACAAGTAATGATTTTTTATTTTTTTTCAAACTTCTATTCTTAACGGTCAAATTTACATTATGTGGTAATTATTATGAAGAAAAGTTCTACTTGGATCTAATTACAATTCAATCACGAATATGTATTCCTAGCGAAAGTTAAAAAAAATGAATATCAATCTTAGGACATGTCGTTCCTATCTAGAGTGTGAAATAGTGCATGTCCCAGCTATAGGATAAAGAGAAGTCGTACTTGTTGCCAAGTTCAACTCTGTTGGTGGTGAAATGAAGTTGGCGTTCATCGACCTCCTTTATCCTTGACGATGGTCGTAATGTGCATTGGTGTCTCGCCGGTCGCAGGCTCGGCCACTCTCGCTCGTTTCGTTCATTTCGCTTCCGCCCGTGCCGTGGTACTCGCACTCTTCGCGCTGTTTAGGTGGGATTGGAAGGTACTACCGCATGACACTGCACTACCACACCTAATTCCCAACTCGGTCTCACCTTGATGCAGCGCCAGTTAGCAGCTCTCTCTCTCTCTTTCTCTGCAATAACTTTCCTCCATATTCCCAGATAAGCTCTGCACATTTTTGTGACAGCATCTAATTCCACCTAATGTGGCATATAATTAGTTATTATTCAAATTTATAGACCGGTTATGTCTGTATTTAGCGTTTTCATATTTCCTTAATCTGATTGATAATATAGATTAGAATCTTGTTTAGAGCTATATACTGCGGTAGCAAAATACATTCTAATCTATAGGTGTATGATGTTAGAGAGTAGTCGTTAAGAAAAAGTTGAATAATCTGAGCAATTCCAAATAAATATTGTTGTCCCTGTTACAAGAACATTTTGTAATACCCTATAAGGAAAAGTTGCCTCCGGAACGAATGAAAGCAGGAGAATGTAACTAATGTCGATCGTAAACACGTGTTGAAGCAAAAATTGAACATAAAAACTAGTCGATACTTAAAAATAAACTGCCATAAAAATTGGACACTTGATATGACTTTCATACTATAAATTAAACAGAATCGAAACAAAAAACTAATTCATCAACATGAGACATAGTTAAATATACTAAGAATTTGCAACTTTTACTAATATTTAATAACTAATATACTACTATGGTCTATTTAAAAACTATTTGACCGTGAAGTCAGAAACCTTTTCAAGGGCAACATTACCATGAATCAAGTATGAATCCGAGCGTTACGGCCAAAAATATTATGTTCTTCAAATAGCCGTAAGTTAAGGTTATTCTCAAGATTTTTTTGTTATATGATCCAGTGAGTCGGGGAGTATTTAATAAATAGCATAATGAATTAATAATGAAGAAATGTACTGATCCTTTAGGAAGATTTAAGTCTTACACGTAGAGCTTCCTAAGAGTAAAGTGATTATAGTTGGTTCAAATTGGTATTTTTAAATAAAAGAAATTAAAATTGAACTTGTTATTTATTCTTCAGAAAGTGAATTATTCTCATCCGTACCTGAGATAGTCCACAGAACATATACTGAACCTAATGTAATAATTAGATACTATTAATGTAGTAAAACTTACGTTTTCCTTATTTTTTGTAACCGTATACTATGGTAGAGTCGTGATACATACCTGGAAAAAAAAAATATATGCATTAATTTTAAAACTACTTTGAAAAATTGTAGATTATTATTATATTACCTTACTTTGAAAGATAATAACAGGGGTTATAAAAAGGAATCATTTGAAACTTCACATCATGTAACATAAATGCTTATACATTACTACTGCCATTATGACGAATAATATTTGTTTACTATATCATTTATTTTCTATTTAAGCTAGTTAATGATTAATTCATATTCATGTCTATCGGAGAGAAAATTATTTCTATGACTCATATTGGAATTGTAATTATTACATAAATTGCTTCCTATGAATCATACCATTTTTTAATTACAGTATTAATATTTCCCAGCAAATGAAGGAATTTGGTTTTAGAGAGGTAAATATTAGTGAAATATATTATTTATTTATTGACACTTTATCAGACTTGCTTTAAAAATATAATTCAAAATCCTTAAAACATTAAGCAAGATTTGGACTGATCGAAAAGTGGGCCATATGAATCTTTCTTATAGTCTGTTCGTTGGATCTTCCATCGTATGTCACAAACTATCGCTTCAAAAAACGACGAAAGTTTTACAGTGCGTTCTTTTTCTAACGCATTTGGTTTACTTTATCAGACTGATTGTTTTTGCGTCGTTTCTCGAAGCGATAGTTTGAAGGTCATGATCCAATCATTACAAGATATAGTAAAGTGAAAAAAAAATACCTAAACAGTAAGCTACTAAAGGGATCTAAAATTTTCATATGTTTAGACTAAATTAAATTATAATCAGTTTTGTAGGACGAGACTTAAAACAAAAGAATACGAAATTTTTGGATTCTCAAAATGTTTTAGTTCCTTAGTTTTTTAATAAATTTTCAATGCTTCAAAATTGGTTACAATACCTAAAACTCTAGATCATATATTGCTAGAAAGCAACATTTTGCCATTACTTTAAGAACACAATGCATAATTTGACTTAAATAATATTCACTTTATATAATACATAAATTATAATTATATTTTGCGACCAGCATGTTTAGTACTTCATTGCATTTAATTAGAAAGCCAATAACAAGAGAAATTAACAATATTATTGCAAGTAATGATATGAGCAGTAAAAGTTATGTCAACTATTTTTGAATTTGCATAACAAATATTTATTGCGTTGATTAGAAAAATATAACATAATACAAAATATGTACTTAATAATTATATTATCATAACAACCTCGTTATGTCCAATTTCTTTCTACTTTTCTACTTATTAAATATTAATACGATTGTTATTTTCATAAGAGCATTCTTCCATATAAATCAGGACCCACCCCGCAGAAAATCACTTAATATTTAGATTCACGTCTAATGTAAACCTCCCCTGCTCCAACTACACATAATGGTAACACGTCTCGCCCATTCAAACACGAATAAAATACCCGTGCCCATTTTTCATTATTATCTAAACCTATCCATCTTTCACTGCATTACGTTCAGAAAATATAAAGTATGCACAAGGGAGTGTCCCTTACTCAAATATGTATTGCCTTGTGGTGTAATCAGATTTCTCTCGGAGTAACGCCACCGTAGGTAAGTAATCAACTGGAGGTGTGTACGTATTAACATGTTGCAATTATTCTAATCCGGAAAAGTTAACGTATATAGAATTGCACATTTACTACGCTATCTCAATCAGTATAATACAATTGACAATGTCGTAATATTAACATTAGGTAACTGTCGTGTGTTAATTTTAACGGCAATGCTATTCAATTCCAAAATTTACGCCAGAAGAAGTGAATTAAGAATTTAATTTAATCAGTTAAATAATTCAAGCCATGTTTTTTTTAGTATCATAGGTGAAATAAATGCTAATATTTTTAACAGCATTAACAGAAAAAGAGTTTGTTACTAGGGTAACTATTCCACTCTTCAATTTTAAAACTTATGCGAGATGTGAATTAAAAAGTTTATTTCCTAATTCTGTAACTTTGCAATGCCTTTTCTGTGAAACGATTTGTCGTTGCTCTCAGTTTCGGCAATCACTTCTTCATTTGAGCCAAATTTCTATCTCTGGCGCATCTTTTTCATATATGCAAAAAAACAGTAGTCACTGGGGGCAAATCTAACGATTAAGGTGGGTGGGAAAGGAATTCAAAGCACAACTCAACCAATTTAACCATTGTTTTCATTGACTTGTGACACTGGGCATTGTCCTGGTGAAACGGCACTTTTTTCTTTTGCGTGTGGGGACGTTTTTTCTGCACTCAATCGATCCAATATTGCCATGTAATATTCACTATCGATAGTTTTGCCTTTCTTAAGATAGTCGATGAGCAAAATTCCATGTGCGTCCTAAAATACGATGCCATGATCTTGCCAGCCGACTTTTGAGTTTTGTCACTTTAGACGACTTTCACCGACTGCTTTTCATTCAACTGACGATCTCTTTGATTCAGGCGTGTAGTAGTGGATCCATACTTCATCTATTGTCACATACCGACGCAAGAAATGCTTTTTATTTTGCTTGTACAGCTTCAAACAACGATCTGATTCTTCGACGAGTTGTTGTTTCTGGGTTCGGTATGAGAAAAACGCGGCACCCACTTCGAAACCTATTTGGTCATGCCTAAATTTTCATCTAAAATTGCAAAGACTGATATCTACAAGGGGTCAGCTATCTCGCAGAACTTCACGTTACGGTCTTTTAAAACTCTTTTATGTTTTCTGGAACAACTGCCGATTTTGGGCGACTAGAGCGTTCAGCATTATCAGTGCTTGTACAGCCGGGTTTAAATTCAGCAAACCAGTTAATAATAGTTGATTTTCCTCGAACAGAGTTCCTAAAATGCTTATCAAGCCACTGTTTAACTCCAACAGTATTGTTCCCCATCAAAAAAACAGTGTTTAATCAACACACGAAATTCCTTTCTAACCATTGTCTTCAAAATTACAGAACCGTGGTAACTAAAATGACTATAATTTGTAAACTAACGGTAAGAATCCCATGAAATTTTAACACGTACTGTTTGAGGATTAGTACTACCCGGAAATCACATGGGTCTGTCAACAATGTTTCCATATGTGTCAGACCAGGGATTGAATGACGAATTATGTAGGGTGGATGAGTGTCTTTGAATCCACCCTCCAGCTAATACAATTGTCTCAAGGGATTACAAAAATATTACTATAAATGAAATTATGCAGAACAGAAAAACCCTGGTGCATGTTTTATTGATTGGAGGGTGGGTTTGTTTTCCTTGAAACTAACTAAACGCTGATATGCATAGTAGTACACCATCCCACCCTATAATTTCAAAACTTACGCAAGAAGAAGAGAATTCAGAATTTAATTTAATCAGTTTCATAATTATGTAATTTAATAATTTACAAATGAAGTAATTCACCTGAAAACATTTGTATCGATATTTTTTGAAGTAATTAAGTAACTAAATTACAAAACACTCGCGTGTGTTTTACTGATTGTAAGGTGTGCCACCCACCCACCCTACATGTACTTATTTATTTTAGTTGTGACACTGCTGATGATTTTTGCAAAGTTAATCAACGTTTTCACTGTTTGTTTCCCTGAAAACTAACTACTGAACAGTGGGCGAGGTTAATATGCATATGTAGGGGGAGGGTGAGCGGCAAATATCTTATCCTACAATTTCAAATCTTATGCAAGAAGAAGTAAATTAGGAGTTTAATTTAATCAGTTTCATAAATTTCTATCTTTTACGCTTTTTGACTAAATATTATTAATTGGAGGGTGGGTTAGAGTCCACCCACGCACCTTAAATATATACATTTGGCTTTCAAGCCATCATAGTACTTTCTCTATATTTTTCTCGAAAACTATAAGGTTTAAGCAAAAAGGCTATTAATAATTTGCTCAGTTTTGGATTTTTTACAATTACTTTATAATTTCATGTAATTCCTATAGTTTATTAGCAATAGGCAAAAAATGTCAAAATTATAATTCTTTTCCTCGCAAGTTAAGAACTTTCAAATTCCCTTTAACTTTTGTTTGAAAAGTTATGTAATTTTTTTCAAATGGCCGGCTTTATAGGGAATGCAGACACTTCACCACATTTCCCGACCCTTTTACCCCGGTACGATGGATACTCACGTCACAATAAAATTATGCGCATTACTTTTATAATAGACCCTGTATTAGAGGTCATCTACCGTTATCAACAATTTGGAAAACAAAATAGGCCCAGCAGTAATCAATCCAAGATAAACATTTATTACAAAAATACTCATGGATTTCGAGCTAATGCCCATGTTCCCTACTCTGCTGGTAAAGTAGTTATTATGATAGCATATTCATAATATTGGACGCTCAATTGGAGGCGGTGTACTTATGATGCTTGCTTTTGATGAAAATATAGTTAGTGAGAACTCATGACACCAAACATTTAGTCAACATGGTTCCCTTAGTTGACATATCCACATGTATTATAAATAGAAAACTGAATGTTTTAGCTTATAGGAGTTGTCACAGGAGTCCTAAATTTTCGAAGGTTTTAGAACACAATAAATTCGAATAAATGCTAATCCAAAAGTTGACCTTCCGTAAAGTTTTCTATATCTTTAGATCTCGAACGGCATAATATGATAAACAATAAAAGCGGAAAACTGTACCAGCCTGTTTTCTAACATCAACGCTAAATTTCGTACAGTACTTGATAAAGTGATACTTATGCCTGAATTGATTTTTCTCATCTTACCTTCTTTAGTTATATGGATGTTATAGTAAACAGGACATGTCCTAGTAATATTAACAGCCGTTATAACTAAAAGCTAACTACCCTATTTGATATAATTAACAACATGTGCTGACTGGTACATATATTATTTCCTTCATGGTTAACTAATCACATCAAAAATAGCTTAAAGTTACGAACCAGTGTTGACAAAAGTGAAGAGCAATGAAATAAAGGTCAAAATTTTAGATGCTTATAAGAACTGACATGGAAAGCAAACTCACACAAATTTGCAAATTCATGCGAAAGAAATCTGGCAATATTAGGATCCCTTCTCAACTTCATGCTGATAATAATATGTACGAGGGACATTTGAAAAGTCCGTGCAAAAATAAAAACTACTAACATGTTTGGGGTAAACCTTTTTTATTTTTCGACATAGTCTCCTTTTAGGCTTATACACTTTGTCCAACGATGTTCTAGTTTGTTGATCCCTTCCGAATAATAGGATTTGTCCATGTCTGCAAAATATCCATTAGTGTCTGCAATCACCTCCTCGTTTGAATAAAATCTTTGTCCCGCCAGCCATTTCTTCAAATTGGGGAACAAATAGTAGTCCGAGTGAGCCAAGTCTGGAGAATAGGGGGGATGTGAAACGAGTTGGAATCCTATTTCCATTAATTTTGCGACCACAACTGCTCCAGCACACACGGTGCGTTGTCGTGGTAGAAAAGGACTTTCTTGTGGGCCAATCACGGGCGTTTTTCTTGCAGCTCGGTTTTCAAACGGTCCAATAACGATAAATAATATTTACCTATAATAGTTTTACCCTTTTCCAGATAGTCGATGAGGATTATTCCTTGCGAATTCCAAAAGACAGTCGCCATAACCTGTCCAGCCGAAGGAACGATCTTCGCCTTTTTTGGTGCAGATTCCCCCATGGTAACCCATTGTTTAGATTATTGTTTGGTCTCAGGAGTATAGTAATGTATCCATGCTTCATCCAGAGTGACGAAACGACGCTTAAAGTCCTCCGGATTCTTCTGGAACAGCTGCAAACCATCCTTGCAACACTTCACACAATTCCGTTTTTGGTCAAGCGTAAGCAATCCCATCTTGCGGATAGCTTTCTCGTGTCCAAATGTTTAGGCAAAATATTATTTACCCGTTCAGTCGAGATGCCCACAGCACTAGCAATCTCACGCACCTTATCTCTTCGGTCATCCATCACCATATCATAGATTTAATCAATGATTTCTGGGGAGTCGTAACCTCCACAGGCCGTCCAGAACGTTCAGCGTCACTTGTGCTCATATGACCAGTCCGAAAATTTTGAAACCACTTATAAACTGTTCTAATCGAAGGTGCAGAGTCACCATAATGTTTATCAACCTTCTCTTTAGCCTCCTGAGGCTTTTTGCCTTTCATAAAGTAATGTTTAATCACGAAATTCATTTTCGTCCATTTCTTGAAAATCACTCGATTTCCTTGATTCACACGAATGCCAAACACAAAGAACTAGACCAATATGGCTGAAACCTGGTGTGCGTTCATTCATGAGATGCTACTAACTAAACATGACCTCGATACCCGCCGGTGGTGCCATCTCTCGGACTTTGCACGGACCAATCACCAGTTGTTGAAGATGGAAGTGATGTTCTGGCCTATTAATACTATTGTAATTAGAGAAAATGTTACACATATAAATTGACAATTAAACAATTTTTTAAATAGCAATAGGTACCAACTATTAAAAGTCTACTTTCCAGCCTCAATAATTCTGGCAGAAAACAACAAGCCAGACAATCCCAGCCAAAGACCTAAAAGGCGAACTTTCTTCGATAAAGAACACCCAACGCCATAACTCTGTTATTTATTAACCTATTTGAATCAACTAAAAAACAAATTGAATGGCTGTTACTATGAAATGACATTAATTATATATTTTTTCAAAATTAACTAAATACAATTTCCGAGACAAAGATTTCTGTCAGTCTCACCAAGGACACCACGGTGTTCCAAGCAGAGACGATAGCTCTTCACCACTGCACAAGAGAAATAGTAAGACAAGACACCAAAAGTGGGTCAATAGCTATATTCTCTGACAGCCAGGCGCTACCAACAGCCGTGCTAATAGACCGAGATTAATTCTCGGATTGTAGATTCCTAGATTAATTGTCGTATTTTTTAGTTACATTTAAATATCACTGGTTTTATGTTGGTATCACGGAACAGCTGATGGTATTGTCAATATAACCCGTGATTGTCAGTTGAGGAGCATGTGTAAAGTTTGTTTGCAAAAACATTAAATGAAAATAATTCTTCAATTTTCATTGAAAATAATTATCGACTGTACTTACTTTAATCTTGATTAAATAAAAAACATGCTTATTCCTTGTCCCTTATCACACAAACTAACTTTGCAAACAAACATTTCATGTTCTTCTTTACTGACAATCATGGAATATATTGACAATATCGTCAGCTGTTCCGTGACACCAACGTAAAACCAGTGATATTCATATGTTACTAAAAAAAGTTACTAAATCTGACAATGAATCCTGGATTCTACAATCCGAGAATTAATCCCTAACTATTAGTACGGTTGTAAGAGCACTAAGCTCCACACAGGTCGAATCTAAGCTTGTGTAGAACTGTATATGTGCTCTTAATGAGCTTGGCAGTCACAAAAAAGTAACAAGCACATAGGTCCCAGGACACGGAGAACATCCGGGGAATGACAACGCAAGCAAACTGGCCAAACAAGGCTCGTCAAAAGCAGTAATTGGCCCAGGACCCTTTTGCGGCATCTCCAAAACCGCAGTCAAACCATCTATAAAAAAATGGGTGGAGATACAGGCCCAAACCTAGTAGACGAACTCACCAGGACAGAGACAGGCGAAACAGTTCCTTAAGAAACAATCGCCAAAATTCACGACCGAACTTCTGAACCAAGACAGGAAAATGGTCAAAACAATAGTAGGTCTGTCTGATGACAGGACACTACAAGCTCAACAAACATATGAGCAAAATATGCCTGGTGGAAGAAGCACTATGCAGATTCTGCCTAGAGGAAGAAGATGACTCGTTGCCATCCTATGCCATTGCAAGAGCCTAGCAAGTATTAGACATTAAAAGCTGGACACAAACCCAACCGAGGAGAGGTATACCCAAGCCCCTCTGACAGAGCTAATAGGACTAATCAAAGAGGCAAAGCTAGAGCTGGTCATCAGAGATAAGTAGGGATTCGCAATAGATCTGAAAAGGTCGCGGTGGAACAGGCGCAGGTGCCACCCATATAACATCTAATCTACTCGAACTTATTTCCAAACAACCGAAAATGCACACGAAATATCCTTTACATAAAAGGTATATTTAATTCTGAAGACTTAAAAATTAATTTTATTAAAACTTACAAAAATTCGGCATTTCAAAGTGTTTTCAATGTATTCCATGCATAAAATATTATTATTTATGGTAGAAAAAACAGGATGAGAATAAAATTGGGTTGAGTTATTACTTCCGCTAAGTCAAAAAATGTGGTTTTCGGGTAAGTGCATTTCAATTTAAGTTTTTGTTGATATATGTTTATATAATTCTAATCAACTATTCAAAGCTCATTCTTTTCTCTATGGACGTCGTCGTCCGCTATTTTTTATGCGCTGTGGGTCAATAGACTCAAATAGGTTCCCATATGGGTCGATGGTGATGAACATAGTTTCTATAATTTTCAAAATAGGCTTTAAATCTTAATTGAAAAAACAGATGCTGCTATTTTTTATAATATTAGATCCGCAGAAAGCTTGTTTCAATGCGAACTGCTAAAAAGTTTTGTTAAAGCTCTCGTGTTTATTTTAAATAACTAAGACAACTAATCTTCATAAACTGTTCGAATTACTTCTTGCGTCTTAGAGTCGAGAGATCCTACTATAAATCCACAGTTTTCTCATTGGTTAAAATTTAGTGTTCAAAAGTAGCCCACACATCTTATATCATTTATTCAGCGTTATTCAGTAGTCAATTTGTTTATCAATTATCTGGCACCTTATCCACCTAGTTTTTGTTAATTTTTTTGTGTTACGAAGTTTTAAGCTGATCCTTTTTAGCACACGTTTTACACATTACTTCTTCATCCTGTTGCAATAGAGCATTGCACGTTTTTGTATCGCCATTAGGCTCATGTTAAAAAAATTCATTTTGCGCTTTTAACATACCCACTTAGGCTTATCAAATTATATAAATAATAATATTTTTTTTCGGCCCAACTGACCAGTTACCTACTTTACAGTTAATTGAATCCTAATAATATAACCGTCTTCTTCCAACAATCAGTTATAAGAGTTCATATAAGAAGATCTTATACCGATAAAAAAAATAGAATCAGTTGTCTGTATACAACCTTTTCTGCTTTGTTGAAATACCTATCAAATAACATGCAAATAAGGCATCCAATTAAGCTTTCTTACAGTGCTATTCAGAAGTGCCCCGACTATTAACTTGAATGAGAGCATTGTTCTCCAGTACAATGGTACTGTACATAACTCACACGGTACAAGTCATTCGAATTTAGCCAGGGATTCCTCAAGACTCAAACCTAGGACCTCTATTATTTGTATTATATATTAAATTGTATTCTTTCAACAGTTGTTATTTTACATTTATGTATTTTAGTTTTTTTGATGCAAACACGTGTTTCGTGATTATTTGAAATAGTAGGTTTTCATTTGCGTTAAAATGCAATTCGAATTATGTGTTATTCAGAATTGTTGATTAGTGGTTAATGTATAACACACATTTTCTATAACAACAGTGAAATTTATATTATATATTGTTTTCTTGGGACCAGTATCTCACTATCGAAGAATTATGACGACCATGTAACGGGAACAGAATATTTCGAAGAAATTCGTAATTATTGTTTACTCTATCCATCACATTTTCATAAAATTTCATTCGACGACCATCGTCATCCGCGTCAACCTCTTGTATTGTTTTAACTTTAAAAGACTAAAGCCATTCCTTTTAAGTAGTCTGTGCAGTTCTGATTTTTCGGCATTAATTTCTAGATTTTCTGCAAGAGCTCATTCTATGAACCATAATTTGCCGCATTTCAGCTACTTCACTTTGAGGCCTCCGTTCCTTTGAGCACTTACATGCTGGATTTACAGAACCAGTTCCTCAAACAAATGTATAACTTGGAAGACTGAACTAGTGTTACTGTCACATCGTGTTCCAAAACAAACAAATTATTTGCGATTTCATTCATGGAATGACCACCATAAATCCATTTAACAATTTGAGTTTTCTGTTCACTTGTTAACATTTTGAAGTCAAATTGACATGCATATTGCTGTAACAACCATGGTGACCAATAATAATAATCGAGATACAATACAAACACATTACATTACTCATATTCAAAATTTTGGGCGTGTATGTCTCATTGTTAGCGTACTGAAAGTTTTTTTATGATACTAAAAAAAGTAAAATAAATAATAGTGTCAAAATTTTCAGATATTAATCTTTCTCTACCGTGTTTAAGCATTTTTGCAATGCTTTGGAAAGTAACCTCATATTAAATACTCCAATTCGCTAGTAGGGTTTATTTTTTAATACAATTTCGCCTAATTGGCAATCAGTCTCATTTTTTTTTATATATACAGTTAAGTTTCTTTTTAATACTTCCATTAACAACAGCTCAGTAAGAGTAATTAAGCAGTTTAATATGTCTAAACTACTAGGGTAGAATGAATGTTAACTCTACAGATTCTAATTTTTACTGATAATTTATTACTATCGAAGATATCAATTTATATCTCTCTTTAATGGGCGTCGTAGCGAAAATAATTTGTAATGGGCCAGACACGGGACACTTCTTTAATTATTAAATCAGGAACTTGGCACCTGAACGGGGATATTAATACATTTACATTAAAAGGGGACATGTCCACATTCGAACATTAGAGTCACAACTGTTTGAAATGTATCATTGCGCTTCTACCTACCTGACATAATTTACCGCGGACGACTGCTCGCTAAGAAACCACTGGATTATTTCTGGACTTAAAACAATAACTGTAGTCTAGATACGTTACGTTGCATCTATACATTTTTTGAGTATCATATCCAATTAAAATTTTAACCGTACTCCGAACTGGAAGCGATTATTTATTTTGGCTTTAATCGATTATAATTTTTAAGGATTTGCGCCATTAATTATTGTATTATATATTGAAATTAAATCTTTATAATTCATTGAATCGGCGAATGTTTCCTAATGCTTGATTGAATTCAAAGCTACCATTTAACTAGAAACCATTAATCAGTATTAAGATTAAGCGTATTTTAATAAGCTCCGAGAACTCGACAACAAGATTATTGGATAAGAATATATAATATGTTCATTCCGTAAGTAATTGATTAATTAAAGCAAGCACTATGTCTGTGTGTGTGTGTGTTTAGAGCACGTGTCTCCTGCGCCCACAAGCGAAGCTGTTTTCACCGATAAAATTATGCAAATAAGCGCGAAAATTTCGTTACGTCAGCGGAAGATAGTCTCATTGTGCAAAAGTCAGGTCAAGTTATTAAGCGTTAATCGACAGGAAGGACCTTGAATTGAATGCGTTGAATATTATTATGGTTATATTATATCGGGGGCGCTATTTTCTATCCTCAGACAAACACGGCAACAGGAAATTGAGCGGTGGATGCAAATAATGGCAATGATTGAGCTCTGTGGATTAAGATGAGGAAATGCATGAGCACTAACGGTTATTGTCTTTCACCTCCGCGACGCCCAGCGGAATAATGGTTTATTGTACCATAAATTTTCAGAACGGTGTTATGAGGAAATCGAACACACACCCAATTCGGTGTTTTTTGCCGTTTTGTATTTCTATAGATTATAGCATGTGGTTGAGCGGACGTGGAAATTATCCATTTCATTTGACACCTACCCGTGCATATACATTTAATGCACCCAGACTGTGGGCTAGTTGATTTATAATGAACATATTCATGAAGGCATTAGAACGTTTCAATTTTAATCACGAACCATACATGTATAATAAATGTATGTCTGGCTCTGCTGCGCTTATGTAATTGTTCGAATTTTCTTGCGCTAGGTGCGGAGAGGGGAAGGTTTTAATAATGTCCCCTTCTATAAACAAAAATTCAAACACCGGTTCTGAATCGGTTCAAACCAAAAATTACATATACATACTGGTGCAATTAGATTACAGATGTATATTCAAACCAAACAAAAGCAGAGTACAGCAACAAAACATTCGCGTAATTAAAACAATGATTTAGATGAGCTCAAATACAACCGAATTTTTTTGTCTAATAAATGCAAATTGACAGTCAAACTATACCTCAAGATTTCAAGCTTAAGTAATAATAATGCCATTAACAATATAAGAAAAATTCAAAGAAGAACATAACATAACAACACTTCATAATGCTTAATGTATCACTTAAGTTATTAGGAGTTGCAAAAAATTCAAATAAACAACGAATAATAATACATTACAGCTTAAATAATTAGTTTAGTTTATTGACTTTACGAGTCCTACAAAAAAATATACAAAATAACAATAACTTTGAAATTTAGATCGCAAGACTTGAAGGCGGAGTTCACAAGGCAATGTTCTTCCACTCAAACCATTATTTCCTATTGCCTATTTCTTTTTTTTTTTCAATAAAATGTATATTTTTATTAGCACCGAAGATTAAATATAAGAACTCAGTACCCTCAAAAACTTAACGTTTGGACCGGCATTCTGGCGGGCACAATTAGGGGACCATTTTTTTATTGAGGGGAATCTAAATGGCCAAAAGAATTTGGAACTGCTTAAGAACCAACTGATACCAGTAGTACAAGGTTCACAGAATATTGATATGGTCCACATCTGCTATCAGCAGGACGGATTAGGGACTTTTTAAATCAAATATTTCCCCGTCGCATTATTAGACACAAAATGGCCACCAAGATCTCCCCAAATGATTTTTTTCTTTGGGGCCAAATAAAGCAAACAATTTATACCCATCAGCATCAAAAAGCTAACAATTTGGATGACCTTAGATTAAAAATTCTTCAAGCCTCTCAAAATATTACCCCTACTACGTTAAAAGCAATGCGACAAGAATTTTACGATCGTATGAAATATTGTTTGGTTCAACAACTAGATGTTTTCGAACATTTAATAAGATGAACATTGTAGTTATTTGTTATTCGTTACCATAGAATTGTGTTTGTTAAAATAGTAATATTCAAATGTGTAAATATGTTTCACAAATTAGAAATTGCTGATAATTTCCCGTTGGTCAGTCCTTTAAAATATGTGACTCAGCTATGCAAAAACCGAGCGTGGTAACTAAGTGCCAAGTAATGCATTCAAATGCCCGTATTCAAAATTTCAGAGGACAACGTGTACACAATCAGATAAAATAAATTCGGTAGTATATGGCACATACCCAATACATTTTAGTGGTCGGCTATAAATTAAGAAGTAGAAGTTGATAACAAAATTATTTTTAGAACAAAACTCTGGTGGGTATTTTATATATTTATTATCCCATAATATTATGCTAAAATAATAATAATAATAATAATATAGTCTTGCGTCTGCATATGGAATCAATAAATAAATATTATAGTAATACTTTTTCGTAGTGAGCAAGTATCACTCAATGCCAACAATATCCACAATAAAAAACTAATTTCAATTTTTTTTTATTGTTCTATTTTAAACTAAATAGCACCCGAAATTTTGAATCCATTGAAGTCGATATCTAGGCAGGGGCTGTACATTTTTCTATTAGGAAAGACGCCCTTCAACACTAATCGTTTAAAATAGACTTATGGCAGGATAAAGAAGTGTAGTTATAAATTACAAGGAACGACTTCTTCACCATCTAAACGGATTACGCAGAGGTTGCAATAAGAAGCCCAAGTTTAGACCAACGGTGCCAAACTTGATACACCATGAATTTGGCCCCCGTGTCTACCTGCTAGTTATCTCGTCACGGCTCCCAGATTTGATCAAGTGGTAAAGAACATTCAAAAACCTTTACCTAAAAAGGTGAAAAGAAGAAGCTAACTCCACAGAAAGAGCTTAGCGATTCAATTGCAGCCAGTACAGTTTCCTGTGAATATATGATTCGAAGCTTTGATGCCAAAGAAAACTTTATGATATTAAAAAGAATGCGTGAGGAGGCAATACATCAAAACCAACAAGAAACTATAAATTTAGTGATGAAATGTCAGTTTACTCAGCCCTTAGTGTAGATTTCACTCCGATAATTATGGATTTGGATACCAGTTATGTGATGAGAGCGTGGGTGAATGATACAACAAAACTGTTTCTATTGCCAAATACTATAAATGTAATAAATTATATTGAAAGGAATCATGATGAATAATCTTATATGACAGTAGATAATTATCCAAAGATGAAAGAGAAACAATAAAAGTGTTGTCAAACTTTAATAGATTATGAAAGTGTGTCAGTTTTACAAGAAAATAATTTATTATAACGTACTTATCTCACATCTGCATCAGATGTGCCTTTTGAACTCCAGTGTGCTTATGCAGATAAATCATGGAACTTAATAGGGGAACTTCAGTGTCCACATGAAGATTATAATGTGTTCTTCAATGACATAGATTAACACAAATCATTCGTCATACGTTTTAATTGAAGTCGATAGCGAAAAATTGTTACCCGCATAGACATTGGCTTAAAATAAGATTACTGTTTTGTTAGAATCGTATTACTTATATTGTATTAATTCTAATAAACTGAAATATAATTCAAACAATATGATTTTTGAATGACACTAAAATAATAGAATCGTTTTTTTCTAATTTTTCAAATGTTATCAATAAAAGAGGCATGCATATACATCGGGTACACGAAATTTTACTTAAGTTAGCAACTCCAATATTTGATTTTTTGCTATCTGCTGTTACTAAGGATATTAAAATTCAAAAACAAAGTATCGTTACTGTTGAATAATTAATTTGGTTGAAGGCTTACGTAAGTTAAATGAAATAAATAGAAACTGAAAACTGTATTAACTTTATTAAAACTAAATTTTCATAAACTGAGAAAACTTGAAAATATTTGAAAACCGTTTTTTTACGGAAGAATTGGTTTTCGATGAAACTACTTTGGCCACATCATTGTTATGTCAACGAAATTTGTGAATTTGTGGGAGGGGAAGGGGACATCATTGTTTACTTCCTCTTTGATTTAGGAATAATGTATTCTAAAGTTTGTATAACAATTCTGGCTCCAAAGCATGATTAGCGAGTAAGATGTACATTTTATAATACTGTAAATTTGACAGTCTAAACTAAAAAAAAATTAAATCATATTTAAAAGATATCTAAAGCCTTTCTTAAAATCCTATCAAAAGTGGGCATTTTTTAGGGTTTTCCCATTTTTCTTTCTATATATTACACTTTTTGTAAGAAAAGAAATACAAAATAAAGTAAATCGTAATTACAGGTAGAAGTAATATGTTAGCCACATCACTATGTACCTTCTAAAAATTCTTAAAATGACATAGAGAGATATAGATATTACCGATGAAAAACCTTTACAGAGCCACCATTCTTTTCCATACTTTGTCTAAGAAACAACTATTTCAAAACTCAATATAATCTCGTTGATTATTGAGGCACTTATATTTTGAAAATCCATTATCACTTAATATAATAATAATAGTAAACTATTGATGATTTTCAACTTTTTATTTTACTCACTACAATTGTTTCGCTACACTGTAGCTTCTTTAGGTGAAGAAATATAATAAATATAATCGATAATCCAAAAACGTTTAATTTTGAATTGTATGTGCGATATGTTCTTTAATCTATTTTAGCACCAAACAACTTTTTTAGAACGCTTCGAAAGTACTATAAACAAACAAGAAAATAACAACTAAATATATTCTACACATGTACCATAAAATATTAAGTTATACTGCATGCAATCCTAACAAAATAACAAGAGAAGCTGAATCATTTTGAATAAGTAATTGTGGAGGCTTTCACTTCGTGATACATTTTGATAAATTCAAAATAAATAAACAATTAACTTTGTTGGTATCACTTTTTATTTACACTTGTAACTATAGTTTCGACAATAAATAAAAAACAAGAATTGAATTCATAAAAAACCAATTTCTAATTTTAGAACATTAACATTTTTCGGCAACATTACCCATAAAATTAAATCAGTTTTAGTAAAACATAATATTAAAATCGCCAAACAAAATATGTAACATCATCTACAACAATAAAACACCCATCGATATAATGTCAAAATCAGGAATTTATAAGTTAAAATGTAAATCATGTCAGGGAGAATATATCGGTCAGTCTGGACGCAATTTCAACACACGTTTAAAAGAACATATTAGTGCATACAGAAACGGGAATAATAAATCCACATTTGCTAACCACATCCGAGAAAATAATCATTCTTTTGAAGAAGATGTACTCGAGGTAATCCACTTTGCCGAAAAAGGGCTTAAAATGGATTTACTCGAGTCCATCGAAGTATTTAAAGTTAATCATAATCCGGACATTCCGCTCATTAACGACTAGGCAGATCTTATATCCACCCCCCTGTTTAATGTTTTAAAAACGGTATAAATTTGTATGTTAAATGTAATTTAAAATACTATTGTTTGATAATGACAAGCTGAAGTTGTCGAAACTATAGTTACAAGTGTAAATAAAAAGTGATACCAACAAAGTTAATTGTTTATTTATTTTGAATCATTTTGGCAAAAGTACGAAATCAAAACATTAATCTCCATAAAAACAACTAAAATAAAGAAATAAATAACTTTATCCTACTAGAATACTGGAAACTGGATTTTACCTGAGGTGTTTTTGTTTGGCCATTTTCCCATTAAATAACTTCTTACTCGAAGAGAAACTAATAGTTAATTGAATTTGGTTGGAAACTACTAGACTTATACAAAAAATGTAACTGAAAGGTTGATTTTGTCACAAATGGGGTATTTAAATATTGAGCCTTCGAAGTATTAAATTTTCAATGATAGTTTAATAATTTTGCATTCTGTAATTATTTTTTCCTCATATTTTTAAGCTCCTAAAATTTGATATTTACTAAATTGGTGAATAATCTATATATACAGGAATCACTTGACATCTGACAAGGTATAGTAGTCAACATGCAGATTGATTAATATAACATATACATAAAACTTTAACGGCTTGCAGAAACAAGCAAGCCGTTAAAGTTTTCATAAAAACGATTTAAATTCGTTTAGAGGTATCCATAGTAATACTTTTGGACCTAGATAACTTTATTCAATGCATATATTGAGTCTTTCCCTTTTGTAACTGATATTTATTTATTTATAATGCTTTAGCTTTATTCCTAACAAAATACACATGAATATATAAACAAATAATACAAAACATACAAAAATTTTAGATAGAAGAAGCTGGGCGGATTTGATGCGGTCTGATGATCTTCCACTCTAACCCATATTGCTATTTAAAAAAGTAAGGGGTGGTGAAATTTTTAAACTAATCCATAAACACCTTTTTGAACAATATTTTACTCTTAATATGGACATTCAGTAGTGACAATGTAATTGAGAGTAGACTTGGTAGGAAAGAGAAATGAATCAGTCTGTTTAAGTTCTTCTACAAAAAACTTTAACTCAATGGAGAAATGTGGTTTCATTTCTAATTGTTCAAGTGCCTTACGATGAATCCGCAGTTAGAAAAATCCATAAAGCATATGGTCTGAGAAAACACTTGCTCGCTGATTACACCCCTATACCTTTCGGGTAAATCTTGATTGAAACGATCTCCTTTTTCATTTGTAGCTGCTTCGAATTAAGAACCAGAATAAAACCCGAATGGGAGTGCATAAAACTCCAAAATTTTTAACAAAACAAACGATATTCTATATTAAGAAAATAATCTTTCAGCACTTTTCATAGTGTCTTAATTTATCGTTGTAACAAAAATAGTGCCTTATATGAACAACTTTTCATAGTGTTGCAACTCCAGTACCATACCTTTTTACATATAGTCCAAGCTTTATTTTCCATTTAATAGAACATTTTTTTGGTTGTTTCTTGAAAAGTTCGTATTTGAGAATCTAATCTCTTTACCATAGGTGCAAACATTTGTAATATGCTGAAACCATTCCTAAAACAAAATTTGAACTCAAACATTATGCTTGGTAGAACCTTTCCGTTCTCTGATTCTGACACAACACTCCATTTTAAATAATGGCATAATTGAACATTGTTTTAACCAACCAATGAGTATTACTGAAAAACCAATAGATTGAAGGTTTATATATAATATAATATTACATAATAAGAGTTATAATCTTAATTACAGGCACTTCCTAATAGTGGACTAGTTAATGGAATGTTCATTAAATATTGAATTTACTTGGCGAATCTCCATTATACACTTAAATTAATAAAACACGGATGTTTAAAGAGTTTTGCTTTATTTAGCGTCTGCTACAATTGTTTAACCATACCGTAGTTTCATCAGGCAGATAAGTAGTGCTGAAGATTGCTCATCTGCTTGATGAAATCACGGTGTTACACGAAATCTCTACATAATAAAGCTAAACTTTTTAAACATTCGAGTTTTATTAATTTGAGGATTGATATTTTAATTTTGAGAGGGTATGGCGATAAACAGAGATCATAAGATCATATCAGGAGGTATGTGATATAACAATTTGTACATGACTGGAAAATTTAAAAAAAATGCAGTGTTTCGAACTGTAGGATATTACAGAATGACTGGGAATGTAAAACTCCGTCCAAGATCTGGAAGACCTAAATATGCTACCGGCAATGATAAAAAATTGGACATTCTGCTTTCAATACAAGAAAATTCTAGACAATCCACCTTGCTTCGGATCATGAAATTGATCAAAAATCTGTAAGAATCATTCTTCATACCGAGAAAATGAATCCATACAAAGTTCATGTTGTACAAGAAGTTTGTGACGTTTGTAACTACAATTTTGTGAAATAATTTCCAGAAAGATTGAAGAGAACCCGCATTTTCCAAACCATATTGTTTTTCACACTAGATGGTCAATAAACAAAATTACCGTTACTGGGGGCGAAATAACCCGAACTGGTATGAATATACAGTTCCCAGAAAAAGTTGTTTGAGCTGGATTGTTTGTGGTACATGTAATTGGACCCTTTTTTAACGAGGGAAATTTGACCGGTGAATGACATCTCCAATTCCTTCGGCAAAATAATAGTTCCAACTATAAACAATTTAACTCCTGATATTGACTTAACCTGGCTCAGCAAGATGGAGCCCCTCCGCATTTTTCACGAAAGGTTAGAGAATTTTTGTATGTCACGTTCCCAAATAGATGGATAGTAAGGAGAGGTCCTAACGAATGGCCTTCACGGTTTCCCGATCTTTGGCCCTTGGATTTCTTTTATTGGGGTTACTTGAAAAATAATGTTTATAGGAAGAAATCCAAGCATTTGGAAGAACTAAGAATTAAAACTTTAAATGAAAATGAGAAATTAACGAGGGAAATTGTTTTATGTATCAACAACATTTTTGTGACAATTTATATCATAGTCACTTCGTAAATGGGGGCCATTTTTCCATGACTTGTTAAACCTATTGTTTTATGTTAACTAATTAAAATGTTTATTGGAAATTATTTTGAGTTTTGTAACTGATTAAGATGTCATGATATTTATTAAACTAATGAATTTAGGTGATTTTAAAATTATTTTCCAAGGCCATACCGAAGTTGTGTTGGTCAGGTAACTACGGTTACGTTGAAATATCGCATTGTTTGAAACGTCGATATCTAGGAAACTAATGAATTTAGGTATAATGTAAGGTTGATAAAAAATGTTAAAAATTGACAGGACTATCAAAATAAATACATAGTAATGTACGAAGTTTTAAAAAAAAATATATAACCTTAATTCACCACAATTTTATGGGCCACCCTGTATATTCCAATTTATTACAGATAAGTCGATTTTTTAAAACCTTACAACTCCTGAATCTTTTTAAATAATCGACTGGTAATTTCTCCTAGCCATGCATATTTACTTTTAGCAAAAAAAAGTGCATTTACAGGAAAAGCTTCAAATAATTATAGGCACGCAAATAATCAATATTATCAAGGAATATTCCCTAAATAACAAACTCGATTATATGCAACTACACAATTTCTCTTCACATCCAAAGTTTAACAAATACTCCTATTGCAATAAAACCAACACTCTGTTTGAGAGTCTGTTCTGGATCGCCTCACCTGTTCACATCTGTGAATAATGAGACTGCCTGTGTTCGCGGATTTCTAATGCGTAAATTGATGGAATGTTTTGATCGACCGCGTTGCCATAACAAGTGACTCGTGCCAAATGACGGATGTACATTTTTTTAAATATAAATCTGCAGTGAGAGATTTTATCAGAATTGGCATCCTCTCTAAAAATTGATGTTCCAATATATTATCAGATTACATCTTTGCGGTCTTAGCGAAAACACAGCGAAGCCCTTGGAATATAAATCAGGCTGTTTAATAAAATTTCTCTCGGCTGACTCCATTTAATACACAATTTCTAAATATAACTATGTAATTTTATTAATTGAAATTGAATGATAAATAGTTGAAAAAAATGCGTGGAATAATACTGTTACTTAATTGAAAGCAAGATCTTATTAAGAGTTGTTAAAGAAGGAATAACTACATTGTTTATGTTTATTAGTCTTTAAAAATTAGAAAAAACACGAAAATATTTCGTAAAATCTACAACAAATGAGTCTTATTAAGACTACAAGAAACAAATCACTTTTGAAACAACTACTTCTCCTAGCTAATACTTCGACAGACATTGAATGATACAAAAGTAATTTGCGTGTTACAAAATAGCAAGGCTATCAAAGCAACACTAGTTTGAACGTATTTCTTTCTGTAAAATGAACTAAAAATGATTGAATATACGTTAAATAGTTTGTGAGTGACTATACTATGGTAAATTTGGAACAAGAAATGAATTTAGGTTGATGTAATTAAAAATAAATTAGCAGAAGTAATTAAATAATTCAACACTCAAGTTTATAACCATCTGCAGACACGTGTTTCGATAACTCGATCTCATCAGTGCAGATTTATTATAAAATCTATTTTATATGTTGATAATACACGTATTGAATTTCAAACTTCCTCTTATGTAAATGATTTTCGTTATATGTGTTTTAGAATTCACATAAATATTATAGCTCTACTTAATTTGATTAAATTTTAATATCATGCGGGAGATAAGGGTTAGTTTTAATGTAATTTATACTACACAGTAGCATCAGAAATAGGAAATCGAACAAATGATAATTATAGCGAACTGTAACATTTAAATGAAGGTTGGAATAAATAAGTCGAGCAATAATACTCATTATATCTATGTTTGGAACAAGCGATAAACCGGAGTCTATAAATAATAATTAGCATTCCAAATATAGCTACTTAAAGTGATAACCTGTAGATTTCAACATAAATTGATTAAAATGTAAAATAGTTGTCTATACTATAAATTAATAAACCTAATAAGAGAATAATAATTTGATAATTAAATGGTTGACGATTTAACGGTATGGAGGTGAATGATTATTTATAAAAAGAAGAAATCAAAAGTTTAAAAACCTAAAAAAATATTTAAATGTGAATTTTCAACTATTAAATATAAACACGATCAAAATGATTTATTAAGGTTATTTTTTTACAGAATGTAAATTTTTTCTTGCATACATTTGGCAAAGACTTAATCACTAAGTCAAATAAATTGAAAACATGAGAACACAGGACTGACAAAATGTCGTCTAAATATTGGGTTGATGAGGCTGAGGTGAAATTCCATTATATAGGTGATAAATAAAACTCTTCGGTTTTGAGAATTTACTCTGTGTAAATTCTCGAAGAGTTTTACTTATCACGTACAAAGTGACGTCTAATTATAATGTAATGTAAAAGAAAGAACTCATTTGGTGCTTCAGTGAGTAAAAACCCTTTTGCGATAATAGTTTAATATTATCGAAATTAACAATTTACGAACAGAAAAATAATGGTTCAAATGACTAGAGACTAGGTATTAGAGTGCGGTTTTTTCTAGACCAAAGTTTACCTTGAGGACCCGCCCCTATATGCGCATTTACCCGTAGCGCAATTGAAACCTACAAAGTGAGAGTAAGAAGGTAATATGATAAGCACGCTTCTGCAAACGAGATCTTTGTATTATATTGCAGAAGTAATTGATTAAGCATACGTATTGGTTACAAAAAAGACAAAATAATAGATTTATCTGTAAAAAGGTATTAATGATTGCATTACACGTATAATTTATCATTAAAGTACTTAAAGGTACTTGATGCACATAAACAAATGCGACATAATTGTTTATTACTGTTATAACTTCTTATACTCAGCACTAATAATTACTTTACCTAGACGAAGTACGGAAAAGTAACCGTGAAATTATTTTCAACGTAAATTTGAAGACCATAGATGCCGAATTAATAATTTTGTGTATGTGTCTCTGTTTGTGAGCGCTAAAGATTTTGAACTTTTTTTCTTTATTGAAAAAGAAACCTGAAAAACTATTGGTAAAATAAGATAAATGGTGGAAGCTATTACTTTCTGATACATCTTGGAATCAGGAACTTTAAAAGAAACTGCAATCTGTTGATATTACACCCAGGATTTATTTTGTGGCTATAATAACCTTGTAAAGATTGAAAATAAATCCTGTGTGTGAAATTAACAAAATATAGTTTCTTTTAAAGCTCCTATTGGTAAAAAGTAACGGGAATGGGTGTATATTTGAAGGCGTTATTTATTTTTCCTGGATTTTTCTTTGGCAACAAAAAAAAAGTTCATAAATATTATCGTTTTTAGAAATTATTTTCTTTAATTTCATTGAAAAAAAAAAACTATAGCAATTGCATATTAATTATACGATGAATAATTATAAAGAATAATAAAACGATTAGTTTATAAGGAATAGTTGTTTTTGAGTTTGTTTTCTTTTTGGTTAAATTCCTTTTTTTTTCTAACTTTTTAAATAATTTTGTATTGATTGGAATCTATAAACTTTACTTACATTGTAGATTTTAAGTGATTCTTTAGTTAATTTTAAATACTTTTGATTATTTTCTGAAGCGGCATGCATTTAATTGATTTAGTTTTAAAAATTGCAATTGTTTTTTCATAAAGTTATTATGCATTATTATTATTAATGTCATTTCAATGGTTGTTTTTTTTTTGGCTTATTTGACAAATTCAGCTGCTTTATTTCCCTTTATTTTTAGTTTTATTCGTTAATATTCATTTTTAAAGTTTAAATATTTTTAACTATATCTGCAGAGACGTTTACCAATTGACCATTGGTAGAACTTTTTGTATTAACTCTATGTAACAAAATACTTGATTTGTTACAATTTGGTTTTTTATAATGTTTAATTTAGTTGATCACGTTTTTAAATTACATTTATAGGTTTTCAATTATTTTACAAGTTTCTGCAATTATAACTTTTTTTGAAGTGGCATTTCATTGTTTAACATGCTTGATACTAATTTCTAACAATCGTAACTGCTTTGTGTTTAGCGCTTTTAGGAAATTTGAGCATATTTTTATTTTTTTTTTGGTTATTTTTTCATTTGTGAATTGTGTTTTCTTTAACAGTTTAAATGATTTTTTTAATTATTTTCATTTATAACTGATTTTATTAATGACTTTTAATTGTTTCCTTTAGAGATTCAACAAATTTTATCTAATACAATTATTCCAATTCAATTATTTCCTCCAGTGACACTAAAAAAAAACGTTTTTCATAATTATCAACTTATATTTTCTCAATTGTTTTTAATTGATGTTCCTTCTTTAATGTTTAATTGTTTTCACTTATCTAGACAAATAATTACTTTTTTTATCAGAACTGTTTTAATAATTTTTAATTGTTTTCGTTCGATAAGTTTTTATCATTATTCAACCAATAAATAAATAAATTTTATCTAGTCTTTTTTGTTTATTTCCAAAATTTGCAATGTGTCCATTTCCAGGGAATTTTTAATGTAAAACAAACAATTAATTATAAATTATTTCTAATTATTGTTTTAGCTATTTTTTCTTTTAATTTTTTTACAATTCTGTTCATTAGTATTATTTAGTTTTTGATAATTACCATAATGTACCACCAAGTTAACACCGACAACATTCAAGAATATAGTTTTTGTTTTATTTGTCAATTGTGTTTCAATTCAATCCAGATGTAAACATTGCCTGTGACATATTATATAAGAAGCTTTTCCAATTGTTTGATAAGCATGTACCTGTATACCCTGCAAGTTCTAAATCGTATGACAAACCTCCTTGGTTTAGACGCTCAATTAAAATTAAACTTGCAAAGAAGGACAGAGTTCGTAAAAAATACCTGCACTCTCGGGAGGAGAGTGATAAATGTGTTTTTCAAGACCTACCAAGATCCTGCAGTAACGACATAGCTCTTGCTCACTTAAAATACGCTGCTCTGGTTGAGAAGAACCTCAGTACCTCTCCACAACTTCTTTGACAATATGTTAACTATTAAAAGGCCTTGACTCGCAGATGTCATGACACTAGATGACATAGTTATACAACTGTAATGATGCAGTTAATGGTTTTGCTAATTATTTTAGTAAATCGTTTGCTCCAAGCTCATTATCTACCAATGTGAATGTGAACTAACTTAGTCATCTAGCGAATGTCAAGTTTTAAGTAGCAGATGTGAAGAAATAACTTGGTAGCATGAAACCTAATTTAACTATGGGCATTGACTTAGTTTTTGAAGGATGCTGCAAATGTGTTATGTGATCCATTTTATTATATATTTAATCTTATATTAAGTAGCTGTATTTTCCCTATGCATGGAAGAGTCGCGTATCTGTCCGGTCTTCAAAAAGGGAGTTAAAACTGAAATCGAAAATTATCGACCAATTTACATCTTGAGCAACTTGTCGAAAGTATTTGAATCACTCCTCAGCAACTATATTTATAACAACGTCAGTACGTCTCTCCTTTAAGATCAACATGTTTTTATGAGGAAGCGCTCACGACTACCAACTTATACCAATTTTACACTTATTATTTCTAAGGCCATGGATGCTGGGCAAAAGGTCGATGTCATCTATACTAAAATTGTTAAAGCCTTCGATAAGCTAGATCATGCCGTTTTAATATCTCGTCTCATATACTACGACTTGAGTGATAGTGTTGTATTAATGGTGTTCGGTCACGCACGTACATAGCTTCTAGAAGGGTTCCCCAGGGGTCTAACCTGGGGCCGTTATTATCCCTAGTGTTTTTTAATAATGTTTGCTCTGTAATTAATTGTAGTACCTTCTTATTTTCGGATGACTTGAAGACATTAAATGTTATTGGCTCTGCTGAAGACTGTTTAGACTTAAAGCATAGCCTGGATGCTATGTCTAAAGAATTCAACAACTTCCGAACAGTCTTTGAATGCGTCTGCAAAAGATACATCACCTTCTTCACGCATGGTTACTTGGTGTCTAGAGATTACGTTAGAATTATAGTGTATTCATCGCTCTTTTGCCGAGCAATAAAAAATCAAAGACAGCCCGCTGTCTTTGGCGGCGTCGCCGCCGCGTCGTAAAAACACTCGATGCGAGTAGATCGGCACACGCCGTGTGCACCCTTCCTCCTCATGGCATAGTCTGTCCTTTTCCTATATATTCGACATTATATTTTTCGTGGCTTGGTTTAAAATTCATTTTATCAGCAACTGTGTTAGTGCATATTTCGTCGGTGGGCGCTGTATCTCAAAAACAAATAATCCTCTTGAGTTGAAACTTTAAACTTAAGGTTTTATTGTTAAAAACTGGAACTGAAAAGCTTTTGGTAAACATTCATAAACCGGAAGTGGATGTTTACTCGAGGCGTTTTTTAGTTTTTTTGTTATATTTTTCTAAATATAATTTTTTTAAAAAAACGTTTCAAACAAAAGTTAAAGGGAATAAAAAACTAAATAAGTTTTATTACAACATATTTTTCATAAAATTCTTAAATTTCGAGAAAAAAAATAAAAATTGAAATTTTTCACATTTTTTACCAATTGCTAATAAACTATTCAAGTTACGTAAAATTTATATAACAAATAATTGTAGAGAATTAAAAAAGGAACAAATTATTAAGAATAACATTTTTCCGTAAACCTCATAGTTTTCGAGTAAAATATAGGGAAAGTACTATGATGGCCACATCACCATTTTCTTATTGTTTGTTATTGTGTCTACTTTACTTACAAGATTATATTCTTAAGGATTTTATTTGTTTATTTATAGGGGAAGTATTGTTTTCGTGCGTGAAAATGTTTGTGGGCGCTGTATCTCAAAATAATCCGATTGAGATGAAACTTTAAACTTAAGGTTTTATCGTTAAAAACTGGAACTGACTTTTTGTTTTCTTCAAATATTTTTTTTAATATGAAAAATATTACAAATATTTTTTAAACAAAAGTGAAAGGGAATGAGAAACAGAACAAGTTTTGTTAAAAAATATTTTTCATAAAACTCTTAGTAGTAACATATATTTATTGACAAATTTTGTACATATTTACATTAAAATGATGAATAATGAATGATGTGTTAATGTATTAATCTGTCAAAAGGCTATCGACCAGAGGTCTTTCTGCCTTGTCTTGTCCAGTCGTATGGCGTCAGTCGTTAGTGAGTAGATGCATGAAATGATGAAATGAAATCAAAAATGGTAGAATGTGTTTTTTTAAATTTAGGGATTATGTTTGGGTTTCGAGGAAGACAGTATAGGGATAATATGTGAAAGTTAAAAGGATTTTTGGCGAATTTTTCTGATAGGAATCGAAGACGTTCTAGGATGAGGATAACTAAAGTAGTACCATAGAGGAGCTGATTGGAGGGATTGTGTAGAGGATTAAGAGGATGACGGAGTTTTGTTAGGGTACGAAGGGATGCTCGCTCGCTAACTTCAATATTACGGGAGGTTGGATTGCTGGGGTTGGGATAGAGGGCACAACGATAGTCAAGTAGTGGGCGGCAGATCATCTTGTAAATTTTTACAGCAGTTCTGGTATTAATACCATTGTTTTTGTAAGTTAAACTTTTGCCCTAGAAGTAATTTTGCTTTTTGTTATGGCTGTATGTTTTTTAAAATTAATTTTTTGATCTATGGTTATGCCCAAGTACTTAATGGAAACTGAGGGAGGGATCGCAGTTTGTTAAATATGGACTTTGTGAGGTGAATTATTGCTGTGATGATAAGAGATTAGGAGCTGTGATTTGTGAGGATTGATTTTAATGCGCCATTTTGCAAACCATCGTTGAAGGGGGTCAATAAGCTCTTGGAGGGATTGGAGGGCTTTTGATAGTGTAGGAGCATAAAACTCTTAATTTTCGAGAATAAAAAATAAAAATTGAAAATTTTGACATTTTTTGCTAATTGCTACTAAACTATTGAAACTACATGAAATTTATATAACAAATAATTGTAGAGAATTCAGAAGTGAACAAATTACTAAGAATAGCCTTTTTATGTAAACCTTATAGCTTTCGAGAAAAATATAGAAAAATTACTATAATGGCCACATCACCATTATTATTTTCCCTATAAACGAAGTATATATAGGGGAAGTATTGTTTTCGTGATTTTCTTTGTGGAAATATCCGTTTTAGGGTCCCCTGAACCCATTGCACTAATTTCTAGAAAAAAAAATGTGTCTGTGTCTGTCGGTGGGCGCTGTATCTCAAAAACGAATTATCGTTTTGAGATGAAACTTCAAATTTAAGGTTTTATCGTTAAAAACTGGAAGTGAAAAGCTTTTGGTGAACATTCATAGATCGGAAGTTTATAGATGTTTACTCGAGGTGTTTTTTTGTTTTTTCTAAATATAAATAATTTTTAAAAAACGGTACAAACAAAAGTTAAAGGAAATGAAAAACTGAGCATGTTTTATTAAAACATATTATTTTATAAAATTCTTAACTTTTGGGAAAAAAAATAAAAATTGAAAATTTTGACATTTTTTGCCAATTGCTAATAAACCATTGGAGTTTTATATAACAAATAATTGTAGAGAAATATAAAAATATAAAAAGTAGTCATAATTTACATGTTATCATTTAAAACTGAACTATTACAATAAAAAGTGTTTAGTAAGTTATTTTATTAAGAAACGCCTGAAAATTCTATCATTGTTTTGGATATATTTTGTTGTTCCTATGTTTACTTTGATTTTGTTTTACAAAGTATAAGAAACTTTTTTATAAAATTAAATTAGTATATTGAAGATTATGATTAAGTATTTTGTTTTATTTACTTGTTTTAATTCGGTTACCTATTTGGACTATAAGGTTAGGTTATAAGCCCAAGAAGTTTCGTGAAAATTTTTTGAAGTTTGTTGAACGGAACTATACACTAATTTCTGAAAAAAAAAAATGTCTGTGTTTGTGTGTGTGTCTGCGTATCTGTCTGTCGGTGGGAGCTGTATCTCAAAAACGAATGATCCTATTGAGATGAAACATTAAACTTAAGTATTTATCGTTAAAAACTAGAACTGAAGAGCTTTTGGTGAACTTTTCTTCGCTTGAAGAAGCCACAGTGTGTCGAAACAATTCTTGCGTTTTAAAAAAGCAATAATAAAGTGTTTTGAAAATTTAAGTGTTTTTACTTCATCAACCAAACAAGTGAATATGAATTTTCATCATAGAACAGCCTCATCTGTTACTATATTCAAAAATTAAATCATGTTTATATAAATAATCAGATATTTCTGATTTTTTACTGGACGTAGTCGGTGCCTTATCAATTTGTCGACTATGATATGATGCATTGTCCATAACTATTACGGAGTTTTTGGCCAAATTCGGTATCAATTTATTTTCGAACAAGTTTTCAAATAAAACCGCAATCATATCGTCATGATAATCGAAGTGGCATTAAGAGATCTCTATATTTAATGAATTGCTCACTTAACCCGTGGTGAAACATATTTGAAATCAAAAACACTTGGTTTGTTTCACAGAATATTTCTTATTATTCTCCGACTAGTTTCGATAATATGTCATTACTCTTTGATAATGACACATTGTCGAAACTAGTCGGAGAAAAATAATAAATATTCTGTGAAACAAACCAAGTGTTTTTAATTTCTAATCAAGATTAAGAGATCTCCTTTACCGATAGAAGTAACCAATCGTTTTCTACTAACCTTTAAAAAAAGACATTTTTCGTCACCGAATACTCAAACGAAATTTTGAGTTCCGTCACTAGTGACGTTAACTTTCGTCACTAGAGACGATAGTGACCTACAAATTCTCACCTCGGTCTAGTTGTCTGCTGTCACTATATCGCGTCATTATTAAAGATCAGTTTGTGAGTGTGTGCTGTGGTAACTTCATCATAATTTCTGATTCAGAAAGTGATTTAGATCTTCCCAATACTCCACCAGAAATAGTAAATTAAGCTGAGAAAACTTATGCAGGTTTATTACCAGAAAAATAGAAAAAGAGGTATGAAAAAAAAAAATGCAAAATTTATGGAATGGAAGACTGATAATCAAAATTGTCGGAAAATTTGAAACCATCGACCTTTTGGTCCATATATTCTATGTTACGAACAACATTATCAATAAAAGAAGATATCAACATGAGTATACCGCGTGACCCGTTTCAAGACGCATCATAGGGGATTCCCATGTAAAATTTTCAATTGCAGTTTGTATCTCTATTATTTAAATTATCAGAATAAAATTAGAATAATACCTTTACTAGAGTTATTGTGGAGGTTTTATTTTTGTTTCCTCTTTAGTTTAATTCGAAATATAGCTTAAAAAGTGTAAACAAATATTCGATAATAAAATCCTCAATATAGTAGTTGCTGTGAAAAGTCAGTTATTATTATTATTATTATTATTAACTTAAAGGTACAATTAACGTAAACAGAATAAGACCCTTTTTACTATTTCTCATTTATTGCACAAAATTTAGAACTTGAATCAGGATCAACTGCTAGCAGTTCTTGATAAATGGCTTCTATAAGTTTGGTATGATGTCCAGAAAGTAAGGACGAATTTTTATTTGGTGCCATTTTGTCATATGATGTTTGCCAGTCGTGCTTGTTTCATGTTTGTTATTTGCTATCCTTCCACAAAGAATACACCAATTAAAGAAGGAAATTCAAAGGGTTATTAACGGCATCTTTCGTTTTTGCGCCCACCGACAGACATTTTTTTTTTCTAGAAATTAGTGTAATGGGTTCAGGAGACCCCAAAACGGATATTTCCCCAAAGAAATTTCCAAAAAATTACGAGAACAATACTTCCCCCATATATATACATATACTGCGTATATAGGGAAAGTAAAAATAGTCGTCACAAGCAAAAAATAATGGTAATGTGGCCATCATAGTAATATATTTTACTCGAAAGCTATAAGGTCTACACAAAAAGGCTATTCTTAGTAATTTGTTCACTTTTGAATACTCTACAATTATTTGTTATATAAATTTCATGTAGCTTCAATAGTTTAGCAAAAAATATCAAAATTTTCAATTTTTATTTTTTTTTCTCGAAAATTAAGTTTTATGAAAAATATAAATAAAACACTTTGTAACTTTGTTTGTATAACACTATTTATTTACTGTTTACTATAGTTTCGGCATCTCAACGTGCCATTATCAAAACATACAATCAGTGTATCACTGTATCATTGTATGTTTTGATAATGGCACGTTGAGATGCCGAAACTATAGTAAACAGTAAATAAATAGTGTTATACAAACAAAGTTACAAAGTGTTTTATTTATACTCAAACATGTATAACGAAGTAAAAGCCGCAAAAATTAATAATTTTATGAAAAATATTTTTTAACAAAACTTGTTCTGTTTCTCATTCCCTTTAACTTTTGTTTAAAAAAATTTGTAATATTTTTCATATTAAAATAAATATTTGAAGAAAACAAAAAACGGCCTCGAGTAAACATCCACTTCCGGTTTTTGAATATTCACCAAAAGCTTTTCAGTTCCAGTTTTTAACGATAAAACCTTAAGTTTAAAGTTTCATCTCAATCGGATTATTTTGAGATACAGCGCCCACAAACATTTTCACGCACGAAAACAATACTTCCCCTATATATAGTATATAGGGAAAGTAATAAACAAATAAAATCCTTAAGAATATAATCTTGTAAGTAAAGTAGACACAATAACAAACAATAAGAAAATGGTGATGTGGCCATCATAGTACTTTCCCTATATTTTACTCGAAAACTATGAGGTTTACGGAAAAATGTTATTCTTAATAATTTGTTCCTTTTTTAATTCTCTACAATTATTTGTTATATAAATTTTACGTAACTTGAATAGTTTATTAGCAATTGGTAAAAAATGTGAAAAATTTCAATTTTTATTTTTTTTCTCGAAATTTAAGAATTTTATGAAAAATATGTTGTAATAAAACTTATTTAGTTTTTTATTCCCTTTAACTTTTGTTTGAAACGTTTTTTAAAAAAAATTATATTTAGAAAAATATAACAAAAAAACTAAAAAACGCCTCGAGTAAACATCCACTTCCGGTTTATGAATGTTTACCAAAAGCTTTTCAGTTCCAGTTTTTAACAATAAAACCTTAAGTTTAAAGTTTCAACTCAAGAGGATTATTCGTTTTTGAGATACAGCGCCCACCGACGAAATTTGCACGAACACAGTTGCTGATAAAATGAATTTTAAACCAAGCCACGAAAAATATAATGTCGAATATATAGGAAAAGGACAGACTATGCCATGAGGAGGAAGGGTGCACACGGCGTGTGCCGATCTACTCGCATCGAGTGTTTTTACGACGCGGCGGCGACGCCGCCAAAGACAGCGGGCTGTCTTTGATTTTTTATTGCTCGGCAAAAGAGCGATGAATACACTATAAGCATTGGCAAATGTTCAGTTACATCCTATACCCACAAAAAGAACGGTATTAAATTTGATTACTCCATAGGAGACATACTTGACAGACCTAACGTAACATCTGATTCGATATTGATTTGGGTATTACCTTTGACAGTAAACTTACATTCAACGTGCACGTAGCTAAACTTTCTGCTGATTGTTACAGACTCTTAGGCTGTATAGTTTGTAACTGTAAACTGAGAACATGAATGTACTCATTAAATTATTTAATACATGTGTACTAAGTAAGCTGTGTTATTATTCAGTGATCTGGTCGCCTTGCTACTCTAAATATATTAATATGCTTGAAAATGTGCAAAAAAGATTCTTGAGATACATTTATTTTTTGTTAAACATGGGACTTCACAACATCGTTTCGATGTTCCATATCAAGATTTACTAAATGAATTTAACTTTCTATCTCTGCAAAATAGGCACATCTTGTATGACTTATGCTTCTTATACAAGCTAATTCATAACAAAGTTGATCTTCATCTCGGCTTGCTAACACTTTTACTTATCACGTACCTAGCACCAACCATTGCCTTAACTCTCCTATCTACCGCCTACCTCGCCTGCATAATCAGTTTCAGCACCTTATGATGTGTATTGCCTTCAAAACATCCGTTGTTGTCTGTTTTGGGAATATTTTAAGTATGTTTTTTGTCTTATTTTGCAAATGTGTATCACTGTATCATTTGTTTTTGTTATTGTAATCATTCTATTATTATATAATTAAGATTTATTTGTTAATATCATCCAGTAATTGGTCCCAGTGGCGGTTGGGTTGAAAAATAAATAAATTATTTTTATTCTTTTCAATATTTCAACATTAAACAGATATATTTCTGATTGTTTGGTTTATCTAGACAAACAATTGTTTTTTTTAATGAGGACTATTTTAATAATTTTTCATTGTTTTCCTTCAATACTGAACTAATTTTGTCTATAGCTATTTTTTTAATTTCCAAGAATTTCAAATTTTTTCAGGAGTGACACATGTTTAAAAGATTTTGAAAATGTTACTGTTTTTTTTTCTTAATAATTTCTAATGGTTTTCGCGTTTAAGAATTAGTAACTGTTTTTTCCAATTGTTTTTGATTAATGTTTTAGGACTGTTGTTAACTTCAACTGTTTTTTTCAATTTTGATTTGTTTTCATGATTTAATTGTTATCAGTGCTTTTATCAATTGGTTTTAACTTTTAATATTTCAATTGTGCTTTCTTTGCAAATATCTACCTTTTATCGATGGTTACTTTCTTACAAATTTATAATTTTAACCCTTTTTTCAAGTGGCATTCATCACTTTTGATATATATATATTTTTTATGAATTTCTAACAATCTTAACATTATGAAACTGTTTTTTTTTTTCAATTTTCATTTGTTTTAATAATTAAATTTTTATCAGTGCTTTTATCGATTGATTTAACTTTTAATATTTCAATTGTGCATCCTTTACAAATTTCTACCTTTTATCGATGGTTACTTTCTTACAAATTTATAATTTTAACCATTTTTTAAAGTGGCATTCATCACTTTTGATATATTTTTTTAAAATTAATTTCTAACAATCTTAACATTATGAAACTTGTATTTATATTAGGGCTTAGAGCACTTTAAACATTTATATTTCATTTGTCAATTGTGTTTCCTTTACAATCTAAATCTAAACTAAAATTTTAAAATTGTTTTTAAATTCCTTCAGATCAATTTACCATTTGTTTTTGTTATTGTTATTGTAATCATTTGATCATTATATAATGAAGTTTTATTTGTTAATATCATTTTGTAATTGGCCAAGTGGCTGTTGGGTTGAAAAATAAATTATTTTTGTTCTTTTCAATATTTCAACATCAAACAGATATATTTCTGATTGTTTGGTTTATCTAGACAAACAATTGTTTTTTCTAATGAGGACTATTTTAATAATTTTTCATTGTTTGCGTTCAATATTGAACTAATTTTGTCTATAGTTATTTTTTAATTTCCAAGAATTTCAATTGTTTTCAGGAGTGACACATGTTTAAAAGATTTTGAGAATGTTACTGTTTTTTTTTTCTTAATAATTTCTAATAGTTTTCGCGTTTATGAATTAGTAACGGTTTTTTCCAATTGTTTTTGATTAATGTTTTAGGACTGTTGTAAACTTCAACTGTTTTCTTCAATTTTGATTTGTTTTCATCATTAATTTTTTATCAGTGCTTTTATCGATTGTTTTTAACTTTTAATATTTCAATTGTGCTTCCTTTGCAAATTTCTACCTTTTATCGACGGTTACTTTCTTACAAATTTATAATTTTAACCCTTTTTTTCAAGTGGCATTTAATTGTTCATCACTTTTGATATATTTTTTTAAATTAATTTCTAACAATCTTAACATTAAGTAACATGTATTGATATTAGGGCTTAGAGCACTTTGAACATTTATTTTTCATTAGTCAATTGTGTTTCCTTTACAATCTTTTAAAATTTTAAATTGTTTTTCAATTATTTTTGTGCTTTTAAAAATTTATCTCTTAAAATAATTTTTTAGTTTTTTTAGTGTGTAGTTTTAGAGTTTTTGATAATTTTAACTGTTTCATTTAATAGTTTTTAATTGTTTTCGCTATTATCTATCGCTATTTAATTATTATTTTATGGCTAACTGCTCTTTTCTCAATATTCGGTTATTTTCATTAACAACTTTTTTATCACTACTTTTATCCATTGCCTTCATTTCTATTTAATTTCTAATTATTTAAATGCTTTTCTGCAGTAACACTTCAATTAAGTTAAATTAATTTATTCCTAGAGTTACATTCCGTCTTTTTGGCGCTTTTTACAATTTCAGAATTAATTATTTTAGGTTTTTAAAATTGCTTAAGAAACTTGGAATAAAAAGCTTGGCGATTATCAATTGTTAGTTCAAATGACAACTGTTTTCTGTTGAAATATTTAATTGTTTTTTGGCGTTTTGTCAATATCTTGTTTTCTTGTCACTTTAGTAGAAGTAGTAGCAGTGATGTTTGGCTATCAACCACGTGGTCCTTCCGCCGTGTTATTTGTGTATTTATGTGTGTGTGTAAATGAACTTTTTACTTTAAAGGATCGCCCCCGTCACTCTAAAGCACCATTATTTGTAATTGTAACTTTATTGATGGGATTAATTTGAAATATAAGTCGAAAATGAATTTATTATAGCCTTATAAATTTTGAATACTCTTGACCCACCACAATAATCAATACAATGGCTTTTTGTACTCCTGACCTACCTTAATAAACTACGCATCAACCTAGGTTATGAGTACTGTAGTTGAATCAACAAATTGAAATTTTCTTTTCTAACTTAATTTTAGATATATTAAAATGTTTTTAGAAAATATCAACCACTTTAAGGAATTTCTGTTAGTATGTTGAGTGAGGTGAAGATAAACTTAAGATTAAAAGTTAAATACCCATTTCTTCAAAGTAAAGAAAGAGATGTTTAACTTTTAATATTTACTTTAAAGAATACTTATATTTTATTATTACTTACTTATTTTCTTACTTTAAAATACAGGGAAACTACTATGAAGGTTTTATCACCATTTTTTTTAAATTTCAATAAGTTCTAAATAATGGAGACATTATTCAAGGTCATCTTTTTAACTTACTAAATAAAACAGCCCCGTTAAATAGATAATACACAAATATTTATTTTTGAGTAATCCACGGGAATGTCACCTTTGTAAACAACGTGTCTAATAAATATAAATACTTGTTTCACAATCAGACCATACACTAAATATTTTAAGTAGGAGTCACACATAGATTATAAGTGTGTTGTGTGTGCTCTATCTCCTTCAAAACTTCTGAGAAGTCGGTTATGTTTTCAATACTCTAATCCTTTTTTATTTCGTTCTTACAACACATCTGGATTTAGAAACTGCATAATCAGTTCCGTGAAATTTCAATCTGGAACATTGGCTACAAGACGTATTCATTGCGTAATATTAAAGACTAGTAAATTGTATGTGGTCAATTGTTAAAAACAATATATCATTACTAAATAAAAATGATATGGCAATCAAGCTAAATATATTCTGAATAGTAAAGTTTCCAGAGAAATCGTGTTGTATGACATCGAACAAATGCTACCTTCAATCTTTTATACCACAGAACTAAAATAGGGCTTCATTATCTGTCTGTAAGAATGGTATTAAATAAATGTCACATTGACACAAGCCAGAAAAATTATATAGGTCTTAAAAAATTAGACCTAAAGGTACCAGTAATGGCCAAAATATTTCCTCAGTGGCTACAATCGCTTTATAAGCACCATGAGCGATTAAGACGTTTAATTGATCGAGTGGAAGAACACGAGAAACTGCGAACTCTGCCTTCAAGATGTATACTCAAAATTTCAAAGTGATTTAATATTTATGTAAAATAAATAAACCAAACTAAAGTAGATTATTCTCGTTGATTGCTGAGGCACTTATATTTTGAAAATCCATTATCACTTAATATAATAATAATAGTAAACTATTGATGATTTTCAACTTTTTATTTTACTTGAAAATCATCAATAGTTTACTATTATTATTATATTAAGTAAACTAGATTATGTATAAGCTGAATATTGTTCAGATGATGTTAATAAAAAAAGGGTAATAATTAGATATCTAAAAATATATAAATTACGTTTTGAATGATCTCAATAATAAGAAGGAATTAGAATTTTTACTCTTGACAACTTATATTTCCGAAAAAAGTACTTTTCTTATTATAAAAATACACATGCAGTTTCGATATTTATCGTGTCAAATCGGGAATGACTATTTTAAATGGTGATGCTGATTGGCAAGCGTACAGATTTTTGATATGGCAGCAAATTATAACGATATGCACACGCAAGCTCTCCCAAAGTCAACAAGCCCACACACGGGCAGAGCATCATCAATCCTCTCATTCAACGCGATTATCTTCAACGTTTTGACGGCTTCTATTTTTAATCGTACTGACATACTGAAGATAACATTTTATTAGCACGTGCCCATATTACCAAACACTAGCAATTGCAAACGGTACTTTAGAGCTAAAATATTTTGTACATTTGTCGGAATTGAAAACATAAAAAAATAAAGCACATTATATCAAATTTAGAGTAAGTAATATACAGGTCCAATTAGATTAGTCTATCAAGAATTTAAAAAAAAAACTTCCCTTACAAAAAGGTATTAGAATATTAGTTTTGAACTATGTGCAAATATACACAAACCATAACAAATATCCACACTAACAAAATTGTTGTTCAAAATTTTTGTTCCTCTATTTTTGGTTGGTTGTTATTAATTTAATATAATTACCAACGTTTTTCATCTTATACAGGGTGTTTATTAAACATACGGCAAAAATTCGAGAGGATATTCATTGGGTTATTCTAAGTTACGAATATACAGGGCGAACAAAATTTTCCACAAAATCACTAACAGCAGGCAAGTGCAGACATCGGAAAGAAATACAGTTTAAATGTCGATTTCATTTGAATGCGTCTCGTGATTGATCATTTTGTATCTGTCAAATTTGCTGATGGTAAATCATTACTTGATAGAAAAACCTTCCAGAGTATTAATCACCACCAGTGGATCAGCAAATCCAATTACAGTAAGAATGGTAGAAGTGGAAGAGAATGTACTAGAAATGATAAAACTCGAAAAATTGCTTTAATGTAAGTAAAATTCTCAGAGACTATTAGTTGTATCCATATTACATAGTACGCGTTTGTGTACTTCTTTCGGCTGATTGTCCTCCACGTCAGTGGCTTTTGCACACATTTGTTAAAATTCCTCAACTACTGACGCTGAACGTTTGGGTTAGAATTATTGAAGACTTACTGGCGAGGTGTATCGCAGCTTTTTAGAACAAACGCTATCTCAGTTTCTGGGGGATGCGAGTTTTAATGTGGTTGCTCGTGAGTTTTTAACAGTAACATACAGAGACCGCTGGTTTGGTAGAGGTAGACCTTCTTCATAACCTATTCGATCCCCGAACTCAAACGCTAAGAAACGCTACCCACAATATTTTATACCACAGAACTAAAATCGGGCTTCATTATCTCTGTGTAAGAATCGTATTAAATAAATGTCACACTGACACAAGCCGGAAAAATTATATACGTCTTAAAAAATTAGACATAAAGGTGCCAGAAATGGTCAAAAAATTTCCTCAGTGACTACAATCGTCTTATAAGCATCATGATCGGCTAAGGCGTGTAATTGATCGAGTGGAAAAACACCAGAAACTGCGAACTCCCCCTTCAAGATCCAACTTAAACCCCTAGATTATTTCCTATGGGTAAGTCATTAGTTTATACTACTTCACTAAAAATGTGGAAGACTTTCGAAATCGGATATTTGCTAGGTGTAATTCAATAAGAGCCACTTTAGTGTTTTGGAAAGAGTTCGGCAGTCAATAAAGAGAAAATTGGATTATTGCATCCAGCTGGATGCTGGACAGTTCTTGTATATAAAAAATCTTTACATGTAATTTCTGGTAATAAAATCCTCTTATTGTCAAAAATTTCGAAACAACGCGGGTTTTCATCAAAGGACAAAATATTCTCAGACTATTCCAGGGAATAACCCTTTGAATTTTTACCGTATTACACCCTGTATATTTAATATGGTGAACTGTAACTCTCCTAGTAGTAAATAATACATTACATATTTTGGAATTTGATTATTTACATGACTTGCTGAATTATATTCAAATTTCCTTGGCGTGGTACACAAAAAAATATTCAAATAAGTGATTTACATATATAAAGCAGAATGCAAGGCCAGTTTAGTAATTAATGCAATGTCCCTCCAATGTACAACCTTTTATATTGTACGGAACAAGTTACCGTATTTGGTTATTAATGCACAATTTTGAGTATACTAATTATGTATCCTAATATATTAAATATTGCAAAGTGATACGTATTGCTTGCTTTATATGCAAAAAATAGTAGTAGTAGTAGTAGTAGTAGTGTTTGGCTATCGACTACGTGGTCCTTCCGCCGCGTAATTTGTGTATTTATGTGTGTTACTTTAAAGGATCGCCCCCATCATTGTATCCCAATGGTGAATGGTACCGGTCACCCATCCAACTACTGACCCGAACCAACGTTGCTGCACGTCAGTTCGGGGCCGTAACCGAATTTTTTTTTTAATATTTATACGCAAAACGTACAAATAACGCTTTGTCATAGAGATAAATAAACTATGTTCGAAATAACGAGAATAGAAGAACAATCATAAGGAATTATTTGGCGCCCAATAGAAGATGTATTTTTCTGCAAACTGCACACAATATTGAGTTATCAAATAACATAGAGAACACAGACACGCACAGAGAGTGAGAGAAAAAGTGATCTTATCATATTCCTAAAATTCATCTTTTTTACTTTCTCTTTAAAATTGCAATAAATTGCTTGAAGTAGTCAAAAAATTTTCAGTGTGTTTTCTTTTCAGATTCCTAGAATTTGTTTTGAGTGTTTTAGAATTTTTCAGCAGTTTGTCTTCAAGATTTCAGTTTTTTAGTACATATCTTTAAAGTTGCGAGAATTTTTCCACATTTCTAGAATTTACATCATCGCTTATATTATTTGGATTAGTTGAGTTACGTGAAGATGATAATGACTTGATTAAACAATTAGAAACCTTTCTTCATTATTTTATTTATAACCAGTTGTACATTTGGGACACAAAGTGACAATTATCAATGGTTTGATACTGCTTTTTATTTGTTTGATACTACAGTATGTATATTTTCATTGAATATAGTCACTTTGTGTCCGATATGTATATCTCGTTACAAATAAAATAGTGAAGAAAGGTTTCTAATTGTTTAAATCAAGTTATCGCCTATATTGGTAATTTTTTCAAAAACTCATTCTTATTAAGAAATGTTTATCATTTTTTGTTATACCTTACTAGCAATTTTGTTTGTTACAAAAATTTTCTGTGAAGGAAGTTTGTAGCAGCGACTTTCCTTTAAACTGCGTGAAATTTCTTCTATGCCTGTTTAATCTTTAACAAAATTTTCTTCCAGATTTTTGAAAACGTACAAAAAAATTTTTAGTTGTGAAAAATGTTCTTTCAGGCTTTTAAAATGTATCAACAATTTGTCTAGAGTTTTCGAGGGGTCTAGAACTTTCGAGCAATTTCTCTTCATGATTTTTTGTCTAGTAATTTTCTATAATTTTCAAGCATTTTTCCAAATTCTGAGTATTTTTTGCGAAATATTCTAAATACTTTCTAGATTTCTAAAATCTAGACATTTTTTTCCAAATTTCGAAAATTAATCTTATTCAAAATTTCAAGAATTGATTACCATTTCTTAGTTTACTTCATAATATTCTACATTCTTTTCTTCTATTTTTCTAGAATTTTTAATTACCTCTTGCTTTATCTTATTTATTCATACTTTTAATCAGTTTCTCCTGCACAACGACAGAATGTTTTCTAGGGTTCTAGAATGTACTAGCAGCATAATTCATCAGCCTAAAATTGTCTGAAATAATCAACCTAAGAAGTTTAACTAAAAGTAGGTGGTGAAATGTACATCCAGTGAACAAGATAAGCACTAAAAGCCGTACTAATAGTCGGAGATTAATTCTCGGATTAATAAATCCTAGATTAATCGTCGCATTTAATAATCGGGTAGCTTCGGATAGTTTCGATAAATCCGAGAATTAATCCTGGATTATTCGCGACCTGTCAAATTCTCGCTTGTCAACAGATATTTTTATAATTCATTATAATTACATTTTATTTAATTGTGCATAAGTCTATAATTAAATAAAAGCAAGTGATCGTTAATCAAAATTAATGTTATTAATTTGTCATACCGTGTTTTTTTTTAAGAATTGGAGCACGATTGCTCCGATTCAAACACAACTGTGTTATCAAATTGATTATCTACCACTACGTCCAAAAATGGGGAAGCATTCTCTACGAGCACCATTACTGGGTCGTCCTCAACTTCTGGTGGAGGTCCGCCTCCACTTAAAAGAGCGTTATGTCTCTCGTTAGTGGTTTGTTTCCGTTTTCTAAAATTACAGTTTCAAATATGAGACATGAAATATTGTTCATTCAAATAAAAACTAAATTACTAATATTTTAAATTAAAATTATGCATTTGAAAACATTGTATATACTTTTGTTTCAAATTCTTCCAAAGCAATTTTAATTGTTTGCTTGTTTTTGTTGTAATATTATTCTGTCCATTATATTCAGCAGTTAATTGCTCCCAAGCCTTATTTTTTATCTGAGTAGTAGCGTTGTTAGTAAGTTTGCTCTCTACAACAGGAGAGTTTTTACTGAGAGATGCAAGTACAACCTTCTCCTGCGCGGTGTAATGTTTACTTCTTTGCATTTCTGTAAAATGATTTACTCTTATTGTGTACTATTTTCATTAAAAATGAATTTCGTTTTTACTTACTTCAATCGTAATTAAACAAAACGCGCTCTTAAATGACGGAATATGACAATTATGCCAACGTAAAACCAGTAATATTTTAAAGTCACTAGAAAATTATCAAATCCAGGATTAATTCTCGGATTTATCGAAACTACCCGATTTTTAAATGCGACGATTAATCTAGGATTTATTAATCCGAGAATTAATCTCCCACTATTAGTACGGCTGTTAGTGAATTAATAAAACAGTGAATTCTAACACTTTCTCCACAATTTATTTTAATAGCTATTATCAATAGCTATTGATAATGAGCACTTAGTGCTAGAAATGTACATCTAGTAAATTCAAAATAAATTGTGAAGAAAGTGAATTCTAACGTGTTTTATTAATTGAAATTTCTCAAAAACGTAACTCAAAAACCAATAATATAAACTCTTACTGAATGTTTTCAAGAATTATTTGAACCTTCTTACAGATTTCTAAGATTTTCAAAAAACATCTTTCCCAGCAAATTTTTTGACAGAGAATTTGAGAATTTTGTAATCATTTTTTTAAATTTTATCTTTTCTCAAGAATCGAGCACCATTTCTTATTTAATATTTTTAGGCAATTTATACTTTTAAAAATTAAACATATTTTTCCAGATAATTTTCATCAAATTCTTTTCTCAGGAATTGCGCAGCATTTCTTATTGATTCTTTTTAAATTTTTAAACAATTTATATTTCTAACATTTAAACAATGTTTTATAGATAATTTTCAGCAAATTCTCTATTTTTTTTTAAATCATTTCGAGTATTATTCTTTTATCAATTTTATTTACTAACTCTTGCTTCATCTCAAAAGAATTTACCAGCACATGCTATATTATTTCATTTGGATTACTAATTTTTTATATGTATGTACTTTTTTGTGCCATTTTTGTTAATATTTTTTAAAAAAGCATGTGTCAATATAATTGTAATAACAATGAAATTTAATGATAATGTTCAATTTGTAGATTGAAGATACCTTAAAAAGCAACATCTTCAAATAAAGGTTTCTTATTCTTACTCTTTGATAATGCATGAAGTCATAAAAGTAAGAAGCAACTACATCTCAATTTTTGTTATATTTATGTCACATAACGTAACTCCACTGAATCAACCGATCAATTAAAATCTAGTAAGAATGATTAAACTATATTAGTGACCATTTCTACTTTTGTTTGTGTTATCAAAAAATCATAAAAACATTTTTGAATCCTAAGAAAAATAAATACTTCATAAAATAGAAATTAAATGTAATTCTCTCATTTGATACCTTCGGTAATTTTTGACTTAGGCTATAATCAAAGTAGCAGTTTATAATCCCATAAAAACATAAGCACCTTTCTGGACAAATCCATGGTTTTCGAGAATTTTTTTTGATATTATGTTTACATTTTTAAACATATAATTGCTTATTCTTTAATATAGATTATATAAATAATAAATCATATTAAACTATATAATTCTGTATTATTAATTGTATCAAAAAAAAACCATTATTAAATCAATTAACTACACTACCTTACATTTAATTGCGTCACCAAAATTTCAGCATACATACCTGCAAAATAAAAAAAAACTATTAGTACTAGCAATATTTGTTGCAAACATGTCTTCTGTAATTGTTCGTTGTATTTTTTTTTTTTTTTCAGAAAATCTTCTTATGTATAGTAAGTGAAATATCATTCCTAACATTTACATTACTTTTTCAAAAATAAAGTGTACAAAAACATGTTAACAAATCAAATCAAAAAAACATAAAATAAGCGTATTCTAAAGTCAGTTGTATATTAGATTAAAAGCAACCTTTGTTTATATTGAATTTTAATTAGAATTCAGTAAGGGAATCTCCATTTTTGTAAATATATATATATATATATATATATATTTATATAATAGGTAATAAATAATAATAAATAATATACATACAAATATCCATTAAGAAAAAAAAGGTTCTTTTTTACCGAGAAAACCTTTTCTATACTGCATTCGGAGAAAGTAAAAATTAATCCTTCCTTACACATAAAGATTTTATATCAGTATCGAATCCGGTCTCATAGTTGTAATTAATCGCACAATTATAACACGATACCTCGATTAATTTACACACTCACATACATACGTACACATACATGAACACGGTAATTGCGAATGGAGAAACGCATGTTATACACGTTTTGATTTTTATTTAAAGAATCGAGTGAATCACATTTCACACAATGTAAAATAATATTTTGCAACTATAACAAGTAAAACGTGTTAAAACGGTCATGTGGTTACAACAGGCACCGGCTTATCAACGTAATTTGTTGAGCACTGTATATACAACGATTTTAATTGATTTATGTTAATTGCGAAATGCTTTGTTGTAGATCATCAGTTTTTGTAAAGATGCATGCATAGGTTTATAAATTTTATTTTATTGCCACTTAAGGATTACAAGATCATAATTATTGTTTAAAAAGTTTTCGATGGTTAGATTGACCAAATTTTCTACAATTTTTGTTATATACACTGTGTTTCTGTGACACGGGGAATAAAATTATCCACATATACCAGAGTGAAAATGATGATGACATAGGCAAGTTAACAGCTCAATTCCTTTATCAATTGTCATCGCCGACTCAGATTTTTCCGAGGATTTGATTACGATTGAAATCAGAGACTTACACTTTTGCTTTTAACTCAAAAACGGCCACTGTTATCAAAATTTTCAAAGAGTGATAAAAGTTTCTAGAATAAATTTTCTATTAAAATATGGAAAAATAAATATAGATATAGGAGCAAACAAAAAAGTTCCGAGTAAACAAATTTTAAGAACACACTGTATAGTAGGATGTACCTAATTGCAGCATTCTACCACAAGCGGTATTGAAAATATTTAGAAAAATGTGTTAAAATTTCTTAACTTTGATGGCCTATCTTGGTCATTTGGAGACTTTTATAATATTTTTTTATTTAATGATTTTCACTCTAGTATATGTGGATAATTTTATTCCCCGGGTCACAGAAACACCCTGTATAAATCAACATAAATAATAACTGATACAAAGTATATAAACCGGCCATAACATTTTGACAATATTTGTGTATGGAGAAAATGGCCAGTGCCAATTTTTATGTTGCAAATAGGTTTTGGAAAACAAGTTGAAGCTATTGAAGACCCAATGAAGACATTAACTCATGCAAAATGGCAAATAACAATTCGTGCGATCGCAGAGAGTTCATGATTATTTAAAACGCCTTGGTTTTACCTCAAATTGTATAGCAAATAGATGCGCCAGGTTTATGGACTCAATAATGTTGAACGCAAGAGATCATTAATTAGAAAAGATGAACGAGCTCTAAGAACTTATAAAAGCGATGTTCATCAAAAGGTGATGTTCAAAGAAATAATTTTTTGTTATCTTTTACCAGAAACATAACAATCAATACTGAAGGGAACTGTCATCCGCTGGATAAATTAAATAATGAACTTAAATAGATCAGAATTGATCAATAGAAAAAATGTACTATTCCATGAAGATAATGCGAGACCTCATAGTTTAAGTTTAGTAACTAACAAAAGCTTTTACATCTTAGATGGGATTTACTTTCACACCCATCTTATTGTCCATGTGTGGCACCATCTGATTATGATTTATCCTATGCCAGAAAATGGAAGAACACTACGTGAACTCCGCCCGCATCTTCCTTGCTCTAAATTGTGAAGTTGGAAATTTATATTAATTGTTAGAAAATATTTTAAAGTGAACATGTAAAGTTAAATCAATAAATCATTGTTCAATTTTAGGTTGTTTTATTGTTGAGACTTGTCATTCGCAGAATGAAGTATAAAAGACAAAAGAAAAGAATGTAATCACTTCATGCCCAATGTCGGGTAAGAATTCTTGAAAATATGTTTTGATAGACACGAAGATCTAACTATTTTACGAGTCATCAGTTTTGAAGCATTGAAAAAGAAGAGCAGTGTAAGGTATATTTGTCGTATTTCTAAATGTCAAGCTATGCCGAAACGAAAACATTCTGAAGTTATGGCTTACCATTTTATATACTACAGGAAAAAAAAGTTTTGATTAAACTTTGCAGATTAATGTTTTCACTGGTTTAGAAAGGGAGGTCGTGCATTAAGCCAAGACAGATAAGGCTCATTGGCAACTTATTCAGTTGTTTTGTGCATTTCATACTAATGACCTACCATTGCAGAAAAAGCCTTTGGTAAAGACTAAAGCCTAATTCTAAAGACTAATATAATTTGAATACATAAAAATAAAAAACTTCTAATGTTACAAAAAGATTCGTAAATTAAGGACTTGTTTCGTTTCATAATTAATTTATCAGTTTTGTGAGAAATGTTTCGACAATTGCTTGTCATTTTCAAAGGAGTACTGTGGATTACTGAAGGGGTGGTTTTTAATCTATCAGTTTATATAATATAGCGCAATTATGTAATTATATAAAATGAGACAATCTGCTAAAATGATGTTTTGATTTGAACTGACCCCCTGCTATATATACATATATATATATATATATATATATATATATATATATATGAATACATAAAAATAAAAAACTTCTAATGTTACAAAAAGATTCGTAAATTAAGGACTTGTTTCGTTTCATAATTAATTTATCAGTTTTGTGAGAAATGTTTCGACAATTGCTTGTCATTTTCAAAGGAGTACTGTGGATTACTGAAGGGGTGGTTTTTAATCTATCAGTTTATATAATATAGCGCAATTATGTAATTATATAAAATGAGACAATCTGCTAAAATGATGTTTTGATTTGAACTGACCCCCTGCTATATATACATATATATATATATATATATATATATATATATATATATATATATATATATATATATACCGCTAGACTTTTGAAAATGACAAGCAATCTTCGAAACATATGCCAGGAAACTGATAAATTAATTATGAAACGAAACAAGTCCTTAATTTAAAAGTCCACCCCTGTGATATACCGGGTGTCACATCGTGCGCGCCGAGTAGCTTTACGGCTAAACGGTTTATTTTTTTCAAAATCCGTTTTCGCAGGAGTATGTAGATGTATTAGGACCATATTTTAAAATTAGTTTTAAATATACAGGGTGTCGCATAAAAGCATGGCGTATCATAGTTATGTTTTTTCTTATGGAACACCCCATATTTGATATTTTTTTTAGATTCTACATCAAAAATAAGGGTAACTTTCATTATAAGATCATATGCCTAAACCTAATAATTTCTGAAATATTTAAACAATTTTGGAAAAATTGACGTTTCGAAAAAAAATCATATCTCCCAAATAGGTAAATGAAAACAAATGAAATTTTGTATCAGTACATTAGACTAATGGGGGAATATTTTAGACTATTTGTAGTAATTTAAAATTTTAAGATGTTTTGGTAATTTAATGTATCTCCAGAAACACATTCAAGGTCAAATTTCTTGCTTACTTTAAATGGCACACCCTATATCTAATAGGCCTATCTTGTAGCAAATTTTATTATCTTTCAAAAAGTATAAAGGTATTCTACACCTAATACTAATAGTTTTCAAGATATATCCATTTTTGTTAATTTTCGACATAATAATTATTAGTATCAATTATTGCAATAAGCTAGTGTGTAGCTTTTGTTTATAAACAAAGTCAGTTGACACATTCGAATCATTTGTAACGACCGCAAAAATGAAATATTCCTTAAACGAAAGAATTAACATGATCCTAATAATAGGGGAATGTTATGAAAATTGTCTCTTAGCGGAAAGAGTATATCGCGAAAGGTACCCTGATAGGAGACATCCTAATAAGAAGACATTGGAGGAAGTTTTAAATATATTTAAAACCACAGGCAGTGTCAAGTATCTGAAAAAAACGAACTTCAACACTGTAACTAAGGACGAGGAGACACAATTACAGGTACTTACTTCTGTAATAGATAATCCTAGCACGAGTACACGTATAGTAGCTCGTGAGACTGGGTTAAGCAAGGCGAGCATATCAAGGATATTAAAAAAACATGAATACCACCCATATCACTATGAAATTCACCAGCATCTGAATAATGCGGATTTCGAGAAGCGGTTAGATTTTTGTTTATGTGTTTTAAATAAAAGTGGCGATGATGAAGATTTTTTGAATAATATTTTATTTACGGATGAATCATCTTTTAATAATAACGGATCTTTTAATCGACGTAACTGCCATTATTACAGCACCGAAAATTGCCACAAATTTCAAATTACTGATCGACAACATCGTTGGAGTATTAATGTATTCGGAGGCATTTTGGGTAATTACGTCATTGGACCTCATTTTTTCGATGGATACTTGGATGGTCCCATATTTTTACAATTTCTCCAAGAAGAATTTCCATTATTATTAGAGAATATTCCACTGAATATTCGCCAAAACATGTGGTTACAGCTCGATGGTGCGCCACCTCATTTTTCATTGGCGGTTCGTCAATATTTAAATAGAATATTTAATAGGCGATGGATTGGAAGCGGAGGTCACGTAGCTTGGCCACCTAGATCCCCTGATTTAACCCCCATGGATTTCTTTTTATGGGGGTATATTAAAAATCAAGTATACACCACTCCTCCCACAACTGTTGAAGACATGAAGGACAGAATTAAGGATGCATTTAGATCAATAACACCCAATATGCTAAGAAATGTTAAACTATCGTTTCAAAAAAGAATTGAATTATGCATTCAGTGCGATGGTGGTATTTTTGAAAATTTGTTATAAAAAAATAATGTTGTTATTATTTTGTTAATTTCATTTGTTGTTTTTCGTTATGTTTTTTGAAATTCTAAGACGATATTACGTAATCATGTACATATGTGTAAATAAATTATTCAATTAGTGTGTTAATTTGGAAATATCTCGAAAATCATTGGTTGTGTTAACTGACTATTGCAATAATTGATACTAATAATTATTATGTCGAAAATTAACAAAAATGGATATATCTTGAAAACTATAAGTAACAGGTATAGAATACCTTTATACTTTTTGAAAGATAATAAAATTTGCTACAAGATAGGTTTATTAGATATAGGGTGTTCCATTTAAAGTAAGCACGAAATTTGACCTTGAATGTGTTTCTGTAGACACATTAAATTATCAAAACATCTTAATATTTAAAATTCCTATAAATGGCCTAAAATATTCACCCATTAGTCTAATATACTGACACAAAATTTCATTTGTTTTCATTCACCTATTTGAAAGATATAATTTTTTTTCGAAACGTCAATTTTTCCAAAATTGTTTAAATATTTCAGAAATTATTAGGTTTAGGCATATGATCTTATAATGAAAGTTACCCTTATTTTTGATGTAGAATCTGAAAAAAATATCAAATATGGGGTGTTCCATAAGAAAAAACATAACTATGATACGCCATGCTTTTATGGGACACCCTGTTTATTTAAAACTAATTTTAAAATGTGGTCCCAATACACCTACATACTCCTGCGAAAACGGATTTTGAAAAAAATAAACCGTTTAGCCGTAAAGCTACTCGGCGCGCACGCTGAGACACCCAGTATATGTTTAAATTTAATTTTGCTTCTAATGTTTCTATTTAATGGTAAATATTTTTCACTTTGAAAATTCTGATATGAGAAACATTTTATTTTTCAAATTTGGAAAACAATACTATTCACATATTAATTGATGAGGCTGTTATTAGTTGAAAATTCATATTCACTTTTTAGACGTTAAAGTAAAAAAAAACACTTTCTAAATTTTCAAACTATTCATGAAAAAGTAAATACAAATTTGATGAACTTAGATGATTGTTTTTATTATTGTTGTAAGAAAATCGAATTGGCAAACGAAGGCTTCTAAAAGTATTTTGAATATTTTCACACAAAACCAAAATAAGCAGCATTTTCAAGATTTTTGCTTTTAAACAAATTATAGATTATGTAAACGTTTAAATATTTTTAAAATAATTTTGAAAATTTTTATAGTCCAGTCAAATAATTTTCATGGATAAACAATTCAAAATTTGTAGTCTTTTGAAATGTTTATCCTGGCTAAACAATCAAGAAAATCATTAATCAGGTCTAGACTTTTTTGTTTTTGATAAACTCGCCTAGCAACATTGTCAGACTGGATGAAAATCTTTATGAAATTTTGAACGTTTTTGAGCTGATCCGATTGTTCACGATATTTTAAAAATCTTTAAATTATTTTCATGCTAATTTTCTTCTATCAAAATTGACTAAATGCTTGATTATATTTTGTTTATTTCAAAAAACCGAAAAAAATTTTCTACAGAAATAATCAAAGCAATAAACCTTTCAAGACACTTTAAATATCTCATATTATTTCCAATTTTGTTAACTTCGACAAATTTATACAACTTTATAATTATTAACTTTTGATCTTTTCTAAAATCCAATTTTTTTCGCAAATATAATTCTAAAATATTACCAAAGTTTTTAGCTGAGAACTATAAGTACTATGAACATTACTATTGCTATTTTACAGCAATACTCGTTCTAATTATATTCATCTAGAAAATGTCGAAATCGATTAAAAGCTTTATAAACTCCATCATTTTCAATTTTCTAAAATACATTATAAAAAATGCACCTTTTAAAAGTTAGCTTCAACAAATTCATTTAGAAAATTGAAAAAATAAACAAAAATATGCATAATGCTTTTGATCATTTCTAAAAAGTTGATAAAAAATTTCTGCAGAAATAATTGTAAAAGTAATATAAATATTTCAAAATATGTAAACATTAAAAAATCATAATATTATATATTGTTAGTACATTAAATGAAATAGAACTACTACTGAAACATAACTTAAATAACTTATTTACCAAAATAAGTATTTTGTTCAATTGAGCAACACATGGTTATTGAATAGCATAGGTAATATGCAGGTGCACTTTTAATTGATCTAATTACTAACAATTTATCCTTTATAGTTATAGCAAATAGTATTTGTCGCTTAAGGGTTTCAGAACACGATCTTGAAAACAAGACCTTACAACTTGTGTAATAAATTATTGGTCTTACTATCCTGCTGTTTTATAATCAAATAAAAATCTCAGAGGTAGAAGGAAATCACAGTCCTTATCAATTGAATCACCTAAAATTTTAAAAACAAGAACCAGATATATTTTGCCTATGGTTAATCTTTATCAAGTTTGCATTTAGTGAAATAGTGCTAAAGACAAAAAAAAACTAGGAACAGAGGAAAAATAATTCAATTAACATAGAGGATGGCACACTAAAATACTTACGTGTTGAGCTTCGGATAATACCTGCAGTAAATCCAACTTTGATAAAGTTATATAAAAATTGATTTGTTTGTTAAATCAAAGAATCAAAAATAAGAAAGTTCGATAGGCCCTCTTTTTAATATGCATAGCTTTCATGGGAGTAGCATAATGTATAGTGTGCTGGTGAGTTTAGAGTGGACAAGTATTGATAGAGAGTTATGTTATGATTTTTTAAATTTGAGTGTTTTCCCTAAGCGTGCGGGATTGGTACAATTAATTGACAATTTGTAGATTGGCGTCTTGCTGATAAATCGTTCTCCAAATTACATTTTAGATTTTAGTAGTTTGTTGAGTGGATAGATTAGAGGATTATTGGAATGCCGAATTTTTGTAAAAAAAGAAAAAACTGGTAGTGCGGAATGTTTACCGAATTCAATATAACGTATGCCGTTGGGTGGATAGGAGTTAGCAAAAGACATCTCCGTATTCCAGTAGATAATTATATTATATATCATTTCTTGTTTCGAAATGATGTTCCTTAATAGTTTCGATAGAACTGCTTATCGATGCTTAAGGTGACACTATAAAAAAAGGATTAGAAGTTTGGACCTAGTTGGGTAAATTTTAATACCATTCCATTTCTGGGAAAATTGTTGAATGCTTTTTGTAAGGATAAGGATCGTGTTTTCTGGGTATAAAAAAATTAGAATTTTCGTAATATATATCATAACAAAATGTGTTACAGCGAAGCAGAGATTTCGGGAAATCTTGAAGAAATCCTATTTTTGGAGTAAAGAATTAGGTTAAGGATTCTTGAAGGTTTTTTTGAAGGAATGACGAATGTGAAATTAGGATTTTCGTCATCATCGGCGAATTGTAATAAATAAGGTTTAGAGTTAAAGTATTTCGGATTGGTGTAGTATATATCAAAGCAAAACTGATACAAAGTAGTAATAGTAACCTTGAGAAACTTTTGTTGAGAGCTAAAAAATTGTATAAGAACTACCATATTTTGCTTTTATTTGTCTGTTTTCAAGATACTCTTGGATTAGGATTAATACGTGTTTGTGGATTTTGAGGAGATTGCATTTATATTGGAAACGAAAGGCATGGAAGGCCTACTGCGAGTGGATCGACACCGCTTCATCTAGTGGTACAAAAGGAGGGAGCAGCCCTCCGATTACACCAGAAGAAGAAAACCGGGGAACTGGACAGGACACTTATTTTTACTGTCCAAACCAACGGATATCATGTCCAGGAGGCTCGAATTCGAAATACCGTTTAAGGTGTTGATTGAAGACCCTTTGATGAGAGTCAAGGAGTTTGGTCGAGGAATATAAACCTGTTACACGGATGGTGCCAATAATAACAGAGGTACCGGAATAAGCATTTATATCCCTAACCAAAACCATAGGAAGTTCATGGCTCTGGGTACGACACCAACGATTCTGCAAGCGGAAGCAATTGCAATTAATATGTGCGCCAGAGAGTGCCTGGAAAGGCATCTAAACGGCGCGCATATATACAACTGCTCAGACACCCAAGCCCCATTAAAGGATGTTCGAGCCTAGAGCTACGGCTCACGGACTGTCTGGAAATGTCGACGATCCCTCTCGCAACTGATGAAGAACAACTCGTTGACTCTCATGTAGGTCCAAGGGCACGGGGATATTAAAGGCAACGAAGTGGCAGATGAACTCGCAAAAAGAGGCGCAAGTGTTACTCCTAAAGGACCAGAGCCATTTTGCGGACTCCCCGTGGCACACAGAAGAGACCTAGTGCAAAAATGGGAATGTCCCAGGCCTACGTCAATCAAACTCGATCATAGCCATAAGGTGCTTAAACTTACAGGGCACGAGCTAAGAACATAATTTACTGGACTTATGACAAGGCATTGTGCCCTCCAGTACTATTGGTGGAAATTGGGAAAATAGGAAAATAGAAACTGCCGACTATGCGATTCCGCAGATGAAACGAAACACAAGCGTTTTTTACACTTAGGCAGGGATCGATTATTACACAAAGAAGTGAGAAGCATCACCCCCAAGAAAGTTACCAGGTTCATGGATGACGTGAGACTGCTTGGGAAGTGATTGGTTAAGGGTAGAACAATAGATATTTTAGGTCGCAGTTTACGAGAGGCACACCTCACAATGACCCCATCCATGTAACCTATAACTTATATATTGGAGATACCGATGCCACATGGAGTTAAACACTTCTTTGATGTAAAGCAAATTTTTGGCCATCGAACCGACCCCTAATAGAATAAGTTTAACTAGAAAAAATCTAATCAAAAGCTCATTAATCCGATGATTCTGTAAGTCAAAAATGTTAAAGAAAATTAAAATCTAAAGGTTAGGTGATTTTATATTTGCAACTAATTCAATCTTGCTTAATTGACATATTCTATAAAGGTTGACTTATATAAAGTTATTTTTCTTTAAATGTATAATCATTAAAGACGAACGATCACAAATAATATACAGGATGTCCCGTTAATTAAGGGAAATGGCTGGACCACCGATTCCTGGGGCCAAAATATGTCGATTTAAAGACAAATTCCGGCTTAACAGTAAACTTTTGGATATAGATATGTTGCGTTAAATCATCATATTTTGGCCCCAAAAATCTGTGGTCCAGCCATTTCCCCACATTAACGGGACGCCCTGTATAATATAGATAAATACAAAAATTTAATATAAATTGATTAGGATTGCATTGAATCTAATATTTTAAAAATAATCGGTCTATAAAATACTAAAATAATCGTAATTTCTCGGTAAAACCGTAAAGTTACATCGTGTTTGGTGCCAGTAATAAAAAACCAGTTCTTGTTATCGGCGTGCGGGCGCCTCAATTCCGATAAAATCTATAAATATGTATCGGTTATACGCATTAGCATATTTGCTTAAAATAAAACTTAATGCTCGTATTAATTTTGACGTTGATCCCTAAGGTTTCTTTTCTACGACTTTTAATTGTTTCAAATAGGTACTAACCTTAGAAAATACAACTATGTTTTTGAAGAAAAAATGATTGTACTTTTTAGAAAATCATGTGTTAGACTTTTAAGTACTTGATTTTTGTCGTGTGAGTCGACTAATGGAAAGAAAAGGATTTATGTTTTGGATTGCTTAATTTAAGTAGGTTTAAAATGCTAATATTTTTATAAATTACTAATTATGTATATATTAAGTTTTGTCTTTTAGAAAAGGCATTCATGGTTGACACATTTAAGCTAAGGATCAGGAAATGGTGATTGATCATGGTATCAAGTATTACGATAGCCAAATGGCTCATTAATAACAGAATCAACCCTCTACAGTATTAACAGGCGAATATAAATAAATACAAATTCATAAACCACCTAATGAAACCATTATGAATTAGATAGTCAAACAAGGCGATGGTGTTTTTTTATTTGAGGCAAATATATGTAAATATAATGATATTATTATCGGTGATTGTCTTCTCAACTAAGGAAACTTGGTGCAATGTTTTAGACAATAAAGGTTCTTTTATATTTATGGATGTACTTTTGATATATTTGTAAATTATAGAATATAATATGAAGTAAATATGAACATTCAACAAATACTAGCTTCAACTATCCAGTTATTTATGTATGTAATTTACAAATTATGCATTTTGAATTTGTAAGCATATAACAACTAATTGCACTAGTGTTGATAATGCTAAACGTATTTTTAATGGATATAATAAATTTCTTTATAGGTTTCCGCCAACAATTATGGGATAATCGTAAACATCAGAAAGCTAGAATTTAATAATTTAAATCTCCACTGATCGATTCCATTGTCCGCAAATGTAAACAATTCTAATATTTACTATGAAACGTATAATAACGTCTTACTGAAATAATTTAAATATTACGCATCGACATTGAAAGTATGAATTCACGTAGATTAAATGTGATTTTAATAAATTATATTCATTTATCAGCCAGAAACCTTTCCAAACATTTACTCATTTAAAGCACCACTACGAAATCATCCTGATAGATGAGAAATGCTTGGGTCACATGTCACAGTAACTTATCATTCGGCCTATAATTAGTAACATCAATTTATATTGCATTGGATATTTTAATACTTCAACTTCGATAACGGCTGTTGACCTTACATTATTCCGTGTCAAATTTCTCCATCTCTTGCCCAATGCTTCGACTGCAATTAAGGAGCGATCCACCAGTCGCCATCTCGCAATCAACGCCAAACCGAAATGTATTGCAGATCAATAAACGGAATGCAGGAAGTTGGCAAATTGCGGCTTTGTCGGGCACGTACCGTTTTCTTTTTCCTGGCAAGGTTCACGTGTTTAACGAGCTTCGTTGATATCAATATATCCGAACAATAAGTTTTCAGAGACGCGTTTCAGTCACGGAACCGCAGAAACCGACGGTATATTATTGTTAATGGCCCTTCCTAAGAAAGATATTACGGGTTGGTTTTTCTATTAAATACAATAATTTCGCTAAGAGACAAATATTTTCTTACGGCTTCAATTTTTGTTTTCGATTTTGTGCAGAACTCCTAGCACTGGGTCCTAAATTTAAAAAAAATGGTCCGAGTAGAAAAAATTTAATCTTACGATTATTATATCCCTCTAATATTAATCTTGATAAACAATTTTTTCATTATACCTAAATATTCTTAGTTAGGCGGTACAGTTAATTGAATCTTAAAAACTATCACAGCTCCGCCAATCAAAAACACTTAAAACCTTCACATTCATCTAAAAATTGTTAAGATCCTCTATTTTTATTTTAGACGACACTTTGTAATAACCTGCAAAGGTCGAAACTACGACAAATCAAATGACATTCGACGCTATATTAGCAAGATAATGCACAATTTTTATAACTTTTGAACTTTTTAAGCGAATTTTATCAAGTATTCTCAGTTTTGACGTATCTGTATAAATTATGACACAGAGCGATTAACTTGACAAGACAAAGCTAATATGTGGCGATAACTATAAAACCTGCAGAGAAAGCAGCTGATTTTTTTTACGGCAGTCACTCCGAAAAGAAAATCATTTATTCACAAGTGTCAAGAATTTTGAAGCAATTTAAAAGGACCATTTAAATCAAGATATGTTCAAATTTTGCAAGAACATGATTATGACAATCGTTCTCAATTGGTACAAGGTGAAATAGAAATTGAATAGTTGAATATTTAAATGAACAAATTAATGAGAAATGGATTGGAAGACATTCAAGATTTCCATGGCCTGCTCGCTCATCACTTGATTACTTTTTATGGGGGTGGTAAAAAAATAGAGTTTATTCTGAGAAAAAATTCCAGATGATAAATATGTTCTTATAACACATATTCCCTTTCTTCCTCTTGGACATGGAGACTTTGCCAGTTATGTAGTAAGAGCGTGTTGTGTAGAATTACTTCTTACAGTACAAGAATGATTAAGTATAATATTTTTGGACACATTCACGAAGGATATGGAGTGACTTCAGATGCAAAGATAATCTGTATATATTCATCAACTTGTGACATAAAATATATCTTCAATAATTTATTCTTGCCCTTTATCTAGAGAGAAATTTATTTTGAGGAAGAAAAGTGTGCCATGAACAAGAGCACATTCCTACAAAATTTATTTTTATGGCAATTTCTGATTGTCGTTAACCATCCTAGTAAGATGAGTTCGCAAAACCACACTGATTTATCGATAATAACATGATCGAAATACACTGAGAAGTACGAATCCAGATCAGACCAGAATACACTCCTTAGAACCTTCTTGTGTTTGATCTGTAATAATATTGGACGGGCCTTAAATTCGTAAAGGTTTTTTCTCCTTGCAGTAAAAGCTATTTATTTACCAAAATACCGTGTATAAATAAATGTAGTAATGATGTAAACTAGTAGCGGCATAGATTCCTTGGAAACAAAATTAATTTTTCTCCCATCAGAATAAAAACACATCATTATTGGTTTCTTTTTACCAACAAAATAAAACACCTACGAGGGCTGACTGAAATATTTCCGGAATCGACAAGGGATGGCGCACGATGGTTGAAGTGGATTAATTGGTCGGCAAGGGCAACAAATTTTATGGTTTTTGTTTAAGAGTGTGTTTTGTACACAAGTCAAGCGGTTTCGCAAAAATTGACAAAATCGAATTTCGTGCAGTGAGAAAACACTTCTGGATGGATAGGAAAACGGTCACAGAATTCGAAATATCTTGCTAGAGGTTCATAGCGGAGCTACTCTATCATTTTCGACCATCAGCTTCTGAACGATGAAATGGTCGACACAATTCGCCGGTTGAAGCTGAAAGAGAAAGCACAGATAACAAGCATCTCAGAGGATCGCGTTGGCCATATCCTACACGAAATTTTGGGAATGAAAATGCTTTCGGCGATGGTTACCGCGTTTGCTTACACCGGAACAAAAACAAAAACGGGTGACCGTTTTGGAGGAGTGTCTAGCCAGGATTCAACGCAATCCAAAGGATTTCTTCATGCGTTTCATAACCGTAGATAAAACTTGGATCCACCACTACATACCTGAGACCAAGGAACAGTTGAAGCAGTGGACTTTTCCCAAGTTGTGATCATCATCGACTATCTGCAGAAGGGAAGGACGACCACGGAACAATACTACAACGATTTATTGACCCGATTCGATGTAGTATTAAAGGAGAAAGGGCCTCGTTTGCAGCTTTTTCGCCACGATAATGCACTGGCTCATTCATCCGGCATCGTCGTGTCCAAATTGAATACATTGCACTACGAATTAGTATGTCATCCTGCATATTCACCGGACCTAGCCCCCAGCGACATTTCCTATTCCCAAACTAATGCTAATTCAATTATAATTTACCTTAATATTATATATAAAAGACTGTTATTGAACAAATAGACGAATTAATATATCGAAGAATACATATTTATTAGTATTTATGGAAGAATTATCTTAAATAAGAGATAATGAATGAGGTGTTAGTGTGTTCATTTGTCTATAGGCTATCGACCAGGAGTTTTTCTGCCTAGCTTTATCGGTCATTAATGAGTAGATGCATTAATCGATTAAATGAATTCATTTATGATGTAATGTGTTGTTTTTTTTAAATTAGGGCTTACATTGAGGGTTCTATGAAAACAGTATAGTAATCATGTGTGGAGGTTAAAAGGACTTTTGGTTAAGTATCGAAGACGTTCTTCAATAACTAAGGTAGGATCATAGAGGAGCCGGTTCGATGAATTATTTAAAGAATTAAGAACATGACGGAGTTTTGGTAACGTACGAAGGGATGCCCGCTCACTAACTGGAATATTGCCGATAGTTGGATTACTGAAATACTGAAATTGAGATATAGGACACAATCATAATATCAAATCCTTTTGTATATTATTACCGCCGTTCTGGTAGAAATATCATCAATTTCTACGTTTTTGAATTACGAGGGACATTCAATAATATATTTTTTTTCTCCGCAATGAGCAAAAACTGAAAGTTGTACTTTTAGGTACTTCAATTTCAGTGTTTCTCCTCCCGGTGGACGAAGTTTCAAATCATTCCAACAGATGGCAGAGCTGTAGTGAATTTGAAAAATGGCGTCTGTTAGTGATCCACGTTACACATAGCGAGCAGTGATTGAGTTCTTGATTGCAGAGAAAGAAACTGTGGGAAATATCCATAAACGTTTGTGTGCAGTGTATGGAGAATGTGCTGTCGATAGGAGCACTGTCGGGAGGTGGGCCAAGAGAGTTAAGGCATCAGAAAGTCCAAAAACTCAACTCTAAGATGTGCCACGTTCCGGGCATCCTGTCAGTGCCACCACTCCAGACATTGTGAGGCGCGTGGATGTCATTATTCGTACGGACCACTACAATTGACCTCACAGCTGTCAGTCACCAGTGGAAGTGTGTGTGATTGAGATTGGAGATTGGGTCCCAAGAAGTCTCACAAGATGCAAAGAACAACCATGTCATCTGATTTATTGGCGAGGTTTGATGCTGAGGGGGAAGCGTATCTGTCCTGGATTGTGACGTGTGATGAAACCTGGGTGCACCACTTTGAGCCGGAAACCAAAAGACAGTCAATGGAATGGCACCAACCTCAGTCACCAAGAACGAAAAAATTTAAATCAACTCCCTATGCTGGAAAAGTCATGGTTACTGTTTTTTGGGACAGTGAAGGGGTCATTCTTGTTGATGTGATGCCAAGAGGGACCACCATTAATTCAGAAGCATACGTGGACCTTGGACAAACTCAAGAAACGTTTCCGACGTGTTAGGCATGACAAGATTCCAGCTGAAATCTTGATCCTGCACGATAATGCAAACCCGCACACAAGTCTCATAACCCGGTAACACATCACCAAATTGGTTTGGACAACATTGCCCCATCCACCATACAGCCCAGATCTGGCACCGTCAGACAGGTTAAGAGTTGATACCGGGAAATAGAGGCATTTGTTTCACGCTGGCGTAAGACCGTACAAGTTGATGAAGATTATGTTGAAAAATAATAGGTGTAGAAGAAACATGTAGCTATATTGTCACCAAAATTTAACACAACGTTAGTACGGGTCAGCAGTTGGATGGATGGCCGATACCATTCACCATTGGGATACAATTAATAATGCTTTAGAGTGACAAGGGCGATCCTTTAAAGTAATAAGCTCATTTACACACACACAAATAACACATGGCGGAAGAACCACGTGGTTGAAAAATTCGCTGTCATCGCCTCAAATGAAGCGGTCATCGCCGATACAGATGGTTATTTTGCAGATCTCGAAACATCCTACTTTTCCTACGGCATGAAAAGACTGGAGCATCGTTTGAAAAAGTGTATTGGTATTCGATGAGACTACATCGAAAACTAAAAATAAAAAATCACATCAATGGCGTATTTATCTTGTCGATTCCGGAAACATTTCAGGGCGGCCTCGTACATATAACAGCTATAGTTTCCAAAGGGTACAAGATTTCCACGATGTGAAAGTTTTCGTTTATTTTACGGCAGAACTTATTGTTTCCAGGGACGAATAGTAATAACAATAATACTTATGACGTTTTACTACACATCTGATTTCTTGGTCTTTATTATTAAAATTAAACACTAAATTATTATGTAAAGTAGATATAATAATTATGCAAAATTTTTAGAGTTAGTTAAAGAGTCAGCCAGTGGTTATAAATTTTCTTCTCTACTTCTACTCAGCAACAGTCGAGTTTTAGGTATTAGTTTAATTTGAAATGGCCCAAAATTGCATTAAATCAAGAACGTATTATACAAATGATATTTTTGGAATGTAATCAAGTATAAATAAATAAATTGTAATGGGCTAAAAACATAATCTGAAAGAATGCCAAAAATATGATGTATTGCCCAAATGCCTCGTTTTCACTCATTTAACACACCGAAATGCACTTCCGAAGTTGCACAAACTTATATCATACTAAAACTGGACAGGATAGTATTTTTAGTGAAACTTTGTATTAATTGAAGCTAAGAGGAATAAATAGGACAAATTATTTGAGGTAGGAGTACCTTAAATATTTAAATTTTTTGGGCATTAACAATTGCTGGATGAGACTTCCTTTGATTTTTTTAGTTGATCAAATTGGTCACTGTACAAGGCTATAACTGTAACGATACTAACTAAACAGATAGATTTGGTTAGATAGTTACGTTTTCTTATATAGATTATATCTAAATTCTAAAAATGTTCTCAGATTGTGATCGTCTTTTGAATATGAATTTACTTTTACTACTACGTTCTTATTGTTTCATTTTTTCGTTTTTTTTTTAATATAAACCTAATTAAAGTCAACAAATAAACAAAATAACTGGATCTTTAAAAGATATTACACTTTGTTGATATCACATAGGGGATTTATTTGTTACCATAGTTTTAGCCTTTGCATTATCAAACCTACAATGTACAAGTTCCTCATTATTACAGAGTAATAGCTTCCACCATTAACAAATTTACAGGATTTATACGTAGACAATTCTATCCACATATATTAGCTATTATGCCTTTTGGTAAATATTGTAGTATTATCAATTTTATAGGATGATTTAATTATTTATCAAAAAAATATATTTTGATTACATCGGTTAATTGTCATGCCCGAAAAAGAACAAACATTATTGTCTACTTGCGTACCGTATATGCATTACAATCGCTTCTATTAATAACCAGTGAACATTACACACGTAGGTGCGTCGCGGCGCCTGATCGCAGCATTTATTGGCATGGCGTGTGCGGAGGCGTCGCCGTCCCTGGCTGCTGCCAGTCTAGTCGAACACTTGTTGAAGACGTCTCGACGTCACCACGACAACCACCGACCAAGGTTTAGAGATACTGCGCCTAAACTTTGGAAATCAACAGGAAAGCAAACAATAGGAACAATATGTAGCAGACGTTATGATAATTTTCGACGGATATTTTAGGGGGGAAAATATTCAAAACCTGGATGATTGCCAGTCTGGTGGTATAGTCAAACCTTTAAAAATAGCATGTGTACTTAGTGATGAAAAAAATAATTCGAAAATCAATACGTACTATTTAATAATAGATAATGTGCTCTATATAAAGGTAAAAGAACCTATAGAATGAATAACTTGATAATCTAAACTATTATTTCAAATAGTAAAAATAAAAACATAAATAAAATTAATATGTAAAAGCCATTGAACTTTAAAAGAAAATTATTTTTGAGGCTCACGTCAAAACAAATAAAATAAAAACATGCCTTATATAAATTCGACAATTTTTAGGTATGATAAAAGAAGTTTGTGAATATATTAAAATCCCGAAAACACGAAAACGGTTCTATGACTGCCAAAATATGTTTAAGTATTTTTATACAATTTTAAGCGATGATATAGAGGAGTGACTAAATAGGAAATTTATTTGGAGATTGAACCTATATTTTAATAATTGTGGCAATAATTAACCACCAGACAAGCTTATGAAAAAAAAAGTCATTACGAAAATTAATTTCTTTGAGCCTTTCTGCACTGCAGAAACATTACAATGTGAAAACTTCCAACCAACAGTTAAGCTTTGTAGTTTTTGCATTGTAAATACTGCACCTGTAAATCAATATTTAATTTACACTAGCGTTTATGTCTCAGTCACACGCAATCGAATTCTCGAAAGAACTGTGGATTGGCACTCTAATGACTCATGGTAGGGGTTTTCACCTAAACCACACCGAACACCTAAAACATAGCATTTGCAAAATCTGATATCCAACAAAAAAATAAGAGTCATTGCAAGTTTTATCTCTACAATCATTTTCTACAATATTTTTCTATTTATGTATCTTTGGTACTCTTTCTTATAAATTGCATATATATACTGGCCGCCATAAGTAAGAATTCTTCGCTCAATTTTTATGAAAATTTCAGATAGTATGTAAATAATCCAAGAAATGATTAAAATTTCATCAAAAAATCATAGTAAGGTTTTCTTTAATTTCAATTAGTTGCCCCTCCACAATGTTTGGATCAAGTCGCCTAGGCATACTAATAAAGGGTCCGCCAATAGGGACGCGCGAAGTTTGCCGGAAGGGTGCGGCCATGTTCGAGGTAGAGCTGTCAAAGTTGCTGTCATTTGTTCAGTATATAACCCCAAATCACCATGGCAAGTTTGAGTGTCGAGCAGCACGTGCAAATTATTAAATTGTTTTACGAAAATGGGTCATCAGTTCGAGCAACGTTCCGCGCACTTCGTCCATTTGATGATCGATGATCGGCCTGTAGAGTCGACTATCCGTCGATTGGTGGGCAAATTCGAGTCGACTGGTCCACCAAGTGGCAATGCATCCCCAGAAAGTCACTGTTTGGTGTGGATTTTGGGCCGGCGGCATCATCGGTCCGTAATTTTTCGAGAACGAAGCTGGGGCGGTCATAACCGTCAATGGGGAGCGCTACAGGTCGATGATAACCAACTTCTTTTGGCCTAAACTGGATGATATGGACACGGACGACATGTAGTTCCAGCAGGACGGCGCCACGTGCCACACAGCCCATGCCACAATGGACATTCTGCACGAGCGATTTCCGGACATGGTCATCTCGCGCGGAGGCGATATCAACTGGCCACCGAGATCGTGCGATTTAACGCCTTTAGACTTTTTTCTCTGGGGCTATCTCAAGTCGCTGGTCTACGCCAACAAGCCTCTAAACATCGATGACCTCAAAGTCAACATACGCAACGCCATCGCTCAAATTGAGGTCGATATGTGCTCCAGAGTCATCGAAAATTGGACCTCCCGGATCCGGGCTACCAAACGGAGCCGCGGTGGTCATTTGAACGATGTTATCTTCCATACTTAATGGGGTCGAATACCCTTTCGAATGAAAAATAAATTTCATTTCTACCTCACACACAACTTGTTTTATTCAATTTTAAAGTTCACGCGCCCTTATTGGCGGACCCTATACATCTTGAATTCGTATCCTAATATCAGGTAAAGTGAGTGGAGGTGGCTGAAGATGGCCAAGTCTTCTACCAATTGTATCCCACACGTGTTCAATAGGTGATAGGTCTGGAGAACGAGAAGGCCATGGAAGTAAATCAACATTAGCTAGTTCCAGTAATTCCATAGTAACCCTATCTGTATGCGGCTTTGCATTATCCTGAAAATGGGGTTTTCCAACGTTCTCGTATGTTGATTCTAGAACTGTGTTAATGTAGCGATTTGTGTTTAATGTTCCTGGAATGAACACAAGAGGAGACTTACTTCCATAACCGATCGCCCCCCATACCCTCATTCCGCGTGTAAGAGCTGTATGGCTTTCCACTGCAAACTGTAAATTTCCTTGTTCTCCTCGGCGACGTCTAACCATTTTACGACCATGTTGAGCAAACAAACCAAATCTCGATTCATCGCTAAAAATAACCTGCCTTTTATCGACCCATTGTAGTCTCTCAGTGCACCATTTCAGACGGCACCTCTTATAGTGAGGAGTTAAGGGCAAACAAAGAAAAGGACGGTACGATTTGAGACCAGACGATCGAATTCTCCGGTAAACTGTTCGAATTCTCCAGTAAACTGAACGAACGGAGATTCCTTGGTTAGTTGAACTTCTCCAGAGGTCTCCAAGCCGAAGAGCTCGATCTTCACGTTCTGTAGTGTTTCTAGGGCGCCCAGGTCGTAATCTTCGCCGTTGTTCCTGTCCATCTACTACAACATCGAGATATTGTACTGACATTTCTGCCAATTCGTTGGGCAATATCACGAATCTTTGAGCCCGATTACTCTACCACTTTCAAAATCAATTAATTGTTGAAATACGCCACGCTGACAAACACGGGGCATCTCTGATTTAAATGGGGAATCAAATAACTGATTTGCACGATAACATTGTAATGTTCTTTTTTTTATACTCGAAGGCAAATTGATCAAAAAGTTACCATATTTATGTATTATCTTTTACTTATGGAGGCCAGGACAGTATAACAAATCAATTTTAAAATAACATTCTTCAAATTTTGGTCATAATAAAGAGTTTTATTACATCATCAGACCATCGGAAATTATTGAGAATAATCAATTAACTTGAAATATTTTTTTACTACACTATTCTCTAAATATTTGGTGGAAGACTTTTTACAATTTATGCAATATTCTATCACCCATTATTACTTTTTACCATTTTTAGAATTTTTGATCAACTGGTTCTATTTGTAATATTTGTTATATTACTATTTACGAGCAGAAGAATCGAAAGTAAGAAGAAAGAACTGTTGGGTTTTTTCTTCTATAGGTAAATACCAAAAAAATTCCAGCTTTAAGAAATTTCTGCGGACTGCAGTGACGTTAATTTTCGCACTAAACGCCGTCGAATTCAGCATAATATTTACATGTTACGAGAGAAGAGAGGAAAAAATATACTTTGATTGCGTGCCAAAAAATGCAAAGACTGTTAAACTTTCACGCAATGATTTGTGACCGTTGCCGAACGCTCGTCAAACATATTTAACGGTCGGTTGTGTGCACTCTTCTAGAAATTATATTGTACGAAAAATTCAACTGGCCACTGGCCAGTGACGTTTCTTGCTCTTTTTTTATGCATTGCGATTCGCGTTCAATAGTACTCACGACAAGGTCATATGTAAATAGGATTTTTATGTAAGTGTATATTTGTTCGACAAAAGACTTTAACCTTCGGGAAATTAAAACCCGGAGAGAGAAAAAAAGGAATCTATTAAGTGTTAATATAGTAGATTGTGTAATTCAAAATACGCATTATAATACGTAAAATTAATTGACAAATTAAAAATAAACTATTAATGGTATTTGTTGAATACAAAAAGTATTAATGTAGCCAACTGTAATGAATAACTTGATAATCTAAACTATTACAATTTACAATCAAATAATTACTTGATGTAATTCTAACAGTGTATTAATTTTTGCATTTTCAGTCCAAAAAGATTAACTTTAACTGCTCTAAATTTCTTCATAATTAGAAGGAAAAACTCAGCCAAAACCAAAACTCCTCGGGTTAATACCATTTCGCCAAATGCTTTTCATCTTTTTCAAAAATTCCAAACGAATTCGAAGGTTTATTTGAAAATCTCTTTTAGTTTGCTATTCAGTTTTACATTTACAAAGTATGCGCTTAAAACCAAAAATCTCTACTGTAAACTAAATTCTTCTATACATAAATTTTAAGCAGCATTCCTCATAATTTTATTATTTTAGGAGATTCATTATTTCCTACATAAATGATCCAAACCTGAACAACTAGGCGTGCAACTAGTTTTAAAAATATCAACGGACACTATCCAAAAAACACGTTTGCTTTCATTACGCTAATGATATACATATATTTCAGTGACTCTCACTCCGAACATCCATGAGCATATTTATTTATTTTTTTGTTATGAAGCCAAGGCCTGTAGGTCAAGGTTGCGACAACTTAATTTTCTGCCTACGTAATCCAAATTGGTAATACGTGAACACACCATCATATTTACCAATCTTTTTTTAGATGAGTTATTTTTAACAGTTACTGATTTATACGATGATCGCAACTATATTAGGTTGAATTTTCTTCATAAAATCAATGTTTATAATAAAATGACTTTATGGTCAATAATTGAAAAGGTAATTTACCATCAATAATTGATTGATGGCATGTTTTAAGTTTAAAATCTATAATCACTACAAGATACTATCTTAAAAATTATTTAAATTCTTTGGATCCGCTTACTAATCCGGAGGTATTGTCTCATGATACATTTCTTCGTATGATAATCAACACTATTTTGGAGTAAAATGGCGAATTAACCATTGCAGGAAAGATAAATTAGAGAGAAAGCTGGAAATCCTTGAAGTTTAAACGCTGGATATCCTCTAAGCAACAGCATATTTTCATCAGGATGACTACAACCATGTCCATTTCATATCTATTAAAATCATACCCTGCCCTCATTTTGGAAGTCCTGGCACTCCTCGCTGTATGGCAATGAAAAAAACAGTGTTAATATCTGTTTCGTATTCTAGGAAAGTAATACACGTAATGCGATTATTTTTCACGCCAGTTTTCTTTTTTTGCACAGGAAGGTTACCTAATTTCACGCACCTTGTACCGCAGAAAAAATATTTACTTTATTTATAATTGCCACGACGTGAAGGTCCTCGAGCCCTAAATCTTAGAATCAGAGCAGAGAATTGTAATTATTATAGAGTTGTGTAGGCACTATTTATTAGTAGAAGTGTAATGCATTGATTAAAGGTATTTTTACTATCAGTTGAAGGTGAGAAATGAATGGAAACTTAATGTGTGTTGATTTGCATTTAACTACGATACTCGTGACGAATCTGCATATAAATCAAGGGCTATTGTAGTGAGAAATATTCATGTGTTCATAATGTAAAGTTATTACCAAATGGTTATAATTTATAGATTAATGAATTAGTTAATCTGAACTAAACCTTGACCCAAATGTCAAAGAAGAACTATATTATATTTTAGATTAATTGGTTAGATTTTTCACCACAAGGTATACTTTTTACGAAGAAACTGTTAGTCAAATTGGATCTACCATAGCTTCTTACTTTGATCAATACTTGTTTCATATTTGTTCAAAAATTTTTGAAGTATATAGATAAAACAAAATTAATTCTGTTGCTAGCAAAATTTGATTTAACAAATCAAAAATTGAAAATAAAGATTGTAATAATGCGCAGAAGTTTTTAGAGGAATAATTATAAACAATAATAGACCTACTAAATGAATATAAATAATCTTTTCTTAAAGCTCCGTACGAAAGTTGACTAAGACATTAAATTTAGACCAAACAGAAAACCCAAGTAGTTTCAAGAAAGTAACTCCTTTAGTGAAATTTCATCAAAACTTTGTTAGCTATTTTCGAGGATCATATATTTTTTTTAAACATGACCATTATTGAAATAATTATCTGTACCATTTCTGTATAGATATTAAAGACACAACCAATTGTCATGCGTAAATATTACACTTTACAATCAAATAATTAAGATAATAACATTTCTATTCACACATTTTAGTACAGTCATTATTTTAGGCATTACCCTCATTACTGCTAAGAGACATACTTATTTGATTAATGTTTTAATACAATAATTCTCGTCTAGGAGAAAACCGTAATTGATGAGGATCGGAGCTTTCACGTGCAGATAGATCTCTTCGCATCAATCTTCTGCGCTTCTGTGTCAATGAGAACACTTTTATGTCTATTTGCAGACATTTTTTTCTTAACCAATCGCCATTTAGCAGCCGTGCTTTCTATTAAGGTAACGTTCGATTTCCACATGCACACACGGCCGGTCGTGGTTTATTAACCTCATATTGTTTAATCAATGATTTAAACGTTTAACGCTTAATTGTAGTAATTACTGCAACGATTTAATTTATTATGTCAAATGGTATTAAGTGTTCGTTGCGTTTTCTCCTTACATTTTTACTTTGCTATTTTGAAAATTCTCAAGTCACAACAGTGAAACGGTAATATTTTGTATTATTGTGACAGATTGTTTGATGCGCCTAATACAAGGTGGCGCAAAAGTAATGTCATAGTTTGAATTGGCCGCCATTTTCGCAGATGGCGCCAAATGTCAGTGTGCTTTGACATTTATGATGTAGATATATAGAGAATTAGTTGTCAACAAGCCATGGAACGATACACACCTCAAGATCGTGGATTTATTGTTACTGCTTATTTGACAAATTTTAAGTCTGTTATTCTAACGCAACGTAAATTTCGTCGTCATTTTCCCTGTTTCTGGGGCACAGAGAATCCATATAATGCAAGAAGATCCACTGCAACCCCTTAAAATGATGGGTCCTTATTTTTTTGAAGACGCCGTAACCATACATGGCGAGTGTTATAGGCAGATACTAAACGAGTTTTTTGCCGTAAGTTGCTGCATTAGGTCTCGATCATTGTTGGTTTCAACAGGACGGAGCAACCGGCCACACAGCTCGGATAACTATGGAGATTTTGAGACACCAATTTCCAAGTCGAGTGATCTCCCGTTCTGGAGATATGAACTGGCCGTCCAGATCGCCAGATCTAACAGCACCAGACTTCTTCCTTTGGAACTTTTTAAAATCTCGCGTTTACCACAAACAAATTACGAACCGTGCAAGACTTGAAAGCTAACAATAAAGAAGAAATCGCCAATTTGGAGCCAGATGTTTAGCGAGCAACAATTCAAAAGTCCGAAAAACGAGCGCAATTATGCATCAACTCGGGAGGTGACCATTTGAGCGATATCATTTTTTCCAAGTAATGTAACCAATAATACACTTTCAAATAAACTTTTTATGAAAATAGAGTTCTTTTTTTTTCATTTATAACAAAATGGCAGCCAATTCAAACTATGACATTACTTTTGCGCCACCTTGTATAATATCTAAATTGTTTGACACCTTAATCGCCTCACAAATACGTTTAAAATACTTGTTCCAAAAAAGTTTATATATCTTTAGTTCGTGGACATGGAGTGTATGTCAATTTAGTCGCTATGGAGCGTTTTTCGCAATTTACGATAATTGTGATCAAAAATGGGTAAGAGTTTGAAGAGACCGATACAACATTGGAAAACCAAGAAATGGGTTGACCAAGGACATTAAGAACAGCAGAGAACATGGATAATGTCAGGATCCGAACCTTTCAATTCTGAAGCACGCTGGCGTATTAAATGTGCTTAGATCCTTAGTATTATTAAATTAACAAAGACAAAGACTCTTTAAATTTCAATTACTACAAGAATTAAAGGACCTGAATGCCTGTCAAAGTAAAATTACTGATCACTAGAGATTACATGAATTGGCCTCCTTCTTCTTAGGGTACCGTGTAACGGCGGTTGGTTAACATCATGTTAGCTACCATGTTGAGAATAATAGTCTTGTTGGCCGCTGCTCGGAACAACTGTATTGTAGTTTTTTCGTACCATTTCCTTAAGTTTTTCAACCAGGAAGTTCTTCTTGCACCTAGTCCACGTTTACGATTTTTCCTTCTACAATTAAATGCAATAGTTGATATTTTTCCGGATGATGCATAACGTGCCCAAAATATTCAAACTTTCTTCTCTTAACGGTTTTTACTATGTGGTTTTAGTTATTTGTTCATTAAATCGAGGACTCGGTTGTTAGTGACTCTATCCACCCAGCTGATTCTCAATAAACGCCGATATACCCACATTTCGAAGGCGTTTATTCTTTTAAATGTAGCTTCCGTGAGTGTCCATGCCTCCATTCCGTAAAGCAATACTGGTAAGATATAACAGAGAACTCTTCTCATCCTTAGTTTTAATGGTTGATCGCGGCTGCATAATACATGTTTGCATTTTATAAAGGCTTTTTCTATTCGGACCATTATATCGACCCATGAGTCCCATTGGTCATTGATAATACTTCCGAGAGAAAAGAGTTTATTAGTCTTCACAAGCTTTGTACCATTGCTTATGATGCCACTGTTTATAATGTTGGTTCGCTTACTTATAACCATATACTTTATCTTCTGTTAATCTTTAAGCCAAAACCTTTGCATGTATTGTTTATTTTTGTCATGAGGTTCTGTAGATCTTCTTCACTCCTGGTTAGTATGAGTGTATCATCAGCGTACCTGATGTTGGTGTTTTTGCCATTATTCCTTCATTTGAATCGATAAGTGCTTGACTGAATACCTCTTCCGAGTACAGATTAAAAATTAGAGGTGACAGAATACATCCCTGACGAACTCCTCTTTTAATACAGATTTCCTGTTCGACTCGTACCGTTGCTGAATGATGCCAGTACAGTGTAGCTATGATACGTATATCCTTGTCATATATGCCAGTTGTTTTTAGTATATGTATCATTTTGACTCTATCAAAGGCTTTTACAAAATCAATTAAACACAAATAGACATCATGATTGACATCTCTGTATCAGCACCTGACTCTCTAGTTCCCAATCCATTTCGAAAGCCAAACTAGTTTCAGAGAAAATTTTTCTTCTATTTTCCGATTGACCCTTTTACCTATCACTCTCAGGAACACCTTCAATACATGACTCATCAAGCTAATAGATGTAAAGTAACTGCATTTCGTTCTTTTATTTTGTTTTGGTTGCATAATAAATGTAGATTTGAGTCAATCGGTTGGTATGGTCCAGTATCATATATCTTATTGAAAAGATTTGTCAATGCCTCTATGCCATTATCACCTAATAACCTAATATTTCGCTACTCACTCGGTCCGGTCCAGTTACTTTTCTATTTTTTTGCTCGATTGCGTCACTTACTTCTTCTTTACTGATCACTGGTCCCGTCATTGTATTTATGGGATTGCAGTGAGATCTGTTGTCCTCGAATAATTCTGAGATGCATTCTGCCCATCTTTAAGTTGTTGTGTGGTATCTATTATTATGTTGCCGTTACGGTCTTCTAATATACCTGCCGTTTGTGTACTTTTAATACCTTTCACCTCTTTTAATTTTTTGTATAAATGGAATAGGTCATGTTTTTGTCGTATTGTGCTATTTCTGCACATTCTTTAATGTGCCAACTAGCTTTTGCTCTTCAGATTTCATTGTTGATCCTTCTATATTTTACGTTATTTTTATTTCTGTACTTCCGTCTTTCGTTCATAAGAGATCTGTTTCTTTTCATTTCTTTTTCTTGTTGAGTTGGTACTTTGTGCATCCAATAACGTATCTTTGAGTATAAACCACGTTTCTTCTATATTGTTCTAATCTTGTGTATTTGTTATTCTTTTCACATTTTCTTCTAGAAGGCTTGTTGTTTAGCGTCTAATATTTGCATCATTCAGTTTCTCTTTATTTACTCGTGCTGTTCTGTTTATGTTTTTTAATTCTTTGTAAACGTAATCTTATTTTCCACCTAATAGATTTTGGTTTGTTGGTATATCTACTCCTGAATAAGTTTTTGCCGATAAAATAGCATTTCTATATATATTCTCGTAATACATATAAAATCAATTTGATTTGGAACTATTTTATTTCCAGGAGATTTCCAGGTACACAAGCGTCGTTCAGGTAGTTTGAACAGTGTATTGGCTATCATTAGTTGTTTTTCTATATAGTCTGTAGCTTCTAATCTCCAATAACTTCATCTTAACTTGGCCTCCACACAGTCCTAATTTAACCCGTATGGACTCTTTTCTCTGTGGGGTTATCTCAAATCTAAAGTTTACGCCAATAGACAAACTTCTCTGGTGCATTTGAAAGATATTCTTCACGAAATGGCGGCCATCCTTAAGAGTTACTTTTCTCAACAGCGTTAATTGGAATTTCGGCTACAGCTGCAGCTTTTAAAAATATTTACTTATAAAAGTCAAACTACAATTTTCTGGAAATGTGCAAGGACCTGTTTAATATGCAGACTGTAAAATGCGTTAAATTTAAAAGTTTCTCTCAAATTATTTGACTCCATAAATATTCCTGCCAACTTTAACCAAGACGAGGTGTAGCAGAACAATATATCATTCTATTATTAACATACAGAAAACACCTGAACACAAATAAATTGACCATGTTTACTACATCCGAATAAAATAATTGGGAAAAAAATGAATAACCAATAAATCGCATGGCAGATCATAACATCCAAAGTTTATTTACGGAAAGAAAATAAAGCAATATTTTTGGATGAAGTGCATGGAAAGTAACGTGACGTAATGCATAATCTTATATGTCTAAAAGGGCTGTACTTTAAAAATTAAAAGGGTCAAAAAAAGCGTTGAATTCATGTTTTTGTTGCGCTTCCGGAAAATTAAAAACAACTTGCAATTTAAGTAAGTTTTTTTTATTTTATTTTTGTTCAAGAAAAGTTTGTATCAAATGTACAAAACAAAATTATGAAAATTACACAACTTTAAATAATAAAACTTTTTTACAAACTTCTTAATCTCTGAGGTTAAAAAATCAAAATTCTCTATTTGCACTTCTGGAAAATCGAAAAGCTCTTGGTGTAATGTCGCTCACCGGAAATGGCTACTTAGTCGATATACTTTTTGTTCTTATTCAATTTTTTAGAAAATTTTTAAATATTAAAAACCAAACAACTTTTTCAAAAAAGAAAAAACAGCAATGATGATATTTTTGCATATTATTAAAGAACTGTACCACGACATAGAGAGTAATCTTTTATGTAAAAGTACAAGACAGAATTTTTGAAAGTGTATAAAATTAAAATTCATTAGGATTTTAATTTCTGGTCCGAAGTATAAAAACGTGAATTAGTTTTTTTCTAGCAATAGAGATAATCAAAGCCAAAATTGAATTTATTACGTACACCGCAGGAACTTCGCATTACCACAAACCAAGCTATTCCGAATGCATCCGCTAATTTTAGTCGGGAATTTGCTTCACTTCTAAGAATACACCGATTCGTTAATCTCGAGGAATTTAGTCCCATTTATTTTACTAAAAAAAGCCTTTTTATCCAAAACTATTTCCAATGTTCAAGGTCTAGTCTAAGGTTTTGCATCCGATTGATTGCATTTCCCATTCTACTCTATTTGGATAAAAAGATTATTTCAATGAATTATAGTATTTGATTTATCTATCCTTAGTATTATTATTACTATTATTTAATTTGCAAAACAATTATATTATAGTATTACCAAAATTAATTTTGTTTTGAATTAGTAACATTTGTTCACAATTACTAAAAGTCATACAGGGTGTACCACTGCGACGGTTAAAAACAGGTGAGATAGAGTACACCTAAACCATAGATTCTCAACGTGGGCGATAGCACCCTCTTGTGGGCATTTGAGACTTTCGGGGAGGGGTAGGTAGTAGAAAACCCAGAAAATTAGGGGATATTGAGATGGCGCAGAGAGATGTTTTAAATTCTCGACGGATGGTAAGTAAAATTAAGATAGAGGGTTCTATAAAAAAAAACATATTCTCAAAGTGGGCGGTGAGCAAAATAAGGTTGAGAAACAATGATCTAAACAATAGAAAAACACGTATAGTCTGTTCGTTGGATCTTTCGTCGTACGTCACAAATTATCGCTTCGAGAAACGACGCAAAAACATTCAGTCTGATAAAGTAAACCAAATGCGTTAGAAAAAGAACGCACTGTAAAACTTTCGTCGTTTTTTGAAGCGATAGTTTGTGACGTACGACGAAAGATCCAACGAACAGACTTTAGCAATGCAATGCATGGTTTGAAATTACTGTTGTCGCTAAACAAACATTACGGCCCAGTTTCGTAATTTCAACACCTACATTGATTACAAACGAGGCGACTCTTTATGAATTGTTTTCTTAGTTTTTTGTTGTGTTAAGAATAATAAATTTTGTTTCCTCCTGTTCGAGTGTTTTCTTATTTTGTTTTGTGTTTTTGTGTTCGCGCCAAGAAACTAATACACCCTGTGTATGTCATTCGGTTTTTCGAATATAGAGTGCATTTGCTTAATTTGTAAGTTGGTGGGTTTTGTTTTAATTAAAATTAGTGGAGTGAGAAAAAACAATATAACTAAAATTTAAGGACATAGAGTGTCCAAAAAGAAAATTTATATTTAGTGGACCAATTAGGAAAAAAAAAAGAAGTAAGCCATCTATTGAAAATGTGATTATTATTTATTAAAATCATTTATTCGAACACTAATATTTCTTATGATGGCTGCCATTTCGTGATGAATATTTTCTTTCAAAGAAATTGATCTATTGGCTTAAATTTCAGATTTGAGATTGAGGTGTTGGACTTGTGTGACATTGCTCACACCTACTAGAACCATGTTCTTTGGTTAACTAGGGAAATTTTACAATTCAAGCACCAATAAGATGTCTACCATTTCTACATAACACTCCGAATTGAGTTAAAAACATTATTTTGCGATACCGGTATATTTGAGTCGTTGTATTAAAATATATTTCTATAAATCCTCAAAAAAAAATCTAAGGGCGCATTATTTGAAGTTGTACAGATCAATAAATCGCACCCGGACAACACGCAATCATAAAACACTGCCGTTTTACGTGTTGCAGTTTTATTATTGATGTAATAGTCACTCAAAAAAAATAAATTAAATTATCAAACATCTAAAAACTGACTAAACACGTTACATTGTAAATTACGTGCCGATAGTAAAAACTACATAGCACGATTTGCAATACGTCTGAATCACAATTACAGAGACAGAGTGCATAATTCAAGATAAGTGGTTTGAGGAATTCTGCAATTTATTTTGATTTATTTATAGTGCGGTTATTACACACGCCTGGAGATAATTATGGCGTTCACGGAGGGCCAATTATTCTTTATGGGACACACTGGTAGCTCGTTTTTCTTCTTTCGAGATTGAGGTGGAGTTTTTTTTGTGCGTAGTTTCTTGTTACTTAAAGTAATTTATTTTATAGCAGAGGATTTTGTAAAAGAGATTAGTTATCAAACAAATTAAAAAGTAACCGAAACATTCTATAAAATCGTAAATAAAAATATTTCAGAAAAATGCTTTGACACATCAATTTTTGTTTCTAAATTACTATCCTGACATATACTTTTCAGCCCCTCACCCCTTCGCACCTAAGGGGTGGTAATCCCAACTTTAAAAATTAAAATAGCAAAGTACTCCTTGTAATACCTCAATTGAATGATTTTTTTTTTATTTTGAATACTATCGCCGTTATTTATAAGAACGGTGATATTTATCAAAATGCATTTATTTATAAAATTGAAGGAATAACAAAATTTAATTAATTAATCCTTAATTAAATGTTCAAAGTGCTACCCGTTAACGAGGAGACAATACCCTAATCTATCCACAAAAACTTGTTGAACATTGTCTAACATTTCTGGAGTAATTCAGTGAATTTCTGCACGAATTCTTTAGTGGAGTTAAATCAGACGATCTTGCTGGCCAAACAATATGTCCTCGTCTACCAATCCACCGATCAGGAAATACTTGATCGAGGTATTCTCGAACTGGTCACGCATAATGTGGGGACGCACCGTCTTGCTGTAACCAATTTCTGTCATCGAGTCTATCAGAATCTTCTGCGTTGAGAAACAATACCGCTAAAGTAGGTAGTAGTTCATTTCGGAGAAAGTTCATGTAACGTTCACCATTCAGTGTTCCGTCGATATAATATGGTCCAATAATTCTAGAACCCACACCAGCCCACAGATTAGGCTTTTGAGGGCATTATGTGTTCGTTTCCATCATCCAATGCGGATTTAGAAGGGCCCAGTAACGGAAATTTTGTTTATTGACGGTACCATTCAGACAAAATGTTGCCTCATCAGAAAATACGATGTTTCTAATTAAGCACGGATTTGCATTAGAGTTCCGTCATTGTTTCACAAAATTGCACTCATGGATCAGTCATCTTCGGACAATTCTTGTATCAAGTGCAATTTATACGGGTGAAATATGTGTTTTCCAAATAACCTGGACACTGTACTTTTTGACGCACTAACTTGTGAAGCGACATCCCCAAGGGTTGAATGTGGATTTTCTTGCACCATTAAAATAACATCAAATTGTCGGTTTTCATATAAGGAAAATGGACGTCCTGCCTTAAACTTATCCCCTACATGTCCGAGGAGATGTAGATTGCGATATTGGCGGACGGTCCGGCTTCTTCATGCGTCTGGCTTCTATCTTCAAACCCAATTATCATTAAAACTTCGATTCTTTCTGCTTCAGTAAGTCTCATTTTGCTATTATTTCTTTAATCACGAAAAGCTCTGAATTGTGTTTGACCTAAGTAAAAACAAGTTGCAATTGTTTTAACGATATTGCTATGCCCGCTTCAAAAGCGCGTACTCGATTATTGACGATCTTCTTTGAATACATTTTGGTAAATATCGCTGTTATTTATCAACCGATTTTGATAATTTTTCTTCCTTGTATTTAGAATAAAATTATAGAATCTATCCGTTACTTTGGGAAGCACTGTATATATATTTCGCAGAAATATACTTTTTAAATATATTTCATTTTGGATTTTCAATATCTCTAAAGATAATAAAATACAGCTGCTAACGGAGATAAGTAATATTTTATCTCAGCCACAAGAAGATAATGGAATAATACTGTCGGTGCCATATTATTTATCTTAAAGATATTATGATTATTTGAATTTAAATATAATATGAAGAACGGTATATCTTTTTACAAATAAATTTGAGACATATTGGCTGGCTTCTTTGCCAGCCAAATCAGTAGACTTTCCACTTACCAAACTATAGACATTAAATGGTTATTTTTTAAACTGGGATTTACCTGAAACAAAAGAAAATTCAAATTATTGTAATTTGTTAAAACATTAAATAAAATAGAAAACTACGTAACATTTTACTAACCGGTGTTTGCAAAATGTTTAAGAAATTTTTATTGAAGGTAAACTAAATAGACTATTAGTTCTTCTCAACAGAGATATTTGTACCATTTAAAACAAAAGATTATCTATTATCACGTTTGATTTACCTTAATAACAATTTGATTTTAGACAAATTCAGCTTATTGATATCAAAGTAATCATCGTCGAAGTTATCGAAATTTTAATTTAAAAATATAAAAGGGTTTCGTAAAATAAGTCTAATAAAACTACAAAACAAATTATTTATTGAAACAATTACTTCTCTAGCTAATACTACGCCGGATGTTGAATACTACACAAAAGAAATTTGCGTGTTAGTTTGAAAGTCAAGCTTAGAATCATCAGTAGACGGTAGTTTCGATCTTTAGATCTCATCAGTGCAGCTTTATTATTAACTTGTTGGTAAAAGCAACACAAACTTTTAAATAGTTAAAATTTGACCAAGAAGCATTCGCAATAGCTTAATAATTAATTATATTTGATTTTCTAGGATTCTTATCCAAAATTTTAAATGCTTTCTTCTCTAAGTATGAATCCTTATATTTTAGGTTACAAAAATACTGCATGTTTTTATTTATATTACGAAGATTTTAATTTTAAGAAACTTCTTTTTGCTATTGTAAAATGTAAAATCCATTTTTTTTTTGAATTAACAATTTTTTTAATTAATTAAAAATGAAGACAAATCCATCCAGATATGGTGTAATTAGTACAAGGTCAAATAAATACAATACGAACACTAGTTATACATGAATTTGAAGACGAATCAAGTATACCTGATGCAATTACTTATATGGGCCAATCTGTAATCTACGCAAGCACTTGTCTAACCACTGATTATTCAGAGCAACATCAATCAGATTTAACTATCGCTGATAAACATTAAGCTGTCGAAAATAGAAATCGTCAAATATCCACAGTAGAGTAGACTAGATATAATAATACTTTCGTTGAATCGGTCAGTTATTATTGTATACACAATTTTTAAAAAGGAACTTTTAACATTACATTTCGTAAATTTCATGATATTTTCGGTCAACATAATCGTCCTTCTGAGACTGCTATTAAGAATTTGGTCGATAAATTTGAGTCTACAAAATATGCCAACACCAACGCTATTCAAGTGAAAACATCGCAACCACGAATAAAGTGCGAATTTATCAATTTCTCGATGTTCTCAACAACTGGGGTTATCCAAAACAGCAACATGGCGAATTTTGCGAATGGATTTGGCTTTGAAGCCTTGGAAGGGGAAATTGACGACAGAATCGAGACAGGTCAACCATTTACATCGCCGTGGATTCGCTGAAATCATTCAAGAACCCGATTTTTTTTTTTCTGGAAAAAATCATTTTTTAAGAGAAGCCCATTTTCATTTGCCTGGATATGTCAACAAGCAAAATTGCCGCATTTGGGCTACTAATAATCCAAGAGCGATTGTTGAGAAATAGATTACGCTATCGAAAGATGTTAACAACTCAAATTTTGGTCTATTGTTGATGATCACTGGTATGTTATTTCAATTCTGCATAATAAGTATTTCTTTACTTGTACTTACAATCAAAATGCAATTATCTATTACCAAATTATATTTTTTTTGCTAAGCCAGTTTTTGTAACTCATCTTTATTTGCACAACGCGTCCTATTCGACGAGGTAGCACAATTTTCAAATAACTTTAATGGCATTGATTAACCAGAAAAAGTGTCAGTGGAATCTAAATATTCATTCCAAAATACGGGGACCCATTTATAATCAATTTACTTTGGAAATCAGATGCCAACCAAAATTTAATTCCGAATTACATTGTATCTGGTTTGTTACAAACATTTGGGATCAAATTTACAATTTATCAACATGAATGAATTCTAAAATATCCGTTAATTATTTTTTACTCATAGCTTAGCTTTTTAGACCATAAATAAGAAAAACACTTGTAATGTTCCATATTTTTACTTTTATTTTCAGTTTCTTGATACGTGTTTCGATCATACTCGATCATTTTCAAAATTACATATCTGGTTCCATTAAGAGGGTAGCTCAACAAGTATCAACTATAAATAAGACAATTTAGAATTCTTAGCTTCATAAGTACCACTAGCAAACTTTTTTAATGATAACTCGAAAAGCTTCTAGTTTTGTGAATTTTCTAATATAATCCACAATTTTAAGAACAAAAAACTACTCACAGTGCCATTAATTAAGTAGATTAAATTATTCCTTTGAAAATTGTATTTATTGATCTCCTTTGCGGAATTGATCTAGTTTTTACTTTAGCCCAAACAGTTTCATCAGCAGCAGCTTGAATTTAGTGACTGTCACTCTCATTTGAGGTTGACGACAATCTCAAAATTCTTCAAGTTTTACGTACATTAAGGATGTTCTTAGGAAATAGACATTTTTTCCTTTTTTAATTGATCCTCTAAATATCAGTTAGTCCATTTTTAGGATACAAATTAATATCGGAAAAGTCTTCTCCTATATCTGTTCTCTAAAATTCTAGGTATTTTCGACATTTTAAGGTTAAATTTTATAACTAAATAAAAATATTCTAAGCATACTTTCTTTAATATAATAAAAGTTCCTAAATCTGCCATTTCGTTTGTATTATATATTTTATTCATAGTTTATTAGTTATTTGTATCAATTAATAAAAAATTAAGTTTTTCGTCGAAAATTTGTGCTATTCACTCATCTGTCAAATTTGACATTTCTGTGCAATAAAAACAGTTTGACATTACCGAGCAATAAAAACGTAAAAACGCACTAGTGCTTTAAAAAGGCACTTTTACAATGAAAAATGATGCAAAAAGCGTCTACTTTCTGCACGATCGTAGATAAACAATTATGTCATATAACTTCAGATAAATAGACCAAATTCATGAGTTGACTCTAAAATTGAACTATCTCGTATCGATGTTTTTTTTCCTCGTGAGGTGGTATCACTTAGTGTCCCTGAACTGCGGTCTCCGTGGTCCTTTTGTTCGCCTCTGGATGTTTTACTCCCTGTGTACTCCTGTGTCTTCTATGAAGTCTAGGAGTTTCTGCCAGGGGATGCCCTTTAGCTGTTCTACAGGAAGCACAGGCTTTCCGAATTTCACCGTGCATTCTCGTTTATATGCTTCGCATATATGGTACACAGTAAGTGTTTCCTCTTCTTCCAGACCTTCCCATCCTACATTTGTGCTTATTCAGGTCACTGCGCCCAGTGAAAAGTCCAGCTTCAGTTCCTTTAGTATTTTTGGCCCCGTCTGTGTACCAAATGGTTACCCTTTCCATCACTCCACTGTGGTATGATTGTTTAGAATCTGCGGGATTGGTGTACAATTTTAGTGAAATCGGACCTCATTTTTAGGGACTATTCTTCTTGTAGTACTTTAAATGTTGCTGATCTTGGTGACCCCACATTTAAAGTGTATTCGTTATGTGCATCCTATAGGCCGCCGGTCTAGCTTCCATGTTCTATGGCTTCTGTGGGTGTTGTATCGACAATTTTAATTGAATACAAGATATTTTGCTATGCCTACACATATAAAATTTTTGGACCTACGAGATCTTCTGAATATGTGTTACAGTCTTGTATACCTTATAGGAAAAGTTGGTCAATGTCCTAACTACATTGTTTGTAAAATCTAGAGATTCCCGCAGAACTATTCTTTATTTAGGAGATTAATTTTGGCATGTATACTTATCTATAAATTATTATTTGTTATAAAACATATATTATTCTTCGCAATTCTTGGGTAGACTCTAAAATTAAAGTATATCATATCGATAATGTTTTTTTTGAGGTTGTATTACATAAGACGACCGCCGATAATGTAGATGTCTACTGTGGCAGTTGACTCGTGATATTCGTAGAATGGCTGGTCGTATCGTTGGAGAGTCCAAGACGGATCAGCGAGCAGTAATACAGTTTTTAAACGCTGAGGGCAACACCCCTGTTCAAATTTATCGGAGATGCAAGATGTTTAGGGTGAACAGTGTCCCTTGAAAACCACAATTGTTTAATGATGTCGGAAGTTCATTAATGGACGACAATCGACAGCGGATTTGCCAAGGCCCGGCGCACCTCGGCATGCGAAAAGTGATGCCAATGTCGCTGCTTTGCGAGCAGCCATTGTGGAGAACAGGCGGGTTCGTGTTAAAAAATTGGCAGATCGTTTTGATATCAGTGTTGGAACAACCCATGCTGTAATAAGGCTGGATACCGAAAAGTGTGTTCAAAATGGATATCCCGTCAACTGACTAAAGAACACAAAGCCAACCGCATGAGTCTTTCACTGTAGCATCTTCAGCGGTACCGTGAAGAAGAAAATTCCTTCTTGCATCCATCGTCTTCAAGGCACCAGAAATTCTAAACTCAACCTTCCGCTGGCAAGGTTATCCTTATCTGCTTTTTCGATCACCGTGGACTATTACTTCTTGAATTTAAAGATACTCATCTTAACATCAATGCAGACCGATAAATGAAACTTTGACTCTTTTGCGTAAAGAACAAAAGTCCTGGAATGCTTACGGAAGGCGTAATCCTCCTTCACGATAATGTCCGTCCGCATATCGTTAAATCATCACGTCACAGATAGCGCGGATGAGGTTTGAGGTATTACAGCACTCCCTTACATCCCGGATCTGTCACTCTGTGACTTCCATGTCTTTGGACCATGGAAAAAGGTACATAAGGGACAGCGATACCACCGCTCGAACGTGCATTTACTGAACCACGTATTACAATGAATGCTACATACATATACTATACGGACTGAAAAGTTTTTGTCCTGACATATAGATAGTGCCACAAACTAAAAATCCTAATAATTCGTATAAAGTACTAACTCTAATTTAGATGCTATCAACATTTCGTAACATTTTGTTGACTCTTGTACAAGTTATATCTTTCAAAGTGAGCTACATCTGAATTTACTTTTATTATAGGAAAAACGTAATTTTTGTGTTTTGTTTACTGTTGAAGAAAAGGCATGGCTTGATAAATGTTATAGCACATCTACCCCACCGAATTAAACCGTCATTGTTTAACTAACTTCCGTCGTAACCGCACGAGCACAAATTGACGTTCAGAAAAACAAATCGAGGCAGTTACTCCAGAAAGCACCAAGAAAATTAAACTGAGTGAGTTAGCTAACAACATAGACATCTAAAAAAGACGTTATTCATATCATTCATGAATATTTACACATAAAAAAGGGCTTTGTTCTCGTTGGTTGTCGCGTTTCTTAACAATTAACCAAAAAACAGAATTTGCGTGACTTTCAAAATAAGATCACATTTTTTAAATGTAATAAAGAGTTTTCCTGCAGATTTGTGTCAACGGATAAAACATGGATTCATCACTACACATCGGAGTCCAAAAGGCAGTCAGCGGAGTGGTTATTGCCTAGTGGAGCCGTTCGAAGCGAACAATCTGCGGGCTAGGTTTTGGCCAGTAATTTTAGGGATGTGTTTATCTCGAACACGGTAAAACTACCAATAAAGAATATTTCTGAGGATTACAAGATCGATTGGTCGCCTATTGACAAAGTTAGCTGAAGATTTTTACAAACCTGCGTAAACAGATTTAGTGGATTTTTCAATAGAAACAAATTGTCCAAAATGCTTTCGATTAATTGATAAACATTAATCAAGCCGTTCTAAAACTATCTTACAGTAACATTAAAATTTTTGGTATTTATGTTAAAGAGAATAAAGTAGTCTTTAAGTTTAATATTTAAATTTATATGTAAGGTAGATGGCTGCTTACAATCGTAATTAATAATCCTAGGGTATATTTTACTGATTGGAGGGTAGGATAGAGGCCACCGTGGCTCATTTGGTTGCGGCCGAACTAGCGTTAGTGAGAGTGCAGCAACGTAAGCTCGGGTCAGCAGCTGGATGGGTAATGAACCTATGTAAACTTAAATTAACTATTCTAAATTTTTACGGCCTTAACTATATTCCATAAATGGTCCCAGCCGCTCTTTTAATTTTGATTAACTGTATACACATTAAACTTTAATATAGTGAAGAATATGCGCAGACAACAAACCAAACCAACCAAAGGCTTCTCTAAATTAACCTTAAATGTGAAGCCTTATACTTATATCAGATTTGTGTGCAACATAATTCACCTGCCTGATGAAGCTACTTTGTGGGGAAACATGTTGCAATGTTTAACTATAAATATGAAACCCTTTCAATTGTGTAGGTTTATTTCAACTTAATTTTAAGATCTTAGTCTTGGCGAGGATATGGAAAGATTTACCATCACCGCCTTCATTTTCGTTATTACGTGGTAAATGAGGAACTTATAAGCCCTCGTGATATAATCTCGTTTATCTGTATTAAGTAATGAAGTTATGTATTACAAGTTGTGTTCAATAAATAGGCCTTCTGCGTTTAGGGTCCGCCTGATTTGGTATGGTGCCACCGCTTATTTCGAGTTGTGGACCCAGCTAAGATCTACATCTTAGGACTGAGTGTCAAAAATTTTAATTTAAAAGCTTAAAGGGCAAACTTTTGCCCTTTATTATAAAGATATCGATTGGTTCATTACGGGCAAACCGTGACATTTATATGATACCTGGTAGGCAGCACGAACAAATAATTCGTGATTCAAATGAAACCAGTAAACTTCATCCAAACAGGTGTTTCAATTTAATTATGTCCTGTAGCCCCGAACGGACGAACGATACGACCAATAATGAGGAATAATTGCCGCATCGATTTTCCATTCTAGTGTTGCTCATTAATGGCCATCAGACCTTGTTAAAAATGGTCGCATAAACATACCACGCCAATTTCACCGTCTGCGCACACATATTTGCATGCAGATTATTGCCGTTTTTCGCCGACAATCCAATCCTCAGAATCTCGCTCGCTCCTCTCTCCCTCGGGTCTTTTTTCACTTTTTAAACAGCTACTTGCAGCGGCATTCCTCGCCTCTAATGATTCAGAAACATTCTCCATGCACAGCGCGATATTTTTAAAATGCAGCAGTAGTGGTAGTTATAGGTCAACCTAATCTTCTTGGAAATAGGTGTTGTCTGCGACATTCCGGTGAAAGCACTCGCGGCACTAATTTCGGATTCAGGTCCTTCACTCCGTGCACAACAAACCAATTAGGGACCAGGTGGCATTAAAAACGGCGGATTGCCGCCATGCACAAATAATTTCGAAATAAAGCGTTAATTTTTACATATAGGAACGGAAAACTATAAGAACGATACGTTTTTAACCCACCTATAATAACAACGAAGAAGAAACGTTCTACAGCTGCTACACCCTAGATAATATTACTGGTATAATAGATAGTATGCATATTTAAATAGTCTTTATGTCTTATTGTAAAGATATAACAAAAAATTGTAGAATTTTTAGTGACTGTAGTTTGGTCCAATAGATAGTCATTATCAAACCTTACCCCAAAAGATCGACAATGACAATCTAACGGGTGTCCAACAATTATTGCAGTCCCGTTGGAATAAAAAAACGTAGGTCGATTCTTACATGTTGCAAATAAATGAACTGACATTTTTAATGCACATTTAAGTTATGTTTGACAATTCAAATGTCAGTTCATTTATTTGGCACATAAAAGAATTGACTTACGTTTTTGATTCCAACGCCACCCGGGACTGCAATAATTGTTGGACACCCGTTATATCTATATTTGATTAATTGCTCACTTAATCCGTAGTGAAAACATTTTTGAACTATCTTGATTATAATTAAAAACACTTGGTTTGATTCACAGAAAATTTATTATTTCTTCTACGAGTAGTTTCGACAATATATTATTATCAAGAAGTAATTACTCCTTGATAATGACTAGTCGGAGAAGAAATAATAAATTGTCTGTGAAACAAACCGAGTGTGTTTAATTCAAGATAATCTATATCTACATTTCAAGTTTTGTAATCTGAATTCTGCAAATCAATCATTATCTGAACCACGCTGGACTTCTTAATGACTATCTAAACTATAGCCACTTTTAATTTTACAAACACATAGTAGTAACAGATATCAATTATCGAGTTAATTTCATCATGTTCAAGATGTACTTACCAAAAAATTTGGATATATAATTTCTATGTAACGTCATAACAACTAAATTGATGAAAATATAAGCTCTTTTATTTCAATGAAATTCAATATATTGCAGCGTAATTTAATTCGGTTAATAAAACATTCGCCCTTTTTGTGCCATCACGATACGCTATAAATATAATTTAATACAACATTACACATTAATGCGATCATCATTTGAATAATGGATGTGGGCAATTAAGGTGTGGATCAAATTGTTCCTGCCTGGCGGTACGCGTAATGAGCCATCGATTTTTGTTGTATTTCTGAACGCGCACAAAATGGTTCCAACGTAGATTTCGCACCCACAACTATCTGTCAAAGAAGACCGCCAGTGTAAATATTATCGTTGAGTATTTAAATTACTCTTTCTTTATTTTGTAGGTTAATTTAAGAAACGCGCGTCGTCGTCGTCTGCTCAGACTGGCGCCACTTCACAAATGGACACTTTTTGCGCAACTATTATTAAACACCACGTACAGTCGTGTAAATACGGTTAATATTCACTATTCTGTTTTTATTATTGCGTGAATGGAATCAAAACGAAACGATCATTACCACTTAGTGATGGTACGTAATTATAACTTCTACAGATGTTGGAAATTAACGCCAATGAGAGTTTCTAATAATATGTGTCGTAACTAAATCTAATTTTAATTATAGCAATATTTTATTATAGCTGTTATTACATTTAATGTCCCAATTTATAATTCTACATCTTTCTAACCTACAATAATATGAGTTTTTTTTTTAATACGAACTGAGTGAAAATAAAATTAAAATAAATTTTAATTTATTAGCTTTCTACGAATCTAGGTAATTACAATTTTATTTTAATACATTCCGAGTCGCCTTTATTTTTAATAGTATAAATAACTAATAAATCTCACGCTGTAAATAGCGAATTAAGTTTTTACAAATTACAGTTTTTATTTTTATATATCCTTAATTATAACAATCTGTTCAGTAGCATGTATTTTGGTCTATTGTTTAGATGGGAAATTATTGGATGAATAAATAATTTGGTGAGTTATTAGACTTCAAGGAAGTATCCAGTTTCATATTAGGAAAAAATAATATAAGTCCCAAAAGAATGGTTATATTCCCATAGCCTCCTGTGTGAAAACAAACAATCTGAAAGGGTATGTCAATCGGGAGTCTGGCTCTTGGAAATTTAGTCGTTATGGATAGTCATACGTGCGGGAGTTTTTCTGAGACTGCAGCAGAAGTTTTTGCCACGTAAAAGAGACGTCAAGCAGCCTATCATTCAAAAATTGGAGAAAAAAATTTGAAGAGACCGGTACACCATGGAAAAACCAAAAACTGGCCCACCACGATCTTCAAGAACGACAAAAAGCCCGCTTTAAATGTACCTAGATCACCAATACACCGTATTACGTATAAAGACATAAAGCACCCCTATAAACTTCAATTTTTTCAAGTATTAAAGCCACAGGACGCAGGTCAAAGTGATCTCCAGCAGAAGTGACATAAATTGGCCTCTACGAATTTTGATTTAACCCCTTTGGGGTGATCTCAAATATAAAGTTTAGGCCAATAAACAAATTTCTCTGGCGCATTTGAAAAAAATATTCATCATAAAATGGCAGTTGTCACAGAGTCTACCTATCGCGAAGAATAAATGAGTGCCGGTTATTTTTAAGAAATAGATTCCCAAATGGTATGATTTCATAAATAATAAACATATTTTCGATAGATGGCTTACTTTTTTAATTGATCTATTAAATATTAACTTTCTTTGGAGGCAACATATATTGTTATTATTAGGCGAAGTTAAAAGTTCCGAATAAATTCGATACTTGTTCTGCTACTTTCTTGATGGAACCAAATTTTCATATTGGGAAAAGTAATACACTTGTATAGGTAACTAATAATAAACAAATGGAACATAACAAGTGTATTATTACTTCTCCCAATATTAAAAGTAAGTTATGAGCATTCTTGAAATGTCTTTAATGAGCCATGTCTCACTCATCTCATTGGAACATACTACACGTCAATTTAAAAGGTCTCTAATGTTAATTCAGAACTGTCGCCTAATACTACCATCAAAAATATGTTCTAAAATCTAAGGATTTCAGGAAATTGTGTTAGCAACTTATAGTTATCGTTAACTACCTGTCAATTAACGAAAACTATTAGTTGCTAACAAAATTTCCTGAAATCCTTAGATTTTAGAACATATTTTTTCGAGCGCTTGATTAAAACTGATAAGCCCGTCATATTGCTTTGGTAGCACGGAAATCCTGCTTCCTACACGAAAAAACTATTCTTTATAAATTTCTTATATTATTATTATTCCCCACAATTATTTATTTTATAATTTTCGTGTAACTGTTATGGCTTTGGATAAAATTCAAAAACCTTTTAGAAGACACATAGAAAATGCACTTTGTTTCTCTTCCATATTTCTTTATTTCTAACTAGTTTCGGTTTAATGCTACTATTAAGAATCATGTACAAGACTACAATTTATTGGTTATATATTAACAGCTTATCAGGTAATAATCGAATTTAATATCGTGAAATACCAGAGGTTTTCGTTATCATTGACCACGTTTTTGCTTGAGTGCAATATTTTACTATCTTTAGGGCTAAATGTGTGATTAGATGTAATGCAATGTTCAACAAAACCAGACTTTTGTTTATTTATTAACATAATATTTCACCAAATGATCAATAAGAGACAAATGCAATGAAAACGAAATGTTAAAAAATACGAAATCGAAGAAAACAGAGAAAAATAGAAGAGAGGACAAAATGACAAAGACAGGAAGGAGAATACAAATAAAAAAAATATGAAATATGAATAAATTACTACAAAAAATATCGGGAGTATGCATTAATTCATGCGGTTTTCTAAGAGAGGGTACTACTAGTATTATTTCGCGTCGTGTTCATCCGTGACTATATTCATTTGAAAGCTACTGTCGTTGTGCGTCTTTTTAAATATATGTAATTTCATTGAAGGGTAAACAACATTTTTTTCTATTCATTTGAACATGTCGAACTTTGTGCCAGGAAAAGTGTTCTTGCGGTGAGTTCTTCTTCATTACTTTAACATGAAGAAAAGTGCTACCGAAAGTCATCGTATTTTAGTAGATATTTATGGTGACCATGCTTTTGCTGAAAGAACGTGCCAGAAGTGGTTTGCATGGTTTAAAAGAGGCGATTTCAACTTAGAAGACGATAAACGACCCGGTCAGCCAAAAAGGTTTGCAGATGAAGAAGCAATGCCTCCAATTGCTTGATGAAGATGCGTGCCAAACGCAAAAAGATCTTGCAAAATCATTGGGAGTTGATCAAGCAACCATTTCCCGACGTTTAAAAGCATCGGGATTCATCCAAAAGCTTGGAAATTGGGTGCCGTATCATCATCGAACATCGAACGCCGATTCTGCATGTCGGAAATGTTGCTTCAACGCCACAAAAAGAAGTCATGTTTGCATCACTGGTGATGAAAAATGGATTCATTACGATAACCCCAAGCGCAAGAAATCGTATGTGAAGCCTGGCCAGCCATCAACATCCACGGCAAAGCCGAATATCCATGGCGACAAGGTAATGCTCTGTATTTGGTGGGATCAGAAGGGTGTGTTGAATTATGAGCTGTTGAAATCGGGTCAGACGATCAAAGGGGACCTCTACCGAACACAATTAATTCGTTTGAAGAGAGCAATTGCGGAAAACCGACCAGAATATGCAACCAGACACGAATCCATAATTTTCCATCATGACAACGCTTGGCCACATGTTTCAAGACAGGTTCAAAACTATTTGGAAAACAGTGGGTGGGAAGTTCTACCTCACCCGCCTTATAGCCCAGACAAAGCCCCTTCTGATTACTACTTGTTCAGATCAATGCAGAATGCCCTCACCGGAATACGCTTCACTTCAGAACAGGGTATCAAAAATTGGCTCGATTCATTCTTCACCACCAAGCCGGAGAAGTTCTTTTGGAATGGAATCCACAAACTGCCAGAAAAATGGGCAAATGTTGTAGCGTCCGTGAACAATACTTTGATCATTGAGTGTATAACCATTTTTTCACAATAAAGCCTTAATTTTCGAAAAAAAAAAACGCATGAATTAATGCATACTCCTTATATAATGTTATTATTAGATGAGGTAAAACGTTCCGAAATTTTCCACTAGATATCTTTTGTTTGAGTAATATTTCACATTTCTTGAAAGACTTTCTCATTTATCAATTGGTGAAACATTTTGAATTGTTACTGATGAAGGTGTAAATTAAATTGCACTTGGTTTGTTTCACATTTTTTTTTTTGTGCAACAAACCAAGTGTAATTTAATTTAAACCTTCATCAGTAGTAATATTTCATAATTTAAAGCTGACAGTATGCTTCGAAAGTTCTTTTTGCGAGATCATGATGAAAAACTTTAGTCTGTATTTCACAGATAAAGCAAAAACAGACCACGACATAAGTCACATATTTGTGCAAGTTTCTTCTGATGATATAATATGCCGTATTTGGCTAAAACAAAGTTGAAATATTTTGAAATGAGCTTTAAGAAGCAAGCTTCTCAAAGAAGAAAGTGTTGTTACGAGTGGAAGAACGCTCCATTGTGAACTGAAATTTTTGTTGATATTAACGGATTTTATGTATAATTTTAGAATATTGTGTAAGCATATTGGAATGAATAAATAAATATTACTACTATTACTACCATGATAATAAGGCCGTAGCTGACCCACGATGTATCTATATGGGGTTATTGTAGACCCTCTTTACGTAAATTCACCATTATTCCATGATTCATACTCTGGAGTACACCAAATGTTCTCTGAAAATGTTTACACCCAACTAGATAGAAGTCCTCCAATAAATAAAAATAACATTCCAAAAATATGATGTTACTGCTGATAGCAAATATCAACAAACATCGAAGGCATCGTAAGATTCTAATTGATACTTTGTCCCTCAAAGCGTAGAACCACCGTCATCCGTTCGGCGACGCTGCTCCTTTCGAGGTGAGTCCCATGACCGGATCCCCCAAATCTTAGGGATCAATATAATCGATACTTGATCTGCTACTCTCTTGATGGAACCAAATTTTCAAATTAGGAGAAGTAAAACTCTTGTTATGTTCTATTAATTTAAGTAATGGAACATAACAAGAGTTTTACTTCTCTTCGGGATCATTTCACTTAAGTTTCAGACTTAAAAAGACTGGACTAGTCACAACAGCAATTGTGGAGAAGTTGTTTTAGTCAGTCAGAATCCGACACTACAAGGGTGTTACTGATCGATTTCCTCACCTCTTATATGTAAAAATTAAAGTTATTTGGCAATTTTCTCTTTGATCAAGCCAGTTGTGTGTAATATGGTTCCAAAATGAAGGCAAAAGCTCAGTATCACTGAGTGAAAATGCTTATGAGGCATCCAAAAAATGTGTGCTGGACACAAATAGTATTGAATACAACAACACAACGGTGGTTCTAATGATTCTCTTCAAGCTGATCACAAGAACTTGTTCGAAGTATGAAATCTACTCATTTTTGAAGCCAATAGTAACTGGTGATAAAAAATAAGTCGCATATGAAAACACTAGTCGAATTAAGTTGTAACCTAATTTCATTGATTGGAAATGATATTTTTATTATGAACTTCTCTAAACATGTCAAACATTTAATTTGGACATCTTTGACAAATTTTTTTTTCTTGGTTAAGTCAGATGTGTGTAACAGCGTTCCAAAATTTCAGTGTTAAATAGACCTATTGGTCCTGGACTAGTCACAAGAGCAATCATGGAGAAGTGGTTTTAATCGGTCGAAGTTGGACAATACCCTATTACAAGGGTGTTCTGATGGATTTCCTCTCTTCTTTTATAAAAAAAAAAAAAACTAAAGTTCTTTGACAATTTTTTCTTTGGTCAAGCCAGTTGTTTGTAACAGGGTATTGAATGCAACAACAAAACGGTTGTTCTTATGATTCTCTTCTAACTGATCACAAGAAGATACTCGAAGTATGAGTCGCAGACAAACTGGCGTAAAAGAACTTTTTGGGCCCAATTGATAACTGCGATTATTCGCTGAAACGTAAAGAAATCTATTTATTTTTGAAGCAGATGGTGACTGGTGATAAAGAATAAGTCGCATACGAAAACACTAGTCGAATAAAGTTAACACCTAATTGCGGATTAACAGCCAATAGTATTGAATGCAACAACAAAACGGTGGCTGACCACAAGAAGATGCTCAACGTATTAGCCGCAGACAAACTGACGTAAAAGAGCTTTTTGGGTGCAATTGATACCTGCGATTCTTCGCTGAAACGTAAAGAAATTAAATTAAGAGTTAAATAAACCTATTAGTCCTGGGCTAGTCACAAGAGCAATCGTGGAGAAGTGGTTTTAATCGGTCGAAGTTGGACACTGCCCTATGACAAAGGTGTTCTGATGGATTTAATCTCTTCTTTTATAAAAAAAAAAAAACTAAAGTTCTTTGACAATTTTTTCTTTGGTCAAGCCAGTTGTGTGTAATAGGGTTTCAAAATGATGGCAAATATACAGTATCACTACGATCAAGGTGAAAATGCTTATAAGGCATCAAAAAAATGTGTGCTGGACACAAATAGTATTGAATGCAACAACAAAACGGTGGTTCTTATGATTCTCTTCTAGCTGATCACAAGAAGATGCTCGAAGTACGAGTCGCAGACAAACTGACGTAAAAAAGTTTTTTGGGCTCAATTGATAACTGCGATTCTTCACTGAAACGACCAAGAAGGTTTTTTCTTGAATTTTAGAGGCGTTTACTTCGTGATACATGTTCGATTTTTAAAAGAAGAAAACACTTAACTTTTGTATACCACTTATATTGAATATAAGTGTTATAAAAAAGTTAAGTGTTTTCTTTATTTAAAAATGGTGATGTGGCCATCATAGTACTTTCCCTATATTTTACTCGAAAACTATGCGGTTTATGCAAAAAGTTTATTCTTAATAATTTATTCAATTTTGAATTCTCTACAATTATTTGTTATACAACTTTCATGTTGCTTCAATAGTTTATTAGCAATTGGAAAAAAACGTCAAAAATTTCAATTTTTTTTTTTTCTCGAAAGTTAAGAATTTTATGAAAAATATATTTCAACAAAATTTGTTCAGTTTCTCATTATCTTTAACTTTTGTTTGAAAAGTTTTGTAATATTTTTCATATTAAAAAAAATATCGGAAAAAAACAAAAAACGCCTCGAGTAAACACCCACTTCCGGTTTATGAATGTTTACCAAAAGCTTTTCAGTTCCAGTTTTTAACCATAAAACCTTACGTTTAAAGTTTCATCTCAATCGGATCAGTCGTTTTTGAGATACAGCACCCACGGACAGACAGACAGACAGACAGACAGACACACACACAGACACAATTTTTTTTCCAGAAATTAGTTTAATGGACTCAGGGGACCTCAAAACGGATATTTCCGCAAAAAAAAAAATTCAAAAAAAAATCACGATCACAATACTTCCCCTATATACTTCGTATATAGGGAAAGTAAAAAAGGCTTTTCATCGTATTTTCTTTGATTGTAAAGGAATTTTTCATTATGAACTTCTGAAACAATAAACTTGGACATCTTCTTTGGTCAAGCCAGTTGTATGTAACAGCGTTCCAAAATGGAAGTAAAATTCAGTATCACTAAGAATAGTAGTGAATGCAACAACACGACGGTGGTTCTAACTATTCCTTTGTGGCTGATCACAAGAAGACGTTCCATGTATGAGTTGACACAAAAGAACTATTTGTACCCAATTGATACATGTGATTCTTCGCGAAAACGTAAAGAAATCGATTCATTTTTGAAGCAGATGGTGACTGATGATAAAAATAAGTCGCATACGAAAACACTAGTCGGATAAGTTTGAAACCTAATCGCGGATTAACAAATAAGAAGGTTTTTCTTTTTATTTGCTTTGATTGAAAAGGAATCTTTTAATATAAGCTGTACTCATCAGCTGGAACATTTGGACATCTACTGTTAACAACTAACCAGATAGTTAACAACTAAGCAGGCGACCGACCAGAAGCGGTCAAAATTTTCCAATAGGAAAAATGTTCTGCATTATTTACGATGCGTCAGAAGCTTTAAGGGCTTGGATGAAACGTTCTATCGCACCTACCATATAAACCAGACCTGGCAACAAGCCATTATCACCTTTTCAAGCATTTGCAAAAAAAAATGGTACAAAACTGGCCACAATAGAAAATAAACGGTACGAGTTTTTAACCAATATGGACGGGGACTTCTTCAGACGCGGAATTACGATATTGCCTTCAAAATGAACAAAAGTTATCGAATAAAGTACTTAAGCATAATTCGGATAATCCTAACTATATAAATATTATTGTTGAAATAAATCAAAAAACGATGTTTACTTCACCTAATATTATTATAGATAAAACACATGACAAATAAATTTAAAGAAATAAACTGAAGTACGTATACAAACGCCATGATTGGTAATGTCTAAAGGAATTAACTGTCTGTTCTTCAAAAGTTACGATCGCCAATGTTGTGAAATGAAAAAAACTAATTTATTAATGGTGATTTCATGGTGGTATTAAAGGACACGCATATGGTTAATTATGTGGGTCGTTGGAAAATGTTTGTGTAAGTAATGTAAGACGCACTTAAATTGGAATTAGGTTAGTTAACTGGCATAGGAGGGTGTTAGATAGATTATGGGAATGAATTTATGTCTAATTTTTGTTCAGATCTTTGGAAATTTCAAAAAACAGAAGGCTGAGCTTTATGGAAAAGGATAGCGGCGTACTCAAAAAGAGGTCGGAAGATCTTTTTGTAAATATGAACAGCTGGTTTTTTTTTTAGTATGCCTTGATTTTTATAAGTAGGCTATTTAAAGTGATACTCGCTTTGAGGTTTTAGGAATATCGTTTTGAGTTTGGGGTCCAGTATGATTCCTAGATATTAGCAAAAAGGACATGGTTAAATTGAATAAGGAGGTGTGATTTATTCGGGTTAAGGGTTATTCTCCATTATGCAAATCATATTTGTATGCTTGATTGTAAAGGCTTTGACTTACGGAAAAATTAGTCATCAAATCAAAACAGTACTACAAAAACACGTTGCTTTGAACTCTGCCAATAAAATATGTAACATTATTTATAACGATCTTCTTATTATTTATATCAATAAAACCCCAATTGATAAAAAGTTAAAAGCAGAATATATATGTCAGTCTGGACAGAATTTTAATACAAGACTAAAAGAATATATTAGCGCATATGATGACTATAGCGAATCTACCGTTGTTCAGTAGTTCCACGTCAGTATCATCTGCGTACAGGAACGGGTAGGTTGAAGGATCAAGGAAATGTAAATTAGGGTTATAAATATCATGGACAAACATTTTGTGTATTGGTGATAAGGGAGAACTTTAAGGGACGCCTTGTTGAAGAACAAAATCACGCGATATGGTATGTCGGATAAAAAGTTGGCATTTAAGTTAAGGAGATGAGATGGCATCTTTAAGTAATTGAAGCAAAACTCGATGCCAAACAGAGTCAAAGGCTTTTTGTATGTTTAGTAAGACTATAGCAGATTTCTGTAGTTTGTAGAGTGCTGATTGGCAGTTTGAGGTAAGGATTGAAAGTAGTAAAGTAGTAAAGAAGTGGAAGTGTTCTAGGAAACTAAATTGGTGGGATGTATGGAGCATTAATTTATTTTTACTACACTTTAAAAAAATTTAATTGGACGAAAAATACTCTAATGCGTCTTGGTCAGATGTGGGAATACATGTAATAACCTCTGCTTCCATTCCTTGGGTATTGTCTGGGAATGACCTTTTATTGAACTCTGGCTCAACAAATAATTAATTACAGAAGGAATGAGACAGGGCAGATGACAAAGGATACAATTCAAAACAGAACTATACGATGTACTAATTTCAAAACAAGTGAAACTACCAAGCTTTTGTACACATTTTTTAAAATTATGATAGAAGACTTAGACAGAAGATAAAATACGATAAAAATGAATAATTTTCTTTGAGCAAAGTAGTACTTACTTTTAATATTTGTATAAATATGAATTTAAATAAGGGTACTTATTGAAACATAACAAATCCACGGTAATGATTAAAGAACTAATTTGCGTGCTACAAATGTAATACAATAATGTTAACATGTATTAATTAATATACGCACGCTACACAAATATGCATAAATTCACTTCTAACACGAACAATTATCAACAAGTCTAATTTCTATAACATCCAATAACTATTTTAGCAAAATTTTGAAAGCCTCATTGCTCTCCAGGATAAAATAGTATTATAATCGAAGATGGAAGCCATTACTGTGTTATACATCAAGTCCCTGAAATGGTATTTTCCGTTATGAGCAATTTGGACTAAATAATTATAATCGCGCGGATATTTCTACATGTTCTCTTTGCGTCTGGAGCGCACTAACGTGAAATAGGATGAAAATAACCCAACAAGATTATGAGATTACAAAGCTCAACGGCGGTATCGCCCGTTACTACTATTCCCCGAGATAATAAATGAAGCGTAATATATTTTCATTCTTGAGCCCATAAATATGAATTCCGATGCTTTTAGAAAGCATTTTAATTATTTCCACGCGAGCGAGCTGGCCCGATGGTAATGGGTTTCACGTGCATTCTTTTGATTATCCCAAACAGAAATATTTAATTGCGCGGCGTTAGCAACAATTTTCATCGATTTATAAATACGCCACCTCGGTACGACGATTCATTAACTGTCGCTGGATGTTGGAGTTTACAGGAGATACCAACGTATAATGCGTCCAAGTATTTATAGCGTGGTGCACCGCGAATATGGAAAGGCGATACCGAGACGCAAACTATAAATATTATTATGTGCAGACAGATATATGCGGAGATTGTCCTGTGGATTTATTTCTATCCATTCAGCGGAGACGTTTTGCATTTATCTCTCTCAAGAAATAGCTATAGATTGGAGGTTTACTGACTGTTGGTATTTAAACGTACTTTTAAGTTTCAAGACTTGAACTATAATTTTTTGTTGTGTTTATAATTTATACTGTGCTGAACTTTTAATATTTGTTTTGCTTTTAAAATTAAGTATATAATAAAGTTATACTTATGAGATCTAAAAGGTAGAAACACGTGTCTGCAGATAAACTTGAATACTAGATTATTTATTTATAAATACATTCATAGACATAATAATACACTAAATTTTGAGCACATGAATCACAGGCGGAATTCATTGTTCAAAATTTTCTTCATTGAATGTTCCATTTATTCCAGAATTCCTTCGAATTCTTTTTACAACTGTAGATATTCATTTTAATTTATACTTTATTCACTAAGCATTATGTTTAAAATTTGTGTAAGTATTTGATTTATTATGAAACCTTCTATCAGTTTATTATAATTAAATCACCGTTTTTTTCTTCTTCATTTTTATACTAAATTCACTTAATAACCTTTTAACGTAAATTAAAATTCTTCCAGTTTAATTAATAGAAAAAAAACCATTAAAACTAGTGCTACTTTGATAATAATAACTAAGACCAGAACTAAAGAAATATTTATAGTAAATTAGATATATGCCAATTATCATTAAAAAAAAATAAGCATATACTTAAAATTGAATATCACCGTTGGCAATAGATACATGAGAGGAACAAGTCTTAAATACATGAGGACACACCCAAAAATAATTCGACTATGAAATTGGTTCACATCCGCTAGTGATGGCACTTAAGCAGATAAAAAGTTAGTCAATTTTGAGAAACAATTAATTGACTAAATTCCGATGGATTGCAAAATTATGCAAAATAAATTTCTCAGAAATTACTCGTATTTAAAATCAAATACTGGTTAATAATTCTTTAGAAACAATTATGATAATATTAGCATCTATTACAATATGACCTTAATCTCCTCCTGGTGACTCATTTATTTATCATTTGTGTTATTTTACACATTTGTAGATAAATATCTTCTAAACGAAAACTTATCCTAATTCAGTACCTGTTAAGATTCTTCAGTCTCTTCATTTTTTGTTATTCTTCACTTAAATTTAGTATTTAGAATTTTTTAGAATTGTATATTAAAATATATTGAATGCGTTTTTTTTATAAAATATGTTAATGGAAATGAAAAAGTAAAACATTTCTTGAATCGTTTAATTTGAAACGTATTATTTCATGTTAAACTGATGGAAAAATAAATGAAACATCAAATTGTTATGAATCATTTAAAATTTTGAATAATACAAACCCGTTTTAGGAATGGAAACTGCTCGAGACGATTCAGAATTAGATAAATCAAATAGCTCTTTTTCTGAAAGAACATTACATAATATACAAAAGATAATCAACGAATCTTTAAATTAAACATTTCGTGATAACAGGTTATTCTTAAAATTAAAATACTGTGTGAATTCAAATGTCTTGACAGTTTTTCAGAGATTTTAATTTATTTTTGTTTCTATTTGAAAAAGTTAACTTTATAAAAATAGAGAAGATTTGCTACTGTAGCACGATAGTTTTCTGATTAATTCTAGGAAATTGGAACATATTTCTGACAGATTGCCATTCTCATAATGTTTTTAATACTCCTTCAAAATATACTTCAGGCATTAATAATTAATGAAAAGCCTTCTTTCGGTTTAGCATCACAGACTTTCGGTCACTTAAATCAAATCAAGGACCTAATTATTTATGGAGATATTCGACTGTTAGCTAGGAAAGCAATTGCGTTTATCTCTTTAATAAAAAAGAAAGACTTAAAATTAATAAATATTTTATTAAATTATATGCTGTCCAAAAACATTTTGCCATCTTTCTGGTAGTAATATGATTTCACGCTGGCAAAAAACTGATGAACGTGATATTTGACTTCCTTATTTGAAGTTTTTACCGTCTAAACATTTTTTTGTAGATACCGGAATAAATAATAATAGAAGGTGGCATATATATCCTGTCCAGGCTGTAAAAAGTTTTTGTCGAGTTAATAACCTTCTATAAGGTCTTGCTTATATACTAGTATGTAACACTATACCTTTCTTATTCATAAATTCTGGCCTTTTCTGTCAAAGTGAAACATTAAGTTTATCCAATAAACTGGTAGAAGTTAAGAAAAAAAACGATTTGTTTTAACTGTTAGTTGATTTTGTAGTTTTTACATTGTAATAATGTAAAACGGTAGAGAAAGGCTCAAAATAATTCTAATTATTACTTTTATTTTAATAAATTTCTCGTATACATGAAAGATGCGCTCCAAAAAACTTTTTATTTTCTAATCATTTAAGAAAAAAATACAGACATCAACGCATTGGCATTAATTCTCTTCAGAAGAACATGTGGAACCAATATGTCGAGTTTTGAGATTAAACCTAGGCGTTTCAAATGATCAATATCATCTCTTGTAATTCGCCAGTTTTCATCTATTAATTGCTTTATTGTGTCTTTATCAGCTTCAACTGGTCTTCTCCAGAACATGATACATATAAATTGGCAAACAGTTTTGGCACTGGCGTTGTGGCAATACGTCTTCGCCATACACGTCGGATCCTTGTATTACTGGAACAACATTGTTACCTTTTTATAGTAAAAAAGTAAATGCCGATTTTCATATTTAAAGGAGCTTTCTACATCAGTTGGTAAATTATAACGAGTGTCCAACAATTATTTTAGTCCCGGGTGGCCTTGGAATCAAATACGTAGGTCGATTCTTACATGTGCTAAATAAATTGAACTGACATTTTAATTGTCAAACATAATTTAAATGTGAATTTAAAGTGTTGTTAACTTTAATAAGTAATTAGAATATTACATCATTTACATTTAAATTATGTTTGACAATTAAAATGTCAGTTCAATTTATTTGGCACCTGTAAGAATCGACCTATGTATTTGATTCCAACGCCATCCGGGACTACAATAATTGTTGGACACCCCTTATTATTATTATTATCAATAATGCGGTTTAAATGTGAATACAAGAATTATCACAAGAAAAAGAAAGCAGTTTTGTACTTTGAAAATGATCAGGAATGATCGAAGCACGCGCCAGGCAACTGAAAATAAAGAATTATGGAACTTAACAAGTGTTTTACCCAATCAAATTTAAGAAAAAGAAAGATCAAGTATTTCAAGCCACCAAGCTTTCGGGGCGAAGAAGTCACCCTGAAAGAAAAAGTCAAATACTTTGGCATTCTTTTAGACAACTAAACTGGAATCTGACGGAGAGATATAAGAAAGCATGCGTAGCCCTCTGACAATGCAGACGAGCTGTGGGGAAAACCTGAGAACTATCTCCAAAGGTAGCTCTATGAATCTATACGGCCATTGTATCAATAATACGGTGGCCAAGAACGACTACGAAAACAGCCGTAGAGCTCCTAGAAGCGCTCTTTTAAGCGCGACAGGAGCTATGAGAACAACACCAACAGCAGCTATGGAAAAAAAACCTTTCCTGAAAAATAGTACTGCACTAGGTAAGATAATGAGCACACCAACAACGGTGGAACTTGTGGGTATTGTAAAGACAAAGTCTTACAAGAAAATCAAGGGAAGAATATTAGGGACAGCAGAGCAGCAATTGTGTCCATTGCCAGCTGTAAAATTAAGCCTTGGAAGGAGTGGCTCGTGACAACAAGGTGACCCTATGCTGGGTAAAAGGACACTGCAACAACAGAGGTAACAGAATAGCAGGTGATTTGGCAAGGAAGGCATGCGGACGAACGATATACCAATTTGATTACACTACTGAAAGTTGCATCAATCAGATGCAACAAGGAGCGATGGGGTAGGGTCTCAAAAAACTTCATCGCAATGAACACCAAAACAGCAAGATATTGTATGCAACAGTCCAGAGAAAACCTACGGAAAATTGTAGGGCTCCTAACAGGATACAGCAATTTAAGATCGCACCTGAACAGACTGGAACTACAATCTAGTCCTACCTGCTGAAATCCATAAATTAAATTAATAATATTGGTCTATGTATAAAAATCCCGTTGGAATTTTCACGTTATAGCCAGTTAGACTATAATGATCACTATTCAATTCAATTCATTAAAAGACTCAAGTTGACATATATTTCCCACATTATGGACAAAAATGCCTGAATATTTGGCAAAAATAAACCTAAATATGGTTCAATGGTTTCTGATGAGTTCCTGTACGACAGCAGCGTCAGCAGAAGAAGTAGGGTACGAGTGGAAGATCATCTAGCAGGAACTCAATTCTCGTGCATTCTAAATTTTGGATGAATAATATTTATATTATTTTTGTATGTATTAGGTTTTTATGTTAGCACAGAATTAAAACAAGCAAATAAATAAATAAATATAGGGCCCGGCAGAGAAGTATGTTGTTTTTGGAACGATTATAACTCAACGCATTGGTAGCCTAACGTTTTCAGAATGGTTGATGTGATCACCCGACCGTCTAATTTTTTTTGGTTTACTCGTTGTGGAACCGTAGTTGGTCGAGGAATGCGTATTTGTTTATAACACTTACATCGAAATTGAGCGTTCTGTGGTTGCTACACAACGCATATTTCAAATACAATTCAATCTTGGAAAGCACGGTCGTGTTCCTACGCGAAACAGCATCCTGAAATGGGTGCAGAATCTCCGTACTAGAGGATCGTTAAAGCCTAGAGTGTAGCTCAAATTAGGGCAGGTATGGAAGCAAGTCACTATGCGTGATGTAGATATTAGAAGAGTCCTTTTTTGCTACGAAGGGACACCGAGTTGCCCCCACGATCGCGTGATTTTACGCCCTGAAATTTTTCTTCTGTGGGGGTATCTTAAGGCCCTCATATTTATTAAGAAACTATTGACCCTTGATCAGCCGTCCAATGCTATCACCCGAGAAATTCAAGCGATTCCGACCAACATATTGGAAGGATACACTTTTCAACTCGACTAGAGGAGTTTGTGGAAAAGAACGAAGATCACTTAGAAAAACTTTTTCTTTGATATGAATACGAAATGGCAAATCGACACCCTACTTATTATACAAATAAAATTTTGATTTAATTAAGAATTCTCGGAGTTATGATTTTTTCAAAAACGTCATACTCTGCCGGGCCCTGTGTTAAAATAATGCTGGTTATTCGATCGCATATTGTTCAACATACTTGTTAAAATTATAGTAATTAATGTAACAATCTTTACAGTCGCTGCATTGAGATCTGAGCTCTTTAACCGAATGTCAGTGCTTACATGCTAAATCTAGAAAAGTTTGATTGTAATCTAATTGATATTTAGAACCTTAGGTGATGACTAACACTTAATTCTTCAGCTCAAACGTGTCTAGCTGCCTATAAACTCCTAAAGCACTAGATCTTTAAAATACAGTGCATTGAATTGAATTAAAAGAATACAATATATATTAGAGGTAGAATCTTTGATTCGAATAAGTAAATAGTAAATTCATCCTTCTTTTTTAATAAATCTACTATACTACTTCATCGCGAAGAAAAAACTAAAGAATTAACACCTCTGCGATTGTTTTATCCCCCTTTTCCCCGAAAATCAATTTTCTTTATACAAACGTAATTCAAACGTTTTATTTTTTCTTTTTTCTATAATTTCCTCTTGGTGATCCTGATAATTAAGGTGCAGCTGATAAATTTTTTGTTTCCTGTTTTTAAAAGATTAGTGTTTACAAATTTAAAATGAAAACATATTAGAAACGACTGTGGGTCTTTGAATGGCTAAACATTTCTCTTGGTCGTTATCAAACAATATTTTTTGAATGTTTTCTATTAGAATACAATCAAAAATTATCTTCTAATTGTTAGAATATTTTCAAAACTCTAAAGCACCATTAATTGTATCCCAATGGTGAACGATATTTAGAACCTTAGGTCATGACTAACACTTAACCCTACACCTCAAAAGCAGTATATATACAGGGTGGACCAAAAGTCCGTTTAAATTTGAATCAATAGCTGCGACGTGCAGCGACGGCGGGGTGGGTAATAGAAGTTCGAGGCGTTAGGTTCAACAATGAACCAACCACGATCCGGCCGACCTAGAACATCAAGAGATCCCGCAAACGTCGAGCGTGTAAGAGCGTCTATTCGTGAAAATCATGGACTCTCTACCTGGAAGAGGTGTAACGTCTTAGGTATGCCCAGAACGCTACAGAATTTCGGTTTTAATCAACGATCGTGGTTTCAGCAAGATGGGACAACATGCCACACTTCCAATGACTCATTAAGTGCTGTTCGCGATTTTTTTTAAAAGTGATATCCAAAAGAGGTGCCATTAACTGGCCACCTCATAGTCTGGACTTGTCCCCACAGGACTTCTTTCTTTGGGGATACCTTAAAAGTAAAGTTTTCAACAGCAACCCAGTGTCTGAGAAACAAGAAACTGCATTAATATATATAAATCTTTATGAAGATAATAATTGTATAATAAAAAAAATATTTAAAGCCTTTAATTAGAAAAACAAGAAAACATTTCGTAAATTTACAACAATCGAGTTTTACTACAAAACAAATTATTTATTAAAACAAAACAACTAACATACTCCTCTAATTAATACCTCAACAGATATTGAATTATACTAAAGTAATTTGCGTGGTACAAAAAGCAAGGCTTATTTATTAAAGCAACACTAGTTTGAACGTATTTATTACTATCAAAGAAACTAAAAATTATTTAATGAACGTTAAATAGTTTGTGAGTGACTAAGGTATGACATTCTTAGAAAAAGAAATGAAGTTACGTTGATGTAATTAAAAATAATATAGCAAAGTAATTAAATAATTTAACACTCAAGTTTATATATAAAATATTAATCCATAACCGAGACGAAAAAAATATTTTGTTACAAATTCATATAAGATATTAACTTAATTAATATTTATACTCAATACCTCATACTTTATCTTTACCAAACTTATAAAATTCATTCAAGATTTAATTAATAATTTAATTATAAACTTGGAATAAACCACTAACACTTTCCTCACAAATAATTTTTATTTGAGTTGAAATAAAAATTTGGATATTGTTTTAAATAACTCTTAATAAATAATAATTCCTTTATAAAGCAAAAATATTAGTGTGTAATACAATATACAGTAATCTCAAAAAGCTAAGGTATTTAAAATAAATTATTCTGTAAAATTTAAGCTAAACTATTTTTAGTTTATAAACCATTATGCATTAATAACCAATATTCATAAACGTTGTTGATTTATGGTTTAATTAAACTATTTTATTTTATTAGCTCATTAATCAAAATTGATGGATTTTATTATTATTTGAAAGAGTTGATAATAATACCAATTATCTCATAAAGTAAACATATTATTGCAGTACGATACAATACACAGTGATTCTAAAAAGGTTTAACATAAATAAATGATTAATTAATTCTGTATAAAATCGAGTGAACTGAATGAACTTTATATATACATCGCTTTGGGAACTTGGGCGAGTTTTAAAGGAACACAATTGCTTCGCAGTTATTAAATTAAAAATTTCCACACTGTAACGTTATCAGTAAGCAAATTCAAGATTAATGCCTAGCAACAGACCTGTAACAATGAATTGCTTATTTATAATTTAAATGCTTTTGTCATAGAATATATTTGGAGATATATAAAATATGAAAAGAAGATAAAATGTTTTTAATGTTTAATACACACTATGTATTATGCAATATAAATATCGTATAAATGTCCATATATACGAAAAGGTAAGGTAAATATTATCTTTATTAAAATACTACTTCATGAATGAAACATATTTAAATAAATTGCATTGGACTCAAACCATATTAGAAGAGATATCATCTGTTTACGGGAACTCTTGTCCAAGAAAAACCGTGGTACGAGGGTAGATTGAAAAGTTTCCGGAATGGGCAAGAGATGGCGCGCGTATCGTGAAATTGTTATGATTGGGATTCGCAAGCAGAAGGGAAGAACTATCACGGGACAATACTACAGCGATTTATTGTATCAATTCAACGGCATATTGAAGGAGAAACGGCCTCATTTGCAGCGGAAAAAAGTGCTCTTCCACCACGACAACGCGCCGGCCCATTCATCCCGAATCGCCAATGCTAATTGAATTGGGCTAAGAGGTGATGCCGCATCCCCCGTACTCTCCAGACCTGGCCCCGTGCGACTTCTTTTTGTTCACAAACATGAAGACTTGGCTCGGAGACAAGCTTTACGTCAAATGAGGAGGTCATCGACGCCACTAAAGCTTATTTTGCAGAGTTCCCGAAATCATATTTTTCTGAAGGCTTAAAAAAGTTGGAGTATCGCTGGGAAAAGTGTATCGACCTGCAAGGGTACTATGTTGAAAAATAAAAATAAAACCTGTTTAATTACTGCGTTTTCTTGCCCATTCCGGAAACTTTTCAATCTACCCTCGTATAGAAGTAGCGCAACCTCTTCAAGCAAGGCAGGGAAGACGATTACCGTCCTGGGCGGTCTGTTTATCTCATCAAAAATCGAAAAACTATTATTGGAGAATGCACGTTTAAAGAAGAAACAACTTGCAGAAATGGTTTGAGTATCTGAAACTACAATTTTTAATAACCATTAGTCAGTGCAAGATAGGTACCTAGATTGTTCACACTGAGTCGAGTGGACAAGGATGTTTTTGGAGCAAATTGTTACTGGAAATAAAACTTTGGTTCATCACTATGAACCTGAGTCTAAGCAAGACTTAATTTATTAGTATGAAAAAGGTGTTTCTATAACCGGAGAATACTACGCTTTAATTTTGGAGAAGTTAATAAAGACTATTAGAAAGAAAAGAAGAGGATATTTAAGCAAAGGTGTCCTGCTCTGCCCTTCAAGCTCCTGTTCACAAGAGTCGAGTTGCGTTGACTGTTTTGCATAAGGTGGGCATATCATTGATCATCCACCTTATATCACAGATTTGGCCCCCAGCGACTACTATAGCTTACCAAATCCAAAAAATGAGCTTCGAGAATAGAAATTTTCTACCGATGAAGAAGTGAAGGATGTATATTTTTCAGAAATGGATAAATCAATTTTTTATAAAGGTATTCACAAGTTAATTCATAGATCTGAGAAATGTGCTCAGGTTGTAGGTGAATATATTAAATTAGAATTCTATTCCATTCCGCGAACTTAAAAACACACCCTCGTACAGACTACGATTTGTTTTCATATGGCTGTTTATTTCATAATTTTATTTTCAAAATTAATTATTATCTGCATTAAATAACAACGTTTATTTTAAATTAATTTACTCTTATAAATAGCAACTGTATATCGATTCATTAATTCACAATTGAAAACGGCAGAATGAAATTGTTATTAAGTATTAATTGAAATGTTAATTATTGCCCGTCACAGATACAGCGCTTGCATAAAAAAACGTGACGCAGTTTTATTGAATTAACGATAAAACGTTGTTAATTCACATTTTAACGGTAGTTGTAAAATACTTGAGCTGATAAGATATAACATGTAGTGAAAGATAAGGTATAAATAGAATCCGGGTTTGTTTTGCGAATTTATCAGTTAATAGTAGCCGGGAAAAGTACTGCGAAAAATTTAGTTTTTATGTATTTTTAATCTTAACTTAAAACACAATTATTATCTAATAATTAGAAAAACATGAAAACATTTCGTAAATCTACAATAAATGAGTCTTACTAAGCCTACAAAACAAAACACTCATTGAAACCGTTACTTCTCTAGCTTAAACTAAAGTTTCTAAAAATTGCAAACAATATATTTATTTGCATTAAAAAACAATATTTTATACTGCTATTAATTCAATTCAACTTATGTAAGTAATCAATATTTAATTATATTAATATCGTATGATTATGCAACCAAATATTCTTTTCTTCGCACTCAAATATTTTATATATATAGTACTAATATTTAAAAGTTTTAGAATTTGGAATTGTGAAAATAATTTATTCTTTAATTAAACATTAAGACAAATTCAAGACTAATGATTGTACAAACTACAAATAAAGTTTGTATTAGAATTAAAATACATTGTTATAAAATCGGAACACCAAGACTTTTTTGACCAAACTTTAAACTATAAAAAGATAGCAATGCATTCAAATTTAAAAGAAAAATAAAAAAGATAAGCATATTCTTTATTAAGACCTTCTCCAGTCCGCCACTATTGGTTACACACTCCCCTACTCTTTATGGCATCGATTCTAGTAGGTGGTTAATATTCTCTTGAGGTATTGCATCTCAAACAACAAGTAATTCATGCTGGAGATCTTGCTACATCTGCGGGGGATGCTATAAGGTCTTTAGTCTTCTCCCAATAATATCCCATACATGCTCAATGGGCGAAAGAGCAGGAGATCGGAGTGGCCATGGCAAGATATTGACATATGTGTTTCGCAAACAGTTTCATAGAAACTCTTGCAATGTAGAGACGGGCATTGCTTTTGCTGGAAAAGTAGGTCTTCCAATTACTCAAAAAACTGAAGAATATGGGGTTCTAATATCACCCCATCCACATATCGCTGGGCATTCATATTGAATCGCATAAATACCAAACGAGACTTACTTTCGTAAGTTTTAGCACCCCGTATGATGCACAGGCCTTTTAACAGAAAATACAATGTTGCGATGTTCCCCTCGTCTTCGTCTGACCCTCATATGACCATCATGCATCTCTAAACAGAATCGGGATTAATCACTAAACATCACCCTATGTCATTCTAGATTCCACTGCAGTCGCATCCTACAACATTCCAAACTGTCGATGTTGAACCTTTGTTGGTGACACAAAATGTGGCCGATAAGATTGCAAGCCTAAGGTTCTAAGATTCTGCAGGGTTACCGGTTGACCTTTGTTTGCTAAACATAGATCGGCAAATGATCTGTTACTGAAGAATCCATCTTGTTTGGTCATAAGTGGATGTTGACGGTTTTGAAACTCATTTGTTCTTCTTTGTCCCCCGGTTCCTATTCTGAGACTTTCCTAACCTTCTCCAGTCCACACATGAAGGCGGATTGTTTTCAGTTTCTCAAATCATCGGTACGACCTCTGGCGAAATCGCTTAATTGGCGGTAATTATCACGTTGGCTGTGTAGGAGGTTCAACAAAAAAAGCGGTAGATATAGCCCTCCTGCAAGAACTTTGGTTGCTCCGACGGAAAATAGCAGGCCTAGCGCCACAACACAATATATAAGGGCATGCATAATTCACAGTGATAGAGTGAAATGTACACTAATACCTCACTCAAGATTTTGTTACAGGCATCATGTCGGCCAAGACGTAGGAAGAAGAGAGGAGCTGGGTCAACTGCTCCGCCTACTTCCCAGGAGATGAGAAAGTATGTCCTCCGCGCATACTTAGCGACATAGTGGCATACTGCGCGGAGAAGGCATACCAACCCATAATAGAGTGCGATGCCAACGCGTATCACACAGTCTGGGGCAGATCAGACACCAACAAACGAGGTGAGTCTTTACTTATCTTTATCTGAGCAGAAGGACTTATAGTGACCAATATTGGCTATAAGCCCACGTTCATCACGAAAAACCGCAAAGAAGTTCTAGACCTAACCACCTGTACCGGGAAAGTGAGTGATAGTATAGAGAATTGGCATATGTCAGAAGAACAATCGTGCTCCGACCACAAGCAAAACCGCTTCGATCTAGTCAAATCTCTCACGACGAGCAAGTACAGAAACCCAAGAGAGACGAAGTGGGTAGGATATAAAGAGTCCATCAGAGAAGCTCTCAAGGGAGGAACAGCATCGACGAGAGAAGTGGTTGGGCTAGAGCTGGCAGTTGAAGAAATCAAGGACGGCATATCTGGAAAACGGCCCGGAAAAAACAATCAAGCAGAGGGGCTGCGGAACAAAAACCTTGAAAGGATGTTGTATATAATCCATGTTTAGATTTAGGTACAAAAAATAGAATTCAGAAAATTCGAAACCCTTGTATTCGTCTCATTTTTGGTATTCGTAAATTTGAACATATCTCCGGCAAGTTAACTACATTAAATTGGCTCAATATGTCTGATCGATTTATTTACATTCCTGTTTACTTTTTAGTAAAATTACTCAACTGCGAACCCCTTCTTATCTTTATAATATATATTTTTTTTTTTTCGTACCGTTGTGTATAATATTAATGTGAGGTTTTGTGGACTAATATCTCCGCCTAAACATAAAACAACGTTTTTTGCAAGATGTTTATAATAATATTCCACTATAAAAATTTATTGCAAAAACGGACGTTTGTCCTTATTTCAGACACATTGATTAATTTACTTATTTTAGTTTCATCTCTCCTTCTCTATTCGATATACTGTAAAACTGTAAAATTCATTTGGATGTCACATTCACCACGTAGTCTAATAATTTCACGTTGATTTGTAAACTATTTGTAGGTTAAGTGGAAGAGCAGAAGTTGTTATTTACTAAAAACTTGAACTTCGACAGGGTAGGCATATGTATACTGTGTATCTATACTTTTATTTGGAATGAAGCCAATTTACAGTATTATTATTATTAAAGGATGAGGATCGAGGTTCAAAGGCTATTCAATAGGACCAAAAACAACCAGGACTGGGACACCTACAGAGAAAAACTCACACAATATAATAAATAAATCCGAAAAGCCAAAAGGGATTCGTCCTGGCTACAGATGGTAGTAATGTCAAAGAGGTAGGCTTCCTCCAGAAACCGGAGGAAACCTACACAGAAACAATAGAGGAAAGTCTCACTTTCCAGCCTCAACAATTCTGGCAGAAGATCATAAGCCAGACAATCCCAGTCAAAGACATAAAAAACCTGACCGAAATGACTGGAGATTAGCCACGGAAGTCACAAGACCCAATAAAATTAAATGGCCCATCAGCAGATACCAACCGTACAAGTACACGGGACCGAATTGGAATTCATCCCCTTCTGTTACAAAAGAGCATTGAGGAACTGGTGCCGCGCCTGTCAAAAATCTTCAAAGCCTGCCTGGCATGGGGATATATACCAAAATCATATCAAAGCGTAAGGCTAATCTACCTGTCCAAGGTAGGCAGGATAGCTGACTTAACGTCAAAGTCATACAGACCTATCAGCCTATCTTCATTCCTACTAAAAACTATGAAAATATTGACAGATATGCACAAGGGACGAGATAACAGGCAATGTGCATTACAACCGGGAAAGTCAACGGACTAAACAGGCTCATCACAAAGTCAATGGAAGACAAACATATAGCCATGGCCACATTTCTAGATATAGAAGGGGCGTTTAACAACGTTACAACCACCTCTCTAGTAGAGGCAGAAGCAAGGAAAGGAGTCCCGTCAAGCTTTTGCCAATGGATCAGGGCCAGCCTAGAGAAAAGGATAAACATATCCACTTTGGGGATACCATTAAGGTTAAGGCTGGAGACTGCCCACAAGAAGGAGTACTGTATCCACGGCTATGGGCAACACTAGTAGTTGACCTTCTAGGGAAATTTTCCAAAGAGAGGATATCATTCCCCAAAAAACACATCTTGTCATCTTCACAAAAAGACGAGCACTGCAAGGCTAAAGCCACTGATGCTCGGGTGTACGGAAATCCGGGGGCCAAGTACCTGGGAGTAACCTTCAAACTGACGTGGAGGACACACATCACAAAAGCCTCAAAAAAACCTGAATAGTATTATTATACAGGGTGGACCAAAAGTTCGTTTACATTTCAAATGATGATTTAAAAGAAACTAGTTATGTGAGATAAAAACTTTCTATTTATTATTAAAGTACACGAATGAGTTTTTTTTTTTAATTACATCATCCATATGTAATCCTTGGCTATTTTGACACTGCTGCAACCCGGAGCGGAAATTGTCAATGACGGCCTCACAAGTGTTTCGTGAAATGTTTTACATTTCCTCTCGAATATTATCCTTTCATTCCTCTAGGGACACTGGGTTGCTGTTAAAAATTTTACTTTTGAAGTAAAACAAAGAAGTCCAGTGGGGATAAGTCCGGGCGACGAGGTGGCCAGTTAATGACACCTCTTTTGGATATCACTTTTTGTCCAAAAATTTTGCGAACAGCACTTAATGAGTCGTTGGAAGTATGGCATGTTGCCCCATCTTGCTGAAATTACGATGGTTGATTAAAACCATGTAGCGCTAGTGAAAAAAGTTCTGTCGCATGGCAATATACCGCTCTGTATTCACTGTAATAGCATTTCTTCGGCGATCTTCAAAAAAGTATGGACCAATAATGCCTCTTGCTGACAATGCTGAATTCAGAGATTTTTGATGCTTCAATTTAGGACTAGTGTCACTCCAATACCTGCAATTTTGCCTATTCACATGCCCATTTAGATGAAAGTGTGCCTCGTCTGAGAAAAAACATGTTGGTAAAGCTGGTGAACCTCTCTAACATTTCGTTTGAAAATTGGAGCCTGTGAGCGTATTCTTGAGGCTTTAATTTCTGTACTATTTGGATTTTGCACGGATGTAAATGTAAATCTTTGTGAAGAATACGAATGAAAGATGTTCTGGGCACACCTAAGGCGTTATACCGCTTCCGAGTAGAGAGTCCATGATTTTCACGAATAGACGCTCTTACACGCTCGACATTTTCGAGATCTCTTGATGTCTGGGTCGGCCAGATCGTGGTTGATTCATTGTTGAACCTGCCTCCTCGAATTTCTGTACCCATTTTCGAATCAATTGAATCGACGGAGCTTCATTTTTACGCCGTATGTTGTAATGAGGGCAAAATTTTCGTTGCGCTAGAGTAAAATAATCGTTGTTGCGGTAGTACTCGCGTACAAAGAACGCACGATGTTTATTGCTGAACAACGCTTTGGTACTGAATTCCCATTGGGCGCTCTTGCGCTTTAGAATGAAAAAAATTAAAAGTTAACTTTATTAAACGAATTCTCACCAATTAAAAATCTGTTTTAAAGATACAGGTTACCATCCTTGCAGGATTATATAAAAAAGTTGCGCAAAAGAAAAATGTACTTGGAAGTCAAAACTGTAGCTGTGGTTTACTATGACAAACTGTTCATAAATCAAAGAGAAATCGGTCAATAACTCGTTTCGTTGACAATTGACTTAATGGGATATGTATATATATTTAAACGATATGCCAACTAATTATTTTCTCGCATTTTTCCTAAAAATCGAATTATTTGGCGTGGCTAGTTTTATCTTTCTATTTTGAAAAATATCAACACACTCGTGCACATATGCAACTAACAGTTTCAGAATAAAAAGGCAGAAATGGCAGAAAACAGTGAGATACATCAGACGCAGCTATTACCGTCACAAGCATTGATTTTATAATAAAAATAAAAACGCCATGCTGAAATGCACGTCGAGGAAAATATTCGCGTGCGCAAATGGAATTAGTAATGACCGTGAAATATAAATAACAATGGGCGTTCGAATAATGCGAAATTAATACCATTTCACCAATTAATCTATCAAACGAAATAATGCGGGCAGGCACACGGTGATTAAGGTAACGCAATCCTTTCGAAATATTGAATTATTAATAATTATTGATGCATTGATAATCAACCAATAATAATTGATAGGTTTATTAAATTTCTACACACTTTAAAAAACAAAAAATAAAGTAGTAATGAGATCGAAAGATCGAAACACGTGTCTGCAGACGTTTAATACGTAACATCTGCTTTATCGAATCGTAAGGGTCCGTTGCAGTAGAATTAACGAATCGGTAATTTTGTATCCTATTCATAGACTATACTAGATTTATTTTGGATAATTAAAAACTTATTTTTTATTTACCTCTAAAATTGCTCGTTTTGAAGACATGGGAATAAAAACCAAGTGTTATAATTAATAAAGATAATTCAAAAATGTTTCACGATCGTTTAAATAAGAAATAAATTAACCACATTGCAAATTTATTACAGATCAACGTTAAAAAAAGAAAGTTGAACAAAAACATCCAAATGCAGCATTCTTGATTGTTATTAAGACTTTTTGATAACAGAGAAAATTTATTGGACATTTAATTTTTTATTACTTTCGATTCTTTATGCGTTCGTAAGTTTTTGAAAATTGTCAAAGCAACATTAACTTGTAGGTCCTTCAGTCCCTGGATAAATTTGTTTTGACTTGTTTATATTTAAATAGTTCATACAATATACAGCAATTAAATTGTAAATTATACATAGCTTGATTGATTTCAGACATCAAGAAAAATAAGTATATTCTATCCACAAAATTTTTAGAAAAAAAACTTATTAGGATAGGTAATTTATTAGTCACTTATTTTTAGTGCAAGTTGGAGTTATTTTTAAATATCGCATGTAATCGGTAATTATATGACACAGTTATTTCTGTTGATCCAAGCATACCAATCCCGTTTGTAAATGCAAGATAAGTCGGTAGAGGAGATACACGGCATACCAGACATACCGTCCGTCCGTGAAAATAAATATAGGTGGTACGATGTGTGTATTTTTGTAGTGGGGTCTTGTTTTGTGAAAAAAATTAACAAGTCCCATAAAAAGAAGGAAAAGACTGCCCAAGAACCGGTTACACATATATACAAAGGTCATAGTTCTTGAAATGACTAAAAATAGTGGTAGCCGCGGATGGAATTTCGATGAATGGCACAGTGTTACACATTGTTGATTAATACAATGTGAAAAAGGGGGTTCTTGTGCAGCTCTCGCTGCTGCTGCTTCTATTTTATATATATACAAAAAAACGTACATGTGTGTCATCTGCAAGACATTCTTCAGACCGAAATGAGTTAACATTGTGTGGAGTAGAGTTCAATGCATAGCTATTACAATAGCGTTCGTTAAAAAAAGTTTTAAAAATAGAATGAAAAGAAATATTGTTCGTAGCCTTTAGTACGAAGTACAGACACTATTTTTTGCAAACCCAAACGATGTTATAATTGTATAATTATATATATTATATTATATATAAAGAAGAGAACGTTTAAATTAAAAAAAACTTGGTTTGTTTCACAGATAATTATGTGAAACAAACCAACTTATTTTTAGTTTAAACCAAAATAGTTCAAAAATGTTTTATCACGGTCTAAGCAAATAATAATTTAAAATAAAAAACAATGTATTTTATTTCACAGCATATTCAATTTTGATTACTACTCAATAGAAACATACATATTAAGATATTGTATTATGAAAAAGAAATGTTATTATATACATATTTAAATAAACGGAGACATCCAGTAAAATTTAGTTCACGCGGGTAGGCATTGTTATCTCTTCTCGGATTATTTGGCTCTCTCTAGAATGAATGTTTCGAGTCAAGGCCAGTATTTGTTATCTGGTTAATATATTAGAAGAGATTAGACTGACAGTGACAGTTGCTGCCGCTTCCTCCGGGTGAAAACGGAGACGCCCCTACTGACATTCAAGAATTTTTGATATATTGGGCCCGGCTTAAACACTTTAAATTAATGGGAATGACTCTGCGGTCGTTAATTTCCCATTTTTTATGCTATGGCCGGCTATATTTAGATTGATACGTTAAAAAAATTGTTGTGTAATTTATATAGCTTCACCCGTAGTTTAATTACATTTGATTATCTAATACATAACTCTAACGAAATTAATTTGAAACTTGGAAATGTCCTCTTCTTGACACATTTTTAATTATTAAAATTTTACACGTTAATCATCAAACTAACAAAATTTATTTATTTATAATTGCTCAAGAGCAATTTTGTAGATATTTAAAAAATACATCTAAATCACTTATTCATAGTACATCAAAATTATTTTAAAGCGATATATTTAAAATTATAAAAATATAATTCCGGCCTATTTTGTTCTAACATGCATCTATTTTTTTTTTTAATTTGTGGTGTGAGTTGCCATATTTCATATCAAATACGTTGCTTAAGGTCCTCAATGTCGTTCGGTTTTGTTACATAGATCTTACTCTTGAGTTATCCCCACAAAAATGTCAAAGGGACTAAGATCCAGAGATCTTGCCGGCTATCCATCCATTGGGAAAACTTCGTCTAAATATCTACCACCGTTCATAGCTTAATGGGGTGGAGCTCCGTCCTGTTGATACCATATTTGTTCATCAGGTAAATCCGGATCTAACAGATTTGGAAATAAGGTGGCTAACGTTGGCGTCTTGAAGAAACATAAGATATGTTGCTCCATCAAAATATCCATCGAAGAATACTGGTCCTGCAATCTGATCACTTAGTATTCTAGCCCATACATTGACTTTTTGAGGAAACTCGCATACAATGAGGGTTATGATCAGCCCAATAACGAGAATTTTGGCGATTAACGTCACCATGTAAGGTAAAAGTACCTTCATCGGAAAATCGAATTGATGCTAACGAAATCGTCGATCAGGTTCAACATTTACTCGCAAAATTCGATTCGGCGGTACGTGTTATCCTCCGTTAATTCTTGGAGTGCTTGCATCTTGTAATGATGCAACTTGGCTGATCTAAAAATTTTAAGGGCAGTAATATGACTAATCTCGTTGTCACGGACCAGTTGCCTGGCTGGAGCCACCACATTTTCTTAAGGATTAATAATATGTTTAGCCTGGTATCTGCTTTCACAGTGGGATTCAGCTGTCTGGACACAACCCTGACATTACCCAAATTGTTGTATTGTGCCTCAAATTTACTTATGGTACCTTGGCTAATAGGTGGTATATCCGAATGCTGTTTTCAAAATAACTGAACAACCTCAAACTGACTTTGTGTGTTACCATCACCGATCATCATCAGAATCTCAATTCGGTTAAATGCAGCATTTTTAAAACTACTTTGACAACTTTACGAGCATATGTGACTGCTTTTGTGACTATTATTACCACTAGTAACTAAGCAACGTGGTTCCAAAGAATAAAAAAATCAAAACACACATCAAAAGCATACAACTTACGCCTAAATATGTTCAACGTAAAATTGGTTTTCTTTTATTATCACGTGGGCTTTAAAAATATTAAATAGTGTGTTGTATTCTATGCGAAGAGATCTTTCAAAAGAGGTGAAGAAAAGGTCGGAGTTGCTGGGCACTTCCGGGAACAGATAAACAAAAAGCATATACATAGAAATGAGGAAAAGAAAAAACAATACGTAACGATTTTGCAAAAATTGCCTATATCGAAGTCAAGAATTTTATTCTAGTTAAAGTTATACATCTTTATTACATATTTTTCTAATTGTACAATAATACATTATAATCATATACCTATAATAGATGGGGTTAGTATGTACCTATCTGGGCTATCGACCTTAAGTCTATCTGTCCTGTCTTTACAAATATAAAGCAAAATTATAAATATCGGGATGATACGAACAAATAAATTGGTGTAATATATTTGTTGGATAATGTTTTTTTGGTTGGATGTTGGTATTACGAGGAGTACAATATTCATACAGGAGGTTGTAATTATGGGATTGAGTGGAAAACTTTTCAGTAATGGCTAACATAGGTTTAGAAATCTGGGTGATTTGGGTTTCTTCATAGAGTACTTCATTGTAGTAGGTTATTAGGGTGTTGCAGTTGGGCCAGAGTACGAAGTGCGGATTACTAGAAATTGATGGAGAGTTGAGGGGTGACATTTGGTGAGGAGGATAGCACTATAATAAAGCAATTGGTGACAAATCGCTTTGTATATATTGACGGCTGTTTGTTTAGAAATGCCTTGCATTGAATGCGTTAGTGACCGGAAATGCTGCGCCCTTGCTTTGAGTTTGGATTTAATGGAAAGTGCAAGTCTAATATTATTCCAAGGTATAATATTTACAAGTATGAGAAGGAGAAACTTCGGATGTACAGATTTTGAATGAATTATTATGTGGAAATGGACGAGAAGCTTGGACTAAGGATTTATTTCAATACACACTTGGAGAACCGTGTTTCGAGGGAATTAGGCGATGTTTGAAGAGCTGAGAGATTGTAAGGTGAAAACATGTAATACTAAGGCGAATAGGATTGGGTATAAGTTTAGATTAAAGATATCAGGATCGAGGTTAAAATATCTGAATACTTGGGGAATCGTAAGGGACACCTTGTTGGATTTTAATTGAATGGGTAAGTAAGATTGGCAGGTTTTTACTTGGCGGAAGTGATTTGTTAGGAGTTCGTGGATTAAAATGACGAGGTGGCGGGGCATACTTAACCGTAAACATTTGTAAAGTAAACCTCGATGTCAGTCAATACCCTTTTTTTTTTAATCTAAGAAGACAACGGCGGACGATTGGCCTTCGAGGTGCTTTGCTTGAATGTTGCGAGTCAGAGGAAAAGTAGTTGATTTGTTGCGCAACTCAGGATTTTCTGTTCTTAGTGCTTTGGTGTCGTTACGATGGAAGCTGAAGTTTTCGAAGTCGTGTTTAGACCGCAAGGTAGGTAAGCGTAGATTCACAAATGCTTTAGCAGGGGTACAAAAAACTAGCTAAAGTCGAGCCGCCGAGAGCTGACTATGACTCATCGCTCTATATTGAAGGAATCAGATACACATTCCGTCTTTCATTTCATTATGTCCCCCAGTCATCGTAGGTTGATGATAGTACGAGATAGAAATTAATTGCTATACGGTTCTTAGTACGAAAATGCATAAGTCGCAGTCAGCTATCGAAGGCTCGACTATAGAACTATATAAATATATAAATACTATAAATATATACTATATATACTCTATAAAGAGTAGAGTAATTAAGGATCCACGTCTGGTTTAAGGATACAAACAATTATTCCTACTTTCCATTTGGGAAAGATATACTGGTTGCTGTAACAAAAGTTATTATGTATGTATGTATGCCTAAATAGACTTTAGATTGTCATAAGAGTTGTTTCGCTACAAATTTTGGGCTAATTGTACTTCTGCTCTCATTTTTCTGATTTCATGATTAAAGTAGTTGAGCTTTACTTTTCTATTTAAATCTGTTTTGATATGTTTAATGGGGCAGCAGATATTTATACAATTATTTAATGTATCAAATAAAATATCCCACTTATTATTTAAATCCCACCGTGAATTATTGATGAAACTCCAGTTTACCGTACGCAATAGATCAAAGTATTTGTATATACCCACACGCGTTGTAGGTCTACAAATTTTCGTAAAGTCTGATAGAGTTACATTTTTAATTCTCTCTAACATGGAAATACCAAAATGGTCTGATAATAATGTGTCAACACATTCCGTCTGTATATCGTGTAGGACTATATTAGTGAACACATTGTCAAAGCAATTGCTTTTGCGTGTATTAAAACTCACCAGTTTATGCAAGTTAAAATATAAGAGAGTATCCAACAAAAAAGTTTCTTAGTAACCATTGGTGTTGAACTGGATATTACAGTCCCCACCCATTATAACATTAAATTTACTGTAGTGCAGACGATCTAAAAATGTACAAAGAATATGAATGAAATCCTCGAAATCCCCAGAAGGAGATCTATAAACATAAATAATGTAAGTATTAAGTTGCGGTAAAAATATACAAGATAATTCACAGTTTTTTTCCATTCATAAAACTTTGTTGATCTCATTATAGTAACGGCAAGCTGTTCCTTCATCTCCATATATTATTATTCCTCCATGTTTACTATTAGTTCTCACAAATAACGTCTGTGAATAAAAGTTCCCGATTCTTGAGATTTTCGCTTCGTTAGCCGTTAGCCAATGCTCACTAATTGCAGCAAAATTGAAAGACTATTAAGAATGCCTCAAAATCATTAACTTTGTTTCTAATTGATTGCAGTTTTATAAACAAAATCTTTATTGTGTTTGCATTGTTTCCATCAAATTTCTCCTGCGAATGTGTTCTAAAAAATCACTTATTCTTGCATTTTCAGGCCATATGTTGGGGTTTTTGAATTCATCCATTTGCAACACTGGGACTTCAACTTTGAAGGATGAATTCATTCGGTCGTTTTGAATTTAATTGATCGCAACAAACCTGGGTAAAATTATTATTTACCAAATATTGAGTTAGCTGTTCGTTTGTTCACGTGAAGATATTTAAAACGTGTAATGCCTTTTACTGGACCATCTTTAGAATTGCCATAAAAACTGGGTTTTTCAATCGGTAACGCTATTTTCCTTGATTGGTTTTGAATCATTCGATTTTACGGTCTCCTTGTTCTTATTTGCCACGTTTTATTCCTCTTGATTATTAGTATGTATGTAGTAATTTCTAAGAACAAAACATTGATACTGGCCACTTATTACTTTCAAAGCAGCACCTTAAAATTTCTTTTAAATTAGCTTAGAAGTTTATTAAAAAAACAATGGTGTTCATTTTCAGAAAATAAAAACACTGTAGGTATAAAAATTTGAATTTATTCGCTCTGAAGAGACACCAGAGTAAAATTTGAATTTAAATTTGCTTAAAAGGATATTTTAAAAACTCATAATAATAAATAGACTTTAAATTTGCATCAAAAATACTAAAAATAAAATATTCTTCTAATTGTTTACCTATTCCTTGAAATCGTTGTAATATTAACAAAATGGTAATCATATAGAGAAACATTTTAAAAGTTACTCAAAAACAATTGACATTACTACTTACTATTAAAAAAAAACGAAAATTGCTAAGAAAATCTAAAAAGAAATAGTTTAAATTTGATTAAAATAAATTACTTTTTTTAACAGAAAAACCAATTTATATTTGCTAATGAAAAACATTTGAAAATTATAGCATTTTTTTTAGAACAGTGGAAAATGTTTTAAAGAAAATTAATTGATTTTAAAAAAACAGTTGAAAGTTTTCTCAGAAAGGAACTTTTGACATTATAATTTATTATATTTTAATATATTCCAAGTTGCAATTTGAAATGAAAACATTTTAATTAAATTCGCCTAAAACAGTCGCTAACAATTGAAATTATAGCAAATGTTAAAATAATGTAGAGCCGTAATAAATGAAATCAAACTATTAAAAAAATGTTTTTTGTTTATATGAGTTTATTTAAAATTTTAATTTAAACACAATTTTTGCCCTTTGACAGATTAACATACTAACAATTCATCAATTATTTATTATTTAAATATTAAATTTTATTATACATATTTGTCAATATAGATGTATTTACTACACAATTTTTACTTTGTTTCTATAACTGAATGCAGTTTTTCGAGTTTATTCTAAAATTTGCTCAAAAATTGTCGAAATTTTACTATAAAAAAATTGTCAAGAAAAAACCATCGAGAGTCTAATAAGAGTACTTTAAAAAATGCATTAAACAGATTAAATTTTTGCAAACAAACGCAATTGAGATTTGCTAAGAAAAAACAAAAAAAATAATATTGAATTTTCAGAATAGTGGAAAATTATTTGTTTAAAAAAAAGTTGAAAGTTATCTCACAATTGAACAAGTTGTTGAAATAAAACCTTTTTTATAATTGAAATATAAGCAAAGACCGTTGCGATTTTTCACAAAAAGTACTACAAAAAGGTTTAATAAAATCTGATCAAATCCATAGTGACAATTTGCCTTTTTAAATTTTATTTTTATTGTGAATTGCCAAGAAAAACTGTTAAAAATATAATAAATGCAGTTTAAAACAATTACAATTAAAAAATAAGTTGATATTTGCCAAGGATAAACATTTGGAATATATATATAAAAATATAGAGTTTTGAGTGGAAAATGTCTTAAAGAAAAAGTATTTGTACAAAAAACCAGTTAGCTCTATTATAAAAAACAATTGAAACCTGGTAGAAAAACATTAAGAAAGGAACCATTGATATTATGCAAATGAAAAAATTTAATTGAAAACATTGTAAATAAAATATTGAACTATTAAAGCACATCTGAACTGTTTTAATAAATCAGAACAAATCCATCTATTGAAAATTAGCTTTAAATTTTACAAGAAAAAAAAATAAAAATCTCAAAAAAAGTTGTTGAAAATCTAATAAAAGCAGTTTACTAAAATGCTTATGATAGTAATAATTTTTAGAAAGAAAATATAAAAAAAACACTTAAACAATATACAAACCTTATTTTTTATTAATAATAGTAGAAAACTTTTGAAGGTAAAAGTAATTAATAAAATTTTAAAAAAACAGTTGATATTATATCAATGAAAATGTTACAACTAAAAACCACCTAAAAACTTTCTAAAAGTGACATTTTAATATATCTTGTATTTGTTTCTCATTTTTCACTTGGTGAAACATTATGTTAATAACAACAACCTACTAGTGACATTTTAATTAAATCCATTTAAAACAGATGAAATTTTATTTTAAACCATTAATTTTTGCCAAGAACACCTAATAACAGTTCTAAAATTGATTTAAAAAATTGTAAAGAATGTTTTCAAAACAGTTTGCTTAAAAATAATTGAAAAACAGCATTTGGTACTTAAAAAAAATATATTGAAAATTTGATTTAAAAAACAGTTCACAAAAACATTAACTTTGAAATAAAAAAAAGTTCATGATTTACTTATAATATTTGGGTTTTATTAAACAGAAAAAAGTGAAAATAAAAGTGAAGAGTGAAAATTTTCTCAAAGAATAAACTATACTACTCTTTATAAATTACCAATATTATTATTCTCTACAAATATTTATTACATAATTTTGATGTAACTATTACTTTTTAATAAAATTTGGAAAATAATAAGTTTTATCCATTTTTTTGATTAAGGGAAAACCGTAACAATAACCTCTGTAAACGTCCGGTTTACGAATGTTTACCAAAGCTTTTCAGATCTTCTGACAAAGAATAAAAGCTTAGATTTAAAGTTTCAGTTTAAAATCTTTAATGGTTCTTGATATACACCACCAACGAACGGACACATACTCATAAACATATTTTCTATCAGACAGACACACAGCCAGACAAACACAAATAAACTTTTTTTAGGGAAAGTAAAAATTGTTAATATGGTTAAACGGATATTTTTGTTGAAATAATATCTTACTTACGATCAATTAGTTTTAACTGAGAATATAAAAAGAAAACAAGCTTTTTTTACAACACACAATAATAAAGTAGAGAAAAATGCTAAGAACAAATATATTAGATTATTGTTCAGGTGACGACCGTTTAAAAATAATTGTGTAATAAAATTGTTGAAAACGTTTGGTGTTAATATGATGACACAAATGATACTTTAAATTTGTAGTTACTAGAAAAAACAACAATAGTTTGAACGTTATTTATAATACCGAAGGGTTAAACTACGAATCTTAAAAAAATTAAACTATGTAAGTATACAGTTAGGAAATGTATTAAATTGCGATTATTTTAACATATATTACTTTTAACTAAAAACAATATCACAAAAGGAACTAATTAAAAAGTAATAAACTTTTTTTATAGTTCATGAATACAATTTTAACATAACTCTAACTTTGAAAATAAATTATTTTTTTGAAAACAATCATAAAATAAATCGAAGATAATTAATTAATGAAGATTAAAAATAAAAATGCATTGCAGTATACTAATTGCAGCTGTGATTAAATCGCAATTTTAAAAATACACCAGGCAGTAAAAGTACTACACGACTTCAAGTCTAAAAGGACTGGATTCGTGATATCACTAATTAACTAGTCTCTAATGTATCATTTTTATGCAGACTTCTTCCTTAATTAACATTTTTTGCTGTGGCGTATTTAGAAACTTTTATAGCCTAAACGTAAATAGGCGTTAAAAAGCCACCCATCTGGAACGGTGTACCGCCCCTTTTTACTAGGCTAAATTATTCCCGACCTTCTCGTTCAGGAGAGTTTTACTAAATAGTATGTTATTGAGCATTTTTTTACAATTAACTTGCAAAATATTACTGATAACATATGGGTTGATAAAAAATTTGAAATTTCGATGAGTTTAACGTATTATTTTTATTTTTTGATACGTTACGTGAAAAATATTAATTACTTTAATTAAAAATTTATTTATTGTACACAATTCTTTTATATTTCACAATTGAATTTCTTGCTTATGGGATAAGTAAGAAACTAAATCGTTATAACAGAAATGTTACATTAACGGATTTTGAATGTACTTTTTGTGCACCATCTCAACCACTTTAATGCTTATAAAATTAATATAAATTATATTTGACAAAATTACGAAGGTAAATTAGGCAATAATAGAAATATTTTTTGAACGAATTATTATTTTATTGTCGAAATGTAATAATACCAATAATAATACTTATTGGTATCAATAACATCGTTTTATAAAGGTCAGAGGCAATGCATAATAAATACACTCAATAAGCATTAAGGCAGTTCAAAACACTGCTATTGCTTTTAAATAATAATTTAATAAAATAATATTTAATTATTAATCCATTAATTGTATTTTAAAGATATAAACCATTAAAATATAAGTATTCTATAAAACGAAATTATTATTTTTTATCTGGAATGCTTTAACCTTACATTCGATTATTTTAATATTGCGCAACGCTAACAATATGAATTATGATTAATATCAAAATAATAATAATGTCTTTAATTATTGCATATTGAATAAAACGATCGGTATTATTCTATTTGTTTTTAATTAATATAAGTGCCACACGTTGAAAACATACCAGTACTTATTAAGATATATAAATATAAATATGAAACTAACCTAACCTAACTTGAAATGATTAAAATGCAAACTGGTAAACAATTGACGGACGGAAACTAACCTCACACCATTTGTTTTTTGTCATTACTTTATTTCATGTAACTGGATTTTTTTTATAGGGAAGTAATGTAATTGGGAGATGTTGGGAAGCCGGAGAAGAGAGAATCGATCCCGTGACGTCAGGTCAGGTGTAGTAAACGCATGCGGATGCGAGCGTGCGAGTGCAAAATGGCTGCACGTTAGGTTAGGTTAGCAATAAAAATGAAATTTGGCACTAACCTCTTCGCGACGTTTCAGCCATCTACCGCAAGGGCTCTCCTCCAGGATTTCGCTCTCGTCTTCGGAATCCTCGCCGCTCTCCCTCGGCGACTTGTGCTCCTGCTCGATATTCATCAAACTGCCCGACATGTTATTATGATTGAATTCACTCGATCGTTATAACAACAATAAACCGAACCGGAATCCGTAAAACACTGACTGCGCTTTGGTTATGCGGGGATGTAACAGCAACAGCGAAGTAGTTTCCATTTACATATAAGTGTCCCTTTTTCCCGTTTTGCCGTTCAACTCACCGAAACCGTTTCCATACGCATAACACCGCCGCAACACTTTCAATATCCAATTTGATTACACTCGAATGACACTAAAACAACGAGTACATCCACTGCATTCTGTATGCGTGTGTGTCTCACTTATTCCGAGTGCACCAACTACTTACTAATCAACTAACGATTCACAGTTTATGGCGAGTAAACGCGGTACACACGACGGGACATTTGAAAATGTCGTCGGGTCGTATTGTAATAATCCACAATCTCACATAAACACCGCACCACGGCGAAGGAAGGAAGAAACGAACGGCCGACGACGAAATCAGCACACATCGACTTGTCCGTTGTCCACCGTTTCTTACTTGTTTGCCGTCTGAATATGCGCGTGCGCCGTTGATTATCGTAAACATTCTGCCGCTTTCATCATTACCCCGACGGCACAAGGTTACGTTTTGACTTTCACGCACTGCGCCGACGTCTATCTGTCAAAATGTGTTACAGATTCCTTTCAAATAACCGGCCATCTGAAGAAACACGTCTCAATTAAACCAGATCGATACAACAGCAACCTACTACCAGCGCCATCTAATATGAATAAAAATAGATTAATTTAATAATACCTTTATTACCCACTTCTTTAGATAATATTTTACAATTAAATAGTTAAGTAAAATAATAATTACATATAAAAAGTAATTAAATTATTATACAAAAGTGGATGTATCAAAGAATAATTAAATTCAAGCAATTACACTCGTAAAATGGACTTTCACAGAAAAAAAAACAGTTTTCTGAGATACATATTTCAAAATGCAGCCATTCTTCATGATTTTTAATTTATATACATTTGGAAACTTAAAAATCCTATCCTACATACATACATATTTATTCATGAATTTAGGTAAAACTTTATTAAGTATGCAAACATGATAGAAAACTAAGGTGAAGAATACAAAGTAGAATAATAATATCATCAAAAATATTTGATCAAAGCATTTTTGATTGTCGAAACGTTTTCTTTGTGGTACATCTAGCATGTTATACAATTAAACTTAATAACCATGTTTTCCCCTTGATTGAAACATTTCAAACAACAGTTTTACCACTAAATTTGTAGAATATGCACTGTAGTGTATTAATTTATTAATAAATTAAAATATTTTTATAACCTAATTCTTAAGGAACAATAAGACAAAGTCAAAAATTTTGTTTTGAATGCGGCATGTGAAATAATGTTCATATTGATAATAAACTAAACATCTTTATTCACAGAAAAAAATAAAATATAAAAATGTAATGGATAAAATAAAATAAATTCTGGTATATTTGATTTTCTGCTCAACGACTATCGACCGGTGATCTTTCAGCCCTAATGATAATATTTGACCTAAATCGTGGTTTCAGTTATAATTTAATAAAATATTTATTCTGTTTCTATGCCAATGTTAATTCTTAAATAAACAAAGTTTGTAGGGTAACACTAAAAATATTTACACTACTTTAATCTTGTTATTTTAAGGACATTCAATGTTTGCACAACTTAGAAAATAGGATAATTACGACGTATAATTAATTATGAAGCTATTTGCATTATTCAGATTGGCTAAAACCGTTGATTAAAATATTTCAATCAACTCTAAAACCATGCAAATATTTTTTCTCTTTTCGTTGCATTTAAAAATAAAGAGGATTACGATCCGTTGTTTACCGACACGATTAATGGTATTACAAGGAATTAAATACATTAATTCCATTAAATTGGCATGTAAGTAGAATACTGATAATATGTCTAATTCGTGTCAACAAAAAATGCTTTATTCAAAGATACCATTTTTATATTAATGCATAGTCTGAAATGACTTTGGAATGTTAAGTCTGGTATTGGGTTTAAAAATGTTGGTACTCAACTGCAAATTATTCAATAAAAATGTGTTCTACTTTATTTCACAGAAATAAATTCGTTCAAACTAGCTTTGACAGCCTTGCTATTTGTAACAGGCAGATTATTTTTGTAAAAGAAGAGAAGAAGCCAGAGAAGTAGTTGTTTCAATAAGTGATTTGTTTTGTAGTCTTAGTAAGACTTGTTGTAGATTTACGAAATGTATTCATGTTTTTCTAATTATTTGCAAATTATTTCCTTTAGAATATGTATTAAATCTAATTAAGGTCTTGAGATACAAAAATACCCAACAGGGTCCTTTTTATTTAGTAAATTTAAGCGGGAAGTTTTAACTTTAATTTCATATAATTTTATACTAAACGCGTATTTTTTTTAAACACATTCTAATTCTATATGAAATTTATCAATTTGTCTAAATATCTATTTTCTATGGCCATTCATTAACAAACTATAAGAAAGATTAATTTATTTAAGCCCTCTAGCGACAAAGAAATGTAGTAGTGTTATTATTGGTTCTTAGTTAAGATGGTATCTGCTTATTAAATTATTAAAGCTTAATATAACTGCCATTAGATGGTGCTCGTGTTCGTTTCAATCGATTAACTGTTTTTGTGATTATTTAGAGATATTTAACACTGGTTACTATGATTTTGTTTGTTTTTTTTTACCTAAAATTTGCAATTATATAATTACTAAATATAGTAAGATAATGATAATTTTAAAAATATTAAATAAAGTTCTTCAATATATGAAAAGATGGTGCATGCTAACCATAGAAAATATACATATACTATATGCTAACTAACGCATCAATATTTGTTAATTGTTTTGCATACATTCAGAAACTGGCTTGGATTTTATTGCCGGCTATGGTTATTTTGTTTGTTGTCACAAGATTAGTTTTATGACAACTACTCTAACTTAAATTTAAAATGTCACACTGGCACAAGCCTATAAAATAATAGAGATCTTCAAAAATTTGACCTAAATATGCTAGAATACGTGTGGAAGAAATTATGAACTCCGCCTTCAAGATGCTCGAAATTTCAAAGTGATTTAAAATTTATGTATGTATTTTTGTGTTATTTTTTAATAGATCGTGTAAAGTAAATGAACTAAAGTAATTAAACTAATGTAATTAATGTACATTATGAAAATCTGAAAATTCAAAAATATATATTTTTAGAAAGACTAAAATATTTGTTTTTAGTAGTAGAACCCATACAAAGAAAGTAGATAAAACTGACTCAATTTCTTAAAAATACGAAAACATTTCGTGAATCTACAACAGTGAGTCTTACTAAAACAAATTAATTTGAAACAGTAAGTGTTTTTATTTGTATTTAAAATTGACTCAATTTCATTACTTTTGGATGAGCAGATTGGCTACAAGGATAAGGACCAACAAGCCTCCTCCCATTAAAACCATTTCAATTGCAATTTAAATAGTGTAATTACACGTAATAGTTAACATCTGTATGTAATAAAAATAGTATAAATTTTGCATAATTCTGTGAATTGTGAATTATAATTAAAATAAAATTGATATGACCATTATAGTCATTTCTCAACACTGCTCACATAATCATACCTTAAAAATATTGATCGTTTATAAAAATATTTTCTAAATAAAAGTTGTTAAGTTTGTTTTTCTACAACTTTGGTCTGAAAATATACCAGGAACGGAATTTGAACCTGCTACCTCTGAAACGCTAGCCTAGTTGTACTACCTGGGCTATAATAGTATATAGTAACACAACTCCACTTTTGGGTTGAGTATATTATGTTGTTAAAGGCATCTTAGATTATAATTCTTTAATTTCATATATGCCTTTAGCTTCTGAAAAAAATCTGTTTTTTTTCTGATCTTTTACTTCTGATTAATAGTGTCTTTAGGCGAGAATGTATATCTTTTGATGCTTAGTATTCCATCTTGCTTAACATATTGAAATCTAACCCTTATCATTTAGTCAGGTCAGGGTTTGGGGTTTACTTCTAATGATCACTTGAATTTTTTATTTAGTTAATGTATTACTCGTTGAATATCTATAGGCTTGTTAATTTTAATGGTTGAAAGCCATTTTGTCAAGTTGAAGATTACCGTTGGAGTCATTTACAATTTACTAATTGTCACTCTTGTAATCCGTCGATGCATATTCCCTGTCTTCAATCTTTTTACACCCGCCAAACATGCTTGTTCCGAACCTTCTATTGGCAATCGACCCCTTTTACCCCATTCTTTTATCATTATATAATCTCTACCGTCCATCTATGCAATCAGTAAATTAGTTTTATTTATTTGTTTTTTCTTTTTCTTTTTCTTTGATCTCATTATATGAATAATACATGTAAAAATAAATAAATTATCAAAAATTTACATTAAATTTTGGGCAAAAGAAGCACGAGACCTGTTCACAACTAAATATGTTCTTCTATTGAAGCCCTAAAGGACTACAATATTGTTGAGAGAGCAAGTGTCCTCTTAGAGATCTACAAATTTTTTGTATCTACTTATGTTTAGTTCTTTTCTTCACTTTTTGGAGATAATTTTTGGTTGTTTACACTAAAATTTTAGTGGTTAAAAACATAGTAAGTGTTTTATTCAGTGTTTATTATGAATTAACACATAGTAACGGTCGCAATATCATTATGATGACATATGTAGTTATTATTATTCTTTATTATTTTGACAATATTTGCTTTATGGATAAAGTCTTGATGAACTTAGTCAATATGTTTAAAGTGTTGTGGATTTGGTTGGAAAATATGGATAACTATTCTTTCTAGTGACATTATTAAACTCTAAATTAAAACACTAAAGTGGTAAAAATATAGTAAGTGTTTTAGTTTAGTGTTTATCATGAATTACCACGTAGTAATAGTTGTAAATAGTTTTATGATGACATTATTAAATTTGCGGTAATCAAAACAAAATAGTTGATCATTTCTTATATTTAACGGACGAGGCCTATGAACTACTATATGGGTCTATAATACGCTTGCTTTCAATTTTTTGTACGATCCTATTAGTTTTCTCTCTTTTTGTCAGTGGTTGTCTATTTAATTGGTCGAGTATTTTTGGTATTAATTTTATGTTTAACGATGTTAGTTCATATTTTTTTAAATATACCAGTATCTATTTGACAGTGTGACCATTTTATATTGGTATTTTATCATGAACTTCTTTAAATATTTATTTTGGCCAGACTGAGGTCATAGGTTGAAGTTTTAATGATTTTTCATAGTTGTGGACAATGCGTTTTCGTCTATTCTATTTTTTACTGTCTAGAAGAATAAAGCAAACAATATCCTAGTAGACTTTCCTTTCTATACGTACAGAATATTATTTAGTATTCATTATTATAAATACTACAATTTTATCTAAAATTGCTATCTCTTGTGCTTTATTGTCATTATCGACGATGAGTTCAAGATTTATTGTGAATTTTGAACCTAGATCTGCTTAAAAATAAAAGTTTTCTCTGGAACTAATGTTTCCGATAGAAGAGTTATCTCTACTTCTACGAAGAAGCCTTGTGAAAGGCGGGAAAAAAATCAAGTAAGATTATTTATATTGAAGAATATAATCTTTGGTACAAATGACGTTTATTTTTGAAATCAAATCTTCCATATCAGCTACTACAATTTGCTTTTGAAATGATATGTTGGCCAAAGTGATGATAGCTATGCTTTTGCCGTGGAATAGGTTCGTATTTTTTTTGATCAAATATTTTGCGGTTTTGGTAAAATTTTAATGTGTATAATAGTCTTATTAACACCGATATCTAGAAGTTGGCGGGAATTTCCGTCAAATAAACCATCGATAAAAGCAGCATCGGCGTGATTTGAAAATTATGCTATTTGCGCATTTCTTCTTGGAGATTGATTGATTTTACTTTACTAGTAATGTCATATTGACATACATGTCTTAGAATAACTCCAAGTAAATTGGACAAAAATAGCCACTAGCAATGGCAAAAATATTGCTTCAATAGCAACAATCACCTCCTGATCCTCATCGGTTACAGGAAAAAATGGTTTGAGTGGAAGAACACTGCCATGTGAACTCCGCCTTCAAGTCTTACGACCTAAATTCAAGTTACTGTAAATGTATGTTATTTTGTATATTTTTTGTAGGACTTGTACAGTTAATAAACTAAACTAAACTAAACTATAAGCTGTTAATCACCAACTGTGTGCTCTCCCCAAGGATTTTAGTATTCTCCAGTATTTCTTGCCTCATTTTGAAGGATTTTTTTTCAAAAATGCCAGTTTTTTCCTGTGACTTCTTTTTCAGATTATAACATTATCAGACTAATTGGTCGAGCATTTTTGATGATGATTATCTGCGGTGGTCTTCCACAGTATTGATGAAGCAAGCACATAATATCCTGGCAGAGAATCTTACCCCTTACATGTACAGAATAACAAGTAGACTGAAATATTATAAATAGTGTGGTCTTATCATTATAAAAACCGGATTTACCTAATGCTATTCTCTATTTCCATTATCATGATCAATGCTGCTCTTTTAAGTAATATTTGCTGTAAACCAGCATTCATGTAATATCGCTTTTGTCTGCAAAGAAGGGTATCCCGACCTCTATTCCCTATTAACCTCTTCTCTATATTAACTTTCAATATTCTATTCTTGAAGTCTAACTGGAAGCCTTTAGTTACTATAATTTAGTGTTGCATAAAGTGATGGTAGATTTGATTTCACCAAGAAGCAGGGTTGTAATCTTCAGTTTGTTGATCGAAATCAGTATTGAAGTGATATGCTAGTTATGCTATTTTCACAGCTTTTTTTTTGGAGTTTGAAGTTTATAATTCGATAATTGCGCACTTGGATCTCTCCTCGTGATTTTTAGATTTTTCCAGTATCTTGTCTCGTTTAGTCCGCCTTCTCTTCGAAAATTCCAGTAAAATTTTCTATAAATAATTAAAATACACAAAAGGGGACAATTCCATTATTAACGAATACATCAATTTAGGTAAAATTTTAATAATGTGCGTGGAAAAAAAGATCTTTATAAAATTGTTTCAAGAATGGTTGCTGGGTTGAAACCTAATATTGCTTGTTATTGCAGCTTTTTATTGTTAAATGAAAGATTTGGAAAATGCTTGTTTTGAATAGCAATCGATGTTAATTAAGTGGATAACCTTATCATTACACTAATAAATAGAAAAAACACGAAAATATTTTCGTAAAATCTACAACAAATGAGTCTTATTAAGACTACAAGAACAAATCACTTTTGAAACAACTACTTCTCTAGCTAATACTTCGACAGACATTGAATAATACAAAAGTAATTTGCGTGTTACAAAATAGCAAGGCTATCAAAGCAACATTAGTTTGAACGTATTTCTTTCAGTAAAATGAACTAAAAATCATTTTTCATTCAAATAAATTTTTACTTCATATTATTAATCAGAAAAATGTAAAAAAATTACGTATGATTAAAGTGTGTTGTTAATAATGCGGGATTTATTAGAAACATAAATATTTAATTTGTTATTGTCATTAAAAAAATGAATATGCAAAAGGTGTATACCCGTAATGCGACTTATATATAAGGCAATTGAATAAGTGATTACAATTGTATTTGGATATAAAGATTATTACACCTATTATTGAAGTAGTTAGTTATTATATCCATTATAGTAATGATAATTTACACATCAGCGTATAGGGTTTTTTAGTTAGCTGAATGTAATTGACTAGGTAATCAATATCATAATGTTTAAGACCTTGTATATTATAGAAAAAAAAACACAAGCATTATTTAGTACAATAATAATAATAACAATCTTTTTTATTGCAATGGCAAAATTTAATACAATGAAAAAAAATAACTAATGAAGATGTAAACAAATATTGGAACAAGTTGCCATTTTGGTTTCTTACTCTAAAAGTGAATTCTTCAGCGCTTTTGATGAGCGCAATGCATTTCTGTCGGTTTTCTTTTGACTAATGATATATGTATATACACGTTGTCCCCTGAAATTTTGAATACGGGCATTTAAATGCGTTACTTGTTACTTAGTTACCACGCTCGTGACGTATTTTAATGGACTGACCAACGGGAAATAATCAGTAATTTCTAATTTGTAATAAAGAAGGGAATTAAAATGAAACATATTTACACAATTCTGTCGTAACGAATAACAAATAACTACAATGTTCATCTTATGAGCCAAACAATATCCCAGACGATCATAAAATTCCTGTTAACATTTTGAAGATATGTAAGTCAAATTGACATGCATATTGCAGCAACAACTATGGCAACCAATAATAATAATCGAGATACAATACAAACACATTAAATTACTCATATTCAAAATTTCAGGGGACAACGTGTATATGATAATTTACACTTCCTTCATCAATTTTCATCAATTTTCATCTTACATCTTCATGGATTCAATTCCTCCTGATATATTTTATCATCTGCTGTACAATATGCTCTCACCATATTGATTCTTGTAATCATGAGAGTGTTGAACGGTACACTTTTAAATTGCTTCTTTATCGTTCAGCACGGCATAAGCTTTTGCATCATTTTCTTTTTCGGTTTATAAAGTGTGAAACAATTTCGAATTAGCCCAGGTTAAATTATGCATCCGATACACTATGTCGTTGATTCCTTCTAAAATTTGAATAACCTTACAAAATATCTATATATCATTATATCCCGCACCTGTTAGCTGAGCCGCATCCTATCTCTACAGTTTTTCTAAATCTACATTCTGAGCTGTCATAATTAAAAACAGTACAATTCTTGCTCTTGTATAATAAACATCTTGTAACCCATTAAGGAATACCTAGTGAAATAAAAGTTTTTAAAAACGTAATTCACAATTTGCGAAAGAAAAAAAGATTACTCGAGATAGTAAACAATTTTCCGATGTAGAGTAGTAGTAGTAGTAGTAGTAGTAGTAGTAGTAGTAGTAGTAGTAGTAGTAGTAGTAGTAGTAGTAGTAGTGCTAGGCTATCGACCACGTGGTCCTTCCACCATGTGTTATTTGTGTAAATGAGCTTGGTACTTTAAAGGATCGCCCCCGTCACTCTAAAGCACCATTAATTGGGAACTGGCGTTTTTTTTAAATTAATTTAAAATTAACTTTATATGTTTCATAATAAGTTAAATAAAACAAAACAGGAAAAAAATTATCCTAAAGGGGTAAAAAAATTAATAAAATTTAAAAATTTGAAGTTGGCGCGAAATCGCCAGGATGCAGATGGCGGGTTCGTGACGCATTTGTTCACGTTGTGATCTGTTACGAACTTTCATATCAGTTCATTGAGCATTAGAAGAATCGTTGGAGCTACAGTTGAGAATAAAATAAGTGTATTTTGTGACTCTACATTTATTATTGATCCTAATTTATATACAATGGAAAACATAGGTCCCAGCACTTCGACTTACTATAAATATTGTTTAGTGCCACGCTGTGTAAACACTACCTTTCAAACACCGAACAAAATATTTATATCGTTACCAAATGCAGCTAATAATAAACAGCTTAAGAGAAGAAAAATGTGGTTAAAAGCAATGAGGCGAAATGATAAAGATATCTCAAACAAATCAAATGGTTTCGTTTGTGAGGATCATTTTAATGTAAGTATTAAATCGGTTACGAACTGACTGAGTGGTGCTAAATTTAGAATCAAATTAATTTGCTATTACAGTTAATTTTATTTGATGATAAATTTAGCTCTGCTTTTTGAAACCGTGCATAATAAACATTAATTCAATATGTATAGTTAAAAGAAGACATGGATAACTACATAAAATGGAAGTTGGTTGGTGGATATATAAAAATGAAGGAAAATATTGTTCCACATATCTTCCAATGTCAGGCTGATAGAAAACGATCTTTGCCACTACCACAAAGAAAAGGCTCAAGCAAGAGGACTCGAACGGAAATGGTTGGACAATTATTAAAACATGCAGAATTTCAGGATTCCATTCAAGAGCAAGAAAAGACTCAGGATAATCAAATAAGTGAAGAAGTGTCAATTAAGGTTTCTTCACCGCATAATTATATGCAAGAAACATCTGATATTCGTGCGGCGGTATGTGAGAAAAGTTGTCAAACAGATGTAATGTGTTCTACAATTGGTATTCAAACTAGACCAATAAACTTTAAAAATCGACATATTCAAACAGACAATGTCGGTGATTTAAAGAAGGTAACAAGTGTAGCTTGCTCACCTATATATTAAAATAAAACCGATAAAGAAATTTACAAGTACAAGCATGTCTCCTTTATTAAAAAGTGGATCCTCTTCTAGCATTACAAGTGTTTCGTGATTTGATTAAAAATAGAATTAGTTCGATTTGTATTGAACGTAGTTTGTATTTATATTAAAAAAAAGTGTTGAATTTAGGAATACCAACTGACTGTTATTTTATAATTTTATTATTAGTAAAAACTACAAAACGGCAGCTACAAGACATTTACATAACTTTAAGAAAAATTAGAAGTAACCTCCCTTTAGATGAAATAGCTGATGATTTCGGAATTTCTCACAGTCAAGCTGCAAAATCCTTTCGGAACACAGTCCCCCAAATTAGTTTTTGTTTGAATGCATATATTTTTTGGCCAGAAAGACAAAAAATTAAACAACTTCTGCCATTAGCATTTCGTGCAAATTATTATAATGTTCAAAGTATTAATGACTGTTTTGAAATAGAAATTGAAAAGCCTAATGATCCCATAAAACAAGCAGCTACTTGGTCAGAATACAAAAAGGCAAATACTTTTAAATACTTAATATCGATTACACCAAGTGGTTTTATTAACTTTATTTCAAAAGGTTTTGGAGGGCGTACAACTGATGTTACAGCCGTTAAAAGATCGGATTACTTAGAAACATTAAAACCAAATTGTTCAGTGATGGCAGATCGTGGTTTTAAACAAATCGATGCAATATTACATCAGAAAAATTGCATTTTAATCAGACCGCCATCTGTAAAAGCAGGTGTAAAGAGTTCTAAAGCAGAGGTGTTGGAAACCAAGAGAATTGCATCATTACGTATTCATGTAGAAAGGGTTATCAGAAGAGTACGGGAATACAAAATATTAAAACTTCATGCTTGTGTAAATAATAAACTTATAAAATATCTAGACTACATGGTGATTATTGCATGTGGTTTAGTAAATTTACAATCAAAAATAATTGAATTATAAATATGTTTATTATTAATTTTAATACATTTAATAAAGTAAAATTAAAAATTATGAAACAGTTTCTAATAATCTAGAAAAAATCATTGCTTCCCAAAATATCTTTGCCTTTCCTAATATATCCATGAAATAATTTTCATCGTAATTAATTTTAATTATTGTTATTTTGTTGTTGGTTTCGAATGAAGGATCTGCAACGCATAAATAACCAACTTTGAAATTTAACAATAACATTTGTAAATGTAATTGTGCTTTGCATTTAGGAGATATAATCATTTACAGTTTTCAAAGACGATGGACATTTAATTTCAAACACTGCATTATTTGATATACCATCGGGTGAAGCACCAAATTCTGGATGCTGGTTATTTAATATTAATCCGCACTTTTTTATTTTAATATTTAATTGTTTTCCCACTTTCCCACATTATCTTCCAAATATAATCCTCTCTTCATTGCCATTTTAATAAATCCACTGGAATATCTCGACACATATGCGTCTTACAAAAAAATGTTCCAAATAAAAGTTTGATGGTTTCGAAAGGGCCATCTGATCCTATACAAATTTTTTCACCCCCACCCTCCAGGGGGCGGGGCAGAGGGTCAACTTTTATATCTTAAATGGGAACCCTTTTTTTTTATTGCAGGTTCGGATTCTACATAAAAAAATATGAAGATTTAATTTGAACTTTTTTTTGAATTCGTAATAGATGGCGCTGCAATCGCAAAAATAACATTAATCAAGTCAAAAAACGATAAAATGACGATAAAATCGTTACTTTTAATTGTTCGCCATTGAAATGGAGTGCGTCATCTTATCGCATAGGGTCAATGCACCAGTGAATGGCTGGTTATTCTAGCAAAATTGTTGACAAAAAGATGCTAAACCGCGCCCCGTTTATTTCCTGGAAAATGAAACAAACCGTCTGACGAAAATCATAACAAACATTCTGACGAAAATCAAAACAAGCAATTTGCCAAAAATGTTGTTTAGTTGCAATTAGTTTTCCGGACAGTTCGCACAAAAAATGCGGCGGCTGGTGATAATTGCATTATCTGACAATCAACCGAAATGGCCGATTATTCACCGAATGAAAAGGTGGGTTGCAGCGCCATCTTTCACGAATTCGAAAAAAAGTTGAAATGAAATCTTCATATTTTTTTATGTAGAATCCGAACCTGCAATAAAAAATAAGGGTTCCCATTTAAGATATAAAAGTTGACCCCCTGCCCCGCCCCCTGGAGGGTGGGGGTGAAAAAAATTGTATAGGATCAGATGGCCCTTTCGAAACCATCAAACTTTTATTTGGAACATTTTTTTGTAGGACGCATATGTGTCGAGATATTCCAGTGGATTTATTAAAATGGGTCACCCGATATATATATATATATACTTACAAATCTGCTTTTAATCCACGAATTTCTGCGGCATTATAACAATCATTATGATTGATAAATTCCATTAACATATATGCGTCAATATTGGGCAAATTATCACTATATGCTTTAAAAAACTCGGTATCTTCCATTATTTTAAAATAACACAAGGATTTAACAAATATAATGTGAATGAACGACGTCTAAATCCTGCGTATAAATCGTATGATAAACAATGACGTCACGCGATCTTCGGTCAACTTCGTGGCGAGGTCGGAAAATTTAAAAATATTATAATTTTAAAGTGCATTTGTTAAATAAATAAACAAATATTTATAAAGAAAAATATATAAACTGAGATAAATCATTATTAGCAATCATAATAACATAAATTTATTGATATAAAAATTGTATGCGTGTACCCAATTGTATCCCAATGTTGAATGGTATTTTCGACATACGAACTTAGACAGACGAACCCATTTATGTAAATGTCAATGTAGACACCCTCATGGCATGAAACAAGAAAGTGATAATCAAATTCAAAAACTATTAAATGATAAATATGATAAAATAATTAAACCCCCCATTTCAACCTACCGAGCACCCATATGGATTGTCCTGAAAAAGCTGAACGCCTCCGGGAAGAATTTAGATTGGTAACCGATTATCAAAAACTAAACGAACCCCCTGCCATGAATTGAAGAAATATTAGATAATTTGGGCAAGTGTACTTACTTTACAACGCTTGACGTAGCCCAATGTTATCACCAAATTGAGATGCATCTCAACTAAATTGAAAAGACAGCATTTTCGTGATTTACAGAATATCTAAGAATACCCTTCTAATTCTAATTCTTGCAAGTATTTTGTTTTGTCTACATGAATGATATTGTCACCTTTTCAAAATCCCTACAAGATCACATTAATTAATTTTCTAGAGAATGCGAGAATTTAATTTAAAGATATAACTCGATAAGTGTGAATTTTTGAGATAGTATCCTTTTTGGACCATGTTATCACACAAGATAGTATTAGTAACGTAACCCATCAAAAACAGAAGCTGTAACAAACTACCCGCTACCAAAAACGATCAAAGAAATCAAGTCATTCTTAGGTTTAACCGAAAATTTATCTGTAATTATTCCAAAGTCGTATCCCCATTAACTAAATGTTTGAAAAACGGTTCCAAAATCAATATTTCAGATCCAGAATATATTCAAGCTTTCGAATTACTCAAAGAACTACTTTGTAATGCACCTATTCTTGCATATTCTGATTTTAATAAACAATTCAAATTGATGACCGATGCCTCAAATATATCAATAGGAGGAGGAGGTTTATCTCAATTAACCCTTTCTCCCCGATCGACGGATATATCCGACATCCAGATGAAATCCTGCGGAGCCGAACGCCGGATATATCCGACATTCATATGATCGCCCTCTGAAGACGAACGCCGGATATATCCGACATGCCGGTAAAATCGTGACTTAATTTTTCGAAATTATTAATCATCATATATTATATATTATTTCTTCACTTTTTTCAATTGTTAATAAGATTTTTTTCACATTAAATAAGTTGCAATGTGCACACTTTCGGCGGGAGGTTAAAAATCTACAATCGAACGCAATTATTGCCTGTTGTCAATGCTAACTTACTACAAATGAAGCAATTACGTTCCTACTCAAAATATCCATCCTGAAATCATTCTCTGCGAATTATTCTCAAATCTATCCTATACCTATTTACCAAAATATTGCATTAACATTAACAAGTGCCAACCTACAAAATTTTATATGTGCTATGAAATAAACAATTGTTGGCCTTAATGAAGAAGAAACAAGAAATAATTGTAGATTGCCACAGCATCTAAATAGAAAATTTTACTTTATTCAATCGCTAAAGTTGTAGCACACTTAATCATGGATTTCTTCAATTAAATCGATCTTCTCCTGCTACTTTTTCTCCAGGTGGACCATCGAACATTAAAGGTCAACTCATGATGATGCATGCTTGAGTCTGTTCTGTTTGGTTGCTCAATGGGTAAGCAAAAAAAGATGAAGATGTCGGCTTCGGTTCTTTTGGTGGTCAAAGAAATATTGAATAATGGTTTTATTCATTCTTTCCACCACACTATTATCATTAGGATATCTCTCTGGCCTGTGTTTGCTATGGAGGATTCGGGCAATTCATTAATTCCCAAAAAGACATAATTTCGATTGGAAATTGAAGAGTATAAAAAATCCCATATGACGACTGCAACGAAGTTTATATCGGGTAAACGAACATACGCATGCATGTTCGGCGAAATGAACGTATCAGAGCCGTCGAAAAAGATCTCTGGCCGAACATTCACAAGCCACGGGATCAAGACAAATTTAAACAATACGACTTTCATCACAGTGTTCGACCATTGATTATCCGCGCAATAGAAATAGAAGAACATGCCGATACACTCAACAAAGGCGACGACGCCTAACGACTACTCCGCACTTGGAAAACGAATTTATGCAACCCACACAAACCATTCTAATCCCTACAAGTAACACTAACGAAATCCCTGTTAATCCACCCAGTCCAATTACGAGAAGTCGCACACGCGCTTATTATTTAGATAGATCTATTCTATTATTTAAATAGAATGATGAAGAGTAGGGATTGATTAGTGCGTCGTGATAGGCAAAATAATTTCAATATATGGGAGTGGCTCAAAGTTTACCTTCAAACTACAAAAAACAAGTGTCAACTAAAACCTAAAGCAATATTTAATTTAAAAAAGGGCATGTGTTTGAAATATGACCTTTCAACATAGATACAACAAAAATTTCTTTTCGTTTTGTATAATTTTTTTAATAATTGAGGATTGGTAATGCATGTATGTAAATTGTGTTGTTATAATGAGCGGGGATTTTGGTAATTTGCTTCCGCTCTATATATTTCTATATTGGCTCGATATTTAATTTAGCTCCAATAATTTCATTTTTAATCATATCCCTTTAAGTTCTATAATTATTGTGTTAATTATTAATCTCTTCTATCTACGAGGGTCGTTTGAAAAGTACGTGCAAAGTCCGAGAGATGGCACCACTGGCGCGTATCGAGGTCATGTTTAGTTAGTTTAGTTACTTTTTGAAACGAACGTTCATTTGGATGTGCCCTGTGCGGATATCTCACAGCGTACACTCGTGACGCTAAGAAACAATTCTTGTTACATTCTCCAATAATAAATATCATGTCAACCATTTCCTCTTGAGTTCGGAACATTTTTAGAACGTTTATCAAAAATGACTTATGGCTGCTACTGGCGTCTAATAATTTACTTTGACAATTACCAACCTTTTGTTTTCTCATGGCACACTTGGGAACGGAAAACGTTTCCCGACATTTGCGATGAAATTCCTTTTTTCTCCGAAATTTTGTTATGCAGTGTGTAATTTTTTTTGTACCAATGAAAAATTTAGAGTTTTGGCTGTACAACGCCGTATTTTTTTTAGGGGGGTGCCATTTGAAATTTTCGAAAAAAATGACAACATGCGAAGATCAATCAAAAATTATTATTTTTTCCATAAATTACCCGAAAAAAAATTATGTGAAAGTATACGAGGTCTTAACCTGTACCTCAATTCAAAATTTAGGCGCCGGCGTCAATTAGTTTCTCTACAAAAAAATCTCAAAAATGGGGCGCAATTTTGAAAGAAGGGGTTATAACAGCGAAACCGCTAAAGTGAAGGGTATAACATGTTAGATAAAAAAATAAGTACTCTCCGAGCACTTTCCAAATCTGCAATAAAAATAGGGCATTCCATTTAAAAAAAACATAAGTTTGGTACGCCACTGGAGTACGGCACGCCACTGATGATTAGAAATATTTTTGAAACATAGCGACGGTAATTATGCACCACTTTGCTCTTCGATAGCTTTTATCGTAAGGGAGCTATGGTCCTAGGCGTCTCAAGTGCCACACCCGGTATATTGATGATGACATGACCAAGCAAGAACGAGAAGTGCAGAAGTACATACGCCAAATAGCAAAAAATGAAAGGGAAAAGGGAAATAATGTATAAGAGGGCTATAAGAAAATCATAATTAACAAAAAAGTACATGATTGGAAAGCAATTAAGGACACATTCAAGATAAAAAACTAGGAGAAAACATGTACAAACATAACACGGCAACGAATGCGGCAAAGAAGAAAGGAAAAGATTTAAACAACAGAATTAACAATAAGCATGAATGGAAAAATGAGGATAGTGGAGTTAGGGTATCTTTCTGGAACATCGCGGGTATTAAAAAGAAATTTGATGAAGCGGGAGGATTTGGGGAATTAAAAAGTTGGGTGGCAGGCAAAAATATGGTCGGATTGCTAAAAACTTGGGTAGAAACGGCAGAATGGGAGCAGATCATAGGTAGATTACCAAATGGATTCAGGTGGAAGTGTGCAGGGGCTCCTAGGGTGAGCACGATGGGCAGTGCAAAAGGTGGGATAATAACGGGAGTAAGTGAAAATCTTGAAGAAGTGGAAGAAAATATTAAAAGGGGAGGAGTAGAAGGGGTTATGTGGAGAACATTCTGTAAAGCTGGACAACGGTGGAAAACTGTCACAATATACTCCCAGAAAAGAGAGATTGAAATCATAGCAGCAATTTGTAAAGTGTTGGCCGATATGGAATATCCCAAATATCTGATTGTAGGAGGAGACTGGAACGCGAGAACTGGAAAATTGGATACAAGGGGCGTAGGGGAATGTGGGGGGTACAGAATGGCTAGATGTTCCAAGGATGAGAGTATTAACAAACAGGGGATAGCATTAATGGAATGGGCAAAAGAACAAGGACTGGATTTGTTAAATGGGTGCGCAGATGGGGATTGGGGCGGTGAATTTACCTACATGATACCAAGGGGTAGCTCGGTCATCGACTACATACTAGTAAATGATGAAATCAGAGATGAGGTCGAGGAGTTTGTTGTCGAAAGCAGAATGGGAAAGGTGGGGCGATACCATGACGGAGAGCAAAAGGGCAGAGTGGGTGAGATAGGATGGTGTTGGTCAAAAAGGGCATTGGAGTCTTACAAACACAAGATATTCACAGTAAATTTTAAGGGGCTGGAAACAATGAGCCAACTGATGAAAGTAATTACAAGCGCAATGTGAAAAAAACGGAATGGGACTAAATATGATGCGGCCAATTGGTTCGAAGAAGAGTGTAGGAGGATAAAGAGTAATGTGAGGGAGGCTGTACGTGAATGGAGAATAAGAAGAGGGTCAATGAATAAGATAAAAGAAGTAGAAACTGAATACCAAAGGGTATGCAAGGTTAAGAAGGAGCTATGGACAAAAGAAGAGATAGGTAAAGTGAAGAAACTACAAAGGGAAAAGGAACTCTGGGACTATATAAAACAAAGGTCTGTACACACGAAAAATACCGGAGGGGGGATTGAGATGGCCAAGTGGAAGGAGTATTTCGGAGGGCTGCTGAGTTCGACAAGTGGTGAAGCGGAATAAATGAGTGCATGAAGAGAGGTAGAGCAGCTGGTCCGGACGGGATTAAGGTGGAGGCGTGGCAGGAATGTGGTTATGAAGGTCAACAAAAAACACTGGATATTATAAACAAAAAATGGAAGGGAGAAGAACTATTTCCGGATGATTGGAGGGAGGGCAGTATAGTGCCTATATACAAAGGAGGGGAATCCAGCAAGCCAGATAGTTACAGGGGCATAACATGCATGGACTCACTGTACAAGGTAGTGATGTGCATGGTGAAGCAGAGATTGGAAGAGGAAATGGAGGAAAAGTCCTGGCTTCCTGAGGTTCAAGCTGGCTTTAGAAAAGGGAGGTCGACTACAGAGCAAATAGCTACACTGAACTGGGTGATTAAAAAAGCACTGAATAAGAAAGAGAGAGTCTATGCTTTCTTTTGGAGCCTGGCCTACGCAGATGACGTGGTAGTGTTGGCTAAATCGTTCAGTGAACTACAAGAGATGAGTGAAAGGCTTGAAAGGTATTTTGACAGAAGAAAATTAGTTATGAATGTGAAGAAATTGTTTTCTTGGATGGATGATATATCGGAATGTGGGAAGAAAAGGGAAAGTAGAAGAATTGGTATGGAAGCGAGAGCGTGTGGAAAGAGTGAAAGAGTTCAAATACCTAGGCTTTATATTCTCGGAAACGGGTAGTAAGGCAGGGCATATTGAATATGTTTCTAAGAAAGCGAGAGTGGCGATGGAGCGGTTGAGGAGAATGTGGGAAGATGCGCTAGGAAATAATGTGAGAATGCAAATGATTTTGTGGGATGCATGCGTTAGGACAATATTATTGTATGGATCGAAAGTATGGGGTATAAGTGTGGAGGAAAAGGTGGAAAGGTTGCAACTGCAGTACCTCAAAAGGTGCATAGGGTTGGAGGAGAACAGCGGGTTCTGCGCCAGGAATTATTCCCATAAGAATAGCATGTACGGCGCCAGCAAGCATTCCCATAAGATTAGCCGGTACGGGGCCAGGAAGCATTCCCAAGGTCACCGGTTTCAGGTTTCCGGTGTCAGGTTTCCTTTGTCAGGTTTCCGGTGTCAGGTTTCCGGTGTCAGGTTTCCGGTGTCAGGTTTCCGGTGTCAGGTTTCCGGTATCAGGTTTCCGGTTGCGGACGTTGCGGTTTCCGGTGTCAGGTTTCCGGTATCAGGTTTCCGGTTGCGGACGTTGCGGTTTCCGGTCGCCGGTTTTGCGGTTGATAAGGGTGGGAGTAGATATGACGTAACGTATGTTGATAAGATATAAATATTTCAGAGCTATATTATTCACCATTTTGAATTGAGCCGTCAACGCATAACAATCATCATGTTCTCGTGCACGTTCTGCAAATCAACCTTTACTCATAAGTATAATTTGACAAAGCATGTCAAAAAGTATCATCCCCAAAACGGTGTTAAGCGGGATGCCGACCTTCCACCAGCTGGGGCCCCTCCCATGAAGAAGAACCGGTGCGACGCGTGCCAAGAGGAATTTGGGACTCCTCAACTTCTTACAGGGCATCTGAGATCTCAAAAACATCTAATCACGATTGCCCAACCCGACGAAGATGGCGTAAAGATTCTTAGAGGATTGTGAGGGGAGCTTTGTACGTTTGGTGAGTCGTCATCAGCATTCGACTCAAAAGGTTAATATCGAGCTGTTTGGCCATTATATCAAACCAGGAGACGAGGATTAGTCAGATCTAAAATCGTTTAACACCCGATTTGTGGTGGTAACCCCTACTGACGACCTGGTGGAGGTGTACGCAAAATTGTGCAATGTGGTGAAAACAAAGAGCGAAGAGTTCCAGGTAAGTTTGGATTTTTAATCACATAATTTTTATATTAAATGCTATTCTTAATTGTAGGAGCGGGACAGCGGGTGGGCCTTACTTAAGGTATCACACCTGGAGATGAATATTAATAAATACACCCCCATCCGCGGCTCTTCTTATGTGGATCTTCCCCCATATATCAAGAAGAAGCATGCTTGCATCAACGTCAAAAACGAGGACGATGCATGCTTCGCCTGGGCGGTGACATCAGCACTCTACCCGGTTGATCGCAGGGACCACCCCCACCGCACGTCTTCTTACCCACATTATTCAACAGCATTAAATTTAACAGGTATGGAGCTGCCATTGAAATTAAAAGATATTTCTAAATTTGAAATTTTAAATAATATTAGCATTAACGTGTACGGGCTAGAGTTTGATTCTGATAAGCATGTTCACGAGGTGGTAGGGCCGATTTATTTTACGAAATCAAAGCGCGTGAGACATGTGAACCTCCTTTACATCGAGGATGATACAAAGGGGCACTATGTTTGGATAAAAGATATATCCAGATTAGTAGCATCTCAAGTATCTACACATAAATCAAAAACGCATCTATGTGATGGGTGTTTGACGTTTTTCTCCACTGAAATCGCCCTGCATAACTATTCCCAGCATGATTGCAACAAAGTGTATACAGTCATGCCCACCACCGATTTAATAAAAAATAAAAACGGCGATATGGTACCCGGAAACATTTTATCATTTAATAATTATTGTTCTAAAATGCGGGTGCCGTTTACTGTTTATGCTGATTTTGAATCACTTCTCATCCCGATTCAAACATGCCAGCCGGATCCAAACAAATCTTATACTTATTCGACACATGTTCATACTCCGTATTTCTTCGCGTATTATATTAAATGTTCTTATAATTCAAATTTAGATAAATTTGTGACATATACTGGTTTGGACTGCCCCAGAGTGTTTATGGAAAAATTGAGCGCTGATGCTAAACTGATTTATGAAAATTATTTAAAACCCATAATTCCAATGTCGAAATTAACTCCGGGTGAACAGTACTTATTTGATACAGCTAAAGAGTGCCATATCTGTGAAAAATTATTAAACGCTTGTGATAAGGTGGCAGATCATTGTCATTTAACGGGGAAATTTGTCGGAGCCGCCCACTCCAAATGTAATTTAAATTATAAAATTCCTAAATTTTTACCGATTTTCTTTCACAATTTAAGCGGATATGATTCTCATTTATTTATTAAAGAATTTGGTCTAGATACAGACAAAATTGATGTGATCCCCCAAAACAAGGAGAAATATATCTCATTTTCCAAATCTATTAAAGTGGATCAGTACGAAGAAAAGCGCGGAATTAATCGCGATATTTATTTAAAATTAAGATTTTTAGACTCATTTAGATTTATGGCCTCGAGTTTAGATAAATTAGCTAAAAATTTAAAAGTGGATCAACTAACTACTGTTAAAAAACATTTCCCAGACGATCAACAGTTCAATTTAGTCACAAAGAAAGGTGTCTTTCCATATCAGTATATGGATTCCTTTTCCAAATTAACCGAATCGAAATTACCACCAAAAACTTCATTTTATAATTCGTTAACAAAGATGGATATCACCAATGCGGATTACGAGCATGCGCAAAACGTGTGGTCAAAATTCAATTGTCAAAATTTAAGCGAATATTCCGACTTGTATTTAAAGACTGACGTACTACTTTTGGTAGTTATTTTTGAAAATTTCCGAGATATTTGTTTGAAAGCATATAATTTAGATCCGGTTCATTATTATACGGCCCCCGGATTGTCGTGGGATGCCATGCTGAAACTGATGGACGTTAAATTGGAATTACTGACAGACATTGACATGCATCATTTTATATGTAAAGGGATAAGAGGTGGTATAAGTCAATGTTCTTTGCGACATGCAGTAGCCAATAACAAATACATGTTCGACTTTGACAAAACGAAACCCTCGACATATCTCACATACTGGGACGCAAACAATTTGTATGGTTGGGCAATGTCTCAATTATTGCCGTATGCGGACTTTAAATTGTTAAGCGCGACAGAAATTGAAAATTTAAACGTATTAAATGTTCCCGATGATTCATCCACAGGATACATTTTAGAAGTGGATATTGAGTATCCAGAAAATGTTCACAATTTACACAACGATCTACCTTTTCTCGCAGAAAATATGGTGCCACCAAATTCAAAATTCACGCAAACTAAACTTATTCCAAATTTAAACAATAAAACCAAATATATTATTCATTATCGCAATTTGAAACAAGCACTAAGAAACGGATTAAAATTAATTCAAATTCACCGCGTAATATCTTTCAAGCACTCGTTGATTGTTGAGGCACTTATATTTTGAAAATCCATTATCACTTAATATAATAATAATAGTAAACTATTGATGATTTTCAACTTTTTATTTTACTCACTACAATTGTTTCGCTACACTGTAGCTTCTTCAGGTGAAGAAATATAATAATTATATTTCTTCACCTGAAGAAGCTACAGTGTAGCGAAACAATTGTAGTGAGTAAAATAAAAAGTTGAAAATCTTTCAAGCAGTCTGACTGGTTAAAGAGGTACATTGATTTAAACACTTCAATGAGGCAGGCCGCTCGAAACGATTTCGAAAAAGATTTCTATAAATTGATGAATAATTCAGTGTTTGGCAAGACGATGGAAAACGTGGATAAGCGTGTAAATGTCAAATTGGTGAATCATTGGGAGGATATCGGGAAACGTCGGGGCGCGGAAAGTTTAATAGCAAAATTAAATTTCAACTGTTGTTCAATTTTTACCGAAAACTTAGTAGCGATCCAATTGGATCGTTTGCGGGCTGTTTATAATAAACCGATTTACGTCGGGTTCTCAGTTTTAGATCTTAGTAAATTATTAATGTATGATTTTTATTATGGCTATTTAAAGTCTAAATATGGAGATAAGGTGGGATTGTGCTACATGGACACGGACAGTTTAACGCTACAATTTGAGACTGATGACATTTATAAGGATATGAAACAAGACTTGAATAAATTCGACACTAATAATTTTGATTATAATAATCAGTACGGCATCCCTTTGCAAAACAAGGCCGTATTGGGCCTGATGAAGGATGAGAATGGGGGAATGGTTATGCAAGAGTTTGTCGGATTAAGAGCTAAAATGTATGCGAATAACGTGGAGGGGAAATGGTCTAAAAAGGCTAAAGGTGTTAAGAAAAATGTAGTGGCGAATGATTTAAGCGGTTCAGATTACTTAAGGTGTTTGAATGAGTCGGCCACAATCATTAAAAAACAGAACCTTTTTAGATCAATCAAACACGCAATTTATTCAAACACGCAAAATAAATTGGCTCTATCACCATTTGATGATAAGCGGTATATTTGTGAAAACAGAATCGACACTCTAGCCTGGGGACATAAAGATATAGTGGCAGCTCCATCTACCGACAATTAATTTATTTTTATTTATGTTGTAAAATCTTGGTGGCCAAATGGCTGATGTAAAGAATAAGATTGCAACTTAATGATATTTATTTACACGTAAATACAAGTGAGTACAGACTCTAGCAGCCCGATTTATAACCTAATTTTCGTACTGCCGTTACCGAAGTATATTTTCAAGTGTGTTCGTTCGGCCTCTCCTGGTGCTTATCTAAGGGACGAGACGCTCCGCACTCGCGCAGGCGTGGTGTTAACATGTCTATTTTAAGAATGAATTGTATATGTATCATATTATCAACAGCATTCACATTATTTTTAATGTGGGCTCTATGTGTTTTTGCGGGGATAATAAAGGTTCCTGTAATGAACATACACTTTAAATAAAAAAACACTTGTAAAATAAAACAGTTTTTATTCTTTACCCTTTACATACTTGTATAATTTTTCAACATTTATAATGCTACACATACTTAATCTATTTTCGTCCACTTGACAACAATAGAAAGATTTTTTTAAATTAGGACAATCCACATCTAATTCTAAATCAATAACATTATCATAAAACTTTTTCAGGTAAGTGCATTTTTGACTTCCTTTAACATATACAATATCTGCAAACAGTTTTTTAAACCGCTTTGGTAATTCGCTCAGATCGCTTTCACCACTGTTGTAGGGGATTCCGTGATAATTTTTCTCCAACCACTTAACTTGTTTCTTTGAACCTGCGTTGAGGTCCGAAACTGCATTGACGGTTTGAATACATATGCGAGTATATTTTTCCCATCATACGTAGCAGCAAGCTCCTTCGGAGTAAAGTCAGGGGTACAGAATCCTTGAATATCAATTAATAATATCTTTGGTGGTGGTGGGGATGTAATCCTTTTCAGGAAAATAGGTGTCAGTAAATTTTCGGCAACTCGGATACGCTTCTTGAATCGTAATCGGTCAGCAGCTTCTTGCATCCAATTTATATCATCATTATCCTCTTCCAACACATAAGTAAATGTCACCGGAATCAAATCAATGAAAACTTTTAGAGCCATTTTTAAATAATTTTTCTAACGATTCCAGATATCGGTGTATACTCGACAATTGAATCACTCAAAATGAGACAGTATGCGCGGGTATTATCTTTAAATCATGATAGGATAGCAAACCTTTTAAAGTACTAGCGATTCCCAAGTCGCGGGTTCGATCAATTTCGACTCCATTTAATTCAAATCTAATTTCTTCAAACAGAAAGGCGAATGCATTTGTAATCAACTCAAACTTTTTACCTTGAGCGAGTTTGTGGCCAACTTCACCACTTAAGTAAATATAACTGTTTCCGGGGCAGGTATAAATGTCTTGATTTTGAATTGTTATTCGAATTTCATCGTTATTTTCAAAATTTGTGGTTCTGGGCTGATATGCATGGTGTTGATATTTACTGATGCGATCATCATATTGCACTTGTTCAAAAACGTTTTCCATAGCTTTTAATTTTATAACCAAGAGATGTCAATCTAGCGATATTAATACGTGTCACCTCGTTGAGTGATGGTTTAATACTGATGGTATTTGAAGTTGTCTTATATTTTTTATCGAAAACTATCCCCATGCTTTTAATTCGAGTCTAATCAAAATATTCTCTGCTCTAAAATTAATCAATTCACCTTCTTGATCGATAATTCTCAGTGTTATATTATCGATTCTATCTCTAGTGTTTACCGGTAGATATAAAATATTTTTTGGTTCAATGTTAATCGCGAAGCCGGGGTCAACTGATGGACTAAATTCAAACAATGTATGTGATAATTTATCGTCGTAATAGGCGCCTGAAGTAATATTACACTCAATTCTTATTGAATCAACTTTAATTATTTGCACAGGTAAATCTGAAGTATGTAGTTGACCGGCTTTTAGTAGCTTCTCCGAAAACCCCAATAATTTACCAATAGTTTTATCAGAGGTAAAATCTATATCAAATATACTTTTAATTTCACACTGTAAGGTGTTATTATTAGGTTTAAGCGATAAGAGTTTATCAACTTCCTCTTTTTTCTTATCACCCAACAGCTGTTTTTGCAAATAAGTTTCAATGTCTGTAACCTCGTATGAACCCGTAGGTATGTTTATTGTTTTATCACCGTAAATAAATTTATTATTAACACCGTCTTCAATATTTGGTATTGAATTATAGGTATGAAACCCAATTAACCCCAAACAGTACTGCCGATTTGTATCAAGTTCTATAGGGGGATAATAGTTTGTTGAGAGTACACTGCTTGTGCCTTGTAAGGTGAAGGTCTGAGACATGACTGACTTATCTTGAAAATATTTTCTTTATTTATATAAAAATTCTATACACAAATGTCCGCAATTATAAGAAGTAAACGAATTCATCAACACCCCCTCCTCCAGACTCCGCACTGTTTGGTGTCTCGTTTCTGAGAGATATGGTCTTGGCTCTAATAACAGCTGATAAATCATCAATTGTTTTTTCATTGTGCCAGTCCCCATAATTTTTTATTGGCAATTGTTCCATGTTCAATATTTTCGCCACATCTTTACGGTTGGTGGTTTCTGGTAAACGATGATCCTTGCTTATATGATAATTTAAGTTATCGTTTCTAGTAAACTTTTTATCACAATACAAACATCTGAATTGAGTTCCTGCATGCGACTTTTTATGCCTACACAACCCTGACAAATGGGCGTAGGCAACCCCACATTCTCCACATGCGTGCATGTGAATGGTTAATTCAATACTGATAAACTCTTCGTAAGAGGCTTCTTATGCACCTTTACCCTTATTACCCTTTATTGTTACCCTTATTACCCTTTATTGTTACCCTTATTACCCTTATTGTTACCCTTATTACCCTTATTGTTACCCTTATTACCCTTATTGTTACCCTTATTACCCTTATTTTTACCCTTATTACCCTTATTGTTACCCTTATTACCCTTATTGTTACCCTTATTACCCTTATTGTTACCCTTATTACCCTTATTGCTACCCTTATTACCCTTATTGTTACCCTTATTGTAATAACGAGATGATTACTTGACTGTCTATAACATGTACTGTAATTTTCAACGAAGCTATTACAATAAACCGAG